>OX465289.1:37087398-38287398 GCA_949987695.1 Merzomyia westermanni | reverse complement strand
ATACACTAAGAGATCGGGTTTGGGAGCCTGGTGGAATGAAAAATTCTTCAGTAGTCGGCATTGTAAGCAGCTTCTCGACTAACGTTCTTTGCAGTGCAGGGGCGTGTGCGTTTTTGACCATCTATCGTTTTTTCAAAGTTTTTTTTTTGTTTCAAAAGCAGATACCTACCTCCTGGCGAACATTTCCGGTTGAAAGATCGTGAAAACTAAATTTTAAGACTCTGGGTCCAAAATGGCTCAGCTGCCGTTCTATATCACTACATTGCTTCAGTGGTAGACGATGCCACATTTTTGGCGGAAATATGGGGGTTTTGCTCTTACAAAATGTCCACAGATTTCAGGTAAATTCAAGTATTCAAGTGTTACATCATAATTATTACTAATTGGCGCTTGATCGCTGTATCGATTTTCAAAAACTCTTTGGCCCTGTTCTTTTTGAATCAATGGAGGTTTTAACTTCTGTGAAAGTAAATAAATTTTAACAAAAAAGCAACAAAATTAGTTTGGAGATAGAATAGGAAGAATTTCATTTTTATTTAATCTTTTAACCACAAATCAAGTCAACATAAGAAATTGAAAATAAAATATTGTTTTTCAATAATTAATTTGCTCAGTTGATTTTTATTGACATTCAGTTCACAATTGTTACTAAGTGATGATGCGAAATTCAAAATTCAAGCAAATTTCACAATTTGGCATAAAGCTGTGTGTTTAAATCAGGGACCGAATTGAAAAGTTTTTTTGAAATTTGAATTAAACAGCCCAATTCTAAATATTCTCACGCTATAATTTTCTCTCGGATTTTTTTGTTCCCTCGGAAAAATTCCTCCAATTATGTTCTCCTAGGGAGACGAATAATTGGGGAAGAGGAACTTCGAATTTTCGAAATCAGCTGTTTTGGCAATTGGCATGGTATACACGGATTCATAGGCTGGCTAACGAAATTTAAAAATGTAAATATTGTGAAGAATTCGTTTTAAAAAGAGAAAAAAAAAATGCTAAGCAGAAATTAAGCGAATAAGAGCCACAGGAAAATAAATACAGGATTATGAGATAGTACGTATACGCTTCAGTTGCCGCAAACGTTATCTACAATTTTTGTTTGCATATTTAAAAAGTGTTATAGATCAAACAAGACCGCACACTCAGTAACTCAAAAATACAATTTCTTGATGGCCTTGCATCAAGTTTTAAAACAGCCATATCTCTTGTACATTTGTACTTTACAATCTAAAATACAATAACTAATATAACATTATTTTAATTTAGTATATACTTACACAAGATAACAGTTTTCCGATAAAAATACAAGAAACATTCAATTTTATCCAGCGCTCCTTTCAGTTTAGCTGGTGAAAAAATTCCTTAAAAATGACAGCGAAATCTCCATTTTCCTCAAATTCGTAATAGCTACTTTTCTCCCTTAACTGGTTTTCCCTTTTTCGAACATTATTCAGAATAAGAGGAAAGGGAGAAAGGAAAAAATTCCCAAGGATTTTCTATTCAGAATACGAGGAATGGGAGAGGGGAAAAAATTCGTGCGGAATTTTCATTTAGAACTGGGCTGAATAATTATCCTTGGAAGAATACGCCTTGTTTCAAAATTATTGAGTAAAACTTAGTTGAAAATAGCTTAAAGTCAACTTGTTATAATAAGCAATTTATAAACAGTTTTATAACTTTCGTAAACATGAAATGGTATTATAACTTTGGTCCGATGTTTGTAAGTATGAGATAGACCCCCCAATAAGTATACCGAAATGATCAGGGCGATGAGCTGAGTCGATTTAGCCATCTCCGTGTGTCTGTTTGAACGCAAACGAGTCCCTCAGTTTTAGAGATATCTCGATGAAATTTGGTCGGAACGAACAATATCAGACCAGTGCAACGCATAGCTCCCATACAATCTATTGTTCCGATAAACGGGTTTTGGCCTATAGCTCTTGCTCCCTTCCGAGCCATTTTTTCATACGGATTTATCATTGGAACTTGACAAGTACAATTCACCCCAAGTATTAAAACGAGTTGTGGAATGCGAACGTAAAATTATATCAGTGATTTTATTTCATGTTTGCAAAATGTATGTATGAGTGTAGAACAATTTAAATTGTGTTCCAAAATCCATTCATACCATACTTAATCGTTCTTAAACTTTCGAGGCTTTTGGAAAAATTCTTTCAGGATTTCGTCTTCAGTCCAATCAGTCCGGTTATGAATATTCAAAGAAACTGAGACGCTCTTGTCCCATTGTATTTCTCAAATAATTCTTGATTCTTCTCAAGGTTGTAAATGGACGTTATGAAGCCCCTGTAGCATTTAAATTTTTGAATGCGTTCACATTTAATACCTAAAAAAAGCGAAAATAAGCTTTAGTCTTAAGTTAAATTTAATCCACTTAATAGTTCAAAATGTGCAGAATTTGTGGTTAAATAAAAATTGCATATGTATACATAATTATAAACAACAACTCACTAGCAGAAACCATATAGTGTTTTATTACAGTGTCGTTACAGTTTCGAAACACTACTAGTATTATTTCTATGCCTGAGGTTTCTATACAGTTTCGATTACGAGAAACATTCTTGTTTCTATACAGAAATGTTTTGTTACAGAGGTAGCGTTTCAGGTGTCGTTTCTGTGCCCAGAGCTTCGACACAGCTTAGGGTTCCTACAGTTTTGTTACTTAGAGTTTCGTTACACTTTTGTTACTTATTGCGAACGGTTCCCGTCACTCGGTTTCTAATTATGTTTCTATATTTATATGTTTCTGGGAACAATAACAACAGAAACGAAATTTCGTTTATAAACAATGTTTTGTTACAAGTCTCTGCCAGCAACTAATATTTTGAGTTTGTTTATGATTTTTGTTTACGAAATTTGTTACAAAATGAGACTATATAGGGTATACGTGATACACGTTCGGTAATTTTTTTAACGATTAACATACATACCGTTAATTCGACATTGCCAATACCAGTAAATATTTTATTTGAAAAACAAGCATAAAAGGCCACCCCTGGCCTTATTTAAAAAATAAGAAGTTTTAAGGACCTTTGGATAGAAGATGTCTTCGAAATTAGAGAAAAAAATGTTGAGCCCCTTCCCAAAATCCTGCATCCGCCACTGCTTTTAGTATTAACTTAATTAAATTAGTATTGACTTAAATTAAATTTTCAAAGTAAATATTGTATAAACATCACAACCGAATTTTTATAAATCATTTAACTTTAAGAGTGACTAAAAGTCAATAAAATGCATAATGTTATTTTAGTGAATCGACTAAATCGATTAAACAAAAAGCTTAAATAAAGCTATAAAAAAATGTTAAAATTTGTTTCTTTCAAATATTGTATAGTTTTGATTATAGAACGATTCTTTACGAACGTTTTGTAAACGAAAAATCAGCGTTTTGTAAGCTTAATGTTTACTACAGTAGGTTTCCTCAAAATGTAGTATACTTTCACTTCTATTGGTACGATTACAATAGTCGAACACTGTTTTAATAGGTGACCACAGCTGTTTACTATTGTGAATGTGTTTATTAAATATTTGTCACTTCAAGTAAATCACAATAGATTTACTTTAATATTGAATGCAGAAAACAACTGTACAATTTTTCCTTTAATCACTTATGATTGGAACGCGCCTTATGATAAGCGTTTTACTGTCAGGAGTCATGTGAGGGAGGCTTCACACAAGGCAAGGCTGGATATGATAATTCTACAGCGAAAATAATTCCGGACGAGAAATTCAACAGAGAATAACTTTTCCCAACAAGTGCATTTTTGAACTGAGTGGAAATTGTAGAAGTGTAGTCCTTGTCCCACCCATCGCAACGTAAGTATGACGGGAATGTAAACCTTTTTCCCAGCCAGCCGGGCAGAGCAGATAACCCCTTTGAACGACCGGACGTTCCAGGTTCATGTCATATACTCACATATAAAATGTTTTAAAGTATCATGATCTTAAAAATGGGTTCTTATATTCTTAGTTTGTTTAGTTCTCATTAGTTAGCTGACTGAGCCGCATGCAAATTAATCACTTTGCCCATCTTTTCCTTCACAGTACCACTAAAATGCCCAGAGACTAGGACTATAATGAAATGCTCAACAGGCAATTCCCGCTTAATTGTTCTAAGCCCCCACATCCTAGTATACAATTGATTGAAGCTGAGCCGTCTGTACGTCAAGCAAGGATATATATTAGACTGGGTCGATTTATTAACCGATATCGCACCATGGATTCTTCGATAGGTTTTGGGATCAGGAAAAAAAAGTTCCACTACGCGTACCCGAAAAAAAATTTTTTTTTCAAAAAACCGTTATCGCCAACGTTTTTAGCGAACATTTTTGGGTCGGACAGGGTATACATGAAAATTTTAAAATCAAATGAAATTTTTTTTAGTAGGTCATGAAAAAAACCTTAAAAATCAAAGTCGAAAAAAGTTTAAAAAATGAAATTTCGCATGCTCGAAAATTATTTTTTTGGGTATGCGTAGTGGGACTTTTTTTTCCTGATCCCAAAACCTATCGAAAAATCGATGGCGCGATATCGGCTAACTTTCGTCCATACAAATCGACGCACCCTAATATATATACATAGTACAGCAAACCCTTGAAGTTTATTTCAGGGACTTTACTGTTATTATGGAAGTAAGGTAAAGGTCGCCATAACCAATATAAATGCGAACTATTTTTTTTGGTCATTTGTGACTAGATGCACATATGTGTATTAAATGATGATTTTGTCTTGAACACAAGTATTTGCATAAATTCTATAAATTCTATAAATTCTGTACATAATATACCTGATGTATACATATATAAAATGACCAAAGAAAAAAATCGTTATAATGGTTACTAACCAAAAAAAATATTTCTCATTTATATTGGTTATGGCGACCAAAAAAAATATTTCTTATGATAATGGTTAAAAATTCCCAAAATAGTATAGAGGTAATTTTTGCGTAACCTTTTTGTTCAACGAAAAAAATAGCAATTAGTTTCAGTCCCTGGTTTATTTTTGCCATCACAAGTTCAAGTTTTAGAAAAATATATAGATATTTCTGAATACAGATGCTATTCCAAGTTGGAAAACTTTTGAAGTGCCATTTTGTGTAGGTCATACTAAAATGAGCACAACACAAAATAGACTAGAAGCTCGGCCTGAAACTTCTAGGAGTTATTAATTCAGCAAATTGTTAATATAATATAGAATTGTAAATACTACCTACACATTGGCATACATCATCACTTATGTATGTACATAGGTACGAGGGATGCTCATATTTGGGATTTCAACAATTCCGGGATTTTCGGTATCTGATTTTAGAATCCATTACGGGATGGTTTACGTTAAAAAAAAGAGAAGAACAGTTTTGAATCGAATTTTTGGAATTAAAATACTTTTTCTATGGATCCTTGAATAAACACAATTGTTGTGAAAAGATATAAAATAAATTGTTTTTATTAGGCCGGTAAATTAAAAATTGATAAAAAAGGGCATTTTCCAACCGAAATATATTCTTCCAAACTTATAGAAATTTATAAGTCTCAAATTGATACCCAACATCATTCTGCAAACATTTTCCAACCTTTGAGACATTTTGAGAACTTTCTAGGACTCGTGTATATTTTTGAAAATAGTAGGAGGAAGCCTTTCAGCTTGAGAACGCTTTGTTTCGCAAGTAGAGGTGGTGTTGAAAAATCACCTTTGAGATATGAGTAGTTCGTTAGTTCTCACATTGAGATTAAATGTGACTCAAGCCTAATTGTTTATCGAGGTTTGTTAAGCTCAAAACCAAAACTAAATTTTAAAATTTTACCCATCAGCAAAAAAAAATTTGAACAATTTTCATAAATAAATCGAACATACTCGTATATAATTTTTAATAACATATTTCCAGTACCGAAAATATCGAGATGTACTTATCAAAACCACGATTGCTCTATCTTATCAAAAGTTTTTTGAGTTACAACAACAAAACGAATCGTTAGAGTGTACTCGAGATAATAAACTAGAAGAAACGATATTTCTCAATACATAAGTCAAATGGCAAGCGCTATAAAGGGGTGAGGTTTTGTTCCTCATATTTAAATTAAATGGTAACATTATTAATATGCCAAAGGGATTTTTATATTTTAAAACAAGTAAGGAAAGAGCTGTCTTCGACTGTGCCGAAGACTTTATACCTTTCATGAATACGCATCACGGTGTTAAGTGTCCGATCCTTACTCATAATTAGTACAAACTGCAAAACTGTTAATTTAAAATAGCCCGAATCCCATTTATCGGAGCAATCGATTGTATGGGAGCTAAATATTTTGTAGGGCCGAAATTTCTGATTTACACTACAAACATTACATACATAATAAGTACCAAACCTGCAAAATTTTACATTACTATCTTTTTAATTGCAAAATTTATAGCCCAAAACCCAGTTATCGGAACATTCGATTGTATGGGAGCTAAATATTTTGTAGGTCCGAAATGGCTGATTTACACTACAAACATAACATATATAATAAGTACCAAATCTGCAAAGTTTTACGTTCCTAGCTTTTTAATTGCAAAATTTATAGCCCAAAACCCATTTATCGAAACTATCGATTATATGGGAGCTATGCGTTGTATTGCTCCGATCTTGCTGATTATTCTCATGCAAAATGGCGGCTCCATACCAAATTTTACTAAGATATCTGAAAAAGTGAGGGACTAGAGTGCGTACAAACAGACAGACGGACATGGCTAAATCGATTCAGCTCACCGCCCTGATCATTTCGGTATACTTATTGGTAGGTATATCTTTTCTTCTTCCAATACTTACAAACATTGGACCAAAGTTATAATACCATTTCATGTTCATGAAAGGTATAAAAAAGGGCAATTCACTGAAACTTTGACGAAGGAGACCCTTATATTAAACCCTTTGCCAAACAACTATATTTTCCAATTCTCGTAAAAATTACTGTATGAGAACTAAGAAATATTTATTTGATTAATAACGAACCATCCGCTGAAGTGCAAAAGTGAGACATTATACCTTCCCCATGCACGTTTTCATCTGTCTTTACCCGCTTGAGTACACCCATGGTTTTAGCTACTAATTTTTGTTTGTGTGCTCACTGCTTGCTTTTACTAAGATAACTTTTTTTTTGTGATCAGGGCTCCAAAATAACAGCTACCCTTAAATAATTTTCAATAAATTATTCTTTCTTTATTTTATACTAACTGTTATTGTTTTTGTTACAGTTTTTGTTTAAATGAAGAAATTAATCAATATTCGTATTAAAATTTTTTTTTTTTTTTTGATTGTCCTTCATTTAAGCAAGCGGTGACAAAGCAATCATTTTAAAAAACGCTGGTTTGTCCCTCCACTACACAATATATTTAATGGAAACTATCAACGATGTTCCTTCTTATCTCGCTTTCCTCTGCCCCTCCATCGGCTTCTGCAGTTCATCTCCCATATCCCTAAAATCTACCTAAATGGCTATACCTTTTGACCTCTCTCTACTTGTTCGTCTTACCCTACTTCTTCATCTATATTTTCTTCTTTCGCTTTTTCTTCCTCGTGCTTTGCTTCTTGCTATGGCTCTGCTTCCCACCTAGGTAAATAGGTAGGTAGGAGTGGCTGCCGATAAGCAGCACACTTAGGTCACGACTTTCTTGAAACATCTGGAGAGTCTTATAAAGCACATTAGATCCGAGACGTCAAGGCGATCTAAGAATGGGTCAGTGAAGCACCGGTATCTAATTCTGCTAAGGGCTGTGCAACCACAGAGAAAGCGTTCTACCAATTCCTTCATTTCATCGTCCCTTTAGCTTCTGCGGCATCTCCGGAACGGAACGCCCAGCCTCTCCGAATACCGTCCAATTAGGACTGTAGCTCCAGTACATATAAATATGTCTCCCCTCTTGAGGTGGTACATATTACGAGAACGCTTCTTATCCCATATATCTGCCATATTAGCCGTTCCCTTCGACAATCTGTTGAGAGTCGCCATCGTTCACAAGCTTGGTCGTACACATGTTCCATTATTAACAGTTTGCATGTGGCATAAGGCATACCAAAGCTTTTTTATCTCGCAAGTTTATCTGCAATGCAGTTTCCATCTATGTTCCATACAAGCCACTTTAAGCGATATGGGACCCACACGAGGTGTAGGCTGTTCTGCAGGACCATTTTTGGATCGGTGACAGCTCAGTACCAATTTCGAATTAAACGAGAATGCGCCTAGACATATTATATACATTATAATAGCAGAGATCTCCGCTCGAAGACACTGCAGTGATCTGCTAGTCGGAACAATAAATCTATGGATTGGCCTTCGGAGAAGACCCCTCTTGGAACCATCAGTGTAGATATTTATACCTACAGGCCGAGTCATCCCTACCATCCCAGTTTTCCCTACTGGGTATCAATATACTATAGGACACACCTATCCGAAGAGCAGGGTGGGAATTAAAACTATACAGTATTCCAAAGTCACTCACCAACTTCGTGTTCCACAGACTTGACCCCGTAACCGCAAGACCGCGAGTTCGGAGGCGTGGTAACCAAATCCAAGAGCAAGTTATCGAAAATGGCATGTATATCATGCGAATATCTGCACCTTAGACGAAATGTTGAGGTTTGACGCTTTGCTTAAAGCTTGCAACCACACTAGCACCCAGAACTAGAAGTATGGGTCTGACTATCGCAATGTAAGTCCACCTGCAAATGCTTGGGCTTAGTCCCCATGGCTTGCCGTTCTCTCGGTTGTATGTTTAGAGGACTATGAGCCATTCTCTTGTCGCTGAATTATGTCCTAGAAACTTGGCTTTGTCAGCCAACTCAATAATCACGCCATTTAAACTAGGTTTCTTCCCACCTAACGCCTAACAAAATGACGTATGCAAAAAAAAAAGGAAAAATTGAATAATTAGTATAGGCGATGCCACACCCCCTAGAAATAAATATATATTTAAAGCAATTTTTAGCTTAGACTTTAATCGCTCACGCAAATGTATTTTCAAAGCATAAATTCAAAAAATTGCTGAGATGAGGCGTTCTTCGAAATGGTAGCCGGACTAGGATATTATTCCACTCAACTGTCGTTTTTAACACTCATTTGATAAACATTATAATGGGATTTTCTTTTATTGTTTGGAAGTTATACTGGACCCTTACTTTCTTGCTGTTAGTAGGCCATTGATTAAGTGCACTAACCAAATTTATCAATACAAAATCGATCAACTAATAAGAATGACTAACGTCACCGGTGCTGGAAGTTGCCTCTATTGACTTTTCTCTTCAAAAGCAATAAACAGTTGCTTTGCAATTATGCCAAAGATAGTTGGCGCATTTTAATTAGTGTGGTTGAAAAAAAAAAAATATAAATTAAGAACAAAACTAGTTTTTACCATGGATGCGGAGAAAGCCAAACAACCACACGATGAAGTGGACTTCAGTAGCGGTTTCGAGACACAGTACTTGGAGGAATATCGCCCAAAGAAAGTTGTACGCCCAGCACCGCCCGATCCAGCTATGGCTTGGTATCGCGATTTTCAAGCGGTTGTAATGGTTATATTTTTGTTTGCTGTGCTTGTGACTGGCTCCACGATATTGATACGAGCTGTATTCGCTGCGGATCCCACAACTGTGGTCGTGCTCTTGGTCGGTTATTTTGCGCTGGCGCTTTTCTTCATCTGGTTAGAGGTGTTTAGCAAGCATGTGCGTTAAGAAAGTGATTTAAAAATAATGAAAGAATTGAATTTAAAGCAGCATGGAAGTGTTAACCTGAGAATTTTGTACAAAAAAGAATTTAATGTTGAAAACCACTCTTTTTTGTTTTTTTGTTTGGTTTTACGTCTAAATTAAATTCGTAATATAAATTTTTACATCATGTTATCGTTTACCAAATTTTATGGCACATATTCCCAATAATAATAAAATCATTAAATTATATATTACGCAAAGCGCAACACCGGCACTAGTCCAATTACGATACCATGGTAGGGTTGGGGTTTTGAAAGTCACGGGTTCGTCTGCCATGTCGATTATGGTTTTTGTTAAATTTTCAATTGAAAGTGGAAGCTCTTTATCCCTTTCCTGAGATTCTGACTGGATTGCGGATTCCATTTCTATAGTTACCACCTTTTCTGTTGTTACGCTTGTATTGTTGTTGTTTTGGGGAATCAGACTAGTGGCTGCAGAGATTTCTGCAGGCAACAAGGCTTCTGCATCCTCAGTTGGAGCATCTTCACTGTTGTCTAGCAGGTTTTCAGTCGACTTTCTGCAATTGAATTTTGTAAAAAAAACTTATTAATAAAAAACCAAAATTACTCGAAACAAGTAAGAAAGTCTAAGTTCTGGTGGAACCGAACAACATCTTTTTTTGGTCGAATTTTCCTTAAAAGCGTATTATGTGTGCAAGATCTTATACATATAGCTTACATGGTTATAAACATATCGCGTTTTACATTTTACAAAAAACATTTACCTTTCCATATTCAACATTTTCGGTAAATATGGTTTCGATAAATCTGTTTTTACCGGAGTTATGGAATAAAAAGTTGTGTAGAATAATCCACTATAAAAGGGCGAGTCCACTCCCATTTTCAAAAATTTATATTTTTCACCTTTCTTCGTTCACGGACACTTTGAAAATGAAATAGAAATGATATAAAGCTTTTGTACGCAAAGTTATTGCCTAATAAATATATCTACGATCCTTTTTAAAATATTTCCTACAAAAGTGGGCGTGGACCTTAACCGATTTCCCGAATTTTTTTTCAGAACATACCTTGTATTAGTATAATCAAAATTGGGCGGTGCCACTGCCATTTTCAAAAATTTCTTGAAAATTTTATTTTCTGCCTTAACATTAATGTGCACACCAAATTTTATCCTTATAAATTTTATCCTTATCGACAATATTCTATATATAAAAAGTGGGCGTGGCTATCATCCGATTTCGCCCATTTTAAATACCGCTCGGAGATGATTGCCAAGGAACCCGCATACCAAATTTCATTAAAATATCTCAAAATTTACTCAAGTCATCGTGTTTAATCAATTTCTCTTTTCCTCCTGAACATTTTGATATATATACGTCAATATCTATCTCGATTATTTTATGCAGTTACATACTACCGCTAGGCGAATGAAGTTAATATACCTTGTGTGCGTAGCACTACTAGGTAAAAATATAAAGTGATCAGATTCAGACATAGCCTCTTTCCGGGATTCGTGTGGTACCCTCAAGTGATCCTCCCCCGAATTTTTTTACAAAGTGATGGCCATCCAATTGTATACGTAATGTGGCCATTATATACGTAATGTGGCTAGTGAAAATCAGTAAGATTGGACCAATATATCATATATCTCCTCCTTGAAAAAATAACTAGCTCCTTTGATCATTCAATTGAACGAAATCCCTTTCTTTAAAGAACATTACAAGAACAAAACATTTTTGGAAATGCGAATCCAAATTCCTTTTAATGATTACACCACTACCGGTTTCGAACTAATGAAAATCTAGTTCCTATCGCACTAGTTCTTATTAGCTACTTTATCTCTACTTCTGAAACAGAAATTGTTCTCACTAGTTACTGGCTTCCCCACAGGGATAATTACATATGTACAGCTACTCTGATTGGTGCCATCCAATCATTAAGTAAATTATTTGTTTATTTTCCTGCTAAACTGAAAGTTTAAGTAAACCGAATTAAGTTTGAAGAACGAACAAAAATGGTATCAAAGCACTTTTCTGAACCGAAACTTCACTCGGTTTCACTAATTTTTTTTGACCCATGCACTTACATTTGAGATCTGCCAGCGAAAATAAAACGCACGAGGGAAAGTCCTGTCTAACGCTGCATGTCGTTGCATTGCTGAGCTGATACCACTAAGGGCTCTAATACACTATCGCCTAAAAAAGCTTTTGCAAGACTAAGAAAATTAAGTTCCATCCTTGTAATGCAGATGCCGTGCGGATTCGGCAAAAAAACAGTAGGTCCCACTAACTTGTAGGAGAGGTTCCACAAATTGGAAGAGAAGCTCGGCGCAAACATCTCCTCTGTGGTTTATGACGATATGACACTAACACAATGAAAACCACTTATTATTGTTTATTTTCTTTCTTCATCGTAGCAGCGCATGAAAATTAGCGGTAATACCCAGCCCTTCTTCACAGCGACATGCCTTGAAGTGTGTTATAGTTATTCCAATTCGGGGAATCCTCACTTTATTTTGAACTATTCTTAGCACTCGATAGTGGTATAGTTTTATATGGAAACTGCGTACTTGGATCACTCACAGGGTAACACAAAGATTTGCTAACGTTTATTGCACAACAAAGTGCTTTTAAATAAATCAAGAATTAATACTTTAACAATTTTTAATAATTTTTTAAACGCCATACTTTCCACTTTATCACGTTTTGCTTATTTATTATTTTACACTTTACAATTTTCGTATTGGATGTAAAAAATTAATTAAAAACTCGTTACCCCTTTTTTAATTTCATCATAAATATAAAGTTTGAGCTGGACTTCTGGATTCAAGTGCGTCAATTGGTCAACTGTTCGCATTCCCAACAAAATTATTTAGCTAAAACTCTGTTTGGTAATCTAAAACGTGAAGGGATAAGGGAAACTTACTTATGTATATGTTTGTTGATTTGTACCCTATGGGAAATTTTTTAGTTCTGGACGTGTAGGCTTATTTATTTTTATCCAAGAACATATTAAAAGTCTTCTCGATTTGGTTTTTTTTGCTCTTGTAAATACCTCTTATAATTTTTTAAATAATACATACCTTGCACAGACATCGACTTGTTGTAATTTCTGCATGTATTTAAAAATATTTAAAACTACTAAACCTGGCCCGCTGCGGTGCGTCTCACACCATACCAGATAAGATATCAAACTTAATTACATCGCTTATTGCAGCACTCATTGTCACCTTTCGTTTGATATGTGTATTGTACTTACACATTTTGGTTCACTTTAGTTCAAATATCGGTCGATATCTCCGAAAATATCGGTACAAATGACATCTTAAATTTTAAGTCAAACGTCTAGTAATGCAATGGTAAAAGCTCCGTTCAATTCCATTTAGCAGTTTTTGAGTGATGAACGTACAAACATATATACATACACAGAAATTAGATTGTTTTTATTTTTATACGTGTTGAACTGTTCACATTTGTTCGACCATCGACTGTAATGAGGCTAGTCCTCTTTCTACTCAAGCGGGTACGGTCAGACATGTCTTTAACTCCTATGAGTATGTATAATTAAAGTCACATGATTTCACAGCTGATTTAAGCTACTCTTTTGAGCCTTTATCAATAGCCACCACTGTATACAGAGGGGTCCTTAATTTAAGTTAAACGTTTAGTAATACATCCGTGAAATTTTAATGTCAACATATGTAGCAGTTTTTGAGTTATGCGCACACAAACAAACATACAAACAAAAAATTTTATTTGACTTGTAATGGTAACTTAGTTTTTGAGTTTTCAATTGTTGGAAGTTTAGTTGCGATTAAAGTTGGTCACTAGAAATAGCTCTCTCGGCAGGGTATGTAATAACGTATACATATTAATTCGATACACGCATACACATTTATATATATGTAAACAGAAAAGCGAATTATGAAAACCAAAACATAAACTGAAAAAATTTGAAATAAACTCTTAAAATGTTTACTCTGCAATAATTTATAGCAACTTTGTATCATAGTACTGCTTCAGGCTGTTGCAGTTCGGCAGAATCATACATGTTTGCATGGGTATGTATACAAGTTCCCAGCAAAGAACATTGTACATGCATATGTAAGTAAAGGCGATGATAATTTTTTGGATTTTAAAAATATCAGGATTTGCGGGTTCAATTTAATAGGCCCGAGATTTGGGTATAAAATTATTCTCCAACAGTTCAGCGTAGAAAAATGTGTAGAAATTAAATTTTAATTTAAGAATTGAAATTTTAATTTAAGAATTGAAATTTTAATTTAAGTAACTCATAAATAAAAAAGAAATTCAAATAGGCACTTTTTCAAGCAAATTTTGTTTGAATTTTTAAGGGAGTTTTCATGCAATCTATAAGAGATCATCTTGGAAAAATTTGCGTTTATCATTAAGTTTTAAGTCCGTGTTAACTCAGTTTTTATTATGAAAGTTTTTTAAATTAAGAAGTTGAATATTGTATAAATAAATAAAAAAAATATTATAAGATGCTGCAGTATACCCACAGTTTCTTGTTAGTAGCTAGAGGTTCACATTACTTTAAGTAACACAATCAACAAAGAAAATTGGATATTCAAAAATATTTGACACTAACAAAAATTTTGTAATAATTTGAATACATAAATCATACTACATAATTTCTAGTAACATATTTCGAATACGCGAAATCACGGGATTTTAGAAAGTAATTTCGGCACCTAAGATAGCACGGGTTTTCGGGATTGACACTCCTAGTAAACATGCATTAACTGTGACGTGTCAGAAACTTTTATTTTGTTAAAAATGTTTTAAGAACCTTATTCTATAAATTAACCCTTAATAAAATTATCTGTTTACACTTTTAATACATTTTGCAGGTTCGAATTATACCAATATCGGCGATTCAGATCACTCTTTTTCCGAATGAAACATGATTTGAAATTTTGGTCAGCGAATTCTAGATTAGCATGAAAGATCCATAAGAAAGCATTTGTTTAATTGTATTTACATGACAAATACAAAAGCTTTCAATAAATGTAGGTAATAGAAACCGTCTACCAAAAAGAAAAATATTCAAAAGCTATTGTTAAGAACATTTTTTGATCAAATATATGCTCAGAGCTTCAGAAGGGTTAAAATGAGATATTTCGCGAAAACGAAAGCTTCTAGTGAAAACGCAATTTGATACTCTGGGTGTGCACAGATAAGATCGCATTAACACTTTTTGTACTTATTTTTTTAAATCTATTACTATTGTTAACTATGCGTCTCTAGAAAAAGTCATAAATATTTTTGAAATTTAACTAACCCTCACAAAATATTAGTTCCCTCTAAAACTTTCCCAATCTGTACCATCTGTGTTCGTATGTATATTACTAAACATCATCAAGAAGTTTTCAAAACTAATAAAATTGAAATATAATGTTAGTTCAATATGGTACAAGTCTTGTGTACTACTGGCAAGTTTCTGGCCTCATGTTATAAGGCTTTGCTCAAGCGATATAAGTGAATTCTAAGGAGCACGTTTTGTGGTCGGCATCTACGATTGTTTACGTTTGTTTACATAAATATGGAAATATTATGCTATGGTTCGTAAAGGAATTAATTCCCACAACAGCCGGTTCTACGTACCGGAATGACTCGGGTTTTTATATCCGACAAAGGGCTGTTATTTCGACACTACCCTGTGTAACTTGTCACCTTTCCCTCTAACATTATCATCCTCCGAGCAGCTCCTTGCAGCTCGGCAGCTCCAAACTCTCCTGCTCCGGGCTGGTGTTGAATCCAACCCGGGACCAAGAGAATGGATCTCGAAAATGCGCCTTCTAGGAGAATAAGGAGTCACCTCCGTAAGCACTATGATGAGATCCGGTATCACATATTTTCGCCGTTTGATCCAAAGGTGCATCGGCAGGCCCTCAATCTCATACACACGGAGTCGGTAAACTCCTTTGTCAGCTCTCGTCCTGCGAATGCAGTCCTACAGGCACAAGCTCCATCTGTTGCCGATGAGGAACGCGAACTGCCTAGGGAGACAAGAGTCATGCTGGCCCAACTTCGTTCTGGACACTGTAACAGACTAAACTCTTACCTATCCAGACTTAACCCTGACATGCCAAATGTCTGCCCGGAATGCGGCGTGTTTTCCCATGATACTAATCATCTGCTCATCTGCTCAACCGAGCCCACTCTTCTAAAAGCAATTTCACTCTGGTCCACCCCTGTTAAAGCCGCGAGGTTTCTGGGACTTCCGTTAGAAGAGCTTGATGACAGTGTTGGATGAGGGGTGATACTTTAGGCAGGTTAAGTAGTCGCTAGCACAACAACAACGAAGGAGTAACGGACGCCAGTTCATAGGGTACAAATTTGCTTTATTGTTTACTAAAAAATACTTTTAAAGTTTCGCACCATAATATTTATTTTAAGAGTCCAGTTTGGATTTAAAAAAAATTATTATATAATAGCGTTTAGGATACAAAGCTCAGAGTGAAAACTTTCGTTTTTTGTTTTACGTTTTTACTTCGAAAGTTGATAAAAAAACGCAAAATTTGAAAAAGGAAAGAGATGAATAGAGATAAAGGAAATTGAATATTGAAATTGAGTCCGGAATGAGAATAAACAGAAGATAGAAAGAACAAAAAGTGCTTTATGTATATTTTTTTTGACAAATTTCCAAATTAAAAACTTGAGCTTAAAACTTTTTGCGCTTGATTACTTGGAAACAAGCTGCTTGAAAATAATTTTCCTCCACAGCTTTTTGGTGGAAAATTTAGGTTTCAAGAAAAACTTAGATCAGTCCTATTAAATCTAGATATGAGAAACCAGATTTGCTTGGCATTTTTAATAGATTTACGAGTATATACTCATCAGTAAAGATATTTTGGTTATTTGTATACATAATTTTCAACCACAAACAGAGCGTAACGTAACGTTAAAATAGACAGATTTTTTTATTGGTGACAAAATGTGAAAGCACATTATTACACTTTCGTGGTTGCTCAAAAAAGTTTTTCCTATATTTTCGACAAGTCTTTAAAAGATTTCTTGCTGAATTGTATGGTTCGAGGTTGTCGGTTGTTATGAAAAAAAATTATAATCGAGAAAGAATGGCATCACATGGGTATATTTGTCGGTTAAAGCTCAATATATCGACCAAAAAGATTCGATTTATGCTTTATTATCCATAACTTAATACATAGGAAATCTAAGCCAAAACTTTCTTCTACATCATGTTGCGTGAACGTCTCTGACTTTCTTTTGGAAGCAATTACTTTTACTAGTACATCTAAGTTACCCAGGAATATTATTAATGCATTTTTGTTTGTAGCGTTTCTTCACTATCTATATTCGAATTTTTATTTACTCCGCTCGGTAGAGGCTATCTAGCAAAGTTACGCGTCGCTGGCTGTAACCGTGCCTCTACCGCTGCTTGTAAATCGGCCAGTGTTTTGTTAATGCAAAGTTACGAGGCGTGCCATCAGCTTGTACCTTGTGTTGATGATGGATCTATGCATTTCTTAGTTGTTAGTGGGAATTGGCTTAGTATGCTTATACAAATATACAAGAATAGCTCGTTTAAATTTATCAGATTAAGGTCTAAAACTGTGACAGCATTTTTCTGGCATTCTAAAAAATATTCAAATTAAAAAAAAAAAAATTTTTTTTTTGACCCAGTCTAGTGCGCTACACCCAAAACATAATGAACTTTGCTACTACTCTCGGACGCTAAATGAGCTAATTACATTTTTTGTAGGGTAACAAGAGTTTAAAGGCTCTCACTTGTATGCCTTAAGTGGCTGGAAGTGATATAGGAAACTAGAAAAGAAGACGGCATTGAATAATAAAAATAAATAGTGGATAAGAGCATTGAAAATGAGTTTTCACCTAGTTTTCTTCTTATTGGACAAAGTAGTATTTGCTTGAAAAGAGAGCGAAAGGCTGACTCTACTTTAGCTGTTATAAGACTGGCAAGGAATTACCTGATATTGTAAGCTTTATAACCCACTGTAGGTGGTATTTTTACTTTGTTGTAATCTTATGGGTGACGATTGCATTCGTTTTTTTTTATTAATTCAATTATCACTTCCATAGTATTTTGTTTAAAACCTTTAAAGCTATCTAAAGCGTGAATCATTAAAAAAATGTATAGCGCTAAAATCAGCTTCGCCATAAATAGCCACAATTTTCAATAAAGCGAAACGTACACAATCCGTGCTCGATGAATTTGCAGAATATAAACGAATTAGTTTTATATATTTGACACATACTTGTATTCGAAATGAAATAATTGCTAAAAATTAAACTGAAGTGCGCTGCTTGGAACAGTTTAGCATAGTGCAGTAATAAATCTGTTTTGCTATCTATACTTAGCATTTCAAATAAGGGGATTATTATGTTAGTCCCCGTAACACTTTGCCGCGAATTCACTCACATTCAACTTCACCCGCATGTAATACCGAGCAAATTCACATAGCAACTCTCGTTGACTCGTTGCGTCGAGTTGCGTTTTACACAATGAGCCTTTAAATAAGGAATGTAAACAATAATAATGAATATCACATTAAAAATGAAGTAAATGCCTTCAGGTCAACTTTGCTGCTTTTATTAAAAAATTAATTTTTATTTAACTTTATTTCTTTTTGTATACAACAGAAAACAGAAGAACACTAAAACTCCGATTTGAGTGACTTTGTTGGACGCAAAGAACACACCTAATGTCCACGACAAAACCAAAAGAATAGACGGTACCCTGCTTTCACAGTTGTTAACTTAATTTAATTTTTCTGTTCACACTCTGTTTTGAGTTTCGATTCCACAAACATATATTGTTCTTGAACGTACATGTGAAACAAAGTTCGACAGGAGGAGAAGAGAGCGAAAGCGTAACCGGCAAATTTGTAACTGGAAGATTATCTAACCGAAAATCGTAACAGTTGGCAATGCAGTTCATGTAACCGCGATTCTAGCATACATGGCAACGCTGTCAAAAACAAACAACGCGCAATAGAGAATAAAATGCAAACGCGAACGAAACTTTGTGTAAAAAAGTGCTTATATTCAGGTAAATTTTGTGCGTAACTGGTAATTTTGTACCTGGAAGATTATCTAGCCGAACATCGTAAACGTTGGCAATGCAATTCATGTAACTACACCTATTTTGGTGGTTACGAAATTGAACTGCAACTTAAGCCGGCAGAATACCAAAAGGGTGTAAAAGTATCCAAACTATTTATTTGCCGGTTAAGCGAATGTTGTTACCACACTAGAATTAGTGCGATTGTTTATTAAACCTTGTGAACTAGTATGTGTACAAAATTTGTGGTATTTTCTCTTTACAAAAATATTTACAAAACATGTGTAATTTTTCACGGTTACGCCACGTTACCACATATTTTGGTGGTTAGATTTGGAACTGTAACTTAAGTTAGCAGGATACCAAAATGGTGCAAAAGTTTATTATTTAATTTCCGGTAAAGCGAATGTTGTTACCACAGTAGAATTAGGGCGTAAGAATATAGAAATGATAGTACTATATCAGAGTAACATAAACGCCCTAATTCTAGTGTGGTAACAACATTCGTTTACAGGCAGATAAATAATTCGGAAACTTTTACACATTGTATTGCCAACGGTTACGATTTTCGGTTAGATAATCTGCCAGGTACAAAATTACCGGTTACGCACAGAATTGATTCGAAAGTCACTTAAGCAAAGTTAACTTAAGTTGAGGTACTTAAGTACTGATTGAGGTATTTTAAGTCAAGTTATGGCACTATATCTTATAACTTTAAGGAGAAAAAAAAGAAGAATAATAATTATTTAATTAAGAAAGTGTCGGTCTGAGAGAAGCATTCATCGCGAAAACAGTTCTAACGAAACTCACAAAAAACATCTCGTCACAACGAAGAATCCGGCAGGGTATATTAAAACGGATTTTCATGACAAGGTACGGGCAATCAATTGAGTCAGTAAATATGTCACAGACAACGCACCTCGACAACAAAGAACGCCTCGACTCTAATGACATGAGACTTTTGATCAAACAATGAGAACGATAGGAAGTAATTTTGACCACAAAGTTCATTCCTCTCTCCAGACTTCAATCTATTAAAATAAACGGCATTAAAAGGCCTCCAGATAAATAGGATATATTCTAACGTCAACAGCATTAAAGATGAGTACAATAGTTTTAGAGTAGATACAAGAGTTAGAAAACGACGAACAGTTACGCCGTATCAAAGCAACCAAATTTATGTGAGTGGGTAAGTTGAGCTTGAGGTCAAATAAACACCTGGGTCTTTAAGAATTTCTAGCTAGTTACTTAGGATGCTTTTATGAGATTTCTAACTTTCTGATTTTTTGGATGCGGAAATAGAAAATTGTAGTAGAATTTAGGTAAAATAAAATTTAGGATATAGTTAATGTAGCAAAATTAGGCAGGTTTCGACTATTTTCAGGATGGTTTTCGGGACATTTTCGAAATAATTTTGGACTTGTTTTCGTGACCATTTTGGGACTTTTTCGGGATTATTTCTGGGCTCTTTTGAATAGTTTCGCCATTGTTTTCGGGACTGTTGCGGGGTCGTTTAGGGATTATTTTCGGAAACATTACGAGACTTTCTCAGGATTACTTCGGGACTGTTGCAGCATCATTTCGTTATAATATTCATGACTTTTTTTGGACTCATTTCAGAATAACTTCGAGAAGCTCGGGATTGTTGTCGGAATATGATTGTTTGCGGTTCTTTTTGAGACAATTGTCTCGATCAGTTTTTGATTATTTTGGGATGCTTCCGAAAAGCCTCGATAATTATCCCGAAATGTTGCTCAAATTATCTGGAAGGAAGTTAACTTCTATCACGTGTACTGTGTTACACGAGTTTTTTTTGTAAAGAAATGAGATATGTTAATATGGGTATCGAACGAAAGGTATTTTGCGGCGTATTATATTTATTTTTCTTGGACATTCTAAGCTCTCTTACATAAGTGTTGCCACTTAGGAGATTTTCACCGAATATTCACCTCGTAAGGCCACTTCGACATAATCGGTTTAAGGCTTGGCAAGGTGTTGTCAATTTTGGTTGCAAATCGTCCACTGCTTCGACTGCTTTCCTGTATATTATGATGTATTTTGCTGTAAAATATTTTGAGAGAAGAGTCCTTAAAGTTTGAAATGTTTTCTGATTGAATGATGAGCTATACGAGCCTTGAGTAGATGTAGCACATGGATGAGCTGGATGGGTTACGTTTTGGGGAATAGACAAAGCCGACCTAGGATCAAGGCGCTTCAGTATCCCACGCAATAAGCTAAACTTTATATGCAATATTAAGAGGTTTCCAAGATAATCGTCCCAGTTGGTGAGAAAGACATATCTCTGCTTTATAAAAAAATAAAATAAATAATTGGCGCGATATATCTCCTAGGATTTTGAGGCCGAGCTTCTCTTTCAATTTGTAATTTGCTGCTTTTAAATTTTGAGAGTTTGCCAAACCACTGCTGAAGGGCGATCGTGTTTTAAAAAAACTTTTTCAAACCACTTTTGATGTTACCTCTCAAAGGACTCGAACCTTGGACTATCGGCTGCCTCTCTTTATAATGCAATTTTTTTTTCGAGTGAGTCCACATAAAATTACTTCATCAGTCGCGGAGGTACTACAGAGTAATGCTGCCAATGCGCTGTTACTACAGGCACGCGCATGAGCTTCTTAGTCGTTATAAAAACTGTAAGTCACAACAAGTTGCAGTAAACATTTAAAGTAACATCCCGCACTCAAATTTCAGAAGCAGCTCTACCAAAAAGTTCTCGGAGTTATATCGCGCCAAAATTAAAATGCTTTCTGGAGTTGTATAACTTGGTTGCGTTGATTTTTTGTTGTTGTTTGTAGAGTCAAAAATACTCCTAGAAGGCTTATGGGAATGTTACGAATATAAACAGTCCTTTCCCGTTATTAATCAATTACTCTCCAATACTAACATCTTCACCGACCATACCGACTGGCGCTAGAACGACCTGGCTTAACCAGACTCGGCTGACTTTGCTTATCTGCATCGAGAAAATGTTTGGAGTTGGCACCGCTACGCTACGTGAAGGACATCAGCAGATTGGTAGTGGGAGGTGAAGGGCCGTATTCGTAGATCAGTTGCACGTCACTACCATTTGCTGCATTCCTGCAAAATTTTGCTAGTTTTTGAAACTTCACTTCGCTATCGACTTGGCGCTTTTGGCTTTTTTGGCGCATTTTTACTCTTTTGTAGTTTTTGCTGTTTTAATTTGTCGTGCTGGAAATTAAATTGAAGTGAATTTTCGCGTTGGCAGCGCAGTTGGTCGTAAATTATACTGCTGTTATGAGGGTCAGAATGTCGGTAAAAGGAACGACCGACCAGCCAACGAGCATTGGCTTGCAGTCGACATCAATGTATGTATGTATGTATGCTTTTATGCGATGAATATGTTTAACATTGGTAACATAACAGCCACAGATGGTTGAAGGTCCTTTGGCTTAACTCCACACAAACAAACATGTACAATGCACACTTAGAGTCACATCAATTTGCAGGTCAGTATGTAAGTCAGCATAAGCGCATACACAGGTATTGTTACCCAACCAACATTTTTGTAAATGTTTTTGAAAAAAATGGCTTGAAGTAAAATTGCTCCTACAAGCGGTATATAAGCGTTTTTAAATCATTTAATTTTAAAAGTGAAATTCAAATGTTTAAAAAATCCAGACAAAACTATTTGGTCATTTTTTTACAAAATAAAATTTTTGAAGTTAATAAAAAATTGTACATCAAATGCCGATAAAAAAACAATAGTTATAGCAGCATCTTAAAAATTCCATACATTTGTAGCACGCTTTCAGTCAAATCTACTAGTTGAGAGGGTAAAGGAGGTGAGAGAGAAAGTGAAAATGCAAGTAATTGGAAGGGTGAATGAGCGGGAGTGGGAGTAAGAGGGATGGCTAGAAAAAGGAGATAGGGAAGGCAGTGAGGGGGTAAGAGGGAGAATGACAGGACGAATTGCTGAGAGGGAGTGAAAGATGTACGGGGAGAGAGATAAGAACTGTCTTTACAGAAGCTACCGCCTACCAGCTATGACCAGTTTTTCAGTTTCTTGGGAAAGTTGATAAATTGCAACAAGAAATATCATCGGGCAGGAAAACGTCTGCGGTAGATTATAAAAGAGCACCAAAATTGGAACGCTTGACGGGTTGACAACTTGACGGAAACTTGGCGGCCAGCTGTCGGCAAAAATGGTATTCCGTTCTCGCGACGGCATTGGTGATAGCCTTCTACCAACGGCTATTTAGTGTTCTGTAAGAATTGCTGATAGAGCCTGATGTCTGCGCTCACAGAGCAGAATACTTGGGTTTATGTAATATGTAAAACTAAGCTAAGAGTAAGAGCTGTAATGTGCTGTTGAGACTAAGCGATCGGAAGTAACATGAGTACGTATGAATTTCCGGTATTCTACCAGGCGATATAATGCGGGTCGAAACTGGATCGATAATCTCACGGTATTTTCGGTCGCCTTGTAGAGTCTCCGACGAAGTGTGGAGGGCATTAAAGATGCTTAAGTGTAGGCGAGTTGATTTCGTTTTTTAAGGGGTTACAATTGCTTAGGTGCTCTTCATATTTGGTCCGTTTGTGTTGGTCAACCAAACGTCTGATTTTCCTGGGAAGGGTCATATTTGAGATTTTCCTGGGTTGAAATATTACACTTTATCACGTTTGCTCTCAAAGCTGATGTTCTGGACACTGACCCCAACAGCTCTTAAAATAGCTGTATAGGCTAAGTAATTGTTTTCATAATTTTATATCATGGAGATATTGGGATTAAATGATTGTTGTCATCCGGTCATTCTCCACTTGCAGACCATTGACCTAATATTTCCTGGTCCAGTCAGGGTAATATGAAATTTAGCCTTTATATAATGCTTACTTTCAAATATTTTATAAACAAAAAATCAATCTTTTGTAAGCTTAGTGTTTACCTCAGTAATTTTTTTTTAAAGCTTACTTTACGTTTCCATTGCTTGTTGGGTAGTTGGTTATGACCTTGTTGTCGTATGCTTGTGTGTATTCGCTGCACTTACCGAGAGTTATGACCAAGTAATGACATTTTTTAATCATTGTCATAAATTTTAAGATTATCACATGACCCAAATCGTATTCAAGTTTTGGTTGGTGATCCCGTACAATGTTTTTCTGGTTACTTGAGTGCCAATATAGCATGCAGGGGGCGAACGCTCAGAAAAGTAAATTGGAAATGATATGGCAAAGCGGATGTACTTCGACTTTATCTTTTAATTAACCTGTAAATGGTTGGAGGAAAAAAAAAAGGTCTCTGGATGAAGAAATCCCGTAATAATTGATTTTGGTCATAATTTCAAGGGAATTTCATCTACTTTCGATAAAGTCTATAAAAGGCGCATATAGCGTGATCCCTGTTCCGGCCTTTACTCTTCAGTCATCCATTTAGTCTAAGGTAGCACTAGTTCTTCAGCTAGATCAGCATTTGCAATGGGTTAAAATTCTTCTTACTCCTCTGCGGAGTATCACGACACACAGTGGTCGGAATGAAAATTCTAGGTGGACAAAATTATTTCTTACGTCCAAATGGCCACAAATGTCCTTTCCAACTAGTTTTCGGTTGCTGATATCGAATTGGTTGCTAGGTTCAAAAAATGTCAGGTTTTTGTGTCATGAAGTGCAGAAAATTATTTCAAGTATTTTTATCTGAGTTAGAAATACATATGTAAAATTACTGAAAAGTAAGTAACACATTTTATTAGGTATAATTAAAATTAATATATATATATTAATAAAACTTTTAGGTCCAAATTCACATTTTATTTTATTTGAGAACAAGGAAAGATAATGAAAAAAAAATCAAAAAAAAAAAATCATACCATTATATAAACTAAAATATCTGGCAAAGTAAGAAAAAGTAATGCTTAAGATTTAGTACACGTTTAGAACATATATTTCTTGATTGGGAAAAATAATTTTCTTTTTGGACGAGTGTGGCACTAAATTTTGGCACAGTGTTAAATGCTAAAAAGTTGAACAATTTATAAGCTTCTAATGACCTTAATACAAAATCTCAATTCTCACAATAGTTCGAAAAAGAAAAAAAATAGTTACAAAATACCAGGTAGAGTCATAGAATGAGTTACGGATTGGACAGTATTGTCACTGGACATTCTATAATAGTTGGGCGACAGAATTAGGCCGGTTTTCTAAGTTCGAGTTTGAGACTTTTGTCCACCTATAATTCTCATTCCGACCACTGTGCGACGCTCTGTATTACCTCTGCTTGTTGTTGTTGTAACGACAAAAACACTCCCCGAAGGTTTTGGGGAGTGCTGTCGCACTGATAGTCCTTGGCCGGATATGAATCCGGTACGCTCCGGTACTCCCTTGCGGTACTGCCCGACTGTCGTGGTAGCGATTTATGACAATCGAACCTTCTGGGTCATGTCACCCCTCCTTCCGTAAGGAAGGAGAGATGGGTAATGAGAGGTGAGAGGCATCATATCCGTAGATCAACCATCGAGTTGCACGTCATTACCTTTGTGCATATTAGTCGCTTCTTACGACCGGTATGCCTACTTCGGGCATATTCTAAGCCACTAACCCGCAGGGGTCATTGTGGACGTAATCAAATGCGTTGACTAGCGATCAGCGGGTTAAGGACCTAAAATATACTCGCGGTAGGTATGATTGTTGTAAGATGCGATTAAAATCTATGGCCCGAAGGTTCAAGGAATACAACAGTTAGTTCCCGCTGCAGTCGGTCTGGTTTCAGAAGGGGATAGCACTATAGCGTAGTGGATTTATTGTGGCATAGGACTGGTCAGATTCGTTACTCTCCGCAAACCTTCGGGGACTATTTTGGCGTTACAACAACCATCAGCGATAGACACTTACTCTTACATCCCAGCCTTAGTTATGCCAATTGAGTGCGCAGCGAGCTTTGTCATCTCAGTACGCCTAACTTACGTTCACTTCGACAAGTCGTAGACTTTCTACATAGATCTTTAACGTTGCTCTCCCTATCCCAACAAATGACCAACACGGGGTATTTTAGTTTCGCCAGATAAACAGTTGATCTTTAGAGCGTAGTATTTCGACAATTAAAAAACAGGAAACTGGCTTGGAGTTTAGTGTCGATGCAGCAACCTTAGCGAAATCACGTGCTAATTTCAAATAAGACTGACTCCGACCTCGAATAAGTCCCCCGAAGGGTAACGTAACTTCACATCGTCATGTTCTACGTACCCGAGGCTTTATTTCGGCTTGGCTATGCGAGTTAGCATTGAATTCACAAACCTCAGTACAACTGAATGTAATCCCATTAACACTATCGTTTCTAGCAGGCAGCTAGAACTGGAGGTTTCCATAAAGCTCCCAATCTAAGCAGTCCAGGGGCCCACTGTCCCAAACGAAGCCGTTGCGCAATCTACTCTCCGGCAATGACGGCAATAGTGCTGCAATCCTTGTCAGGAGCCTGTAACGCATATCACGAAGCCTGATTGCATTGGGTCCGCTGCCGTCTTGCTGGAAATGTCTATTGGAGGTATATTCAGCATAGCATTTAATGCTAAGGTAGTTTTATGAGCCACGCCGATACCTACCAGAACAGTCCCCAGTACATATTTTATACTTTTCATAGTACTATACTATACTATAGTGCGTTTCACCGGACAAACACGCCTTAGAAAAATGTGGGTTTGCGCACTAACTCATAAAGCAAGTGTACAACACTTGGTGAGAGATCGCAGCGCTTTGCCGATTTCCGCCCTGAAGTAGTCTAAAAGAACGCGACGTTTTTAGCCCTACGTCCATATTAAGTTTCTAAGTCAGAAGTACTACCTTTACCTTCCCAATAAAAGGCAGTCCAAAGGCATGCATTTTATATCTTCCCAATCCGCAGTCATCGTGCCCGAGAGTGTATGGGAGTTCATCCGTTCCTCCGCACACTTATGTCTGGATTGACAAATCTCATACCGCTATGACATCGCATTGGAGTTTGTTGTAAACTTTAACAGCTCAATCAGGACGTCTTTTCTCATCTCTTCGATGTGTAGCAAAGTTATTGCCTGTGATTTAGGGACCAATTTATTTTCCGCCCATCGCAAGTGGTATAACAGATATTTCTATAGCACCGGCAATGAGTGTCCGCAAGAAGCTTGAGGGAATCCAGTTGTTGTTGTTATATTATTAATGATTCGCCCTGTCTAGTCATCTGTCGCCTTAGCTAACATTGTTATCAATATCTTCTTACGGGAGCCCCAGGAACCTAGCAGTTGAAATAAGGTTGGACAGTGTGAAATTGGTGTTAGAAGAGTCTGCTCCGTTGAGCAGGTAGACAGATGGTTGGTGCCTTGCCGAGACCCACTGCACGCCGGACAAACCTTCACCATGTCAAGGTTCAGTCTGGACGGATAAGAGTTTAATCTGTTATAGCATCCAGATCGAAGTTGGGCCTGTGTGACTCTTGTTTACGGAGATGTATCCTTACTTTCCGGGGAGACGAGGTCTCTTCAAGCACTGTCTGCTTTTCGTTATGCTCTTTAACAGCGATCACTTTTGCCTAACTATGTGGTGGTTTTCCTGTGACATAAGGAGACATCCCACGGCAGTCCTGAGTGTGTTGTTCTGACAGGCCGCTGCCATATTGGCGACGCATAGCTCAGTACCTGCGAGCCAATTGCTTGAACGTTGCCAGCAATGTTTCTGTATGCTTTCCCCAAATACTACCAGCCAGTGGATTTTGTTGCGGCTTTGTACTTTCGTGCCTATCGCGGTTGAATGTGCAGCAAAAGTGAGCAGGTTATCAAACGTCATCCCTAAGAATTTGGGGTTAAGGACAGTCGGAACTTCCATGCCAACGATTCACAAACGTCCTCCAATTCGTATGCAAGGTGGCCGAAGATTAGTCGGTGAAAAAGCCAGGATATGATTACCCATCTTATCCTTCCTTACGGAAGGAGGGGTGACATGACCTAGAAGGTTTCATTGGTCATAAATCGCTACGACGACAGTCGGGCAGTATCGCAAGGGAGTACCGGAGCGTACAGGATTCAAATCCGGCCAAGGATTGTTAATTCGACAACAGTCAACCTTCGGGGAGTGTTTTTGTCGTTACCACAACAACGACAACAATGCCAGGTTTCGCCCGTCGAAGTAGCCGGATAAGGATGGAAGATATCAATCTATTCTTAAGCACAACTCATCAGGGAATCCTCGCTGCATCAAGGATATGTTTCGTTAATGCTCATTAAAACTACGGACTCAAGTAATACCGACGTGAAGTGGGTGTGGTCACATTGCTGAAGCAGTTGGGCAAGTAGTAGGAAAGCATGGGAAGGTGTTTGAGCGTATCAACTTTTCACGGCTATAATTTGTACAGACATTATTGTTTTATTTATAGCACAATATCCAACAAAAAATGATTAGAATTTTTTAGATTTATTGACTACATTGAATAAATAACTGAGTACGTTTCAATGAATTCCTTGCTATAAAAATGTCCTTTATGAGAGGAATTTATGCGCGATTAATTATTGGAATTTTAATTGAAATTTTCTTGCTATTTATGAGTATAAAATAACAGATAATTACACAAAGAACTAAAATAACACACACACATATACATTCGTGTGCTCCATGTAGGGAAATCTTTATTTCTGACCTGCGTTAGTTCTAGCGCATTCGACTACTGGCGGGTCCACGATCCCTTTTACATACAATTAACTGGTTAATTTAAAATTACTATGTCTTAGGCATTGAAAAATTGTCCCAGCTGTATAACTTTTTGTGATCACATGATATAACTTATAAAAAATCTAAATATTAGTGTTCTAGTTTACAATCGATTATCCAGCTAATCGATTAGTCGAACAGCAACTATTGAGCTTTTTGAAAATCACATAGCAAAATACTCGATTTCGACTAATCGACTAACTGACACTATTCGATTATTGATGGTTTGATAAATACAATTTTTAAAATTAAAAAAAAAAAAACCTCCTGCCAAGCATGGACTCTGCGAGCTTATGACTGTGATGGAGCTCAGTTTTATGAGAATATATATTAGGCGCAGAAAAAAAAAATTTGAGTTAAATAAGTAAAATAATAGTCGAATGCAAACAAATAGTCGAGAGGTATTCAATTATTTCTTTAAGCAATTACTGCAAATCGATTAATCGATTATTCAATCAGTCGATTATCGAGAGCTCTACTAAATATCGGTAACAATTTTTACCTTTGTATAGTTTTGAGTTTTTTGAGCTTTATATTAATCGTGGAAAAAAATTGTATTTTTTATTTTTGTTCTTAAATATTTATTTTTTTTGTGAAATGGAAAACTGTGGCAAATAAGGGCGTCTAGTCAATCAAACCGGATTCACTAATTACTGCGTTCCCTACAGGGGTGCTATGTGAAAAAGAGTAGTGCAATTACAAATTTAACTTTTTACATTTGTGCTAGTTATTTTAAAAAAGGCATCCCCCGATCAAATGGCCTCTGCGGCTCGGTTAAGCAGTTCGTGCGTAGCTGTAAACTGCCATCGGGCTCAGATGGCTCAACTTTTCCGTTAGTAATAACCCAAATACTTGAGCTTTTTGATAGCTCTGCATACCAATTTGAGAGCTCTTAGCCGAGGAGTTATGTAGCACTTACTCTACAGTCAAATATTTCTAGATTATACATTTCTGGTATGAGGAAATCCTATGCGTTCTAAAATCGGTACTGAGTGTGCAACAAAAACAATTTAAATGCATATTCCTAGATTTGCAAAAAAATTAATGTTGCTGTTAATACTCAATTGCACATTTGTCAAAGATTTTTTGTTATTGTCAAACATTAGTGTCAGTGTGCGTTTAATTGTTTTATCAAGCTCATTAATTTAGTCAAATAAATATTTTTTTTTTCATATATTTAATTATTTGTATGTTTTAATAAGTTGAGCCTCCTGGCTGAAAACAGTAAAGCATCCCTTGTGGGACTTGGGAATTGAATATTTTTTGAACGTTTAGTTTCGGAAATGTCTTCGACTCTTCAAAATAGCCAATAGTAAATAAAAAATTCTCAGCTCAAAACAATTTGAAAGATATAAAAGAAACGCTTAACCTTAATAACCTCGAAAATACAGAGCTAAATTATCATTATTATTATATGATTATCATATGATGACGGTTTAAATGGCATTTGGGAAAATGCTGGCTTTCAAAATGAGCTCAGAGTGATTGAAATGGCTCAATGTTCAAGGCACATGTGCAATTTTAAACTCAAACAGGCTTTACTTGTTGCAAAGCAACCATCTGGCAACAAAGTTTATCATCAAAGAGCTTCCGAATTAAGCTGCCGCGAAACACGAACAGAAACGTAGCAAAAGGTGGGAGTGTGCCTAGCGGTACTTACTACGCTGAGAATAAAAATACTACAAAAGAAATAGACAGTGATTAACAGCTTTTCCTGAAAGACGATGAACTTAATCCCACAATGAGGGTGCCTGTTACCTCGATGAAAGCAAAACTTTCTATTTTAGTGTTCGCTAAAATACCCGGTTAGATGACTATTTAAATAAAGAGGAAGAAAAAGACACTGCGTGTCGATTCCTTTATCGCGGGCCTTAACCAAGTTCAATATTATTATTTTTTTGTTGAAATGATTCAGTTTTTTATCGTTCAAAATTATTTCTTTGTGCTAAAATGAAATTATCAATATAATAATATTTCCCTGATTAACGAAAATAAATTATCGATGTAATTTTATTTCGTTAATTAACGTAAACGATACGTTGATAACGTTAAAACACTAAACTTTATGTTGTTATTCTGCTGGCAATGCCGTCACGAACAGTCGGCCGAATGACATACATACAAACTTAACATACGAAAGAAAAGTAAACATTAGATTTTAGGAATGCGTGATTTTGGATAAGTTTTTCATTAAATTTTAACTTTTTAATAATATAAATAAATAGATGATCTACTTATTTGCAGAATATAATTTCCATGTCCATTTTTAAATGGTCAAACATCAAGTTTATATTTGCACGAATTAATTTGATTTACGGTGCTATTCTCAGCCTGCTTGTCATCTACAAACGAGGTGGTGACAGCTGGAAATTGTAGGCACAAGTGGATTTGGGCTATAACAATTGTCCGTAGTCACGATGACAAGCTGCCCCAGAATAGGGCAGTTAATCGAGAGCTATGTATGCATGAGAGTTCCGTGATTTTGATTTGAATAAATCACGAATCCAAAAATAAAATTTATTTTTGATTTGAAATTTGTTTCAAATCAAAGATATTTTTTATTTGTGGTTTGAATCGCCATCCAAATCAAAAATACTTTCTATTTGTGATTCATTCTTAAACCAATTGATTCGTGCAAAATGATAGACTGCGGTTGTCGATAAGAATACCTTATTGTCCGGAGCACCTTCGTTCGGCAGCGAAGCCGCTGGGTTTTAATTCGCTGAACCATATCGGCGTCTGCGTAAAGCTCATACAGCTCATCATTAAATATTCTGCGGTACTCGCTGTCGTCAATGAGTTTTTGGTTCACCTGCAGTATTCTGGTATACTTGCAATATGCGAATGCATTCTGTAATGATCACAAGCAAGATATAGTACATACGTTTTTGAAGATGAACGGCGAGAATACATATGCGAATGATTTGTGAATTCATTCGCGAAGGTGAATGATGTCGATTTTTTATGCGGTTTTATTGGCGAATGGGACTGAATATATTTTTTTAAAGTTCGCGTTCACGAATACGAGCGAATGAGAGTGAATGTTTCTAACCCCCGTTTAAAACATTAAGCTAAGTTGAGCTTTGATTAAAAATGCGTTTGAACTCAGGCTACTTTGCTTTGTAGCCTTCAGCTGTTATACAGCAAGAGGACTTTTGGAACCATCGGTATCAAAAAACGCTTATCGTAAATCAAGTTCATTTGTAACACATATCAAGTCACAAGCAAAAAAGCATCTTTGATTTGGACGATGGTTTAAATAAAAAATATCTTTGATTTGGATGAAGAAACGAATCGAAAATAAAATTGATTTCTTATTTGAAAGTGGATTTGAAATCAAGAAGGATTCGAAATCACGCAACCCTGGTATGCGTATTTTGAAGGCATTGCCAACACAGTTTAATTGAGATATTTTCGTTGATTTGTTTCGTTGCAACGTTATCGGTTAGATTTTGATAATTTAGTTTTGTGAATTACCGAAACGAATTAATTTTGATATTTATTTTTGTCAAATAACGAAGCGGAATTATTTCGTTAAGTTTTTTTTTGTGAAATACCGAAACGAAATAGACTCGTTTCGTTCGTTGAGCATCCCTGGTATAGGCCTATCGGCATGATATTTAGCAAATATACGTGCGTGCTGTATGTCGATTATCAGGCTGCTTTATATATTTTATTTTTCTACTGGGAAACGTCTTTAGGTTGCAAGCAACGGAAGCATTTTTCCACTGGCATATTCAAAAATACCGCTACATATTTTACTGCAAAAATGTGTTTAATAAATTTAGATTTGCTAATGAGCAAAGCTGAAAAAAGTTGTGAAATGTATTGGGTATTATGTATCAATTTACATATATGTATGTATTACGTTATGTTTACACATTAATTTTGTACTAATATTTGTTTATTGTATTATATGCATTGCATATACAAACCTAAGTATAAAAGTGTAAATTAATAGCCTTTTGTTGTTTTAAAAATAAATTACACGCATAAATAAAGAGCGACAGTTAAAACAGGTAAGTAAGTCGAAGCCCAGGTTAAATGACAGTTATATACCCGGTTTCGTATTAAGCAAATACATGGATTAATGAATACAGGTATTTAATAGATGATGCTACCAACTATAGTAACTATTTTCTTTGTAATTATAAACTGCCTAATCTTTTAAAGACGAACAAAAAGTCTAGAATAAAGATTATGAAGAATGTTTAAGTTCAAATGATATCTTTGGATATAAAAATCTTCCGTGCGTAGGTTGTCACTGAAATCATTTTAAAAACTTGGGTCGATATTAATGAAATTTCTTATATGTACTCAAGTGAGCTCGAGAATGACTTAGATTCACAATCCGGACCACTGGTTGATGTGGGCGAGATTTTTCATAATGCATATCTCTGGAAGTATAGATCGTAGAATATTGAAAAATGGTTAGGAGTTAAATGAAAACAATCATTAACACTATAGGGATAGGGATAGGAATATGATAGGGATAGGGATAGGGATAGGGATAGGGATAGGGATAGGGATGGGGATAGGGAAAGTGATAAGCATCGACACATCTTTTATGCACCACAAATACATTTTAAATTTTAAACTTTTTAAAAATTGCCCTGAGGTTTTAAATATTTTCACCACATTTTGCCCCTTATAAAATATGAATTTATTCAACCCGATTTCTTAAACTTAAAACATATACTTTATTATACTATATTATACTAAAAACGTAACTATTTTATGGATTGTATTTTTGCCATACCTAGCATCCGGGTATACAAATAATGTAGAGCAACATTTGAGCAAGTTTGTGCTAGTTTTTTGAATCAAATAAATGTAAATATTTTAAAAATAATTGCTTTGTTATAAATCTATTTAATCAAATCTAATGAAGGCCGCCTTAAACCTTACATACAAGCAACATAAATAACCCCCGTAACTAAAACTTCTAGTTCTGAAATATTTTCAACTGATGAATAAACAGTCGATATGCCGGCTCATTGATATATTATTATTATTACTACAATTAGGCCCGGTTTCACCAACTCGACTTAACTTAGTTAAGTAGCGATTTTCACTTTTTCAGTTTCACCACCTAACTTAGCTAAGTCACAACTTAGTCAACTTGCCTGCTGACTTATTCTCGACTAAGCAGTGTTGCTGTGGTTCAAAACCTAAATGTCAGTAATGTTGCTAATTTGTTTTGTGCAACGCCCCAGTCGGAAACTTCACCATGCTTGACTTTAACAGGGTAAGCGTAGATGCATGTGATCGCTTGTTTTCTAGCATGCAACCATTACGAAACTATCGTTTTGAATTAAGCGCTAATTTTAGTACCTTCCAACTAAAGAGAAATGGGTGTAAGATCAATACATTCCTTCTTGTATGGCCATACATGCCCTTTTCGCACTGGGGTATTGGATGCGCATAGTTGTCTGGTATGAAAAAATACTACTATGCATAAAACAGCTGATCGGGTTGTTGTGCTCAAAATTATTTAAGTCGCTCAGTTGGTGAAACCCAAAATTAAGTTAGTCTCGAATCTGTGCTAACTTAAGTCGCGACTTAGTTTTAGTCTTAGTCGCGTTGGTGAAACCGGCCCTTAGACTTTCATGATTTTCAACCTTTAGTAAGATCTGATATACTCGAACTTTATTTTCATTACTGTATCTTGTGTGTTAAAGTTTTTTATACTCGGAAGAGAAAATGGCGTAGCTTTGCATTGGTACCGGCTTGATGCGTCCATTGATATCAGTTCAAAAGACTTGCAAGCGAAGTTAGCTATGTTTAAGTTTTGGGGAATTCGTTAGATACAAAATTCACTCGGCAACACTTCGAGCGACATTTCTCAAGTCAATTCTATGCTATGTAAGTGAAGCAGAGCCTTTAAAAAGCGTATACGACTATATTTCTTTTATTAACTAAATAACCCATTCAGATTGACTCGGGTTCTTTGAAAACGGACATGTAAATGTACAAAACAGTTTTAACTGGTTTGGTCATCCAACATAGCGCCCCATTCGTTTCTTTGCTCTGCCAACTGCAGCTTGCACTATTTTTGCTGCCTCTCCCTCTCCCTCGCCCCCTCTCCCTCTTTCTCTCCCTCTCCATCTCCTTCTTCCTCTCTCTCTCCTTGGTCTCTAAATACATTTTTGGTTAATTAATTACTTGAGTGACATAACATTCCGCCTAAACACTATTGCTCCTAAGTGTCCTGGCACTTCCATTCTCTATCCGCCCACAGAGTCAAAATTGTTGTAGCTTGTTTGTCACATTTGTCATTTACCTGTCAGCTGATACAGTGTCTACAAGAATTGCCTGTTATGTGCATTGCCGAAATTCTTAGGTTACATATGCAAAGGAGGCGGTGATTTTGAACGTGACTTTTTTGAAAATTGTTCTCATTGTTAATAAACATGTGTCCAAATAAATCGTGAGCTTGGGGTATTTGTAAACTTAATATAGTAGTTGCTTAGTAGGGACAAACGGAAGTACTGTAAACGTGTTACAACAATACATTACCAATGCTTTATTGTGAACCACTTACTAAATAAGATGAATAGTAACCCGTACAACAACACATTACGCTCTTTCATCCATGTGCACATTTCTCAAACGACGCGACGTTTGATGAAGGCGTAGATATCGCTTGCCAAGTAGGCGCGCTTTTAATTAATGGCCTACACTTTATCAACTTATCTACTTGGATGGACGAGGATACGTCGTCATTAATGTATGGATGTGTGCGCCTCTAATGTGAGGCAATAAAATACTTTTAACGCTAATCACATATTTAGATCATTGAGGATGGCAATTAAAAATAGCAAGAAGACCACTTTACTACTTTGAAATAGTGTCCATAAAAGGATAACAAATATCCTGTGAATCTATTTTTTTTTTTGGACTTTTTCTTTATTACAATGTTCATGAGGCTTTATTCATTAGAAAACTTAAAGGACCCGTCAATGGTATATTCAGAGTCGGAACTGCAGATCAACTTAAGTACCTAAGACAGGAACCCATTTTCTATTATTTCCTTCTAATAATAGAACAACATTTAGTCACCCTCTTTAGTGGAGTGTTCATCAAAATTTTTGGTGGATGGCAGAAGGTTTCAAATCCCTGAGAAGATCATGCAGCAACTAGGACGAACACCTGGGCACCGTGTACAAAGTGTTCTTAAGTAGAGGTAACATATCTTCACTTTATTAAGCACCGATGGATATGATTACAGCAAGACAACCTAATCAATGACGAAGTTACTGAAATTCCAGCACCCGAATATGACGAGCTGTTCCAATATGATAGAAGGCATTGCTGAAAATATGGTCAGACGTGCTCATGCCACCCTGTATAAACTTTTGTATGCGCTGGTTCATTGAAAGGCTATGCCGAATTCATGCCAATTTCTTCAGAACCCGCCTAGCCTATTGTTTGACCGGCTGATCGTCAAATGCTTGTTAAACTAATCAGTGAGTAAGAATGCTATCTTCTATTTTGATGAGCGGAGGGTACTCTCAGAGATCCATCTACATACATCTGTCCTTTGTTGCATGCTGAATTTGAACCCAGTATGTTAGACTCAAGTCTAACCTTATGCGTTAATAGCCAAATACTTTCTTTGAGGTAATCCAAAACAACAACCCATCCTTTCAAATCCGATTGTTGTTGTTGTTGCTGTTAACAATTCCTCATTTTTGATTTTCGCAACTCAAATGTCAGCTTTTCAAGGTAAACCAATTTCAACGCAGTTGGTGGGATGCACTCAACGGGACTACGTTTTTTGATATTGGCAGTCAAGCAGCCATGTCGGAGACTTTTGTTGACGTCATGGAGCCTCAGTGCTAATAATGCGGCTGTGGCTTCGCATAGAGTGTTTGGCTACATATGTCGTTTTACTGGGGATGCCAATTTTTTTGGATATTTACGATTTCGGGATAAAATTATACAACCCCGGAATTCAGGGCTTGTTACCGGGATTTGGGTTTTCGCTACTCTACAATGGAAAGTTGAAGAAATTATTTGAGAAACTAACTAACTACACTTTTTCTTTTTAAGTTTGAATATTGAAGTACTGGTTTGGAATTGCTAAGAAAGTTTTCGGTGCAATTTTCAAAACGAGTCATCATCATTAAAATTTAAAATTCACATGTCGAAAACGGCACTTTTTGGAATTTAAAATCCTTGTTAACTCAGCTTTTGGTATAGAAATAAAAAAATTTAGTCTACATATATAAAAATAAACTATTTTCGAATGACCGCGATGGATGTATAAACGGCTAAATCGATTTTTAATCTGTAAAAAGTACTTTCTTGAAAGGGGTTTCGATAAAAAAATATTCAAAACCTTTTGTTGTTGCAGCCGAAAATGAGGTCAGCTGAGATGTCACGATTTCGCAATTTTGTTGAGTTTTTAGTACATTTTATGCCACGGTGGCCCGACGAGAGGACGGGGAGGGGTCGGGGATGATTCCCGCGGGCCCAGAGCTCTCGAAGGAGCCCGTATTTTTCAATAAATTGAGTGAATAGTTAAATTAGAAGGCTTTTGATAGTCGATTATAGTTTTCGGTGAAAACGAATTTGTCTCATATTTCCTGTCGCACTTAAAATTATGCTCTAAAAACGTTGGCGATAACAGTTTTTTGAAACAAATTTTATTTTCCGGTTTTGGAAAGTGGATTTTTCGACCAAAACAAGTCCCAAAACCCGAAAATAATATTTTTTTTTTCAAAAACTGTTATCGCCATCGTTTTTAGCGGACATTTTTGGTTTGGACAGGGTATACATGAAAATTTTAAAAGCAAATGAGATTTTTTTTTAGTAGGTCATGAAAAAAACCTTAAAAATCAAAGTCGACAAAAGTAAAAAAAAAAGAAATTTCGCATACCCGAAAATAATTTTTTTGGGTATGCGTAGTGGAACTTTTTTTCCTGAGCCTAAAACCTATCGAAAAATCGATGGCGCGATATCGGTTAATAAATCGACCCAGTCTAATATTGCGTCCGATTTTAATCGTTATGCCTCCCCAGCGCTCATCAGCACCTTTTGTTTGATGCCCATATCGTATATCGCAATAAGGGATATCTTAAACTTTAAGATAGTTGTTTAGTAATGCAACGGCGAAAGTTCCATTGAATTCCATGTATCGGTTTTGGAGTGATGCGCGACCAAACATACAGACAGACAGAAAAAATTCTAAAAACTGCTGATGTGGATTCTATTTGCTCAACCATCCCCATATATATTTTTCTTGAATACCTGCAATGTTTAGACATCGCCCTGTTACAATTTCTCGGCAACGGGATTGACATCCCTAGATACTGCATATCTACGAGGTGTGTTTCAAAAAGTATCGCGAATTTTGTGTTTTTTCAAAAATTATTTATTTATTCATGAATATCTATTTTGTCCCCTTCAAAGTAATCCCCATGAGATATTATACACTTGTGCCAACGGTTTTTCCAATCTTCGAAGCACTTCAAAAAATCATTTTTTTGTATCTTGTTCAGCTCCTCCTTCGATGCCGTCTTTATCTCGTCAAGAGAAGCGTAACGTCGTCCTTTCATGGGCCTCTTCAGTTTAGGGAACAAGAAAAAGTCACAGGGGGCCAGATCTGGGGAATACGATGGCTGCGGCATCATTAGTGTGTTGTTTTTGGCCAAAAATTCGCGCACAAGCAACGATGCGTGAGCAGGGGCGTTATTGTGGTGCAAAAGCCAATTTTTGTTCTTCTTTGCACATCTTCTCGGCCTTCTGAGAACATTTTGTACCACCGATAAACGTTGCTTCGGTCCAAGGTAGCTTCTCCGTATGCCACAGTCAACATTCGGAATGCATCCGCGCACTTAATTTCGTTTTTCACACAAAATTTGATACAGGTTCTTTGATCCATTTTTTTGAATAGGTAAAAATCGAAGACGATCCAAAACACGTGCAAGCAAAGCAGCTGTCAACAATTAACTGAACATTCAAAATGGCCGAGCTTGTCGGCATAATTGAGAGACATGAGTACCAACATAACGCCACAAAAAATTCGAAATTCGAATATACGTAACCAGCGAAAATTCAAAATTCGCGATACTTTTTGAACACACCTCGTACATCAAAGACGACATTTGGGTAAATTCACACATCAACACATCATGCAACAACCCAGCATTGTAAAATAAGAAAAAAATACTAGTTTACTGCCAACATTTTTAGACCGAGATTCAACTAGTCCATAAAAAATTCAAACTTGCAACACCAATCATTTAAAGTTTTGGAAATAACGGAGGGGCCATAATTGGAAAAACCTCAGTACAGCTTCGTATTTCGACTTGGCTGTTTTAGGCATCAGTAACTATTTCTAGACTACACTAGAGCCGATGACATTTAAATTATTTTCACTTGCAATTTTTGGGCCAAGATTTTGCGATCTATTAGGAACTAATCTGAGATTAGATAATTTATTTCTTTTGTAAGTCTGACAAATAGGATTTCGTGGGACATGCTCTAGCCTCCGGGTTAGGGGTTTAGAATATGTCCGAGGTATACCGGTCGTAAGAGGCGACTAATATGCACAAAGGTAATGACGTGCAACTCGATGGTTGATCTACGGATATGGTGCCTCTCACCTAACATTACCCATCTTATTCTTCCTTACGGTAGGAGGGGTGACATGACCTAGAAGGTTTCACTGGTCATAAATCGCTACCACGACAGTCGGGCAGTAGCGCAAGGGAGTACCGGAGCGTACCGGGTTTAAATCCGGCCAAGGACTGTTAATTGTTTTTGTCGTTACCACAACGACAACAACAACAAAACAGAGACTAAGTTTAAAACTAGTTGGCTCGACTGCGCGTCTGTAAAGATTTTTGTGACTGCGTGGGACATTTGTTGTTCGCAACCACTTCAATGTCTAGCACCATATTTTACACATCCTTTTGAATATTTTTCTGCAGATGTCAGCTAAAAGCTGCGCCATGCTGTGTAGATTTCAATTCCTGAGAAAGCAGCATATAGAGGCAGGCTTCAGTTGAAAAATTAAAAAAATTCTTGTAAGGCACACGTGTAACTGCTCAAGCTAAGTTTGCTAGTAATGCAAATAATATATTTTTGTTGCTTGCTGAAAGCTTAGGTTAGACGAGAGTCTCATTGGCATCGTGATTATTCAAATTCCGTCAGTTTCGTGGCGGGAACTCATATCACTGCTGAAATGGGGATATTAACGTTGTGGTGATGATAATCTGACAAATGTGCTGATATTAACATTTAAGAGAGTTTTGGCTTTGTTAAGAACATTTATTTTCTACTTGAGTTATGGCTTCCTTAATCACCTGTAAATCTCAACTTCGTTAAAGGGAAAGTAGCAATGATGTTGTCAGGCATTTGCCGAAATGGATCCGGCGCTGGAAAGCTCTGGCACTATTCCGACTGATGCTGCTACGATTTCATTCTGTCACCTCACACTTGATAGTGCAAAATAACGTCAAAGAAGTTATCGAGAGAGTGTGTGTGAAGTCATTACAATAGCCGTCGCTGGGTTGAACATGTCGAAGGCCGTTCTGAGGTCTTCTCTGCTGTGCACCGCTACTTATCTGAACTTATGCCTTAGGTACTGGAAAGAGGAGCTGATAAATGCATGCAGACGTCAAAACGCAGTGCCCATTGCCGTCACCATCTCCGACGTTAAGGAATCTATATTTAAGGCCAAGCCCTTAAAACAAATTTGAGCTGGCGATATTACCATTAAGATGTTGAAACACTTTGGCCACGAGGGACACAGTTATTTATCGGCTCTTCTTAACCGTTCGAGAACCACCTACGTCATTCTTGAGATATTGAAACAGGTGAGGCTAGTTCCCCTTTGAAGCCGACGAATCACCAAGAATCATATGGTCCAATATCTCTCTTGTCGCCGACTTGCGGAGTTATTAGAGACTATACGGCTCCCCTTCTACATTGCAAATCAAGCACTTGGTCAATCATCACCATGGCTTCCGCAAAACAGCACAGTACAACAACTGCTCTAAACGCCATAACGTTCAAAAATGACCTATGGTTTGAACCAACGCTCTTCCAACCACAGGATGATGCTTGTGGCCACACTCCTGAAAGGTCTGAAAGAGTCACCGCTCCCTGCACGACTCACCTTAACGGTCAGCAAGGGTCCATAGCATTTAGAGACACAAGATCAAAATCATGAAGGATTAGATAGGGGGTGCCACATTGTGGTGTCCTATCACCTATTTTGTTTATTTTTTATATACCGATGCTACCGTTTAATTTACGTAACCACAAGCAGGCTCTAAATGATCTCCACACCAAGTCGGCAGACAGATCCACCAGATCTCGGCCTGTGAACACCGTAATTGATACCCAACCACCTGAAATAGCTAAAGAGGAGCGCGTCGTTCCGAGGGAGACTAGATTCATGTAAGCACAACTTTAATCAAACACTTAGACTCTTACTTATCCAGACTCACCCCTCAACCCCGCCTTACCAAATGATAGCCCTGCATGCGGTATGCCCCCTTATGATACTAAACATATCTTTACCCATTTAATTGAACCTAATCTTCTAACATCAATATCACTCTGGCCCAACCATGTTAAAACTGCTCGCTTCCTTGGACTTCAGAAAAGCTTAATGCCGATTCTGAGAGGAATATCGCTGCAAATATATATGGTCCTACTGATCGATTTTATAATTCTCGGACGTATTGCAATGACTCGGGTTTTACCAGACCAAGGGTGGACGTGACAACTAAGTAGGGCGAAGTACTTTTAAAAAACAACTGCAGAAAACCCCTCTGTTAGCTCCTCTATATAAAGTCGTAAGCGTAAGTGAACTATCCCCAGCACACTGCACAAAGTTTTCTCCACTTGCCTTTACCAAAGGCATTCGGATTAGGTGGCAACCCTGCTGAGAAATACTTTTGTTGGAATATTTAAATTTTTTTTAAGCTAAGATATATGGCAACACTAAATAAATTCAAAGTGGCAACACTTAAGTGAGAGACCTCAGAAAATAGAAATGAGTCAAATAGTTTTCGAGATATATAATGATTTACTAAATAATAAATTTAATAGAGCTAGGTGGGGACACTTTGTATTAACTGTTCATGGAAATATTTCTGTGAAAAAACGGGAAATGTATTACATTTGATACCAATATTAGAATTTCCATTTCATTAAAAGAAAAGAATTAGATTGTTGGCAGCCCTTAATAAATATAAAAAGTAGCAAAGCTCAACTAGCTGAGCTTCCAATATAGCATTTTACCTACTTATAAATTCATGACTTCATCCAAATGTGCCAAGTCGTTTTCCAGATATATGATAACAAAGGAGTATATAAAAAACGATTAGGTGGCAACCCCTAAATAATAGCTCGATCACAATTATAAGAGAGACATTTCCCCTGTCCACTTGCTATCCTTTTCGATTAACCCACATCTATCTAATAATTAACAACTAATTTTGCACCAAATGTAGAAAGAATTCCCAATTCTCGTTAAATTTATGCACCACGCCTTGCGGACATGCACTCAAATCAATTAGGGAATTTTGTAATTTTAAGCATTTTGCGCTCAACCGATTGTTTATTAAATATGTACGATATTTAAACCGCATACAAAATGTGCAAAATCGGCACCATTCAATACAAGACTTCCGTTAATAAACTGGCCAAAAGCCGCACTGATGTGGTTAAATAATACATCGGATGCCAATGCAATGGAATGTGTGTAAACTGTAATGGTATACATTAGACTGGTCATAAAATTAAATTTATGATTCTCACTTTCAAATTACAGTGATATTACATTTGAGAATGGCGTAAAAAATATTTTTAAAGTTTCAGACTTTAGTATTAATTTTTTGGGAGGCTTAAAGTTGCCAACCATTGAATTAAACCCCCAAAAAAAAGTTCAAAAGTTTTGAAAACTTTTATCAGTAACGAAGTTTGGTATACGTGTTTGATTTCAAGTTTTCTCTTTGGCAAGTGCAAAAATTTATTAGAAAAATTAAAAATAATTTTCTTTCAAAAGTTATTTACTACTACTAGACCTGGCACACGTTGTCCTGCCTTAAATTTGACGTACCTACATTTGACAAATTATACTCTCTTCCCTCCACATTTAGCGCTTCCTGTTCATTTATTCCTATATCTTCTTCTTTCTTTCTCCTTTAGCTTTTCAACCCACGCTCATATCCCGCTCCTCTTCTTCATATTCTCCCATTTCCTTGAGCACCTCCTCTATATATCGAATTTACTCTTCCTACCTCCTTTCTTCTTCCTTTTTCTTTGCTCGCACTGATTTATACACAATTTCGATGATATAACGAATACAATTTTTTTTGGTCTTGCTAACTTTTTCCCATTTTTTTTTGATATATAGGACACGTATCCGCTGAAAGTGTCATAAAGATAGGCGATGAAGTATGGAGGTCAACATAGGACAAATAACACACAAAAATGTGTGGGTGTGGCACTGCCTACCTTTAAAAAAATTATGTACATTTGATTCAAGTATCATTAATTTAGACGAAATACGGCCAGAGTTATGATGAATTTAAATTTGATAAACTCACTTATTTCGTCAACTCGATCGGTTTTGGAGTTATCGATCAATATGTGGACCAGGGTGATCCAAAATGTGTTACTACAATATGGGTACCAAACGGTACCATTTACTGCTACAATAATCGTTGTGATCAAGTTCCATATCTTCACTGGTTTCGGAGATATAATGACTAAAATCGGATTCAGTCTATTATAAGTTATGAGACGCAGCAAAGCGTGGTCGGGTTCTCTAGTGAAAAATAATTTTCAGAAAAGAAATAAATTTTGTTTGGCCGAGTCTAGTATGCTGACATTTGCATCAGGAATGCCAATTTTTTCGATTTCAATAATCTCGGGATTTTGGCCATCTGATTTTACAATCACGGGATGCAGGTATTTGTGCCGTTACTTGGGTATTTCTATTATCCAACAGTTTAGGCTGAAACTAAGAAATAACTAGTTGCCCTAATATAGACATACTAAATACACATAATGTTTGTGTAGTTAAATAATAATGAAAATACCCGTTTGAGCTAGTTTTCATTAGTGAATAATTATATATGAATATACACACAAGTGTACATGCGTATAGCCCAGCTAACCAACGCAGTTGGTAAGGGGCAAATTTGTGAATCTCTGGATGGTACGTTAACCGATGTATGGAGCTCCTTTAAATATACTTGTCAGATTAACTACATGGATATTTTTGGAAATTTTATTGTACGTATCGCCACTGCAAGTGCAAAATGCCTATAGCATTCTGAGGCTTCTCAAGAAGTCCATATTTTGTTTTGGAAAATTATTTAAAGAAACGAGCTTGATGGACTATTTTACTTAAAATAGAACTCGAAGTATATTAATTTTACTCGCCTAACATTTGGTGGTATGAAAGTATCGAGATAGATACAGACTTGTGTATGTTAAAGTGCTTTGGAGGAAAAAATAAATTAAACTTAGTCCGCCCGACCGTCTGTGAAAACGGCGAAGTGAGCAAGTTTTGAGATATAAATTTTCTAGTTTACGAATTTACCATTGTAAAGATCGAGGTCGAAGTCTACCAAGCCTGAAAGTTCAGTGGTTAATTGTGGAGCTGTAATTTTACTTATTTATATTGATGTTGAACCGAAATTAATCTCATCAAATTCGGGTGGCGAAACTCAATTTCCGCTGTTTGAGCTTAGTATTGTGGTTACACTGTGGAATACGTGTCTTGAAACCTGCCGTCTTATGTCTGTAATCGATCAATACCTGATGGATTTGGGGTCACATGTTTCGATAAACAGACAGCGAAGTATTTCTTGATGATTGAATGAACCCTTTCCCTTTAGCAGGTGTTATCATGGATACTGAATTTCCCCCGATTGTAGGAAAAATTTTATGTATTTCTAGTTTCTCAGAAAAATAGTCCTGGACGCCGTCATCCATCTTCTCAGCTTGAGCGGAGGTGCATATAAATAATATCCTGAAGAAGGTTGCTTTAAGGCGGATTGTTGCCTTTTACGAAAAAGCTGACACCATCTAGCAGTAGCAGGAAGCATTCCAAGGTCGGATTGGTTTCATACCTTGCCACGGCTCCTCTGCGGTCGGTATATTCCAGGACTATGCCATTTTTCGATTTCGCGAAAGTTTAAGGTTTCATGGATTTCCCCCATATTCCAACTTTCTTCAATGAATGTGCCAAACGCTATTCTGAAACTGTATTGTAGTGCTTATCTGTTAGAATTTCTTAGTTAAATCATACTGAGAGCAAATTAGTAAATAATGCAACAACAATATTGTTGACCACAAACTCAAAATAGATTCAATAGGTTTATAGTGATTATTGTTATTATTAAGCTTATTTTATGAGTGTGGGTGTAAGTACTGAAGTTACATCCTCATTCGTGTGACAGTTTGTGGTGAAAATGAACCAAACAGTTTACTGGCTAGGTTGCTGCTTCACTACTTGTAAACTTATTTAGTCCTCGTGGATGTAGTTTGTACCCTACAAGATAGGCTAATTAAAAAAGTTCTAGTATATTATTTTCCTTTTGTGAAAATCTGAAGATTCAGCCTTTGTTTTGGACTATCGGGAGCGGGACAGTTGTTTGAAATGATCTCTAGCGGGATATAATATTTCTAGAGGATGTCAAAGTTGCAAGGTAACATTACGGTAGCAATACACCTAGGTTGTGGCCATTGCACTGTTAAGTTACCACAATCTTACCGAATCTATCTCACAACAATAAACGACATATTCTCGTATATCTACTACGATTTCTAACCCAGCTTAATTGATTTGGACATATTTGATATGAAGGCCTATACCTCACCCTAAGACTTTACACCATGGTGTTCTTATTCCGGTATTTTTTTTAAAGGTTGTTACCTGCTTGAAAGAAATAAAACAAGTAAGGAAGTCTTAGTTCTGGTGGAACCGAACATTATATACCTAGTAGTGATCTATTATGTCTACCCAACTTACGCAGGTCTATTTTAATACTTTCAGTTCGTATTTGCGTTCAAATAGACAGACGGACAGACAGATAGACGTATCGAGAGATGGCCATGCCTACATCGACTCAGCTCATCCTCCTGATCATTTCAGTATACGTACAAACATTTCATGTTCATGAAAGGTATGAAAATCAAAAAAGATATACAACTTCGCTTTTGCAGTGGGGTATTAACTGCTGGCCCGAATATTTTACTTTTCATCCTGATGGTTTTGAAATACATTAATAAATGTGTGCGTAACAAAAATAGATATAAAAAGGGTGTCTTTCATTGGCGCCAAAGAAGTCAACCGATCTTTATGAAATTTTCACAATATATACTTGGGTTCCCTGGGTACAGCATAGATAATATATCGTTTTGGAAAAGTAGGCGGAGCCACGCCCCCAGGGTATAAAAAGTTTCAACTCGTCATAACTCCGAACATTTTTGGTCTAAATTAATGAAATTTGGATATATGTGTCACTTAGTCAATATCTACATAATTTTTCAAAAGTGGGCGGTGTCACGCCCACATATTTTGTGTTTTGATTTGCTCTCGAACCTTCACGATAAGTTCAAGAGTTCGGTGGGCACGACACAGTATGTAAATAGCTTTTGGAAAAGCCCCCAGGTTATATAAAGCTGCAGTTCGGTATATCTAGGAGTTTATTTGGTTCATGTTAACGACATTTTATATATAGATGTGTTCTATGTATTAAAACGTCAAAACAACGTCTAACGGGTTTGCTAGTATATTATAAAATGGCGAAAGCAAACAACGAATTTCAGCATTCTTTTGTAAAACTGAGAGACTAGTTTGCGTTCAAATAGACAGACGGACAGACAGACATACGGACGGAGAGACGGGCATGGCTAAATCGACTCCGCTCATCGTGCTGATCACTTAAGTGAACTTTTCTCTTCTTCTTCTCATACTTAGATACATTTAATGTTTATGAAAGTTATGAAAATAGAAAAAGATATATAACTTCGCTATTGCAGTGGGCTATTAATACGGGCCCGAATATTTTGCTTTTGTGTTTTCCGATTTGGCTAATTTTTGGCAGGAGCATAATACATGCTACTGAGAAGCAGCTGACCAATTTTCATTGAAATATCAAAATTGAATTATAAGCAAACGCTTTTGAAAATAGCAGACATTTTATGCTGGAAAGTGGGCGGCGCCACGCCTACTTCTTCAAAATTGACAACATTTTTTTGCGGTCGAGTTTGCCTTAAAATCTTATTATGTGTGCAAAATCTGATTGATAGAACTTGCTTAGTTGTAGAAATATCGGTTTTTAAATTTTCCAAAAAAATGTTTCAGAACTATGCTAAAAAACTGGGCGTGGACATTAACCGGTTTCGCCCATTTTTACAGAAAATAGTTACCTTTATATATGGAACATTCTCACCAAATTTCGTTTCGACAAATCAATTTTTGGCGGAGTTATGGCATAAAAAGTTTTATGGAATAGTCCCCTATAAAAGGGCGCGGCCACGCCCATTTTCGAAAATTTTAAGTTTTTGGATTTCCTTGTTTACGGAAACTTCAAAAGTGAAATATAAATGATGTAAACCTATTTTACGCAAAGTTATTGCCTATTTAATATATCTACGATCCTCTTCAAAATCTTTAATATAAAAGTGGGCGGAGACCTTAACCGATCCCGCCCATTTTTTCCTGGAACATACCTTGCATACCTGGAAACCTGCGTCCTGAATTTCGTTTCGATATCTCGAACGGTTTTTGATTTATGATTAATAATATTTCTAAATTTGACTTAATAAAAAGTGGGCGGTGCCACGCCTATTTTAAAAAATTTCTTGAAAACTTTATATTGTGCCTAAATCCCAATTTAGTCACCAAATTGTATCCTTATACTCGTAGGTGTATTATGTACTGAGTAATCACTATTTTTGTGGTTTCGAAAATATGCTATATACAAAAAGTGGGCGTGGCTATTATCCGCTTTCGCCCTGGAATATGAGTACCAAGGACCCTGCATACCAAATTTCATTAAGATATCTCAAAATTTACTCAAGTTATCGTGTTCACAGACGGACGGACGGACGGACGGACATGGCTTAATCAATTTCTCTTTTCGTTCTGAACATTTTGATATATGGAAGTCTATATCTATCTCGATCCGTTTATGCCGTTACGTACTGCCGTTAGGCGACTGAAGTTAATATACCTTGTGTGCGTAGCACTACTAGGTATAAAAATACACATACAAATACATTTTTAGGTGGAGTTGCCACCTTATTCGTTTATTTTTTTAGATATCCGATTTTATATCGAAGAAAGCTTTGGATGTACTTTCAAATATAGGTAATATACTTCAATCCAAACTCTCCTTCTTAATGTTACCACTTAGGATATATTTAGAGTTCAACCACCTATTTGCATATTTTTAAATTAAACGTCGTTTTTACAAAAACAGATTCAAACCTGTTGTTGCCACTTAATCCTTTCATATTTCTTCATTTGTATAACCGCTTATATGTCGAAGTTTCTTGACTCATTTATATGAATCTATGTTTGTAGGTTATCTGCAACAATCTAAGCCCCCTTTTCTTAAGGATTGACACTTGGGATATTTGACGGAGTTGCCACCTATCTGAATATATTAAAAATTCAAGTCAGATATACTCTTATGGGTAGCAAACGAAAGATATTTCTAGGTAGGGTTACCAAGCCGGGTTGGAATCCAAACCAATCATGATAAGTGAGAATGTCTTATACATTTCATAAATACGCATCGTGGGCTTCAGTTCATTTAAGATATATAGCCGCAACCCCGTTAAGCGGATAAATTTGTTGTATGGGGCAATACGATAGGTTCAATCTTGATGATTTTCACTACACACATTACATATGGAATAAAAACTATAGCTGCCAAATTTTGTGTTCCTGGCTATTAATTTGCAATAGTTAGAGCCCAAACCCCATTTATCGGAACTGGCGATTATATGGGAGCAACGTGATATGTTGGTCCAATATGGCTGATTTAATTGCAAAAGTTATAGGCCGAATAGCGTTTATCGAAACGATGGATTGTGTGGGAGCTTATGCGCTGTATTTGTTCGATCTTGTTGATTCCGACAAATGATTAATATATATATTACAAAATGACGACCCCATACAAAATACACAGGTTACTCTAAAACTGAGGGACTAGTTTGAGTTCAAATGGACAGACAGGCGGAGAGACGGAAATGGCTTTATCGACTCAGCTCATCGCCATGATAATTTCGGTACATTCCCCCAACAGCCGGTTCTATCGCACCGGAATGACCCGGGTTTTTTTACCCGGCCAAGGGCTGTTTTTTCAGTGTAACCCTGTCGCCTGGGCAGGGCGAAGCACTGTTAACAACAACAACAACAACATAATTTCGGTACACTTATTGGTGGCTCTCTTCTCCTTCTTCTTCTTCTCCTCATACTTACAAACATCGGACCAGAGTTATAATACCATTTTAATGAAAGGTATAAAAATTACAAAATTTGACGTTCCTCCCTATTCAATTGCAAGAGTTTTAGCCCATAATCCGTTTATCGGAACAATCGATTGTTCAAACGTCATACATAAGACCGCAACATTTTCAGTTACTTCTCGTCGATAATCATAAGCCCATCACACAATCCGGGATTACTGTTTTAGACACATCTATATGGGCCCCTGGAGCGTAATTAGGTTGCAAATATATTCGATGAGGCACCTTCTCTACGTATAAGCGATCTCCAAGCTTTGTATTTTTATTTACTGTTGGGTGTATTCTATCTGCAATCCACAAAGAGGTCTATGTTTGTCCAAGTGTCTATACTGTATAAAAGCACTCAACAGTAATATCCAAATACAAAATCAGCGAGTAAAATATTTGTGACCTCAACTCGGTTACGTGCAGCACAACATGGCGTACATACAACCCGGCCTTAGTAAGTGCGTTAATGCGTGAGTAGGATATGTCAGTGTGGCACGTTGCAGCGGTAAGTGTGAAATATTAGTTGTAACTTGGTTGGGTCCATGTTGTGGTTTCTACAAAATTATATGCTGACGGTGCACGGAAGTACGCTGGTTGGTAACGATGTTGCATACAAAATGCGCTGATGTGCAGTACAAGTGGCGATTGTCATAAATAATTAGCTAAATGATTTAGCTCTCGTTATGAGTGGACAGTTTTAATCCACAGTTAGAGCTTAAGTCACGCGGGTTTTTCGTGAAAATTATACTTACGTTTGCTAGTATAAATAGAAAGGCAGTTCGCCACATACGCTATCATTACTGCGGACACAAATTTTTAACGACAAATGACGTAAATTCCAAGCACCAAGGCGAGGCCAAGTCATCCTCCAACTTTTGATTATTCAACTTAGTGGGTTTCGAAACCCTTAGACAATAAAACTGTTCAGGGTTAAATTTGCTGCCATACATGCTCTTAGAATCTTCCAGAGATTTTTCCCTCGAATGATTTCGAGCTTTACATCAGACCAAGAACGATCAGAGACGTAGAGGGAGTGATCTATATCTGGGACTTATTTCTCAATAGCCAACTAAGTCCATACAAGCACTTGTTGGCAAGGGTGACTTCACTTGAATTTCTCGACAGACACAATTTATATTGTTAGCGCTGGTCTAAAGTAGCGCTGATAAGGTCCAACCAAGCTTTCTAACGATGGGCTTCAGTTGCAACCTTCAAACCGATATTAAGGGAGCTGATTCTACTGTAGGGGGCAAAACGAAGTACTTTCTGTCATCATGCAAAGAATCAGCGCATTCGCGGCTTGGCAACCACGCCATTGTTGGCAGCAATAATTTTGAAATAGTATAGGACTTCGTTTACCTGGGAACCAGTATTAACACCAACAATAATGTTAGCCTAGAATCCGACAAATTCTACTTCGGACTGAGTAGGCAATTGAAAAGTAAAGTCCCGAAAATAACACTCTATAAGTCACTCATCGCACTTGCTATATGGTGCAGAAGCGTGGACACTAACAACATCTGATGAGGCGGCTCTAGAAGTATCCGAGAGAAAGGGTTCTTCGAAAGATTTGTGGACCTCTACGCGTTGGCGACGCCGAGTACCGAAGACGATTTAATAATGAGCTGTATGAACTTTACGCAGACGCCGACATAGTTCAGCAAATTAAAACACAGCGGTTTCGCAGGCTAGGCCACGTAGTGCGAATGAGCGAAGATGCTCCAGCCCAGAAGGTATTCTTATCGGCACCCGCCGGTGGAAGCAGAGGAAGAGGGAGACCACCACTCCGATGGAAGACCAAGTGGAGACCGATTTGCGATCCCGCGGTGTTTCCAATTGGCGCCAGTTGGCGCAACGAAGAAACAACTGGCGAGCTATGTTGGACGGTAAAAAGCGCCCAGGCGGTTAGATAACCATTTAAAGAAGAAGAAGATTCTACTGTAAATTGAACCGATCCCACTTAAGTTTCAATTTGTAGGCATGCGCTGAGTTGCAAAAATGTTTATTTAAATTGATGCAAGCTTTTTACCTACTCTTCTCCTCCGTGTTAAAATATCTCAGCCTATAATCGGTACATTATTTTTGTTCCGGCATATTGCTATTCTCACTTAGTTATAGTCGACTGCTGCTACAACTTTTCTGGTACCACAGTACAACAGATTCATAATTTCCCTCCATATTAGGAGACAATTAGAAGCGTACCCTCTCATTGAACGGCACTATTCTTGTCAACCAGCACCTCAATCTCCACTCAAGACTTTCCGTCTAACGATAATTTTTTCTAAATATTCTCTTCCCTTTTCTCTTTTTACTTACAGTAAGGGCTGTATCAGTGGCTCGATGGAACCATATAATGTGCTATATAGGCCGCCATTCGCATAGTCAGTGTACAATAGCTTTATTTCTAAAAATTTCTTTCCTTCACATGTTCAGCAGGTCTTATGTTCTCTGCTCGCTTTAGCTTAGCACAGTTAGTTTGACTTTTTTACAGGCATCGGTGGAGCGCAAATTTTAGATCACCATTTTCTTGAACCTGTTATGCATGTTCTTTGTAATTGATGTGATTGGTGAATAATGGTCACTCCTTCAGAAAAGTCCATAGCGGCGCCAGATTTTGTCAGTTCGTCTGCCTTCTCATTGTCCTCAATGGTACTATGGCCGGGAGCTCAGACGAACGTGATGTATGAGAAGTTTGTAGCCGCATTCAGCATCAGTTTGAGCTGCTGACGGCCTTGCACATGTGACGGGGGATTCAAGCGTCAGTAGTGCTGCTGGCTGAATCTGAAAGACGAACTGCTAGTGAGACCTCCAGTTGTCCCGAAAACACAGTCTGACTCTTGAAGTCTTAACGCCGAACATATTGCAGTTTCACGTATGTGAATGTCCAGTTATTACTGGTTGAGGTTAACTTTCACGGTTTCTGTTGCACACAACCTTAGCGATCAAGTCAAACCTCTAAGGGCCGCCCCCCATAGTGTGGTCAGTTTTTTGATGTTATACTCTGTTTTCCACCATACTAACACCTCGTAGGTTAGTTTAGGTCTAACCACGGCATTTTGAGCCACATCATCAGTTTGAGTCTCAAACCACAGCATGGCTTAACCAGCTTATCTTTTCCTTCTGAACACACGACTCAGTATAAATTCCGATTCCTTTATGCCGTTAAATCTTACCCTATGGCTAACAAAATAAATAAATATCCTTGTGCGCGTAGTACTACTTGGTATCATCACAGTTCAGTTTTCAAATTAAATTTGCTTCCAAAATTGTTAACCCAATGCTCGATATGTCAAAAAATTATTGCTGAAAAATTTTATTAATAGATAATTGTAGTTAAAGTTACTAATTATTCAACTGCGAATATTAAATTTACATCAACATAACGTACACTCTAAAAACCGTTGCCTTGGCTTTCTATACGATGATGAAAATCCTAGCTTGCATTTTTTTGTTATATCTAGTTTCAATATCAAGACATCGGTCTCTTACAATTGTATTACATGCAAAGACAATCGTTCTCATTTCTGCTTTTTATTTTTCTTTTCTCAAATTTAAGACAAATTTGTTTCTAGTGTACCAATTATGATTTGAGAGCCAATGTGTGTGTTGTAATTTCGAGTTGATTGTGGTCTCGAACTGACCATTCGTATGAAATATGTTATTACGGACACTTAATAATTATTTATGTTCATAATCAACCGAAAAGCAAACCCCAAGTACCTACACATACATATGTATGTGCAAATTTAGCCAACAAAGCAAGGGCTTGCATTGTGGTAAGGGCGGATTTTCACAGCTGGCATGGCGTATCATATTACTCAGCATAGGTCGTGGGATGTATTTTGTTTGTTTGAAATATCTCTGCATATAATTAACGCTGCCGATGTGAAATTGTGCGCAATGGCTTATTGCCCTGCATACTAGCACGCGTGCTTCCCGCAACTTTTTGCACATCGAAAATAATTACAATTATAAATAATTTATGTGCAAATTTAATTAAATTAAGTAATGCATTTTAAATTTTTAACCTCGTAGATACATTTTGGTAGTTATTCAATGGCATTTGATAATCTGTACACCAATCTTCGCCCTTGTACGTTTGTATGTGAGCAATGGTAGCTGAAACAATTTTGCCATTTTCGTATTTTAGCTATTTGAAGGGCATCATCGTGGTTAATGCTTAATTTACATTTAAGAATCTCACTTCGGATTTTGTTGGCTATTTGACATTTTGTATTGTGCATTTGCATTTAATTAAATTAAGTGCACAGTTACACAAATGTATGTTGTATATGTATATTGTTGTTATATTTTGGTACATCTTCATTCAGTCAATGTGCTCATAAATATCATATTTGAATTGGATTTATTATTTCGAATATTTAATTTATAAAAACAATTTTTTTTTGGATATTTGCGCAGCTTATTTGTAAGCTGATCAAACGGTATAGTGAATAGCAAATGCTGGGAATAATAATTAAATTTTGGCTGTAAAAACCAAATTTTTTTATTTTATTATAATTTATTTGATTCAAACTGATTTTTGTAGACAAAATGAAAACTTTATTACAACTTTATAGCTCAATTTAGATGGGATATTTCTTGTTTAGATTTTAACATATAACAGTTATTAGGCGAAAGCAGCCAAAGTTAATTTAGCAGACCATTACCAGAAATCAGAGAATTTAGATGAACTTAAAACTTGTACAGTAAAGGGAAATTTTGTTTTACCAAATTTATTTATTTTACAGAGGTCTCCGATCTTTAATGATTATTTAAAAACTAAAAAATGCAGAGAATCAAAATTAATCAAAAACCATCAAAAAGTTAGTTTTTTTTATTACCTTTAATTGTTTCCGATTGTTTGATTACTTTTGATTAATTTTTGGTATTGTTGCAAAAATAAGCACATACAAGACAATCAAAAATAATCAAAAAATTATAATAAAATAAAATAATTTAAATATAAAGTAACAAAAAAAAAATTTTCAATTATCAAAAACACAATCATTTTTTTCTGATTGTTTTTGATTTTTTTCTCTACTTTAGATTTTTTTTTCGTTTTTTTCCAATGCTAATCAGTTAGTGGCCGCCATGGTGTGGGGGTAGTGCTGCTGGGCGACCACACCGAAGGTCCAAGGTTTGAGCCCTGGTACAGGTAACTTTAAAAGTGGTTTGAAAAAGTTTTTTCAAAACGGGGTCGACCCTCGGCAGTGGTTTGGCAAACTCTCCGAGTGTATTTCTGCCATAAAATGCTTTTCAGTAAAAATTCATCTGATTTGCAGGTGCAGTTCGGAATTGGCAAAAAACTGTAGGTTCCGTCAATTTGTAGGAAAAATGAGAAGCAGCACACCACAAATTGGTAGAGAAGCTTGGCCTTAATATCCTAAGGAAGTATATATCGCGCCAATTAGTTTTTTATTTAATCAATTAGTAATTGCGGATTTTTGAAAACTATTAAAATAAATAATTGACGCGATATATATCTCTGAAAATAATCATTATTTCTTGAAAGAGGCATCCAATTAATTGGTTACTCAATTCTAGTGGGTGTTTGAAAGGTCTAGCTACAATTCTGTTTAAAACTATTAATTAAACATTTTATGTATGCGTTTGTGTGGAAGAATGTTTTTCGTTTGTCGCGATATTTGCCTAATAAGTGTATTTAATTTTGAATCATAATAGGGCTAAAATTGTTGTTACGTTTCTATAGTTAACCCTCTAGTGCATAATCCGGCCTGTAGACGGGCTTTAGAAAGTCATTTCCTGTCTATTTGTTCTAGGAACTGCTGTTGCTTGTCAAACATCCAGTGCTTTCTAAACGTCATTACAGTTGTACAGCTGTTGCTAGTCCAGTGCCACTCAAACTTTTAGATTGCCGTGCATTTTAAGCCTGTTATTTACGCTGTTCACAATAACCTAATTTTCACTAATTTTAAAGTTTTGAGTTTCATTTCATTTGATATTTAATATAAATATGGAAACTTCCTGTGTATTTGTAACCCGCAACGTGAAGAGCGAGTCCCAGAGATTCATGGCTTGTTGGTTATGTAACAATCCTGTCCATGTCAAGTGCTCTGGTATGAATTGAAGAATAGCTGACTTTCTTTTAGATCGAAAAGGGTTTCGCTGATCCTGCTTTAAAAGTCGGTCTACTGACTCAAGGAATAACTTCCTTGAGGTTGGTAAATCAGAAATTTCAGTGAAACGAAATTTCAAAAAGCTTATGTGGTAAGCTTGTCAAACTAAATATAAACAAAAATGAGGAGCTCATAATGAGAAGTAGCACAAGAATAGTACAGAGGAGCTATGAAGAGATGATCCTAGTTAGGGGAACAAAAACTTAACTGGTAAGCCGGTGCTCAGAAAGAAGTCACTATGGACCAGAAGAGATCCAAGCGGCATCCAGTAAGCGGCCACTATATATTGAAGGACACCAGGCCTGAATGGACCCGAATAAAGAGTTTAGGCCTGTTGCATACCCAGGGCAAATAGTAATTGTACAACCGCTTTCCTGTAGATAAACATTTTTTTTCACCGAAGTTTTCAACGTATGCAAAGTATTTATTCTTATATACAAGAAGTCTAAAGATGTTTTCAGAAAAAATCTTTACAATATTCAACTCGATTTTATAAACTTAAAATTTGTATTGCGTTGTACAAGAATATAGTGGTAGTTTCCTAATACTTTCGGTTTTCTGAATTAAAATATTTAAAAATGGTTTGAAAAATTAACCAACATTTAGAATACAACAATTCTTAAGCTAGCGTTCTATCAAAAAATTGTATACAATATACCGTGCTTGGCGAAAATTCCATTCGATTAACACTATTAACGACTGCAAAATTTTATATGAAAAAACGCACTCATAACCAAAGAAAGCGCTTTCCTACTTACACATATTTACGTCAGCCGAAAAATGCTCAACATCTTCCATATTCATAAATTGCAAAAGCCCTTTTTGATATTTTACAGAAAAAAAGTCCCTCACTTTATTGATACAACCGAAAGAAAGGTTTATGATGATATGACTGTCAAGCTTTAAGGTACAACACTTCAAAATGCCAAAACATGTTGCATTCATCTGGCGATGATGAATTTTGTATTCAAAAACCAATTGCTACGCCATGCATGGTTGCACTATTTGGCGTTGGTAATATCTTTATAAATGTTTGTATGTGTGACACAACTTATTTGCGTATAGCATGCAGTATGCATATTAGACTGACATTGACAGACGATCAAACCCCCAAACTGAGATTATGGTAAGTATTAACTGCGCTTACAAAAACAAAAACTCGCGATTATAAATGCTTACCATGTGGTTAGTGTAAGACAATTAAAAAAAATAATGAAAAAAAATAAATAATAATAATTAATAAATAAAATAAAATAAAATAAAATAAAATAAAATATAATATAATAAAATAAAATAAAATAAAATAAAATAAAATAAAATAAAATAAAATAAAATAAAATAAAATAAAATAAAATAAAATAAAATAAAATAAAATAAAATAAAATAAAATAAAATAAAATAAAATAAAATAAAATAAAATAAAATAAAATAAAATAAAATAAAATAAAATAAAATAAAATAAAATAAAATAAAATAAAATAAAATAAAGTAAAATAAAATAAAACAAAATCAAATAAATTAAAATAAAATAAAATAAAATAAAATAAAATAAAATAAAATAAAATAAAATAAAAATAAAATAAAATAAAATAAAGTAAAATAAAATAAAATAAAATAACAAAATAAAACAAAAAGCGAAATGAAATAAAACAAAATAAAGTAAAATAAAACAAACTAAATAAAATAAAATAAAAAAGAAAGTAAAATAAAATAAAATAAAAAGAAATAAAATCAAATTAAATAAAACAAAAAGAAATAAAATAAAATAAAATAAAATAAAATAAAATAAAATAAAATAAAATAAAACAAAATAAAATAAAATAAAATAAGTAGAAGTGAGTCCAAACTAGCAATAATAGCCTTATAGAAACTAACGTATAGGTCTGAAAAGTTTACAGATTTTTTTTTTGCCATTCTGGAAAATTATAACAATAAATTTAAAAGGAAAAAAAGCTTTTTCACCTGGTCTAATACACAGCCATACACAATGTATATTTGTTGCTTTGTTGGTATGAATAATAAATCCAATGCCATTAAATATTTTGATTGAAATGCAACAACAGTAGCCAAAAAAATCATGCTGCAACAAGCAATGATCCTTTGGAGGATGGACGTCAATGGAGTTGAATTTGAAAAATGGCAATAGGGGAAAAAGGCAGAGTGGGAATGATATGGCTCACATGACGAATGACAATGCGTTTATATTTGGTGATTACTTTTACAGATTTATGTTTCAAGAATTGCTATAAAGGTTAAGTTGTATAGTAAACTTCTAACATTTAGATCTCAATAGCGAGCAACCCAAAAAAACTTCCAAAATCATTCATTCAACAAAATCAATCATTGATTTTTAGCTACAACTGACGCCGATTGGACCGCTAAGGGATGCTACGCCTCTTTTTTTCCAGCTCAGTTGAGACCTCCGTCTTTCACTTCTGAAAGTCCGGTGTCGACAAGAAAACCCACGGAAAGAACATCTTCGTTTGCATAATCAGCCCAGAAAGCCTTTGGTTTTAATTAGCTGTCCTTTTTCCATAACTGGATAAAAATCGTGGAGCTCATCGCTGAATTTCCTTACATAATACGATACATCGTCTGGAGGACTTTACTTTCAAATACCCAATTATTCCGAGCCATACATCTAGACATTTGTGACGGCAGACTAGCCTGACTGAAACCAGCAATTTAGAGATTGTTAAAGTCTGTACTATTGAGACTTAGCTCCGCTGCTCAAATTATATTCCCCAGGATGAAGAATCCGCGGCGATAGGGCGCTCTCACGGCTTATCAATTCCGCATTGTTGACTTTTGCTTCCAGGAAGCTAGTATGGTCAGCTGCAATCAATCAGGTATCGATCTTGGCTGGGACTAGGTTGTGATCGAGTGGAAAGTATGCCGTGCATCTATCGCAAAGATCTGGTTATATGCTTCTCGATCTCCTATAGGTATTGTTTAACCTCAGCGTCGAAGATAAGTGAAATTAAGACATGACGCTGCTTGGGATCTAAGAATTTAGTTTTTCGAACACCTTCCTATGCAATAATACAGAGGCTGATTCTGCTCCAGTTGGGATAATTCACTTGATGGCCTTTTTTGTGATTTGGTTAGGCCACAATTACACACAACGGGCCTTCTGATACTGGCCCTTCAGCATCCACTTCAACCTAACCTAACCTAATTAGCTTCCAAAGATTGTTAACATTGCATCACGCAACAATTTTTCAAGTTCTTCTTGCGGGCATCTTCTCTTGGTCCACATCTTGGCTGTCACAAGGTCATGCCCGCAGTCCCTACCTAGTAAGGTAGTCGCGTTTAGTATATTTAGCTATGTCTGCCATCGGTCGCCTCATGAGCCTTTTTGATGAAGGAAATGTTGCTTGATGGTTATTTTTATGCTGGAAGAGGGGAAGAATCGTCAAAGCGATTAAGCGTTTATTAAGAAGATGAATATACTTCTTAAAGATCTACAAATTTTCCTTAAAATACTTCACAACAAAGTAACAAAAATGTGCACCATGATTTCTCTTAAAATTTTCCTTGCGTCGTGCAAAGTGCCCCTATGGAGACGCATTAAAACAAAGTAAGTATCCAGTCAGTGATTCATTAAAGTTACTACAGCGAACGCCAAAAAAGTTTATTTCCTCTAAACATATTTTACGTGTCGCTGTACTTAAAACAAAAGACAATATAATGCCTTCAGCTAATATAAAGCTTAAAGGCAAAATTATTCCCAAGTTGTTTCATATTTTTATTGTCACAGTTGCGCGAACTTTGCTTCCATAGAATGTTGAACCCTGCTGAGTTGCATGCGCTATTTAATGCATTGCGTTGTAAGTTTGAACATGGTTTGTTTTGTTGCTGTTGTTGTATGTTTTGTTGTTAATGTAATGTCGACAAGTTTTTGTGAACTAAAATTCAAACAATGCCATCCTTTGCAATCATTGCATAATCAACGCTAAACATATGTGTACAATAATAACAATGACATGAATGTGCGTGCAGTTGTGGCCAATATCCCTGCAAAAAACGGAAATACTCCGCTACATCATCCAAAGAATACTCCTTAAGGAGTATCAGAGTACTCCAACACTTCTCCTCATTCATATAAAAAAGGTGGTCCAATTTACATTGCGATGTCCGCCATTGGATCACCTAATCCATCGCGGAGTACTCCATCTCTTGGCTTTTGAATACTCCATAGAGTACCTTTCCTGTACTGAGAGTACTTTCAAAATGGTGACAAAAGATTACTCCATGGAGAATTCAACACCAAAGCGAGAGAGGGAGTCGGTGGTCCTTAAAAGTACAGTTACTCTTCTCTCGCTTTGGTGTAGAATACTCCATGGAGAAATCTTTTGGCAGCATTTTGAAAGTACTCTCACGTATGTGCTCCATAGAGTATTCGGAAGCAAAGTAAAGGGTACTCGGAGATGGATTACGTGATCCAATCGCGGGCATCGCCATGTAAATTGGACTACTCCTTTTATATGAATGAGGATAAGTGTTGGAGTACTCTGATACTTCATCGTTTTTTACAGGGTAAGTACTCTGAAATGAACCCAGTAGGAAGTCAGATAAGCTTCTGGTTCAAAATTTGAGAGCTGGTTCGACTGTAACTTAATTTTCACTAGCCAGTTGCACAAAAAATCAAGGCATTTTGAATTGCATTCGAAAAAGAGAAACCCCTCTTTTTATATTTCTAAAATACATATTTTTAGGGAGAAACGATTAAAATGAAATGTTCTAAGTTCCATGTTTGAAAAAATAATATGAAAATAATGAGTAAAATGGTAGGCTTCCGATGTTCAGCATATCGGTTGTGGCACGTGCAGTGTGTGCTGTTGCACTGTCTTGTTGGAACCACATATTTTCCAATCCCAATTCATCAAGTTGCGGCAAAAAGAACTCGTTGATCATTGCTCTGTAGCGCTCGCCATTCACAGTAACCGTTTGGCCCCGACCGATTATTGGTCAAATAAATAGTCAGCAATATTCCGCGTTCTGGAGCAGTGTAGCGTAACATTGTTTATTAACGTATATTTCGCATGTGTTTACTACACAAATGTCAAAACAGAACTGACTTTAGGGGCCAATCGCAAAATTTATAACATTTTTTGATAGGAGGATGACTTTTGCGCCACCCTGTAGATATAAGCTGTAGAGCATGTCACTTTTTCGGAACCATAGGAAAGGTAATGCAGCGGTGACAATTTGCACTGTGTAAGATACTGACATTTTAAATCCACTTATTATACCTTTAATGAACATGAAATGGTATATTAACTTTGGTCCGATGTTTGTAACGTTTAGAAATATAAGAGATAGACCCACCATTAAGTATACCAAATTGATCAGGACGATGAACTGAGTGGATACAGCCATGTCCGTCTGTTTGAACGCAAACTAGTCCCTCAATTTTTGAGATATCTCGATGAAATTTGGCACACGGATGTATTTTTGTATTATATTAGACATTTGTCGGATCCGGTATAATCGGGTCACTATAGCATATATCTCCCATACAACCGATCGTTCAAATAAGAGGATTATGACCATTTCTCTCTCATTTTTAAAGATTTAAACTTGAAACTTGGTGAGATATTTTCTTATGGATAGGAAAAGATTTCGTAAAAAATCGCTAAGATAGGAGCTGTATATAGTATATATCCCATACAACCGATCGTTCAGATAAGAGGATTACGGCCATTTCTCCCTCATTTTAAAAGATTAAAACTTGAAACTTGGTGAGATATTTTCTTATGGATAGTAAAAGATTTCGTAAAAAAGTCAGCCAGATTGGAGCTCTATATAGTATATATCCCATACAACCGATCGTTCATGCTGACAATGTTTTAGATAACTTTAAACAACAATCCGAAGACAGCGCCGTCCTTACTTGTTTTTTGCTGTAAAAGAGATTAAGGACGAAGTAGTATTAGTTCCCAACACACTAGAAATACACCAGTTCACACATACATATAGTACCCTGCGTCCAATAATAATATTCTTAGTCAATCAAAAGTTTAGAACAAAAATTTTCATAATGACCTCAAACAAGGCCGAAAAGATCAAACCTTGCAGTCAAACGTACTAGTTGTATTCAAGCTTAATAGTAGTTGGCATAGACAGTCTATTCAGTCAAAGTTTTGTCTTATTTCCAACTTTACAGATTTAACATGGCATGTGTTCTACGAAACACAAATTGCCAGCATCAGCATCGTACCAGTTATTGTACCACTTCATAGTAGGTTAGTCCGATTTGGGTTGAAAAATATAAATTGTTTGGATTTTACTATTATGACCCTTATATTAAGTCTCTTTCTGGTTTGTCCGCTCATTTCCATACGATATTTTGGAAACTTTTTAGGTAACTTCCTGTTAAGCTGTACTTGAAACTTGGAACAGGGATCAGAACCACGTCAAGTAAGAAAAATCCACTTGCTGGCGCACGGAGCGAGATATTTAGAAAATTTAAAATTGATACCTAGGAACTTGAAACTTAGCACATATTGGTGTCGATAAGAATGCCTTCTGGGCCGGAGCATATTCCTGTTTTCCAGTTTTGAAGCATCCCATCAGCTAACGTAACGTCGTAATTCTTCTTGGTACGCATCTCACGTTTGCAACAGTTCGGTCTTCTGTTAATCTTTCTAGCTAGCCATCTCTCTTCCTTTTTTCATTACAACAAATCTGCATATCACGCCGACTTACGCTTGAACACAATCTGTGTTGTAAAACGGGTTTTTTCGAAAGCGCTAGTATCCCTTCATATCAGCTAAGCTGCAGAGCTAGTGAGAAATGTAGCCTAACATCTCGGCTATGTCGCTCTAAGAGTTCAACTTAAGTTTAGATTGCATAATTCATATAATCTCTTAATTGACAAAGACCGCTTTTGCACGCCTAACGAGTTACCTACTTGTTCTCGATGAACGATCAACACTCAATTTTTGTGATCTTTGTACGCTTAAGTTACTTGCCTGCTGCACTGATTTGAGTGACAAGCAATTCACAATGCATTACCGTCATTAACAGTTAACTGCTTTACAGTAAAAATTAAGCATCATCATCGTCACTGTCACCGATACAGAGCTGTTGCGTCACAACAAAAGCAATTACAGTTATACGCATTGTTAAGGGAAATCTAACGTTTTCAATATTGGGAATACCATCTAGGAACACAAAATATCTTTGATGGAACTGGGAAACCATGAAGGTAAATTTTTGACTTTTGCTTTCAATGAACAACTTGCCGGTTAATAACTGTGTTTTTGAATTCGAATATTATTCAATAAAATCTTCAAGCTGACTAAGCCGGAATGAGGTAGTTTGTTACGATACATCCTCCACGTGAAAGTCAAGTTACAACATTTCCTATTTGTTGTTGCAAGTTCTCATTGCTCTAACAACTGTCATTAGGAATCCTTTAGTCAAATCTACTGGTTTTATACTAGTCAAATACTACTTTAAAGGACGAGCAAGAGGGAGTGTGAGTGAGAGGGAGGCCAGAAAAAGAGGGGGAGGAAAAGACAGTGAGAGCGTGAGAGGGAGAGTGTGAAGGTGAAGGAGAATGAAAGGATGGAGGACGTAGAGGGAGTGAGAGATGGAGAGGGAGTGAGAGATGGAGAGGGAGTGAGAGGGAGAGAGGTAAGAACCATATTTACAGAATATGACCAGTATATCAGTTTATTGGGAAAGTTGATAAATTGCAGGAAGAAATATTATCGGGTCTGCCAGTAGACTATAAAATAAAGTCAAGAGTAGAAAGCTTGAATCGCGGAAAACTAGATAGAATTGGCGATAGTATAGTACCAACTGCTAGCTGTTCCATTAAAATTGCTGATAGACCCCGATGTCTGAACTCAATGGGTAAAATACTTTTAGAACTAAGCTAAGAATTAGATACGTTCTATGTTGTTGAGAGCAAGGGATTGGATGTAAAGCGAAACAATACTGCTTTGGGACTATATTTGGTACTCGTAAATACGAGCCGCCGTGGTGTGAAGGTAGTGTTGCCGGCCTACCACACCGAAGGTCCATGGTTCGAGCCCTGGTACAGGTAACATCAAAAGTGATTTGAAAAAAGTTTTTCAAAACGGGGTCGCCCCTCGGCAGTGGTTTGGCAAACTCTCCGAGTGTATTTCTGCCATGACAGGCTTCTCAGCAAAAATTCGTCTCCTTTGTAGATGCCGTTCGGAGTCGGCAAAAAACTGTAGGTCCCACCAATTTGTAGGGAAAATTCAAATCGGCACACCACAAATTGGAAGAGAAGCTTGGCGCAAAAATCTCTTAGGAGGTTTATGATGATATACCTGTTGTATATCGCGCCATATAGAGAGAAATACGAATTTTTGATATTCTACCAAGCGATATAATGCGGGTCGCAGCTGAATCGATAATTTTACGGAATGCTCGTTCCCCATCAAATGTGTTATCGTAAAAGATAATTGTTTTTGATTTATATTGCATTGTTGATTTTCTGACAGGGGTGCAAAAGTTGGTGTGTTTTGGAACGATTTTCCGTTATCCCGTGTCAAATTTGGTTTTGTAATAGACCGGTTTCGACGTTCCGCCATCCTCAGTGTTTAGTTCCGTTGTTTTTTTGTTTTTTTTTCCAGAGATTACAATTGTTTAGGTGCTCTTCCAATTTGTTCTGTTAGTGTTGGTCGACCAAGCGTCCGATTTTCCTGGAAAGGGCCATATTTCTGGGTTGGAATATCACACTTTACAATATTTGCTGTAAAAGCTGTTGTTTCGGCTGGGGTATCGGTGTACCTGTGACAATAACCACAAAAGCTCCGCAAAAAGCTATACTGGTTGTCGAGCTAATTCCAAGGCAGGCCAACGAAGACCAGTGTTTCCAAAATTGCATATCATAGAGATAGTGGGATTAAAAGATTAGTGTTATGCGGTCACTCTCCCCATGCAGACCTATGATCTAATATTTCGGAGTCTTGTCAGGCCAATATAGAATTTGAACTGCTGCACTATCCCCAATTTATTTGTGTAAGCATTTTTCGAAGCTGGAACCTCTCGCGGATCAATCTTACTTTGTTTCCAGGGAGAACAGAGGGGAAGTGTATATACATAACTTTAATTGCAAAGATAAAACATAATTATTAGAAATAAAAAATTTGCTCTAACTGCTCGTTTTACAACGGGCTTAAAACTAGTCAGCAATAAATTAGTTTCAAAATTGCAAAGGTATTTCGCTTCCACCTTCGCTTTTCCCGAGTGTTTCTATTTCCGTTTTGGTTTTTCGAAGTATTTCGCTTGCAATTTTTGGTTTCCAAAGTGTCGCGTTTGCCCTTTCGGTCTTTAGAAGTGTTCTATTTCCGTTTTCGGTTTTTCAGAGTTTTTCATTTAATTTTCAAAATGTTCCGGTTCAGATTCCGGCTCCCTCCTTTTGATTTCTGGTGCATTTGCCAGTTGGTGGAGTCTCCACCAAGGCTATGTTATGTTGTTTAGGGCATTATTCTTTTCTTATTTGTCTGGTGTGAGAAAGAAGTTACGCAAGTACTACCAAACGGTACAGAAATGGAACAGTTAATGACTTTGATTGGAGGTTGGAATTCTTAGATTTCTTTTGACTTATTTATCTGATATGATTAAAGAATAAAAAAAAGCTAGATTTGGGATTATGTGACGCATTTTAACATTCTGTTAATTGCTTATGTGGAATGCTTTAGTGAATGTAAGTCGAATTTAGCTCAGCTTAAACATAGTTTAATAACTAAAATTTCACGAAAGTGTAATCGTGAGCAAACGTCACACTTTGAACCAGGGACTTGTAGCACGTTTCTGTTTCATTATTGTTCCACTGGTAAGTAACGTAACAAAACTGTATTGTTACATGCTATACCGAAACGTGTAACGAAACTGTGATCTACGATAGTCCTTTGTAACAAAACTTGTAACAATTTCCTTGAAAAGGTTCCAGCAGAAACAAAATCTGTACCGAAATTGCCTACCGATTTTATCACAATAGCAGAACTGTAACAGAAACGCTAAATATAGAAACAAAACTAGTAACGTTACCTCAGTAACAAAACCGTAACGAAACCTCAGGAAAATAATCAAAATACTGTACTATATGCAGTACATGTATAGTGTTTCACTAGAGGAGAGACAAGGCGGAGGGTGGATAAAAAGTTAATATGTTGAATTGTGAATTTGATTTCAGAAATAGACAATTGGATTTGAGAATGTGTCAATTGGATTTCAGAAATCGTTAAGTGGATTTCAGAAAATATCTTTCGAACTGTTTTTGGGACCATACAGTCCAATGCTTAACCCAATTGAAATAATATGGTCAAAAGTCAAATGCCACGTAAATATTAATTTGCTTGTCCCGGAAGTGCAAGGTCTCAATGTAATGGATACACGGCTTTGTTTTTCCCTCAACTACTTTACATTGCTTTTAGCTGACTACTTTCACATGGCGATGGCGCCGGAAAAGTGAGGGGTTTTTAAGCTGACTACAAGCTGACTACTTTTATTATGAGTTGTAGCTAGCTTAATAATAGGCAATTTTTGGTACTTTTGATTCCTATACTTATTGTTTAATTAATATATAAATTTTAATTATATTCTGGTTAATGTGTAGGTATCATGCATAAATATGTGGATGTCCTGTTCCTTAAACATGGTCAGAAACCAATGTCTTAAGCCATAACCATATTGAGGCATGCAAAATTTTCAATGCAATCGAAATATGAAATGAAAATTTATTGTTTCTAATAAAAAAAGTGACACATAAAGAAATATAATTGAGTTATTTTATTAGCAAATATTTTTATCTGATTTTCAAGTGTTTAAAAAAATGGTAGATACAATTTTTCGATTGAACACTGAATGACTTTGAAACCAACTAATAGTAAGACACAATAAGACGTCTAAATTAGCTAGTGTAGTAGTCGGCCACAGAATTCCCCACAGGGCATTTCAACGGCAAAGGAGTTGATTTTTTGAAAAAATATTTAAGTCGCTTTTTAGCTCAAAATGTCTTACAAAACTTTACGGGATTAAAAAATTTAATCTACTTAATAGTTTAAAATGAGTAGAAATAAAAATTGCATAATTATAAACAACAACTCACCAACAGAAACGTCGTAATGTTTTGTTACAGTTTCGTTTCAATGGCGGTACGCAAGAAACGCTACAAGTATTGTTTCTATACCTGAGGTTTATATACAGTTTTGATCACGAGAAACATTTCTAGTTTTGTTTCTATACAGAAATGTTTTGTTACAGAAGTAGCGTTTCAAGTTTCGTTTCTGTGCCAATATTTCGTACCAGCTTAAAGGTTTCGGCAGTTTTGTTACGTAGAGTTTCGTTACACTTCTGATACTCATTGGGAACGGTGCCTGTCATTCGGTTTCTAATTATGTTTTTATATTTATTATTATATACTTATATTTATTGGAGCAAGTCTCTGATTTGAACAGTGCTGATCCTGTAAATAGCTTTTGAAGTATTCAAAAAATAAGACATTCAAAAATGTAAATTTCTTCAACGCTATAGACCAGGTAGATAATAATTAGACGATAACTTTTAAAAAAAACTTTCAATTCCTTTTTATCAACCAACTGCTTAGGTGGTTCGACGACGGATCGGATGATGTTTCAGTTATCATAAGTGGTGAATATCTGATAGACCGGGCCCTTTGAGTGGTGCATGCCTGGGCGTTGAGCGTTGGGTTGACCGCAAATGCAGAAAGGTAGGGTATTATTCACTAGGAATTTTAAGGCCCCGAACTGTGCTAGCCCTAAAATGGAACGGGTAAATGTGTAGGAGAAATACAGTGTAAAATAACTGTGAATAGTTTAGGACATCAAGATGTCAGGGAAACTAAATGTAGAGTGTAGAGCGTAGAAAGTATCCACGGCACTTAATGCATGCAAAAGAAACAGCGAGCAGGGGGGGCCCTAAAAAGCTTCTAGGTAGTATTTTCCAAGTGCACAGAGTTATTATTTTAAGCGGATCGTGGTTTCTGATAGGGTTTTTGTTCTGGTCTAAGAAACTTCTGGTAACGCTGTAGCTATTTTCAATCTATGTGGTGGTCTTGACAGACCGGCCAGCTCAACCTTACCATTAACTATGTATACTACATTTGTTATATATAAATACTAGCAACCCGCACCTTGTTTCACACAGGTTGATAATGTTTAAAACAACTTCATAATTAACATTACATTCATACATACGATACATACATACGTCCGAAGTGAAGTAACGCTACCGAGTTTTTTCGCGAATTCATCAAATGAATGGCGCACCACAGCTGTCGCTTAAAGCACGCTGACTTATTTGGTTGGCAGCGAACAAACACACAAACAGATTTTTTTGGAAAAAGTGCTGCTTTTGTTTAAACAATTTTGGTTAAATTAGAAAGAAATCAACTAATTTTTTTGATGCAGAACGAAAGTAAATATTTCAAAGTTTAACTTCAAGGAAGATTCATTCTAATCGGTTGATTAGGTTATGATGTATGGCTGTGTAAACCAAAAATGTATGTTTTTTTACCACATTTTGTTCGATTGCTACGCCCCCTTTATATATTCCTTCACATTATATAAAAAAAGTCCATCTCACAAAGCTAAGCTTTAAAATGCAAAAAACCGCTTTCAAATCGGAGCATTCTGTGCGAAGCCAATTCCGTACATAGCTTTTTAGCGACTTTATTTTATAAGTAGTATAGATGTACTTATACAGCCCAATTCCAAATGAAAACTCCGCACAGATTTCTTCCCCTCTCCCATTCCTCGTATTCTGAATAAAAAATCCTTGGGAATTTTTTCACTCCTCGCTTTACTCTTATTCTCAATAATGTTCGAAAAAGGGAAAACCAGTTAAGGGAGAAAAGTAGCTATTACGAATTTGAGGAAAAGGGAGATTTCGCTGTCATTTTTAAGGAATTTTTTCACCAGCTAAACTGAAAGGAGCGCGGGATAAAATTGAATGTTTCTTGTATTTTTGTAGGAAAACTATTAACTTGTGTAAGTATATACTAAATTAAAATAATGTTATATTAGTTATTGTATTTTAGATTGAAAAGTACAAAAGTACAACAGATATGGCTGTTTTAAAACTTGATGTAAGGCCATCATGAAACTGTATTTTTGAGTTGCTGAGTGTGCGATGTAAGGAGTCCCGGGCTTGTTTATTCCATAATACTTTTTAAATCTGCAAACAGCAGAAGGCAAATTAAATATACAAACAAAAATTGTAGATAACGTTTGTGGCAACTCAAGCGTATATGTACTATCTCATAATCCTGTGGCTTTTATTCGCTTAATTTCTTCCACAAACGTATGAAAAGTAACACTAAACGTTGTTTTACATTTTTTTTCTTTTTTTAAAACGAATTCTTTACAATATTTACATTTTTACATTTCGTTAGCCAGTTTAGAAATCGGTGTATACCATGCCAATTGCCAAAACAGCTGATTTCGAAAATTCGAAATTCCTCTTCCCCAACTATTCTTCTCCCTAGGAGAACATAATTGGAGGAAATTTTCCGAGGGAACAAAAAAATCCGAGAGAAAAGTATTTAGAATTGGGCTGATAAATTTATTTGGAAGAAACGAGTACATACGCAAACAACTTGCGCTTCTCAGATGTGTCGATTAGGTGCCAAATTGTAGGATAACTAGTTTTACATTCATCAAATATGTCTTCATTGCTTTTAATATCAGTGTTCATACATACAAAGAGCTCTTTATAACCCAATTTTGTTGGCTATGAGGGGCATCAAGAAGCGAAATTTTTATCTTTGAGTAAAAAATAAGAAATTCATTAAAATTTATATAAAATCTTCTCCTGCTACATAGCTTAAGTAAAACGAAAATTGGAAAATACATACTTAGTTTACTTGAGTAATGAAATAAGGCAAGCACAGACAGCTTGGCAGCGCAAGCAGAAATACCAGCAAAACCAGCAAAGTAACAACAACACACCTTTGTATAAACAAAACTAACAGTCTTCTGGTTTTAGTTTAGCTTATGTGGGAAGGTCGTTGGAATGCTGTCGGTTTTGCTGCAGCTGCTTTTGCTTGTGCTTCTGCTTTTTGTATTTTACAGGTGTCTGAATTTATGCTTAAACATAAATCTTCATAGTTACACGCTTGTAGTCGGTAAAATCACACAAATATATTTTAACACCTTTACCATCTTGCTCAACGATAAGCTGCTGCTGCTATGGGAGCTGTAGAAGATGTAAAAGTGGATTTGTTGCTGGTCCTCATACTTGTAGGTAGGTCTTAGTTAGATCGAAGGATGCTTTATAACAGCTGGAGTTCGTTTGCTTTAGTTAGCTGTTAGTATGCCTGCAGTCAACTGCTAAACTAGTCAGCACACATTGTAGTTCATTAACTAGAATTTCGTAGGCTTATTTACACTAGTCTGATCTTTCGTGCTTCAAATAGTATATTCGGGTTACAGATTATGTATAGAGGCGGACATAAATGTACATACAGTCGTTTTCTGCGATTTTCAAAAATGTTGGTCTTAATAAAATTATTTTAACAAAGCCTATATAAAAACTTGTATCAAGGTCTAGTACAAAAACTGTCACTTTGTTGTACTAAAATTTAATGAATTACAAAACTGCATACTCCAAAAAATTCTAAAAATTTTGATAACATTTCTTTGAATTTTGCGTACATTTTTAAAATCAAATTTATAGTTCTTGCATTAGATCTTGACACATGTTTTTATATAGACTTTGTTAAAATAATTTTATTAAAGGCACCATTTGTTAAAATCGCAGAAAAGAGCTGTATGAACATTTATGTCCGCCACTGTACATGTGCATGAATGCAAAATCACCGTTATTTTTTTGCCACGTCGGCATTGCAACGGAGGCGGAGAGAGGCAACAACGAGTAAGCAGTGCTCAAATGAAATAAGGAAGAAAAGTGAAAACGAAGCCATCAACCCGAATTCTGGCACTTCATTTATGGGGTAGTATTTACTAGGAAACCGGAGTTCTTAATCTGTAGTTCTATTCGAAGGAAAATTTGTTGGCTTTTGAGTGAATCGTACCCTGTGAAAAGTTTTCAAGTAGAACCCATTCTTTGTTCGAGTGCCATTCTGTTCCATACAGAATTGGTTTATCCTCCGATAGAAAAGTTGGTATAAAATTTGGTACTAACTATTTCGAAAACATATGTCAAAATGGTCGAAAGATAGAAAATTCTTTTCGACAACAGTTTAGCAAACGGAAAATTTTATTTCTAATGATTGAAACAATAAGTGTTTTTTTCATCAAGATATTCTTTTTATCGCAGAAAGAAAGGGAATAGTTGAAGAAGTTTAGCTAAAAAATTGGAAAATTCCAAAAAAAAAGTTTCCATCCATCCACATTCCAACCTGCCAACACACGCTTGCTGCTCGAGATGCTTATATAAATTAAAAATTGTAAAACTTAAAATTATGTTTAAATTCAAAAAAAACTCGATCTTGTCGTGATCGTCACAAATTTTATTCTCTTTTTCTTTTAAAAATTTTCCATTTTATGTTACATCAAAATCAAACCAAATTTCTTCAGTTATTTAATTTCAATACAAAACAGTGATCGTGTAGATACAGTGTTTTTTTTTTAAATTTAAAGTTTGTTATCTGTTATTGACCATGATTTATTTTTATTTATCTAATTCAATAACAGTTAACAAAGCCATAGCTTAACTTAATACTGTACTTAATATGTATGCAATGTGTATATTGTTGTATTTTGCTTTGCGAATATCTTCTAAAGTAAATTCGCTCGAACTACTGAGTACCGATGTGTATTAGAATCGATTGTTGCTTTCGAGTTGAACAGCCTTTCGAATCGAGCTACAGAGTAAGGGCCATGAACTAAAAAATAGGGAACCTCCAATAAAATCGCTTGGAAGCTGCAACAACGAAACCGCGAGCAGAGACCCTTACGATAACAACCTGGTTAAAAACAGCACTTTTTCGAAAATTAAGTTAATGCACTGAAATTCTATAAATGAGTTATACGAGTATGCATAGTTATTTGCAAAGAATTCAAATAGTTATAAATTTCAAGATATAATGTTGATATTTCATTGAATTTTCTTAATTTTATATAAAGATATTCTTACACTAATGGATAGGGATATATCTAAAATTAATATTTCCCTTAAATTTTTAAATTTTCCACAAAACGTTTCAAGCAAATTTAATGATTTATACCTGTAAGATCAATTATGAAACTCACTCAAAAATTAAATGTTATCAAAAAAAAAAAAAGAAAACTGATTTTATAAATTGCTTTGAATAGTGAATATATTTTATTGAAATTGGTTTCAATTGTCTAATATAGTGAATTAATATATATTATTATTCACACATATTTTATGTTTAATGATTGGATTTCCAATAAAGTGGTGTGAAAAGTAGTTTGGCAATTTTCGTGTGTTTTTCAACCCAAATTGGAATAACCTACTATGAAGTGGTACAGTAACTGGTATGATGCCATGTTAAATCTGTGAAGTTGCTAATATGAAAATAGGACAGCACTTCGAGTGGTTGGACTATATGTGCCAACTAGTATTAAACTAGAATACAGCTAGTAGGTTTTACTACAGGGTATATATATTTTATATGTATGTTTTTGCTGTTATATTCATAAATGGCGCATAATTCATTGGAATTAAGGGCGAAGGAATTCAGTCATAAGTAATCTATGGGGTAATAATTTTAGTAGAATATTTTGGGATGAATATGAAGAATTTATCCTTTTTGCGTACCGATATAGGAATGTGCAAGTGTTTGTTAGGATATGGTAATATCTTGTAACAAATTTGATTTAATAATGCATTGCAAGTAGTTGTGTAGCTTGTAGAGTTTATGTAAGATAACCATTTCTCAAAATAAACTTGAAGAGTATAAATTCAATTTGTGTTTTAAATGTAAGAAATTCTCTTGTAACTAATTAATTCAGCTAACTAAAAGCAGTGTTTTCACATGTGTGGATTATTTTCAGGTACTTACCAAAGACTCATGCGCTTTTGATTTGTATTACAAACAGTAATTGAGTTATGACTTTAACAAGAAATGCCACAATATAAATTACTGGTGACATGGTCTACCCGCTTAATTTTGATCGATAAGTCGTTAGTATTGGTTAAAAGCTTTCGACTTTACAATCACTTTATGCTTAAAATATTATCAGCATACGACAGAGCTTTGCTTGGAAGTTTTCGAGGTTGCTGTATAATTTAAGTTGATCGTAGCTTGAAAGCTCATATCGTAGCAGAGCTTGAAATTTTTGCATATTTCCTATGCTCGAAAGTTCACCCGAACAGGTAAAGTCATTTTCAATAATAGCAGATATTGAAAATGATACATACTAAAAGGAATAAGGTGGTAACCCTAGCTAGAAATATTTTGTTTGAAATGCGACATAAAATCTTCCAAATAGTGGTACTCCTTATTAAATGGCGCTTAACCGTCTAAACGGTTACTTCGCTCTGGCATTTGGAGCCAATTTTTAACACCACGGGATCGCAAGCTGGTCTAAACTGGTCCTTCCATAGGAGTGATGATCTCCCTTCTTCTCTGCTTCTAACGGACGATAATAGTAGCTTCTGGGACCGAGCAACAAAGCCGCCAGGCTTTAATTCGCTGAACTATGTCGAAGTTTGAATAAAGCTCAGTTTCAGACTTAGCGGCATGTAGGCACTCTTTTTCGTGGTACCGAAGACGGCTTTAAAATCAACAAACCGGTAATGTGTGTTTTCTCATGGGGGTTTTCCACGAATTGGTTCATTGCTAAAATGTAGTCGATGGTAGATTTACCAGTTCTGAAGCCACACTGATAATGGCCAATCAGTCGACTTAGGTCAGGCTTTAGTGTTTGTAGGATCTTCCTTCTTATGGATAGGGCAGAGAATACTTAGATTCCCATATTCAGGCATTCGTTCATACAACCATATTCTGCATAGAAGCCGATGCCTGCGCTTTACCAGCTCCTAGCCGCCATGTTTAAACAGATGAGCAGGCAATCTATCTATCTGGGCGAAGAGAAGCCTCAGTATTACCGCGCGGTCTCTGCAGATGTTGCGTTGACTATACCAATATAACTCCTCGCGGAGGAAAGAAAAAGAGTTTATGACCTCCGCTAAGGAACTCGTAGAGACGTTGTTGGCGCGCAGGCGAGAGAAGAACAGTGGACCAAGTAATTTATTCCCTGCCATGGCAGAAGCGGTCTCATAGAGAGGTCAACTTCTACCTGATTCAGTTATTAACCGGACACAGTTATTTCCGCGAATACTTTAACTGAAAGTGAAATCCTGAACTGCCTCTACTCAGAGGTCATTTAAAAGATGATCTGCGAAAAGGACAGATGGGATATAATCAGCAGATACGCAAGGAATGTACTCCTCACGAAACGGGAAGACGGTTGCGTAGCCCATTAGCGTGAGAGTAGCCACAGAGCTCAAGTAGTGCGCTACCGTACTTGAAGTAATGCTAAACGTGGTGCCAGGTATAGAGGATAGGTAGTGGAGGGTTAGGTTTTAGGGTAGTCCTTCAAAAGAGGAAGGGAGTTTCACACTCGGAGAGTCCCGCTACCAGAGCATATAGTGAATAGGGCTTCAACCCGGTCAGTGCATGAAGCATTTCCCCCTTCTTTAAAAATATTTTACTGCCTATTTATCTAAAAATAATGAAGTTTACCTTATTACCGGTATTTTTTAGTTTTCAGCCTTTGACAATAGAATAAAGAGATCCAAGATTAGATGGATGATGACTTGGTCTCATTTGGTGCAAGTTTGAGGCGTTATCACTAAGACCATTTCACTGATATACAGCTGCAAAATCGGTCAGGATGCTAAGTGATAACTTATTTTAATGCTCTCTGCCACGAGTATTGAACCTGGGACCTTCGGAATAGTTTTATAAAAACATCCAAGAGCTCTGTGTGAAAATGTCAACATTTTTGTTAATATATTATTTCTGTAAGTTTAAACTTATGTACAGGGTGGCTGATGAATTTTGCTACATTAAGAAACTCAAATAATTTTTTTTCAGTGTATGGAATTCATTTTTCTTTTATTCATGTTAAAGCTCATTAAATTTTATTAAATATAGCTTAATTAGTTTTAAAAATAATGGAATTCAAATGCCCCCCCTGCTCGTCGATGCATGTGCGGCATCTTACCAAAAAGTTGTCCATTACTGCTTGGAGAGTTGAGACAGGAATAGCCGCAATTGTTTCTCGAATGGATTGCCTTAGTTCATTCAAATTTGTTGGTTTTGCTTTGAAGACTTCCTGTTTGCAATAACCCCACAAGAAAAAGTCAGGTGCAGTAAGGTCAGGCGACCTGGGTGGCCAACGGAATGTGGAGTTTCTGGATATCAGCTTATTGGGAAATTTTCGTCGCAATTCTGTCATAACAGGTTGGGCTATATGAGGAGCTGCACCATCTTGCTGAAACCACACAGAGTTGAAAGAAATTCTCATTCGGCGTAATTCTGGATAGAAAAACTCTCTCAACATGCTCAAGTAACGGTCTCCAGTAACCGTAACGGTGTGACCGTTTTCTTCGAAGAAGTAGGGCCCGACAATGCAGCGTGATGAAACTGCACACCACACTGTGACACGAAGTGGATGCAATTCCGTCTCATGGAGTATCTGTGGGTTGGAAGCACTCCATATTCGACAATTTTGTTTGTTTATGTTGCCGTTTAAATCGAAATGGGCCTCGTCAGACATGAAAAGACAGTTCAACATGTTTCCATCCTCTTCCACCATTTGAAGCATCTTCTGGCAAAATTCCAAGCGAATCGGCAAGTCTGCAGCGTTCAGTTTGTTGGCCATTTGAATTTTATATGGGAATAAGTCCAAATCCTTGTGCATAATTGACTGTAATGACTGTCTGCTTACACCCATTTGAGCAGATAAGCTTCTTGTCGAAACACGTGGATTGTTTTGTATGGCAGCAGCTACAGCAGCGATTGTTTCCTCCGTCCGAACTGAAGGGTTTCGATAGTAAGGTCTTCTGTTGACTGTCCCATGCTCGGCAAAATTGTTTACAAGTCTTATTATGGTCCATCTGCTCGGAGGATTGCCGCCAAACGTGCGCCTATACTCTCTTTGAACCGAAACTACGGACTCCAGTGCGTGATAGCGGCGGACAATCCAAATTCTTGTTTCAGTGTCCCAGTTATCCATTTTTGTTAAATGTAAAAGTCAATCTGCAAAATAAAAAAAAAATTTACCAGATTCATTAAATAGAAAAAAAGTTATTTAATTTTTTTTTGGTAGCGGCTTTCATCACCCACCCTGTATATCAAATATAGTCAACGTTTCTAAATTGTAAAGGTTTTGTCAAATGTAAAGATAACCACTATATCTTTTCTTATAGATTCATTTCGGAAGCTGTAAGACTTCCTCAAATGAGAAATTTCGGCATCTTCTGTTGGCTAGCAAGCTGTAAGTACGAGTACGATGGATTTTTGTCAGACAACTAATATTTCTATTGAGTTTTACCACGCATTGCGAAAGTGCCGACAACTGTTGCTACTATTATCATGGCTAATGATGGATTTCTTTAATGTGTCCATTTTGACACTCAGATGTGTTCTTTGGGTTGTTTATATTGTACACCAACAACTGAATATTATTTTTTCGACAATGCATTAATAGCAGACCTGTTAAATAATGATTACTAATCGTAATGATTACCGGTTTGATTACCATTGCTACGATTATTAAAAAAATCAAAAATAATCAAAAAAAGTTGTTTTGAATACTTTTGATCAGATGTGTTCTTTGGGTTGTTTATATTGTACACCAACAACTGAATATTATTTTTTCGACAATGCATTAATAGCAGACCTGTTAAATAATGATTACTAATCGTAATGATTACCGGTTTGATTACCATTGCTACGATTATTAAAAAAATCAAAAATAATCAAAAAAAGTTGTTTTGAATACTTTTGATTATTTTAGATTTTTTTCAGTATTGCTATAGAAGCACATAAATGAAAGCATCAACATTACCGAAAAAAAAAAAAAATAATCAAAAGTAATCAAACCCACTTTTTTTTTGATTACTTTAGATTTTTTTTTGAAAATTTTTAATTTTGTTTTATTTTTTCCAATCCTAATCAATTAACAATTGTCTTTTCTTGAAAAACAATTGAAATAATTATTACCAATTAAAAAAGCCGTCTAATTAAATGATTACTTATTACTAATCAAATTTAACAGGTCTGATTAAAAGTTTCTAGTAAAATTTTAAGAACTTTTAGTTGGTGTTAAGGATGTAACTTCTTTCTTCATGGCCAAGTTTTTCAATTTTGTGAAGACTCCATATAGCTACTCGTATAAGCTCAGTTCAGTCTTGTGAAAGTCAATTTATGTTTTATTTACGAGCCAATTTTGCAGTTAACGAATCGCGTAACGCGGTTAACGAAAGCTAAAACTTCCATTACTTTCATCGTTGTTACTAATTTCTATTGTTTCCTGAATGATCTTTTACTTCCTTTAGCCTAGTTTCCAGTACTTTGTATTGTTATGGCTTAATTGACGGACTTGAAGGTTGATTTGAAATTTGATTATGTTTCCATTGCATTTGACATGGAGTATAGATGTGAGCTTGAATGTATTAATGGTCTTGCCGGGGCAAAATGAACTTCAGCCACAAATGCACAGCAGTAATCTGTTAAGGCTGTGTAACGCTGCGCGGCTTCACTTAGTATGTCTGATACTGCTGTTGGCGTCACTGGCCCTGATACCTTTATTTGTGATACCGCAACGCCATGGCGCCATAAACGCTAGACTACTACAAACCATCAATTAATAGACTTCAAATCAATAGTGCTACTACAGTACAGCGAGACTAGTACAAAACATCGACTACATGGTGCCAGTAGCACCAGAAAGACTATCTCAAAGGTGGCAGTGACACTGATACTACGGGACTTTCAAGCAAATAGTAAATCCTTACTTTGATCTACAACTACCAAAACACTAACATAAATGTTGAGAGGTATACCAAAAGACGTGTTTCGGTTTCAGAAACCACAATCCGAGTTCCAAAAATTAAGATTTAGAACAATTTAAAATTTATTAACAAAAAAAGTTAGAATAATTTGCTTTTTGTCCATTACTTTTATTTTTCGCTCATTATTTTTGAACGAGAAAAAAATTGAATTCCGGCTGCCGATGCTATCTCCTGTCATGAATACGTGTCTTTAGATGTGGTATCTAATCTATCCGACCGCCTTGTATTAGTTTTCGGTGATGTCTTATAAACTGCATAATGTTGTGAGTGATGATTCTTATTTTGGTTGTTGTGATGTATGAGGGCGATTGATGTGATGACTGCTTGTGTTGACGTGGATTGAATGTGACTTGATGATGTTTTAATGGACTGTATATGATGTGATGATTTGTTAATGGACTGTATTTGATTGTACTGAATTGAATGATATGATGATGTGATGTGATGTGATTTGGTGATGATAGTGGCTGTGTGTGTATGATGTGATGTGATTTGGTGATGATAGTGGCTGTGTGTGCATAATGCGACTTTATGTGATGTGGTGATGCCAGTGGCTGTATATATGTGTCTCTTACCGCTACTCGCTGGTATATCCTTTTGCTAGTTTGTACAAGCTGATTTTTCTGTATATTATTATTTGTTTATTAATTCAAGTTAAAGTTCCTTATTTTTTTAAATAAATTGTTTAGGATGATTTGGCTGGTATTAAAAACTGTGGACGTCGCAAGTGGCGTTCGCATGAAATAAAAGATAGGAAAGAAAACGAAATACCGAGTTAGCAACTAAGTAAGCAAAAGGATTTCAAACTAATGAGGATACAATGAGGATTTTATTTGGAAGTTAAACTAGGTGCACTAGGGATTATGACCCAATTAATGTAGAAAAAATGTGTGGAAAAAAGTATAGTTACCTGGTTTGGCTGCTGGTGACTTTCATGCGATCGAAAAACAAGTGAACGAGTCTCACCGATGGATTTAGCTCTATACCCCCGCCGAATGCTTACTTTCGTTAGAGAGTAAGTTATCGGTACAAAGCTAAATGCAGATACTGATATCTTCAACACAACGAGAGACGAACGATATATTTAGGCCGGTGGCCTAAACAGCATCACTTTCAATGTGGTATCAGGGAGTATTCTATGCAAAAACACTATTGAGCTGCACCAAATGAGCACTTAAAGCAATTGCGTTAACGCACTGCGCTGATACCGGCTGGCTTCATGGTATCAGCGCCAAAGAATTGGCACCACGTCCCAGCCTTATAATCCATTATTGTGGGTGTATTCAATCAATCTGTTATAAAAGCTGCTAAATACACAAACAAACATAACTGCTTTTAGATGCTTCTTGCTGTTGTTGCATGCACTAAAGCTACTATAATGACGAATGCAAGCGTTGGTTTGATGGATGCTATAAAAGCTCAAAATCAGCAGTAGAATGCACACAAGCGAGATGTGCGAAAGCAAGTGCAGTTGCATGCTGTGCGGATTTAGCCGGAAATTCATTATGCGTGCTTGAAGTGAATTAGACTGTGCCAAAAATTTTAAAATTTTTTTATTTTTTTTTTTTTATTTCAGCACTTAAGGTTAATTTAAAGAGTTTCCTCATTTCTAGTAAATAATTTCGGTACTGATACCTTTTTTGCTTTGAAACTGCTCACATATAAAGTGAAAAAATTTAGGTGTATGTAGGTTTGCAGGAAATCAAAATCTCTACAAGCAAAGGTCAAAGTAGTATGATGTAAGAAGTGAAGATGGACACAGAAATAAGTAAACCGAAAGGATCAGGACGTTCTGTCCGTCGGTCTGTCTCACTCAAAGGACTCCCTCAGATTTAGAGTTATATTAATCATCTGACGGAATTGACAAAATCGGTTTTAAGTAAGATATAGCCCCCATTTTGCTGATTATTTAGATATTTTAGACAGGGTTACATCGAAATAAAAGCTCTTGGTCGGGAAAAAATTTAGCAAGGAAAACAGAAACAATTATATACACTTATAGCCAAAATTATACCACAGTTGTAATTAAAACCAAATTTCCTTTAGTAATATGAGTAATTTCTTTGAGAAAAACTAGAAGTGAAGAACTTTCTTTTGCATAAAAAAAAATTAAAAGTCCTAACTATTAATAGAGGCAAGAGGCTGCCATAAAACAGAATTTTTTGAAATAGGTAGGGCCCTGCTTCACTTTCCTGAAAACATGTTTCCACAACTCATTCGCAAATCTATTGAATATACAAATAAACTGTCACTAAACTAGGTCAAGCCGTTTCGAAGTAGAATAAACAGAGTGACACTGGGTTCCGATGGCCTCCCCCTCCACCCGTAGGAGTCTCTATAGTCACCTATGCTGACGAATGGTTTATTATGGCTTCGGGCAAGGCACCCTCCATTGACGAACTCTGTACATGGTTAAAAATTTATCTCCACGACTTTTCAAGCGCTTTCAACGAGCGTAATCTGACACTACAACGTGGAGTGCGCTGATAAGGTAAAATTTAAACGTCCCCCTCATCTTCTCTTATCATGCCACCACAATAGCCACAAAGGTACAGAGCCGCAACAAGATCGTGAAGTCTCTTGCTGACAGCCCCTGGGAAAGAAGATAAAGAAACGTTGCTTACTACATATAAGGCTATCAGTCCACCGGTTATTGATTAAGCTGCGGTGATATGGTCAACCAATCTTGCTGACACCAATTGGAGGAAGTTGCAAGTCTGCTAAAACAGAGCTTTCAGAACTGCTACGGTATGTCTCTTATATCGTAGAATCTAAAAGACCTCCACACTGAGTCGGTAGACATATCCCTCAGATCTCGGCAGATGATCCCCCTTATTGACATCCAACCACCTGAAATAGCTGAAGAGGAAAGCGTTCTCTCAAAGGAGATTACAACAACTTCGATCTAGATAGTGTAAAAGGTTAAACTCATACTTATCCAGACTCAAACTCATGATACTACACATCTGTTTACCTGTCCGATGGAACGTACTCTCCTAACACTAATATAGCTCTGGTCCAAACCTTTTGAAGCTGCTTGTTTCCTTGGACCTTCGTTAGAGTTCGATGATCGCAGTCAATTTGCTCATTAAGAACTTATAACAGCAACAACAACAAAACCAACACTTTTCTCCCTCAAAAAATCGTATGACTTATTTTTAAAGCGAGTGATGCTCGATTTATTCCTTTAATTTGAAGTGGGTATGGTTCAAAGACATGTTGGACCTTTACCGTTTGGGTAGAATGAGGACTAGTCCTATTGCAGCCGTTGCTTAAATGGATAAAGTTGGTGTCTCCATAGGACATGCTCAAAGAACAGAGAGCCGAAGTGGCACATGTAAGTCCCAACCCGCCTTCAGCCGTGCCTTAGGCCGAGTTTAAACGAATAATCACAAATGATTTATTTTCGTTTTTCGATTTTAGGGCGGAGCCACAGTAGGTCAACTTTGATGATGGATATAGTTTTGTTTTTGGCTCTGTCTAATATATATGTACAGGGTGGCGCAAAAGTCATCCTCCTATCAGAAAATGCTATAAATTTTGCGATTGGCCCCTAAAGTCAGTTCTGTTTTGACATTTGTGTAGTAAACACATGCGAAATACACGTTAATAAACAATGTTACGCTACACTGCTCCCGAACGCGGAATATTGCTGACTATTTATTTGACCAATAATCGGTCGGGGCCAAACGGTTACTGTGAATGGTGAGCGCTACAGAGCAATGATCAACGAGTTCTTTTTGCCGCAACTTGATGAATTGGGATTGGAAAACATGTGGTTCCAACAAGACGGTGCAACAGCACACACTGCACGTGCCACAACCGATATGCTGAACCTCGGAAGCTTACTTTTGCGCCACCTTGTATGTTGTGTAGGGGCGCGTGTAAAGTGCCACGAAAAATTGTTCACCTTATGAGTGGCTTATTTCATTTGATCATGATACATTATTCAAGGATTATACTATATTAGAAACTTCACTCATATGTTAAAATATCTAAAGACCAATTTAAGCCGCTCTCTGAAAAATCAATGACTATAAGTTATATATCGGACTGATAGGTGATGCATACCGAGAACCTGTACCCGTCAGAATAGTGCAATGAACAGGAGATCTACCCACTACCTTTCAATCGGATCTTGAATTGGAATTGGTAGCCCAGGGATCTTGTGCTATTTCATCAATCGATGCAGTTTAGCTGCATAATTCTGAAGTGTTACAAGTTGGTGACCCGTATTCTGAGGCCAAATACTGGTAGGTATATCTGGGCGGAAGTGCGTTTGTTCGCATGCGTTACCGTAACCTGAACCCTGTCCGATAAAGTCGGATTAATAGTCCAGAGATTCCTGTTTGCAAAGCTCAGAGCATATCACAAAGTGAAAAGGACCAGCACTTGATGATCTTGTTTTGTACTCGAACTTGTGTTGGAAGAGAGGAGGTGGATAACAAAGTATTGGAGAAAAATGTTCTTTGAAAGATTTAAGGAAGTTGGCGACTATCATTGGAAGTTTTTCGGGCGTTACGAAAATATGAACAGAATGCGCTGGCTGGGATATCAAATGCAAATGAAAGAATACAAACCATCTCGAAAAATTTCCTATCGAAACTCGTCTATGGTTAGCGAAGGGGTTGGGTAAAACTGATTTTGGTATACTAGGACTTCTTTGTTTTTTCTTATTGGTATAGCAAAAATGTGATTAGTTTCGTGTTAAGAACCAAGGCTTAGGCGCCCTTTCAAGCAGCACTGTTGATGTGTTCCTCATTGCTTATAACACTTCCACCATTTTTTGTTGGATCTAGCACAGCTAGCTGGTTGCTGCTCTTCTGCTTCTTTCGCTTCTGAAAATGAAATGGCCCGTGTTTATATGGCGAGCTGATAAATCTTTAGAATGCACACTTCCATACAAAAAAAGGTATTTTACTTGCTTGGAAAGCAGCGCCAGTTAAATGCTTATGCCTACACACTCACCCACATCATCGTGGCACGCCACTCATACGTCACTCATGGCTTTTGCTGATTCTAGATGCATTTCTTTCTAAATCATCTTTACGATTTCCTTTGTGTATTGAGTCGAAGTTAAACTCGCAAGTATGGTTCTTTCTCTCTTTCTCTTTAGAAACCATGAGGAGTAAGTTTGGGTATCTGGTGCAATTCATAGCAAAGAATACAATAAGGTTCTTGCAAGAGTTTGCCGTGGGTTCGAGAAGTTCCTTAATTCGCCGAATATTTTAACAGAGTCTTCGGACGATGTTCCTGGTAGTAAATATTTCAAACTTCTCGCACACACGACGTTCAAGCTCTTATTGTTTTCTTTTGAAAAAAGGCCAGCGCGTTGCATTTGATCTCAAGTTGGTCCTCAAAGCAGGTCACTTTCTGTCGCAATACTGCATTATTCTTCATAGCACCGCGTGTTCTTTCAAGGTCGTTGGTACCTATCACAAATTCCGTAGCGAGAGTGTAATTCTATCGACTTATAGGAATACAATTTTGTCGACAGCTAGCAGCGAAATGTCCGCAAAACTTTCAATTCTTTCTTTTAAATCTTCTGGCAGACCCTGCAGACGTTGTCCTACCCGATAATATTTATTACTGCAATTATCAACTTTCTCAAAAACTGTTAATTTTGGGGTCTATCAGGTATTTCGACGGAACTCCATACCGAGTCGGTAGACAGGTCTCGGCCTGTGAGCCCCGTAATTGACATCCAACCGCCTGAAATAGCTGATGAGAAGGGCGTTCTTGTTAATATTGTAACAGGTTAAACTCTTACTTATTCAGAGCGAACCCCACCATACTAAATACTTGTCCTGCATGTGGTATCCCCCTTATGATACTAAACCTATATTTCAATTGAACTTACTATTCTCACACCAATATCACTCTGGCCCAACCCTGTTGAAACTGGGCGTTTCCTTGGACTTCCGTTAAAAGAGAATGATGACGATTCTCAGAGTGATTATGCCCATTATGCAGGGCGAAGCACTGTTAATAACAACAACAACAACAACATTGCCTTCTCGTAGGACCACACCGTGTTAAAAATACCAGTTGCTAATATGGAAAACCACATAACTCGAACTAGTTGAGGCATTTGGAAATCTAGTATTGGACTTTTATACTGCTAGTAGATTTGACTGAAGGAAAAACTTAAGTCGAAGAGCTTAAAATGTAGCTCTTACCTTTCTATAAAAGGTTTAATTGTACAGGAATTACCCTGGTTTTACCAGACCAATGATTGTTATTTAGACGTAACTTTCTCCAACTCATCGTCGTAATAAGGAAAAAGTTCCAATTTCATCCAAATCGGTTAAGCTGTTAAGACAGAGGAATCTACACAAAACTATATAAATTAGTAAGCATATCGTTCAAAGTTTCAAGATTGGTCTCAATGTAATAGAGAACAGTTTCAGAAAATATAGTCCCAAATTTGTCCCGGTAAAAAGAGCTGATTCGAAATAGAATGCCGGCATGTTAAAAAAGTTTATTCCTAAATAGTCAAGCAAATAGTTTCGAATCGAGCCAATTTAAATTACACCGAAATCGTACCGGAAATGTGAATTTTTATACCTAGTAGTGCTACGCACACAAGGTATATTAACTTTAGTCGCGTAACGGCAGTGTATCAAAATGTTCAGGACGAAAAGAGAAATTGATTAAGCCATGTCCGTCCGTCCGTCCGTCTGTGAACACGATAACTTGAGTTAATTTTGAGATATCTTAATGAAATTTGGTATGCGGGTTCCTTAGCACTCATCTCCGAGCGCTATTTAAAATGGGCGAAATCGGATGATAGCCACGCCCACTTTTTATATAGATAATATTTTTGAAAACACAAAAGAAGTGATTACTCAGTACATAATACACCTATAAAGATACAATTTGGTGAATACATTGAAATTTAGGCATAAAATAAATTTTTAAAGAAATTTTTGAAAATGGGTGTGGCACCGCCCACTTTTAATTAAGTCAAATTTAAAAATAATATTAATCATAAATCAGAAACCGTTCAAGATATCGAAACGAAATTCAGCACGCAGGTTTACAGGTATGCAGGGAATGTTCCAGGAAAAAATGGGTGGGATCGGTTAAGGTCCACGCCCACTTTTATATGAAAGATTTTGAAGAGGATCGTAGATATATCAAAGAGGCAACAACTTTGCCTAAAATAGCTTTACATCATTTATATTTCAGTTTTAAAGTTTCCGTAAAGAAAGAAATAAAAAAACTTAAAATTTTCGAAAATGGGCGTGGCCTCTCCCCTTTTATAGTGGACTATTCCACAAAACTTTTTATGCTATAACTCCGCCAAAAATTGACTTGTCGGAACGAAATTTGGTGATAATGTTCTATATATAAAGGTAACTGTTTGCTGTAAAATTGGGCGAAATCGGTTTATGCCCACGCCCAGTTTTTTAACATAGTTCCGAAAATTTTTTTTTTTAAAATAAAAAGCGATTGTTCTAAAACTAAGCAAGTTATATCAATTAAATTTTGCACACATAATAAGCTTTTTAAGAAAAACTCGGCCGCAAAAAAATTTGGCAATTGTGAAGAAGTAGGCGTGGCGTCGCCAACTTTTCAGCATAAAATTTCTGCTATTTTCAAAGACAATCGCTTGAAAATTGGTGAGCTGCCTCTTAGTAGTATGTATTATACTCCTGCCAAAAAGTAGCCAAATCGGAAAACACAAAAGCAAAATATTCGGGCACGTAGTTAATAGCCCACTGCAATAGCGAAGTTATATTTCTTTTTTGATTTTCATAAACATTAAATGTATGTAAGTATGAGAAGAAGAAGAGAAAAGTTCACTTAAATGATCAGCACTATGAGCGGAGTCGATTTAGCCATGTCCGTCTCTCCGTCCGTCTGCCTATTTGAACACAAACTAGTCTCTCAGTTTTACAAAAGAATGCTGAAATTCGTTGTTTGCTTTCGCCATTTTATAATATACTAGCAAACCCGGTAGACGTTGTTTTGATACATAGAACAAAAATGTCATTAACTTGAACCAAATAAACTCCTAGCTATACCGAACTGCAGCTTTGTATAACCTGGGGGCTTTTCCAAAAGCTATATACAGACTGTGTCGTGCCCAGCGAACTCCTGAGCCTATCGTGAAAGTTCGAGAGCAAAACAAAACACAAAATATGTGGGCGTGACTAAGTGACACATATATCCGAATACGTGACACATATATACACGAATTGAAACTTTATATAGCCTACTTTTCCAAAACTATATAGTGTCTATGCTGTACACAGTGAACCCAAGTATATATTGTGAAAATTTCATAAAGATCGGTTGAGTTCTTTGGCGCCTATGAAAGACACCCTTTTTTATACCTAGTAGTGCTTCGCACACAAGGTATATTACTTTATTCGGCATAAACGAATCGAGATATATATTTATTAGTGTATATCGAAACGTTCAGGATGAAAAGTAAAATATCCGGGCAAGTAGTTAATACTCCACTGCAAAAGCGAAGTTGTATATCTTTTCTGATTTTTATACCTTTCATAAACACTAAATGTATCTAAGTATGAGAAGGAAAAGAGATAGTCCCATCAAAAAGTATACTGAAATGATCAGGAGGAGGAGCTAATTCGATGTAACCATGTCCGCCTCCCGATACGTCTTTCGGTCTGTCCGTCTGTCTATTTGAATGCAAATACGAACTGAAAGTATTAAAATAGACCTGTGTAAATTGGGATGACATAATAGATCACTACTAGGTATATAATGTTCGGTTCCACCCAAACTTCGACTTCCTTACTTGTTTTATTCTTACCAATAGTTGTATGAGTGATATACCTATATGCCCAAATTTAATTACCTCAAGTTGCGCATCGAATAATGAGGAATTTTTATACCCAGCGTATACTAGTACACAGGGTATTATAGTTTTGCTCATATAACGGTGCATTGTAACGGTACAAAATAATGGAGATAGTTCAAAGTTCTTAGAATGAACAGAGGAATCCATTAAGACATGTCCGTCCGTCCGTGGACACGATAACTTGAGAAAAATTGAGATATTTGAATGAAATTTTGCACACAGGTTGCTTTCCAGGAAAGGTAGGTTGATTTTTGAAATGGGCGATTTCGAACCGTGGTCATGGCCCCTTTTTTCGATATCGAAAATTTCGAAAAACGTATAAAATGGGTTAATTCAATAATAAAAGCAGCTACAAGATGAAATTTCCTAGACTTATTAATTTGTGTGTCCCATTGCCGGTTCTATAAAATTTTTGGAAAAGGGGTGTGGCACCGCCCACACATGAGTGAACAAATTTTCAAACTTCGACTGTTAATAACTACATAACCGTTTACGCTAGAATAACGAAATTTCGTAGGAGGTATACTATGGTTGTGGTACATACACCTCGACCACGCCTACTTTTTCATAAAAGTTATCTGAGAAGGAGGTAGAAATACTGAACTGCCCATATCTAATTAACTGATACAGGTAGAATGATATAATTTTACAGTTACGTAAATTTTCTTATTCTTTATACGATTTTTTCAAAATTTTGGAAAGTAGGCTTGGCACCGCGCAATTATGAGCCAAACAAATTTCAAATGCGACTGTTGATAACTTCAGAACGGCGTTAGATAGAATTACCAAACTTAATACGAGGTATACTATAAATATATAGACTACGCCCACGGATAATAAGCAAAATTGGTGTACCACTACGCCCACTTTTGGACCAAAGTTTTCTAAAAGAGAGGTAAGAAACCGCCATATCTCCTTCACTGATACCAGAATTTCGTACTTACCATGACCTGATGACCCTATTAATGATCTTTTTTAAATTTCGGAAAATGGGTGTGGCACCGCCCTTATATAAATGAACAAAATGTCAAACATTAGCTATTATTAACTTCAGAACCGTGTTAAATAAAATTACGAAACATGATACGAGGTATACTATATAAGCTTTCAAAAATTATATATTCCTTTTAAGCTCGTTATAATAAAAAACCCTAAAACTATAATTGTTTGTATGTATGTATATATGTATATGTATGTATATATGTATATGTATGTATATATGTATATGTACAGGGTGGCTAATGAAAGCCGCTACCAAAAAAAAATTAAATAACTTTTTTTCTATTTAATGAATCTGGTTAATTTTTTTTTTATTTTGCAGATTGACGTTTACATTTAACAAAAATGGATAACTGGGACACTGAAACAAGAATTTGGATTGTCCGCCGCTATCACGCACTGGAGTCCGTAGTTTCGGTTCAAAGAGAGTATAGGCGCACGTTTGGCGGCAATCCTCCGAGCAGATGGACCATAATAAGACTTGTAAACAATGTTGCCGAACATGGGACAGTCAACAGAAGACCTTACCATCGAAACCCTTCAGTTCGAACGGAGGAAACAATCGCTGCTGTAGCTGCTGCCATACAAAACAATCCACGTGTTTCGACAAGAAGCTTATCTGCTCAAATGGGTGTAAGCAGACAGTCATTACAGTCAATTATGCACAAAGATTTGGACTTATTCCCATATAAAATTCAAATGGCCAACAAACTGAACGCTGTAGACTTGCCGATTCGCTTGGAATTTTGCCAGAAGAAGCTTCAAATGGTGGAAGAGGATGGAAACATGTTGAACTGTCTTTTCATGTCTGACGAGGCCCATTTCGATTTAAACGGCAACATAAACAAACAAAATTGTCGAATATGGAGTGCTTCCAACCCACAGATACTCCATGAGACGGAATTGCATCCACTTCGTGTCACAGTGTGGTGTGCAGTTTCATCACGCTGCATTGTCGGGCCCTACTTCTTCGAAGAAAACGGTCACACCGTTACGGTTACTAGAGACCGTTACTTGAGCATGTTGAGAGAGTTTTTCTATCCAGAATTACGCCGAATGAGAATTTCTTTCAACTCTGTGTGGTTTCAGCAAGATGGTGCAGCTCCTCATATAGCCCAACCTGTTATGACAGAATTGCGACGAAAATTTCCCAATAAGCTGATATCCAGAAACTCCACATTCCGTTGGCCACCCAGGTCGCCTGACCTTACTGCACCTGACTTTTTCTTGTGGGGTTATTGCAAACAGGAAGTCTTCAAAGCAAAATCAACAAATTTGAATGAACTAAGGCAATCCATTCGAGAAACAATTGCGGCTATTCCTGTCTCAACTCTCCAAGCAGTAATGAACAACTTTTTGGTAAGATGCCGCACATGCATCGACGAGCAGGGGGGGCATTTAAATTCCATTATTTTTAAAACTAATTAAGCTATATTTAATAAAATTTAATGAGCTTTAACATGAATAAAAGAAAAATGAATTCCATACACTGAAAAAAAAATTATTTGAGTTTCTTAATGTAGCAAAATTCATCAGCCACCCTGTATGTATATATGTATATGTATGCATATTGCTTATTCAATTACCGCACCTGAATCTGTGCCAGCAGCATGCCCGGCAACAGTTTGTTGAGTTTGTTTGTTGGCAGCTTTCAGCTGCTGTAAATTTCAATAACTTCCGCCAAGTGACAGTATACACTTCACATTTTAACATTAAATATTTATCAGGTTTTTATTTTCTTTGTTATTGTGGGTGTTTTTTCACGCCATTTGTTGTACCACGCTTTGTTGTAATATTTTTTTTTTTGCAATAAAATTGTGATGTGGCGCAAATACACAGCAGGGCAGCGTGCCACGTGACGATGATGAGTGACAATTAGCGGTGCACGGGAGGAATTGGAACACGTTAGCGTTGGCATTTACCACCTTTATATGTATATATATATATGTGAAATAAAACGACCAAAATTAATTCAGCTTACTTTTCAATAAACAAGAAAATAAAATTAAAATTTCATAGCCAACAAAGTGAAATAATAATAAAATAAAATCAAACGCGGGCCACTCAAATGGAAAGCTATTGTATGTCTGAGCCATTTCTTGATATTTCCTGATTAATTTTCGGTTATCAAAAGCAGGGCTGCCGAATAAAAATAACGTCCACCTAAATTTATAAACATCGAAAGAAAATACTATTTCGTGCAGAGGCGTTTAAGGAACAGTGAGTACGGTGTTTGCTTCGATACCTAAAGCTATTAGTTTAATTCCGTTGTCAGCGAAGTACAAACATGAAAACGTTATAGAGTGAATGTTTGCAGGGTGGCATCTTACGATAGAAACCAAGACCACCTCAACCATGAAAAGTTTATCAGCAAAAATTAACTACCTTGACAGATCTTGATTGGAGACAAGAGCATGCAAAGCTCCTGATTTTTTTTGCAAACATGAAATAGATTATCAGCAAATCAAATATCATACCACGTCTCTATCATGTATCAATGTGTAGCTGACCACCCTGACTACTTTGACCTTTACATTGATAACTGCGATACACCTTTGAAATGTCTTTATTCGGCCTCAGAGTATTGTATAAAGCTAGCGATACCAATATATTCAGCATGCGTCAGAAATTGCATACGTCTTAATATTAGTTTTACCAAGAATGAAGCTGCACTGATAAGGTTCGACAAATTAGTCCACATCGGACTTATCTATTATTGCAGCCCCGGGTTTAAACTTTTCTTTGCTTAATTTTTTGCTTTCTTCATTTAAATAAAGAGCTACCTTAATAATTTAAGCTCTCTCTGGATATCGGCCAACAGGTCGTCGTTTTCGTTCTTACAAGAGCACCTCCTAGTCTTGAAAACTGCAGCCAATCGCCGAGTTATTATTACAATTTTGCAACGCTTATTGGAGTTTTTAGTTTTTCTTCCTTTCTTTTCTTTTCGGTTGGGTTGATTTGTGCTCTTTAAGGCCAATTGTGAGATACTAGTGCTGAAATCTTTGGCGGTCTGTCACGATTACAGCTTTGAACTTTCAGCTCTTGTTGTGTTTTAAAATTTTTAATTTTTTTCACTTTTAGGTAGACTCATAACTTAGCTGCAATGAGATAGTGATCTCAGTCAATGTTAGGCCCTTTTAGTGTGCTATCACCAGAGGTGTTCAAAGCATAGACTTGTAACAAAACCTTGTATAGAAACGAAACTTCGTTTCTGTTTTTATTGTTCCAAGAACATAAATATATACACAAAATTAGAAATCGACTGACAGGAACCGTTCCAAATGAGTAAAAGAAGTATAACGAAACTCTACGTATCAGAACTGCTGAAAACCTTAAGCTGATACGAAACATTGGCACATAAACAAAACCTGAAACGCTACCTCTGCAACAAAACATTTCTGGTTAGAAACAAAACTAGAAATGTTTCTCGTGATTGAAACTGTATAAAAACCAAAGGTACAGAAACAATACTAAAAGCATTTCTTGCGTACCGAAATTGAAACGAAACTGTAACAAAAGTTTGTACTTTTAATTCATATAGTATGGTTGGTTGGTTGGTTGGAGTGGCGAGTCCCATATGACTCCACTTAGCGCTAATGGGCCGTTTTGATACCACATCTCGTGAAATAACCAATGAAAAACTATAGAAGAAAGATGGCAAAATCTCAGAAGCTTTGGTAGGACTACCGCCCCCCTATATTCATGATGTTGAGTTCAAGAATTTGAAAAGCTCCCCGGGCTTAATATTTCCAAGCTCGGAGAGGTTCCAGAAAAGAGGTTTCCCTAAAAAGTTCATTCTGCTCAGGCAGTGCGCTGGACAATCACACAGCAGGTGCTCGACCATCTCTTGCGCCCCCGGAAGGTTACAGCTTCGGCACGAGGTGTTGTCCAGCGCCCAGTAAGCACCGCAAATAGTCTGAAAATGTCCCTTCTATTCACCCTCGGAAGGTTTGAAGAACGTATTTCGTTGTAGAAAGGCCATAGACTCCTTGCTACTGTACAGAACTACAAACGATTCCACCTATCCAGTGCTGAGAGATCCGGACCTTGACGAGTCCCAAGCGTGAAAGGATCTCCTTCGCCTCCGAGGCATGAGCTAGCTCATCGGCCATCTCATAACCCTGTACGAGTATGTTACGATGCCAAGGCACCCATATTAGAGAAACGATATCCCGATCAGGCAGGTTCATGGCACACTCCCTGCACTGACTAGCCAGGCTCGATGTAATCGTTGTCGACCCGAGAGCAGGAAGAGCCACCTGGCTGTCAGAGAAAATGGCTATCCTTGCTTTTTTTTTTTTTTTTTTTTTTTTTTTGATCGTGAATGCGTAGCGAACAACACGTAACCGAAAGTTTTTTTACACACAATGTCAAAAAATAGCAAAAACAATTACTACGCTATACTAGACAATGATCTAGAAGAGTGTAATGAAGCATTTAAAAAATTTCAGCAATATGTAAACACCAGCAAATTAAACAATGACAGCGAACAAGCACGAGCTAATAATGCTAACAACAATAGCCCTTCAACTAGCGCAGCAGCAGCCGAAGCTGCAGCGCTAATGTAAAAGAAAACAATGAATCGACAACAAATACAAATGTCAAAAGCAAGAGTAATAACAAAAATATTCCACCTATTAATATATTTGATGTAGAATCAAAACAAATAATCGAACTTATTAAAAACGGACTAAAGATAACACAATTTAAAATTAAATAATATAATCAAAATAAACTAGCTATAAACTTAACAAACCTGGACGATTATAAGAGAGTCCGCGGCTATCTTGAAAAAGCCAACGTCAACTATTATTCATATACACCTAAATGCTTAAAAACAAAAACATATTTACTGAAAGGCCTAAACGGCAATACGAACTGTGAAGAAATTCTTAACGAGCTTCGCAACTACCAAAACGACAACTTTCAATTTCTTAAAGTAAGCCCATTTACCACTAAAAAATCAATACAGCGAAATATATCGCTGCCAATATTCATGGTCCAAATAACCGCTGAAAGCAATGTCGGTGAATTGAAAGCAATCAATTGTATTTTATACCACTGTATCAAATGGGAGCATCTACGTAGACCCCAGATCCCACAGTGCAGAAATTGCCAAAACTTTTTCCATAGCGCCGCCAACTGTAATATGCCACCGAGGTGCGTGAAATGTAGTGGAGCACATAACAGCAAAGAATGCCCTCCCGCAGAAGGAGAAAATACAGAAAAGGAAAACCTATACTGTGTATTATGCAAAAAATCAGGGCACCCCGCATCTTACAGGGGCTGTGAAAGATATAAGGAGCTACAACAGAAGTTAAGATTGAAAAAGCAAAATCTAGCTATAACTAAAACTAGCAACACTAACAACCCAAATAGATTCATCAACTCTAACATAAGCTATGCAAATGTAACTAGAGAAGCGCACCGTGCTTTAAACACTTCCAACGATCAAAACATTCAAAATTCATTCCTAGTAGAATTTAAAAATACAATTTTATCTTTAAGCAAGCAAATCACAAACCTTCAAAAACAATTAGAATTGCAGACGGCTAGAGTCGATGCAATATGTGGTTTAATGGACTCAGTATGAGCGTTGGACCCATTGAGGCTATTACTAAACCCCAATTAAATATTATTTCCCTTAACGTCAACTCTCTCATAAGTTTATGTAGGAGACTAGATTTAAGTGAATTTTTGAAAAACAAAAACCCAGACATATTATTACTTAATGAAACTAAGTTAAACCCGAAGCACAAACTAAAATTTGTTGGATATAACTTGATAAGGAAAGATAGATCGGCCGGCATGAGAGGTGGTGGCACAGCGATACTAATTAAAGAAAACATTAAATTCACCAAAGTTTTCAACCGCAAAATTGATCATATGTCATGCCTTGAAACTTGCATAGTTAAAATACATATGCCCCCGAATAACATATTATATATAATAGCAGCATATTACCCAGCAGGAAATAATAACGATATATTTAAAACAGAGCTTAACACAGGTTTCGAAGCTCTAAATCTCGAGCAACTCAATCACTACTACATATTAGCAGGGGACCTTAACAGTAAGCACATAGACTGGGGAAATGCCCAAGATAATCCTAAGGGCAGATCGTTAAAAGATTGGCTTACCGCAAATGAGTTCAAATACAGATGCAGTATGTACGCCTCTGTATCACCCTCATACATGAGAGCAAACTCTTTTTTGGATGTCTGCATTGCCGATCACAGATTAAATATACTAAAGTCCAACGACACCGTCAACTGCTTAAAATACCTTCACTATGACAGCGATCACAACGCCATTGAAATTATAGTTCGTAGAGACGGTAACTTCTTTACACTACTGGCCAACTCAGAAGAAGGAACATTGGGCTACAAAAAAACCAACTGAAAAAAATTCAAAAACACTTTGACTTCGGAACTGCAGAACGAAATTCGGACACCAGAGAATAGAAACCTAAATAATATTGAGATCGACCACCACTTGGACAAGCTAAACAATATTATAAAGGGTGTTTTTTTTAGGGGTGTAGAACTTCGAATTGAAATAAAACACAAGAAAATCGTTTTAAGGTCCATCAATTTGGCTTTATTGGAAGGATAATTTTATGCCATTAATGTTTAAATATGATTTGGGGCATGTGGCCGCCGCGGCTGGCTCGAATAAAGCCAATTCTACAGGTCCAATTTTCAACCACTTTTTCGAGCATATGGGGCCGTATGTCGGCAATAACGCCACGAATGTTGGCTTCCAATTCCCCTAACGTTTCTGGTTTGTTGGTGTAGACGAGCGACTTCACATATCCCCAAAGAAAATAATCCAATGGTGTCAAATCACACGACCTTGGTGGCCAATTGACAGGTCCATTCTGCGAAATTATGCGCTCATCGAATGTTTCCTTCAATAAATCGATTGTGACGTGCGCTGTGTGGCATGTAGCGCCGTCTTGTTGGAACCACAACTCATCCACATTCATGCCATCCAATTCGGGAACAAAATAGTCGGTTATCATGGCTCTATACCGGTCTCCATTAACGGTAGCTGCCTCTCCAGCATTATTGCGGAAGAAGTATGGCCCAATGACTCCACCAGCCCATAGAGCACACCAAACAGTCAGTTTTTGTGGATGTAATGGCGTTTCAAGGGTCTCATGTGGATTCTCTTCACTCCAAATGCGGCAATTTTGCTTGTTGACGTAGCCATTCAACCAAAAATGAGCCTCATCACTGAACAAAATTTTGCGATGAAAATCAGCATCGAAATCAATCTCATTTTCGGCCCATACACCAAAATCACGACGCATTGCATGGTCTCGCGGCTTTAATTCTTGCACAAGCTGGATCTTGTAAGGTCGCAAGCCAAGATCTTTGCGCAAAATCTTCCATAAAGTTGATGGACAAAGCTCCAATTGCTGTGCACGGTGGCGAATCGATTCATTCGGGTCCTCTTCAACACTTTGCTCTACAGCGGCAATTGTTTCTTCGGTGCGCACTGTTCGACGTCTCTGCGGATGCGTATTATCACATAGAGTAAACGTAGTGCGAAAACGATCCATGGTTAACCGAATTAATTGCTCTGATGGACGATTATGTCGACCATAAAATGGACGGAGCTCACGGTAAACTTCGCGAACTGAACCATTATTTTCGAAATAAATTTGCACGATTTGCAAGCGTTGTTCTTTTGTCAACCTGTTCATGATGAAATGGCAAACCAAACTGAACATAAATGACATTAGAGTTGCCAGATTTGACCACAAAATGCCAGTTTTATCTCTATTCGCAAAACAAACCTGTAAAAAAAACACCCTGTACTAACTGCCATAGAAAAGAACGTCCCGAAAAGAAAAAATTACAGCATTACTCATAACCTGGCCAAAATACCAGTCTTAAAAACATTACTTTTAGAAAAAAGTAAAACTCTTACCAATATAAAAAAATATAACCGGCTACAACTTCATTGCTCTTTAAGCAACATACAACAAGAAAAGACGAAACTAAAACTAATCAAGAAGCTTATCCAGGAAAATATCAAAATACACATAAACAATCAACTAGAAAATAGACTATCTCATATTAATATTAGCGATCCTTCAAAAATATCCACTGTTAAAAAATCGTTTCTCAAAAATCAAGATGAGACCATCAATCACCTTTCTATCCCCCTCGCTTCATCCGAACTGATGCAAGAAGCGGGACTAGATAGCTCTCTAATTGAAAAGAATCTGGCAACCAACAGCTACATTATTAAAAACAACAAAGACATAGTAGATGTGATTGGCGTCCACTTGGAAGCAATACACTCTTCAAAACAAAATGTGCCTACTAATCTAGTTCACTCACAAGTTGATGCATGCTTCAATGAGTTTTTAAGAACAAAAACTTTATCTGATAGCATCAAATCGCAGAAAACAACATTTAACAATGAAAAAAGAGCAAATAATCTTACCGAGGAACAGACTGAAAGCTTCTTCATTCTTCCTAACGACCTCGCAGGGGTATTCGCAAATTTGAAAGGTAAATTGTCATCAGGTTTAGATCAAATACCAAACATCATTCTAAAAAATCTTCCCTCAGAGATAATTTTAGAATATTGTACTCTATTTAACAACATGTTGAACAATGCATATTTCCCACCTTGTTGGAAAAAGGCTAAAGTAATAGTAATACCAAAAAAAGACAAAGAAAAAAATAATATTAAAAATCTTAGGCCAATCAGTTTGCTTCCAAATATTAGCAAAGTCTTCGAGGTGGTAATAAATATAAACATCAACAAAATACTCGAAAATAACAATCTGGTCAGCCCAAAACAATTTGGCTTTAAATACAGACATTCGACTAATCATGCTATCAACCTTCTAGTCTCGGAAATAAACTGGAACTGGAATAAAAAAAATGCCACAGGAGCTTGCTTCCTTGATATCGAAAAAGCGTTTGACCAAATTTGGATAGAAGGACTTATTACAAAACTTATCGGGTACAAATTTCCTCTCCGTCTGAAAATAATAATTTACAATATGCTTTGTAATAGAACATTCTCAGTATGGATAAATAATATAAAAAGCAGTCGAGATTTTAATATAAAAAATGGCTTACAGCAAGGAACCGTAAATGCCCCCATCCTCTTTAACATGTTCATACTGGACCTACTGCATAAAATAGACAATATAATAGCCTTCGCAGATGATGTTGTTATCTATCACTCAGACAGTACAATTGCCAACATAAACACAAATCTGCAACTTAAATACAATACTGTAGAAAAATATACAACGGACTGGCAACTCAAATTAAACACCAACAAATGTGAAACTATTCTATTTCGGCCCCCTATCAAAAAATGCAACACCAACATTAAAAAAAATTGGAAAAAGTTCAAAATAAAATCTGAGATTACTAACATCACAATCCAACAAACCGATAAAGTCAAATACCTCGGCATATACTTAGATAAGTTCCTGTACTACAATCACCACATTAACAATCAAATAAAGAAAACAACTAAATCATATTATGCTTATAAAAAAATGTTCTCGACGAAAATTCTGCATAACAGACTAAAATCAATTTTGTATCAATCATTAGTAAGACCTATACTCACATATGGGTGTCCTATTTGGTATAACTTGTCACCATCATACATGGAAAGGTTAAGAAAACTAGAAAGAAGGATTCTGAGATCATGCACTTCCTTATATAGGACAGCAAAAAGCAACTACACGAAATATGCATCGAATGCGAAAGTGTATAACACAGCCAAAGTATCCAGAATTGACTGTCATATAATAAATCTAACTAGGAGACACATAATGCGCTGTCTTAACAATGATAATAACACTCTAATAAAAGCACCTTATTACGAAAGCGATGAATATTTCCAGTCAACTATTAAAAATGGATTTACACCACCGGAATCATTCCTCTATCTTGATAAGAACGGTTTTATACAAAATAAGGACCATATACCAATTATTTATCACATTTTTAGAAGAGCCAACGATAAAACAGTTACTTCAAAAGCCCTTAACAGAGAAAACCAACGTTTTGATACACACCTCTCTCCGAGAGACAAAATAGAAGCCCTTTCTATTAATAAAAAATGCTGGTGGCTAAACAATATGCAATGGTGAACACTAACTCATGCCGATATCCGACATAACTTTCTTTTAAACCATTTTATCTTTTATTATAAATAGCTAATCATGCATTGTTTTTACATGTTTTTTTTTCTCTGCAATATAATCAGAATATGTTATAGAAGCTTTAAGTTAAAGCAGACACATTCAAATACCATTAACTAATAAAATGTTACTATATATATATAAGAAGCTCGTCATGTACTTGAGAACTCGTCTAGAGTCATTGTATAATTGTATTATATACTTAAAACTATTGTTTATTTTAGTACATAACATTATTAATACCAAATAAATAAACAACTTAAAGAAAAAAAAAAAAAAATGGCTATCCTATTACCGGTGCATATTGTATAGTATTTTGATTACTTTCCTGAGATTTCGTTACGGTTTTGTTACTGAGGTAACGTTACTAGTTTTGTTTCTATATTTAGCGTTTCTGTTACAGTTCTACTCTTACGATGAATCTGTAGGCAGTTTCGGTCCACTTTTTGTTTCTGCTTTCTTTTCAAGGAAGTTGTTACAAAGGAGTATCACAGCTCACAGTTTCGTTACACGTTTCGGTATAGCATGTAACAATTAAGTTTTGCTTCGTTACTTACCTGTGGAAAAAGAACGGAACAGAAACGCGTTACAAATGATTCAAAGCGTGCCTTTCGTCCATCAAAAAAGTTTCCATTTCATTTCTTCAATTAGTGAGAAACCATATAGCTTAATAAATCTATTTATGTTTGAACTTAGTACTGAATGTCTTGGGCGCCAGGGAAGTCGGATCGCCTCTATAATTTAGGTAAAGTGTCATAGTGAACTTAGATATCATGTGGCGCTAAGGGAAAATACTTCAACATTCTGCACTTATGAGGATAATCGCTAGACTTTCGTTCATAATCGTGAGCGACATTGTACCAAAACGTTTCTTTCCATAACTAATGGAGTAGACAGTTCAGGGTGTTCAGCCTTCGCTCTCACTAGAGAATTCATAAGACATTGCAGGTACATGCCCCGAACTGCTGCTTCCTAGAAATTTTAATATAGCCGTTATCAAAAAAAGTTGAGAGTTCCTATGTGAGGCTTTCAATTAGTTTGGGTCTTCTTACGTTCACGCCCCATCAAATTGGTTGTCTGTGACTATCCAGAGGGTAACTTCCGTGAAAGGAATCATAAAAAAATAAATAATATTATCCAATCTTGATCACCTGCGGCTGTCCTCTAAGCGTATATCTAATAGGCAAAGCTTCATAAGCTGCACTGCCCGCCCCCAAAATATTTTTTATTTTAAAATAGCTAGTCAAACACTTCTTGACAACACTCGCAGCGCTCTTACAGCCACTTGGCTATCGGAGTAGGTGTTGAGTTCTCTAACAGCAAAAGCACTGAGTAGTATTTCATTCAATGTAGCCTTGATAACAGCCACCCCCACCTCGTTCACCAGACTCCTGGGCCTAATACTTTTCGCATCCTTCGAGAGTATGAGAGTGTCAAATCACAGTAGACTTCCTTATCAGGGACAGAGTCAAACTCCGCTACAATTCTGGAATTCCCCCGTGGCGTTCAGAGCCAATGTAGGTGTGGTAAAGTGATCCACTGATTCCAGCCATAGTTAATCGTTGCACCCTTTCCAAAAATTTTACTGTAGAAGCCTTGTCTAAAGCCTGGAACCAGACTGCAACCCCATAGAGACTAATCGGCTCTCCGGGCGTGAGCAGAGCTTTTAAAAGTAGTATTTATCAAATCATAGCCCTTGGTGCTCTTACTTTGGTCGTCGTGGAAAGAGAGCTTTTCCGGCTAGTCATGCTCGGAAAAGATTAATTACACATTTATATAGAAAGTCACGCAGCAGCGCGTTTGTAGCCACCTCACGTCACGTTCACGCGGCCAACTTCAGCAATCCATTGAGCCAAATATGTGCGTCGCCCTTTTTATTCAGAGCTTATTATTGGTGACACAGCTATCACTGTATGGTTAATCAAGTGCTTATGTATTTTTACGACCTAAATATTCTATTTCTATTCAAGACTTAAATATCGTACTCGCAAATTCTTTGATTTTGAAATTTACATTCTTTCTTTACTTTTTTTTATTTAATACCACTTCAGTATGCATATCGAACGATTGTCATTAAGCTTATCTATATTTCCGCCACTTTATCGCTTTTACTCGCCGCGAACATTTCTTATCACAAACCAGCTAAGCTGTAAAATAAGCGAAGTAAAAACCAAACAGTGATATACAATTTTATAAGATTACCTTTATAGAAACAGACCAGAATTCGGAGTCCAGTACTTTTTGAGCAAATTGCACCATTCGCGTTTGAGAGTCACCTAACGCTGAGAACCCTAACCTAAGGATGACGGACGCTCGGATCGCCAAAAATTAGGAGCCGTTTCAGAAATCTTCCATAAAATCCATGGAATGACATTGATTGATAGGAGATGAAAGGCCATAAAATAGCTGACACTACAGGCATTAAGCAAATACATCAAATTTTGCATGAGAGTTAGAATAACAAAGGACTGTTGGAGCAATAAGTGCAGCGATTGCTCACACCTTGATCATAAGCATAACTGTGTGACAAATCTAATGCAGACTTTGGCGATGTGCATAGACAATTCAAAAAAACTTTTGCTTCGTTTTGTTACCGTAGTCGAAAAATTGATCCGTTCACCACACCAGAGTCCAAGAGACCTCCGAACGTGCAGCAAAGTTATTCTAATTTGTATTTATCGGCTAGCATTGTTTTTGATGTTAAGGCTAGCTTCCAAATATACTAATCATCACAGTTTGTAATTTGTAGCTATTGACAGCGAAGTGACTGCCGAGCCGTCGCACAGTGGGTTGAAATTGGTTGTTAGTGGACTTAAGGACATATAAAAATTTCTAGTCTTATAAATAAAAATAAATGTGTGTCTGTGTGTCCTTTATAGGCGTCCAAAGTACTCAACCGAGCTTTATGAATGTTCTTGGGTTCACTGTTTACACCATAGGCTATATATAGTTGCAGAAAAGGGGGCGGTGCCACGCCCACATATTTTGTGTCTTGATTGCTCTTCATTAGTATCCACAGTTTACTTTCGAAGTCTCTGAAACCTTTATGGAAGGATCTGGAGTTCGCTGGGTACGACATAGGTTATATATATTTTGGGAAAGGTGGGCGGTGTCACGCCCCCAGACTATATAAAGTTTCAATTCGTCATAACTCTAAATGTATTTGATCTAATTTAATGATATATTTAATATGGATATATGTATCCTTTAGTCACTGTCGACGTTTTTGGGTTGGATCATGTGCCTCCATGCTTTTAAGTCGTAAGTGATTAAAAATTTATTTACAATGTTCTCATTCATGGCTTGGCGTCTAAGAACACACTGAAAAAGATTTAGATTCGACAGTTTGGTCGGACAACTCCGCGAACTAAAATCTTATAATACCATTCATATAGTCTGACGTAAACTCTAATCTTCAGTGTACCCTTGGAATTTCTGGAAATCAATTGCACTGCCAGATGAAAGCGCCTACAAAATTATAGAAAACAATCCGATGAGATTTTTACTAATACCACTATTTTCTATGGGTGCAACCAAGTTAACAAATCTAGCAAAATTTCATCATTGTAGCTGCTTTTATTATTGAATTAACCTATTTTATACGTTTTTCGCAATTTTCGATATCAAAAAAAGGGGCGTGGTTGTAGTTCGATTTTGCCCATTTCAAATAGCAACCTACCTTTTGTCGGAAAGCAACCTGTGTGCCAAATTTTATTAAAATATCTAAATTTTTACAAACGTTATTGTGTCCACGGACGGATGGATGGACATGTCTTAATGGATTCCTCTGTTCATTCTAAGAACTTTGATATATGGAACCCCATATCTATCTCTATTATTTTGTACCGTTACAAACCACCGTTATATGACCAAAACTATAATACCCTGTACACGCTGGGTATAAAAATAATATCATTGTGTACCATGTCAAGTGTGATATCTAAGGCAGAGACCTCAAAATTTCTAGAGATTTCGTCACCTGTTTTTTTATATTCTATATTGCTCTCATCCTGCATCTCGCTCTACTTTTCGTAAGAAGATAGGAATTCGCTCTGTACCGGATGCGTCGCCATATTGAAGTGCCTTAGATGTAAACAATGACTCCATTGTGATTTGCCTTTGACAGATAACATATCACACTTGTTTTGATACACAATGAATAATATGTTTTTCGACAGAAAAATCCATTTTTTATTACTAAAGTCACTGAATGCTTAGACTGCTCTCCTGTTTTCGAATTTTTTTTACTATATGTGGCATTATTATAGAGGCTTGAATTGTGTTTCATGTTTCATAGTTCAGCGGGAAGGTACTTTTAATCGACCAAAGTTTTTCTTCATGTTGGATTCTGAAAGGATTCTGAGCAAAGTTTCAACATTGCAATTCGACGTAAACTTCCACTAAAGACTATTTACAAATTTTTCTAATTTTTGGCAAAAGAAAAGGCGAACAAACAGCGGGCAAACAAGAAACAACCTAATCTAGTGGTAATAAAAGCAAGAAGCGACATAAAGAATATGAATGAAAAGAGGGATAAGAAAGAAATTTTAAGAAAATGTGATGAGTTTAACAATCGCCAACGTAGGAAATTTTGAATGCTTACTAAAACAAAGAGAGAGAGAGAGACATCGATGTTGCGTATTTTCTTTGCCGGAAGTGTTATTGCCACAACGATTACGGCTATCTCAATGATTGTCTGCGAAGTGATTATGATTACGAGAATTTGCGTTGTAAGTGTTTTGTATTGTTTTGATAGTGGTGCTGATGATGTGAGGCGACTCTTCAATTTGAATTTAAGAAAATATATTACTCGAAGAGCCGAACAACAAAAAAGGTAGCAAAGAAATAGTGCCGAGTTTTAGCACCATTATATTAAATAAAGGATAACTAAATTTCAACCAAATAAGGTGCGATTGTTGGGATACTGAAATATATGATTCTGATCAGACGACTTGCTGCCATAAATGAGATTAGAATTATGCCCTTAATTGGCTGTGACTGTTTGAAAAGTATTTTAATATTTAACGTTTTTTTTGATGTATATTGGACCGGTTTTCCGTCTTCCTTTGTCAAATTTGTTTTTGTAATAAACCGGTTTTGGCGTTCCGCCGCAGTCAGTGTTAAGTTTCGTTCTTAACTTAGAACGCCTGCACGCTATTTTCGTTGTCCCGGAACGCGTATTAAGGAACCAATAAGTTGACTCGACAGGCCCATGGGCCACTCTCTTTACTGACCAACCAGGCTCTATGAAAATTCAGCTGAACGGAGAGGCCCAATAGCCGCTTGAGAAAACAAAAACGTTGTTGTTACGTTTTATCTCTGTGGTTTGGAAGCAAATGAGTTTTAACGGAGTTCCATGTTGTCATTGAAATCTTTTGAAACAATCTTTTGAACACTGAAGACGGCAGAACTTCTTCAAACCACATTTGCCAAGGGTTAGTGGTTAATCATTCTAATATACAATCAAGATCCACATTGTCAAAAATAAAATGAAAGAGCTAGCTAACTCTTTTATTTGTGTAAATGAGCCTAAAGCCACGTACACTTATTTGACACCTCCACTTAATTAATAATCCCTCTTCATAAATGTTTATGCATTTCCAAAATATATAATTTGTAAATTTGACAAAGTTCCCTGACGAAAATTAAAATTAGAAATAATTCTAATTAGGTTTAATACATACATTCATATGCTGGTGGGTTGAGCTTGTGGGTATTGCACGCCTGATGGCGAATGGCGCTGTGAATATGGAGAGACAAAACTAAAGCACCCTCAAATTTTACCTCTTCAATCCCGCACCGAAAATACGCTCGAAAAATATTTTTTTATGAATTATTTTTTAATAACTGGTGGCTAAAGAATTTATTTCAAACAAATTTTTTTTAAAATTATTTTTTAATACTTAAAAACAGTTTTTCGAAATTTTTAATATAACTGCAAAATAAAACAAGTAAGGACGGCGCTGTCTTCGGCTGTGCCGAAGGCTTTATACCTTTCACGAATACGTGCAAACTTAAATACCCATTGTTTTAAGTTCTCTAAAACTTTGTCAGCAATACATTTAATTTTCTTTTACCATCTATAACCAAATATCTCACCAAGTTTCAAGTTTTAATCTTCCAAAATGAGGGATAAATGGCCATAATCCTCTCATCTGAACGATCGGTTGTATGGGATATATACTATATATAGCTCTGATCTTGGTGATTTTTTTACGAAATCTTTTGCTATCCATAAAAAAATATCTCACCAATTTTCAAGTTTTAATCTTCCAAAATGAGGGATAAATTGCCATAATCCTCTTATCTGAACGATCGGTTGTATGGGATATATACTATATATAGCTCCGATCTTGCTGACTTTTTTGCGAAATCTTTAACTAACCATAAGAAAATATCTCACCAAGTTTCAAGTTTTAATCTTTAAAAATGAGGGAGAAATGGTCATAATCCTCTTATTTGAACGATCGGTTGTATGGCAGATATATGCTATAGTGACCCGATTATAGCGGATCCGACAAATGTCTAATATAATACAAAAATACATCCGTGTGCCAAATTTCATCGAGATATTTCAAAAATTGAGGGACTAGTTTGCGTTCAAACAGACGGACGGACGGACATCCGGACATGGCTGTATCAACTCAGTGCATCGTCCTGATCAATTTGGTATACTTAACGGCTGGTCTATCTCTTATATTTCTAAACGTTACAAACATCGGACCAAAGTTAATATATCATTTCATGTTCATGAAAGGTATAAAAAAAAATATTCTTATGTAATTCAAAGAAAAAGCTAATTCAATGTTTTTTTATTAAAAATAAATAAATATATATTAAAAAAAGTAAAAGTATTTATGTGTACACAAAAAAATATTGGCTCACTTGTTACCAAATATGACCCAATCTTGCATACTTCAGTCCATTTGAAAATATCATATGAAATGAACGCGACAGAAGGAGTAAAGAGAGAAACTAAAAATGTAGAAAAGCGAGCTAATATGTTCCCAATAAATTGTTATATTGTTTGAGAAAAATAATGAAACAGTGATAGTTATTTCACAAAGAAAACTTTTGTCCACATATATGTGGACATTATACCAGAAGAGGTGGCATGCCCGTGGCTTTTTATGGCTGGTTCGCATAGTCTTATCAAACCATTAAACTGCCTCAACCGTGTTTCAACGATCAAAAGGTATAGTAAAAGTGAATAAGCCTTGTGCTTTAAGCTTGTGCGGACAAGCTTCAGGGCGTCCTAATATTTGAGCAAACTTTTATTTGACAAATAATAATTTATTTCAAAGCTCCGAAGTGAAGTAAGCCATATTAAACATCACATCTTTAAATGGTCCTACATGGGGTTGGATTTTCGAAAATCGTTTGCAAAACTTGTTGCGGTAAGGTGAAAAAATATTTTTAGGTCAGAAACGATTGCCCGATCGTTACAATTCGGTCTTCTGCGCGGAGTTTTGCCTCACGGTAAAGTGCTTAGTGAGCCAGTTCATTGTAAACATAACAGCTTACAAGGAACTCTCAAATGTATGACTTTTTCGTCTACAGTTAGCTACAACATATCTGAAATATGCCCTATGGCAATAGTACCTTAATTTTAATTTGTGTGGTATACTCATAGCAAGGGAGGTGTATCTGTTCGAAAATATCCATCATAAAAGAGTACAAAGAGGATATCTCTTAAACATGTTTAAATAAATCAAATAAGACGAAGCAGTTCAACATATAAGAAGAGATCAAAACTGACACTATTCACATGTTCCTTTGCGACTCATCCTTGGCTAATTTAATTTTCTGCATTTTCTGTATGGTATATATCAAAAAGTCTCTGAGTTTCCCGTTGCATTCGTGGTTATTTCTGAGTATTTCTAATTTGCTTTAATGCTCTATGGATTGCGAATGCCCTTAGCGCATTAAACCTGCAATTAATAATTTTCTCATTTCGATTTCCAAGCACGATTCAATAAGAGGAATTGCAAATTAACAAGGGAGCAAATAGCGTTTCGTAACAAAAGCAATAAAACTTGATTTGAAAAACTGATAAATATTTTGCTGTTTCTATAAGTAGCTTTTAAAGTAAAGTATGTGAGTTTTAAAACTGTGATCCGTTGAAGAATAAACTCATCTCAATGAAACTTAAAAGTAACAGCTATAAATAGATTTCTTTTGTTGGGCATCGCTAAGGTTTTTAATGGTTTTAGAGTAATCTAATTAAAGCTTTAAAACTATTAATTTCAAACTAAAAAATGTTTATGTTCGCCTCTAATAGCTTATCCACAAGTTTTGCTTTATATTTTCTTGTTTTTGAACGAACTTTAGTTAGTTCCATCGTTTTCTGCAGCAGACAATACAATTTGTGGCAACCACGTTCACCATCAAAATTACAAACAATTATAAATGAACCGGCGAAAATGTTAACTTTCAGACTAAAGTCGCTTTTAATTATTTTAGTAACCCAATGGGAAATTGTTTCAGTTACATTGAGCGTACTAATTTTTATAATTCCAAAAGTTTATTTCTATGGCGAGAAGCGGATTGAGTAGGCAATTGAGAGAAACTTACGTTTATAGATTTACTGACCTCTAGGTATTGATAACGCCGAGTACAGAAGAACATTAAGATATAAGCTGACCTGCAGTAATTTGCCAAACTGGTTAGTAAACATTCTAGTTCATACCAGGTTGAGCGACTGCAACGTTTTCGCTATCATAAGCAGCAACCACCCTTAATAATTTTCGATACGTGCATTCAGTATTCGGGCCACAATCGTTCAATTAACAACACCGTCCTACATTTAAATTTTCTATTCAACTAATATTCTGATTATTATATATTCATTTTATTAAATTAAATATAAAACTTTCTTGTAAATAATAGTTCTGATAGTAAAATCATAATACTTTTGAAGATTTCGTTGTTTAAATAGTACATTTGGGTTGCAGATCATGTACATACGTGCATGTCAACAAAATTACCCTTATTTTTGCCACGTCGCTACTGAAATAACAGCGCAGCAGCGTGGCAACAACGAATAAGAAATGTTCAAATGAAACCACGAAGAAAATTGAAAACGAAACGATCATTTGTCAAAACAATTGTGTAAGTAAACAACATTGCTTTCAGGAATAATTTATGTAACCTTTTTCTAATAAAATGGTCTCAAAACATTCACAGAAGAGATATTGAGTTGTTGTTATTTTTCAGTGTTGATTTTTTGTGATTGTGAAATGCAGTTTTCATAAATAAAATAACAATGAATCCACAACGGAATCGTTTATAAGCTGCAAAAACGTAATTGGCGACTAGAGGCACATACAATAAGAAGGTGGTTCAAATAGAAATTTAAAAAAAATTTAGTGACTAAGATCTTGCACTTTATGTACTAGAATTTCATAAGCGAGTTTTCGAATGGTTATTTGCAAAGAACTCTAAAACTTTAAGTTTTCACCACAAAACGCTCAACTTCCTTGAATTTCCTTAATTTTATGTGAAGATATTTTTACTCTGAATGCTTTAAGCCAATCTATCTGTAGTGCTCAAAGCAAATGTACGAAATCTGCTAAAAGATGTGATTCCTATCAATATGATCTCTTGCTTTATAGAGGCTGAGTAGATTTTAAAATACGTTATATCTAATATGATAAACTTTGTTTATACGTACAAGCGTTGGAAAGCCAAACTTTGAACCTCTAATATTTAACTTAAAATACATATTTATTCAACCATTGAACTTTTCTCTTTTTTTATCAACGAATGAACTTGAGTGTATTTTATAAACATTGAAAAAAATTAGATAAAAAATAATGATTTAAAATACTTTTTTGTGCGCAGTACGTTTTGAGTTGTTGGTATACAAAATAAACAAAACCGATGGGCACGCATATCGTTGGCGCCAGATTGCTGTGCACGCTCAATGTTATGGTAAATGTGAATAGAACTCGGATTTTAGCTGACACAAAAACCAGCGATCTCTTAGCTTAAGGTTAGCAGAACATGCCAAAATTTCTCTTCTTCTTCGGCAATGGATTTATAAGAAAAGCCATGGCGGTTGTCTCTAATTTTTTTATTCTAATACAAGCTTTTAATAATTAATTAAAAATAATTATTAAACAAACAAACAAAAATTAAACAAAAAAATGGGATTGGTGGTGAACGAGGGCAAAACGAAGTACCTGCTGTCATCACGCAAAGAGTCAGCGCATTCGCGCCTTGGCAACCAAGCCACTGTTGGCAGCAATAATTTCGAAATAGTAAAGGACTTCGTTTACCTGGGAACCAGCATTAATACCAACAATAATGTTAGCCTAGAAATCCGACCAAGAATCACTCTTGCAAACAAATGCTACTTCGGACTGAGTAGGCAATTGAAAAGTAAAGTCCTCTCTCGACGAACGAAAATAACACTGTACAAGTCACTCATCGCACTCGTCCTGCTATATGGTGCAGAAGCGTGGACACTAACAACATCTGATGAGGCGGCTCTGGGAGTATTCGAGAGAAAGGTTCTTCGAAAGATTTGTGGACCTCTACGCGTTGGCGAGCGAGTACCGAAGAAGATTTAATGATGAGCTGTATGAACTTTACGCAGACATAGTTCAGCGAATTAAAACACAGCGGCTTCGCTGGCTAGGCCACGTAGTGCGAATGAGCGAAGATGCTCCAGCCCAGAAGGTATTCTTATCGGCACCCGCCGGTGGAAGCAGAGGAAGAGGGAGACCACCACTCCGATGGAAGAACCAAGTGGAGACCGATTTGCGATCCCGCGGTGTTTCCAATTGGCGCCAGTTGGCGCAACGAAGAAACGACTGGCGAGCTATGTTGGACGGTCAAAATCGCCCAGGCGGTTAGATGACCATTTAAAGAAGAAGAAGAACTATTAAACAAATAAAAACAATAATACTTTTTAAAAATAAAAAGAAAAATTACTATTCTTGGCCTTGAGCTCGTTTATGGTCATGGTACTGTTGGTATACAAAATAAAAAAATAAAAACCTTAATATCTGAACTAAAAATTGGGATGGTTTTATTAAGTTCTCAAACCGGTACGAGAAAATATAAACTATTGAAATTGTGTATGCTGTGCTACCACAGAAATAAATGAACGTAAGTCGCAAAGGCTTCAGTCACAAGTTCCATTAAAATTTTCAAATATAGCAAATGCTTCTGTTATAAAGGGTGTTTTTTTTACAGGTTTGTTTTTCGAATAGAGATAAAACTGGCATTTTGTGGTCAAATCTGGCAACTCTAATGTCATTTATGTTCAGTTTGGTTTGCCATTTCATCATGAACAGGTTGGCAAAAGAACAACGCTTGCAAATCGTGCAAATTTATTTCGAAAATAATGGTTCAGTTCGCGAAGTTTACCGTGAGCTCCGTCCATTTTATGGTCGACATAATCGTCCATCAGAGCAATTAATTCGGTTAACCATGGATCGTTTTCGCACTACGTTTACTCTATGTGATAATACGCATCCGCAGAGACGTCGAACAGTGCGCACCGAAGAAACAATTGCCGCTGTAGAGCAAAGTGTTGAAGAGGACCCGAATGAATCGATTCGCCACCGTGCACAGCAATTGGAGCTTTGTCCATCAACTTTATGGAAGATTTTGCGCAAAGATCTTGGCTTGCGACCTTACAAGATCCAGCTTGTGCAAGAATTAAAGCCGCGAGACCATGCAATGCGTCGTGATTTTGGTGTATGGGCCGAAAATGAGATTGATTTCGATGTTGATTTTCATCGCAAAATTTTGTTCAGTGATGAGGCTCATTTTTGGTTGAATGGCTACGTCAACAAGCAAAATTGCCGCATTTGGAGTGAAGAGAATCCACATGAGACCCTTGAAACGCCATTACATCCACAAAAACTGACTGTTTGGTGTGCTCTATGGGCTGGTGGAGTCATTGGGCCATACTTCTTCCGCAATAATGCTGGAGAGGCAGCTACCGTTAATGGAGACCGATATAGAGCCATGATAACCGACTATTTTGTTCCCGAATTGGATGGCATGAATGTGGATGAGTTGTGGTTCCAACAAGACGGCGCTACATGCCACACAGCGCACGTCACAATCGATTTATTGAAGGAAACATTCGATGAGCGCATAATTTCGCGGAATGGACCTGTCAATTGGCCACCAAGGTCGTGTGATTTGACACCATTGGATTATTTTATTTGGGGATATGTGAAGTCGCTCGTCTACACCAACAAACCAGAAACGTTAGGGGAATTGGAAGCCAACATTCGTGGCGTTATTGCCGACATACGGCCCCATATGCTCGAAAAAGTGGTTGAAAATTGGACCTGTAGAATTGGCTTTATTCGAGCCAGCCGCGGCGGCCACATGCCCGAAGTCATATTTAAACATTAATGGCATAAAATTATCCTTCCAATAAAGCCAAATTGATGGACCTTAAAACGATTTTCTTGTGTTTTATTTCAATTCGAAGTTCTATACCCCTAAAAAAAACACCCTTTACTTGGTGTGGCTGAATCAGATTGGCTCGTTAGTGTGTTAAGCAAATTACCATTGTCTTCAGATTCTGGTGGCTTGTTCTTGTTCACGAAATTGTTGTTTCTGCTTTCGAAAATTACACTTTCTTGTTTTTTAATTGGTGGTTTGCACGAATTACGATTGATGGTCACCAAATTTGGACAAAAAAGTCATACTAAGCATGTTTTTATTGATATTAGTAATAAGAATTATTTATTAACAATTCAAATGCTTATATTTTTAATTTTTCAACACATTTATGGTAAATAGTCATACTCCCAATCATTATCATCTTCAAAATTTGCTGTCAGCCAACTAAATATGCCCTGGTAAAGGGAATATACTCTTCGAATTTAGACAAGTTTGGCTTTTGTTATTGATTGGTACCATCAAATCGTTAGCTTTTACTGGAAGTGATACATCATTTGATAGTTTCCTTGTTAAAGTGAATGAGTGTTAGGTGAGTCCATCGATAAATCCCTACTTACGATCCAGTTGACACAAATTTTTGTCTGTATATATTCCCTCACCATGTTTTGAAATTCAAAGCATCTTCATTCTTTAACTCTATTACAGTAAATGCTGAGCTGGACTTCAAAACCAGATAAATGTATTGTTGAGGTACGTACATATGTACGATCATACTTTCGGATCTTTTTTAATTACTCTAAAATCTCGATCATTTGGTATATATGAAAGACCGTGTTTTGGAAAATACTGGTGAATATTTCGAAACGGTGAGAGTCAGCCGATGCCAGCCGAAATCATTTGCTCTCTCAGCATTGAAATAATGTTCACCTAAGTTAAGAGTGGGTTAGGGGCTTAAGGAGGTGGAATGTCCATATTCGTATCACTCGCCAAACCTACGAATACAATTTATGCGACTACAAAAACAAAATTCTAAGATGCTCTCTCGTCTAAAAAATATCATGCCATACAAGTCGCAGGACGGACCCGTTCTTGTATGTGGCGCGAAATGTAGAACGCTGTCGGAAGTAAAAGAATTGCAAAAACATTCTCAGAGTGCTTATAATGTAGGAAACCGATATAAGTGTTAAATACTCGTATGTGAAAAATATGATCCTCAGAAATATGATCACATAGCAGTCTCTTGTAACCACGTAGTGATGAAAATTATGAGCCGTATGCAGATAGTTCTCATTTTACAGAGAAACCTTGCCACAAATGAATATCGTTTGGTTGAAAAAAAAAAAAAATTTTTTTCATCTTGCTATTTCTAACATGTTTTCAAAAAACATGGGAACACTAAAAGATGTGTGTCTCTCCCAAATATCTTTTAACCAAATAAACATAGCCTTACAACTATTTGCCAATAGACTTAATTCCCATTCTAAAAAGTCTATATTAAGGCCTAAAAGGAGCAGAGCACATCCCCAGGACCTTGGCGGTACTCAAACAAGCAAACAGCCAGTTTTGACAGCAGAGGGAAGGAAAGTCTTAGACAAAATAGATGGAGACTTGAAATCCCTTGGTGATTCCAGTTGGCGTCAGTTTTCGCAAAGAGTTGAAATGCATCCATTACTACTAAATATATGACCAAAAGAACCTACACAATTTGTTCTTTTCTTTAAATGGTCATCTAACCGCCTGGGCGATTTTGTTACAAATTAATGAAAAGATGAAGTAAGACAAGTTTTGCCTAGTTGGAAGCAGATATCTTCTTAATTTGTTTCCTACAGGGTACCTCCGGTTTCCATTTCATTGTCGTATTGTCTACTAAGCCAATCATATAATTCGCCAGGGCGGTAATAGTGTTGCCTACTGTTATTGTCTGATATTGCAGCGGCCACGACGTTGACTACTTCCACCAGTCGACTTCTAGCAACTGTTTAAGCTGAAATTTCAAATTTTCGCAAAGCAGCACGTACGCAACGCGCAAATGAGAAACACAAAAGGAAAGCTACTAATTTTTGATTTCGGCATTAGCAAACATTCATAGTGCATTACGCTACCAGTGCATTGGCTATCTACAAGTAGGACGGGGTAGACGGAGGTGAATGTGATTAGTTGGAGTTCATATACATCTGGGAGTTAAACACTAACGCCTGGTATTAGCACGTGCGCGGCTTAAATGAGAGCTTATTGGCTGAAATTGTTATTGTATGCTGCAAATTTTAGCTTTTTGTTTTTAAGAGAACAATATTTGTGTGTTTTAGGAATTTAGATGAGAAATTGTGCGAGCCCTACTTCCGTTGCCTAAATTATTTCGTGTTGCTGTAATGCAGTTAGGTTGCAGAAGTATTTTCAAATTAAAACTGTGTAATTCTTTTAAGCAATTAAATTTGTAAAAATGCGCTCTCCGAAAAGAATGGAAAAGAGCAGGCAACCATTGCATAGTTTCAGTTTATTAGGTGTTACTGTACATACTAAAGATGCCACGAATATTCGGAAACTGTTGCAAACTATTCGGCCGAATAACTCTTTTGATCATTCTTCTTTAAATGGTCATCTAACCGCCTGGGCGATATTGACCGTCCAACAAAGCTCGCCAGTCGTTTCTTCGCTGCGCCAACTGGCGCCAATTGGAAACACCGCGGGATCGCAAATCGGTCTCCACTTGGTCCTTCCATCGGAGTGGTGGTCTCCCTCTTCCTCTGCTTCCACCGGCGGGTGCCGATAAGAATACCTTCTGGGCTGGAGCATCTTCGCTCATTCGCACTACGTGGCCTAGCCAGCGAAGCCGCTGTGTTTTAATTCGCTGAACTATGTCGGCGTCTGCGTAAAGTTCATACAGCTCATCATTAAATCTTCTTCGGTACTCGCCGTCGCCAACGCGTAGAGGTCCACAAATCATTCGAAGAACCTTTCTCTCGAATACTCCCAGAGCCGCCTCATCAGATGTTGTTAGTGTCCACGCTTCTGCACCATATAGTAGGACGGGTGCGATGAGTGACTTGTACAGTGTTATTTTCGTTCGTCGAGAGAGGACTTTACTTTTCAAGTTTGATCATTCAATTGAATGAAATGGCCCAAATCCAGCGTTCAACGTTCAGAATCGCTAATCATTACCTACCACAAAACCTGTTAAGTCCAAACTGCTAACTCCACTCAATTGAGTTTTTATTGGAGGCAGTTAGTAGCTTTTTTTTCAGAAGCCAGCAGACTGGCAGACTTTATCGGCTGCCGAATATTATACGCTTCGGCATAGTGTTTTGCCGAATATTTGTCATTCAGTATTCGGCCAAATAAGTTTTCGTGGCATCTCTAGTACATACAATAGGCTAGGCCAAAAAAACATTTTTTTCTTTAATGTGTAAACCTGTTTGGGTTGAAGATAATGGTTTTTTTGATTACTTTCACTGCGCATACACTCCACAACAACAAAATGCCACGTACCAAGTTTAGCCATGCTATCGTAAATAATTCGGAAGTTATTAATAGTCGACGTTTGAACTTTTCTTGACTCATAAGTGGGCGGTGCCACTCCTATTTTCTAAAATTCTGCAAAAGTCTTTAGTAGAATGATCAGTTACCAAATTTTACCATTTTGCCTGATGCTGTCAATGAATTATCTCTTTTAAAGCGTTCTTCGAAAATTCCGATATTCAAAAAAGGGGCGCGGTTAAGGTCTCATTTCGTCGATTTTAAATAGCAAATTACCTTGGCCGGAAAGTAAGCTGTGTTATCGACTCTTCTTTTCACTCTAAGAACTATCTAGATTATTTTATGCCGTTACCAAACCCTTTTATATAGGCAACAATATATCCTCTGTACTAGTACAGCTGGGTATAAAAACGTCGACGCCTTTTTATATTATGCGATATTTCGCAGAAATATGTTCATCTTCTCATCACTATAGTTTTTGCGATTTCATTGGTTGTGCATGCAACTACAAAATAAATTTTTTACTTGTATCGGAAATTTATATTCGTTATTGGCAATGATTTATAACCTTTCAATGTATTGTATTGATGATCTACACTGTTATTTGAGTAGATGGCCAAACAGAAAAACTTACTCGCACATCACCATTAGGGTGAGCATAATTAGTATGGTGAAACAAGAACGGTCTTTAACATTTATTTCGATTTCGGTTTCAAAATAGAAAAAACGAACACAAGTTTCGGAACATAAAAATGTAAAGGGTGTTTTTTTTACAGGTTTGTTTTTCGAATAGAGATAAAACTGGCATTTTGCGGACAAATCTGGCAACTCTAATGTCATTTATGTTTAGTTTGGTTTGCCATTTCATCGTGAACAGGTTGACAAAAGAACAACGCTTGCAAATCGTGCAAATTTATTTCGAAAATAATGGTTCAGTTCGCGAAGTTTACCGTGAGCTCCGTCCATTTTATGGTCGACATAATCGTCCATCAGAGCAATTAAGTTGGTTAACCATGGATCGTTTTCGCACTACGTTTACTCTATGTGATAATACGCATCCGCAGAGACGTCGAACAGTGCGCACCGAAGAAACAATTGCCGCTGTAGAGCAAAGTGTTGAAGAGGACCCGAATGAATCGATTCGCCACCGTGCACAGCAATTGGAGCTTTGTCCATCAACTTTATGGAAGATTTTGCGCAAAGACCTTGGCTTGCGACCTTACAAGATCCAGCTTGTGCAAGAATTAAAGCCGCGAGACCATGCAATGCGTCGTGATTTTGGTGTATGGGCCGAAAATGAGATTGATTTCGATGCTGATTTTCATCGCAAAATTTTGTTCAGTGATGAGGCTCATTTTTGGTTGAATGGCTACGTCAACAAGCAAAATTGCCGCATTTGGAGTGAAGAGAATCCACATGAGACCCTTGAAACGCCATTACATCCACAAAAACTGACTGTTTGGTGTGCTCTATGGGCTGGTGGAGTCATTGGGCCATACTTCTTCCGCAATAATGCTGGAGAGGCAGCTACCGTTAATGGAGACCGATATAGAGCCATGATAACCGACTATTTTGTTCCCGAATTGGATGGCATGAATGTGGATGAGTTGTGGTTCCAACAAGACGGCGCTACATGCCACACAGCGCACGTCACAATCGATTTATTGAAGGAAACATTCGATGAGCGCATAATTTCGCGGAATGGACCTGTCAATTGGCCACCAAGGTCGTGTGATTTGACACCATTGGATTATTTTCTTTGGGGATATGTGAAGTCGCTCGTCTACACCAACAAACCAGAAACGTTAGGGGAATTGGAAGCCAACATTCGTGGCGTTATTGCCGACATACGGCCCCATATGCTCGAAAAAGTGGTTGAAAATTGGACCTGTAGAATTGGCTTTATTCGAGCCAGCCGCGGCGGCCACATGCCCGAAATCATATTTAAACATTAATGGCATAAAATTATCCTTCCAATAAAGCCAAATTGATGGACCTTAAAACGATTTTCTTGTGTTTTATTTCAATTCGAAGTTCTATACCCCTAAAAAAACACCCTATACTAAGTTTATTACGTAGTAGGTTAGCAGCGCTTAAATGGCTATTTATTTAAGCGTCTAAGAGACTTTCACCTTTTTTTATTTTTTATTAAAAAGTATTAAATTTTTTTCGATAACTGTATTCAGTCGATTTTATAGATATGTATCAATTCGTCATGAAAATGTCATCGTATTTGATGTTAGGCCTTTTGAGGAATCAGAATTTGAAAAAGGGATTGTTGTTAAGTTAAAAATTAACAAGTGAAAAAATTAATATAAGGCAATATTATGAATAATAGCTTCACAAAGTTTGACTTACTAGTTTTGCCTAATTTATGCCTATCACTAAAAAAAATAGAATCAAGCAACAAATAAAAAAAATCAAAATCGCTTAGAACCTGTTCCGCTTTTGAAATAATTACGGTTTTGCTTTCGATAAATGAATCGGTTTTAATCGGTTACGGTTTCGGTTTTGGTTCAGTCCTTGATTTGAATGTAGTTTAGATTTTGCATAAATTAAGAAAAAACGAAAGCGCCTAAGTTGAAAATTTTTTCGTGAACTTAATAGAACGTTGTTGAAAAAATTTTAAAAGAGACCGTTTTGATAATATTTATGAGATACCGCGGTCTTGAAAAAAAAATCTAACATAGATTTTTATTACTGACGTCTGGCGAGGGAGTGAGCTCCAATTCAGCTAAAGATATAAAGAGATGTCTGCGTTTTTGTATTTCTTAGCACAAAATTAATCTCACATACGCAGTTAGGAAATTACTTAAAAAATAAAAGTGCAGACGAATTTTAGTAACAATTAAAAGTCGGCTAACAAAAATTGGATTCCATGCTCGAACTAGAAGTTTTCTTAGCTTGAGCAAGCTAAACTACAATTTTTTATTGTTATGTATAAACAGAAAACATAACCAAAATTGTCAAAAATAAGGACCACCCTAATCTATGTATATATATGTTTTAAGTTATGCCGCTCGGTGTTGCTGTTTTACTTTGTGCTCCTCTTTACTCCAAAATGCTGTATACAAATCCACCTGTCAATGAGCTCATTAAATTGCAATTTATAATGTGATAAAAAAGGAAGAAGTAACAGCAATATCAGTTTTTAACCTTTTTTAGTTAAATTTACTACCTATTTCTACTGTTGTGCAGCTAAGTTTGTTTTGATCTTTTGTAATTTTACTTTTTATATCTTTCATGAACGTGAAATGGTATTATAACTTTGGTACGATGTTTGTAAGTATGAGAAGAAGAAGAGACCAATAAGTATACCGAAATGATCAGGGCGATGAGCTGAGTCGTTTTAGCCATGCCCGTCTGTCTGTCCGTCTGTCCGTTTAAACGAAAACTAGTCCCTCAGTTTTTGAGATATCTCTATGAAATATGCTAAGCGGCCGCCATTTTGTAAAACATTAATCATTTGTCGGAACCAGCAACATCGGACCAATACAACGCATAGCTCCCATACAATCGATTGTTCCGATTAACAGAGTTTGGCATATAAATCTAGAAATTTAAGAGCTAGAAACTTTTATTTTTTCTGGTTTGGCACATATTGTATAAGTAATGTGACTAGTGAAAATCAGCCAGATCGGACCAACATAACATATAGCTCCCATACAATCGATTGTTCCGATAAATGGGGTTTGGGCTATGTATCTTTAAATTAACAGTTTTGCAGAGTTTGTACTAATTGTGAGAAATGATCGGACACTTAAAACCGTGATGCGTATTCATGAAAGGTATAAAGCCTTCGGCACAGTCGAAGAGAGCCCTTTCCTTACTTGTTTGCTTTGCGCTAGCCAAGTTCCGTATACTCGCAATCGCAGGCGTTGAACTTCCGCAACAATTTCAATATCTTCATCCTCATTTATTTTCGGCTGAGCTTTTCCGAACTCTTATTTATGTTCCCTTGAGAGATCAAAATTTTTGTTGCTTGAAAATTATTTGTAAACTTATTTTTTATGAATTTTTCACGTTTTCTGTTGCTAGTAATTGTTTTGAATATGAATCAAAAAAACCATAACCTAATCGAGGTATGTATGTACATATATCTGTCACTGTGACTTAGTCGGTCCTTGGGAAATTTGCATTTCACATAAGAAGATATTATTGCTGCTTATCTGGATCCCTTTGTCATCTCAAAGTAGTTCTCCCATTCTTTTACGTGAAAGATGTATTCCCAATATGAAGTATTTTTCTTAAGTATTCCCTCGCACACCCCTTATGTTATATTGTGATTGAATTCTGAGCTAAGCATTTGCTTCTAAAAGTCTACATCAGAAACACACTCACTTTGCCAAACGAATCATCTACAATGAAAAGGTGTTTATAGTTATTTTTATGGAATAATGAAACTCAGAAGTTGGTAATCAAGTTGAAGAACTACTCTTTGAACCAATAAAAAGAAAATTGTGCTATGTTTAAACGACTCGCGCTTAACTTGATAATACTCATCTCGATAACTGCAATTTTTATGGATACAGCAGCAGCGCAGGCATGGATATACAATTTTAGCCGATGCATTGTTAGAGCTCTTGCTTAAACTTTAGAATTCATTTTATAGAAAATAACATTATTTCCGCTGTTTACAGTAGTGGTAATAAAAATAGACCAATTATATAAACTAGAGTTCGCCCAGTGGTTGAAATTCAACCAATAAACTTTATTTTATTTTATTTTTTTGCTGTAGGTATGTTTTATCCGCCTTTTTTTCTTCCTTTCTATGTCGTTCCTTTCCTCTAACATATTTTTATTTTCCCTGATTTCTTTTTTTACTCTCTTATTTTATTTTTTACTTTCCTCAAACTTCTTTTCCTTTCCTTTCTCTTTCTCTTTATGGCGCGATATAGAACAGGTATATCATCGTAATCCTCCTAAGAGATTTTTGCGCCAAGCTTCTCTTCCAATTTGTGGTGTGCCGATTTGAATTTTCCCTACAAATTGGTGGGACCTACAGTTTTTTGCCGACTCCGAACGGCATCTACAAAGGAGACGAATTTTTGCTGAGAAGCCTGTCATGGCAGAAATACACTCGGAGAGTTTGCCAAACCACTGCCGAGGGGCGACCCCGTTTTGAAAAACTTTTTTCAAATCACTTTTGATGTTACCTGTACCAGGGCTCGAACCATGGACCTTCGGTGTGGTAGGCCGGCAACACTACCTCCACACCACGGCGGCCGCCTTTCCTTTCCTTTCCTTTTATTTTCTTTATTTCCCCTTCGTTTTTTTACCTTTCCTTAGTTCCCTTTCCCTTCCCTTCCTTTCATTTCCTTACCATTCCTTTCTTTCCTTTAATTTTCCTTCCTTTCCTATCCTTTCCATTCCCTTCCCTTTCCTTCCTTTCCTTTCCTTTTCCTTTTCTTTCCTTTCTTTCCTTTAATTTTCCCTCCTTTCAATTCTTTTCCTTTCCTCTATTTTCCTTTAATTTTCTTCGGTGTTTAATACTCTTTATGAGTAATCGTTTATTTTATTTTTGTAAACCCTGTTTGTAGGTATCAGCAATGAATTTTACATATTTGCTCATATTTTACATTGCTTATTTAATGTATCCAACAAAGCAACTTTTCGTGCTCTCAGGAGAGCAGCTGAAACTGGGCATCGTAGCCAGTAATCAATACAATAACAACAACTAAAGCAAAAATGCATGACACAACAGAGTATCTATAGTGCGAATATTTATTTTTCATTGGTCCACTACCAACTCTTCGCACTCACAGTGAGAGCCGACCACACGAATAACACAAAAACATGCATGGCAAGTCTACTCACACTACTACGGCTCTTAATTTTTTCCTACAAAGCAGCTCCTCGGCCATGCTCACGATTCAGCATAGTACACAAAAAGCAAGTACACACACACACAGCGTGTCTATAGTGTGAATAAGTGAATGTGTAGTGGTGTGACTTTTATGTTAAATTTTTTATATTAAAATGATTTTTAAAATTTTTTTTATTTACGGATAAAAGTACACCTCAAAATTTCCTATCTATACATATATAATTTGTATACCTTAGAATTATAGTTTAGCAGAAAACCGTTCTACATTGCATTCATCTTGTCTATTTATATATAAGATTATGTTATCATTATTGCCATAGAAAATTATTGTGGTATGGATTTTACAAAAGAAACAGCGGGCGAAACGAAATAATTACAAACTGATTTTTCTTAAACATGAAGAGACGTTGCATTTTTGGAAAATTTACTTCCACATATTTGAGCAATTTAACTATCTATTCACCTCCTCTCCTTAAATCTGCTCATACAACTCCATCTTACTGTTCCTCTTATTCTTCTTCATCCTATTTTTCCTTTTTCTATCGATATCTGCTGCTTTTTAAACTTTCTATCCTTATTCCTCTGCTTTTAGCTTCCCTTTCTCTTACTTTTCATCTGCTTCTCATGTGTCCCTCTTCCTCTTTTTCTTTCCCTTTATTTTCATTATTCCTTTCCTATCCGCCATTTCTCTATTTCGCGCCTGCTTCTGCGTATTCAAAAATGTACGGGTATATAGCTTTTACAAATACCTGAGGAAGTCTAGCGAATAAAGTTTTTTTTTTTTTTCAAAACTTTATACAGATTGATATATAGAACATATATATCCAAATATAATTAATCTAAACCAAATAAATTTCGTAGTTATGAGGCATTGGAGCTTTTTATAAATCACACACATACTACAGCTGTGTAGTACGCTAGTACTAGTTCAATTGAACTGTTCAGTTAAATGAACGAACGAAGTCCTTCGTTCAAATGTTTTGAGCTTCGTTCAATAAATATGGTAGTTCAAGTGCTCCTATGGCAACAAGCAATAACAACCTAGAGCGTGCTAAAATTCCTATACCAACCAAACTCAATATTGGGTTGGAGAAACAGCTTAAGCTATTCAAAATAAATTGATTCAAAGGAAAAACAAGTAAGGAAGTCTGAATTCGGGTGGAACCGAACATTATATACCTAGTAGTGATCTATTATGACATCCCAATTTACGCAGGTCTATTTTAATACTTTCAGTTCGTATTTGCGTTCAAATAGACAAATCGAGTCCGCTCATCGTGCTGATCATTTTAGTGAGCTTTTCTCTTCTTCTTCTTCTCATACTTACATACATTTAATGTTTATGAAAGGTATGAAAATCAAAAAAGATATATAACTTCGCTATTGCAGTTGTCTATTAATTACGTGCCCGAATATTTTACTGGTGTGTTTCCCGATTTGGCTTATTTTTGGCAGGAGTATAATACATACTACTGAAAAGCAGCTAACCAATCTTCATTGAAATAGCAATATCGAATTATAAGCGAAAATAGAACACATTTTATGCTGAAAAGTGGGCGGCACCACACCTACTTCTTCAAAATTGACAAAATTTGTTTGCAGTCGAGGTTTCTTTAAAAAGCTTATTATGTGTGCAAAATGTGATTGATATTGCTTGCTTAGTTGTTAAAATATCGCTTTTTAAATTTTCCAAAAAAATTTTTCAGAACTATGATAAAAAACTGGGTGTGGACATTAACCGATTTCGCCAAATTTTACAGCAAACAGTAACCTTTATATATAGAACATTATCACGAAATTTCGTTTCGACAAATAAATTTTTAGCGGAGTTATGTCATAAAAAGTTTTGTGGAATAATCCACTATAAATGGGGCGGGGCCACGACCATTGTCTTCAATTTATATTTTTTGGATTTCTTAGTTTACGGAAACTTTAAAACCGAAATATAAATGATGTAAAGTTATTTTACGCTTCATTGCCTATTTAATATATCTACGGTCCTCTTCAAAATCGTTCATATAATAGTGGGCGTAGACCTTAACCGATCCCGCCCATTTTTCCCTGGAACATTCCTTGCGTATATGGAAACCTGCGTGCTGAATTTCGTTTCGATATCTTGAACGGTTTTTGATTTATGATTAATATTATTTCTAAATTTTACTTAATTAAAAGTGGGCGTTGCCACTCCCATTTTCAAAAATTTCGTGAAAATTTTAACTTGTGCCTCAATCTCAATGTATACATCAAATTTTAATGCCTCAATATCAATGTATACACCAAATTGTATCCTTATAAGTGAGTAATAATTTTTTTGTCTTTTCCAAAATATTCTATATATAAAGAGTGGGAGTGGCTATCATCCGATTTCATTAACATATCTCAAAATTTACTCAAGTTGTCGTGTTCACAGAACGGACGCACGGACGGACGGACGGACATGGCTTAATCAATTTCTCTTTTCGTCCTGAACATTTTGATATACATGAGTCGATATCTATCTCGATCCGTTAATGCCGTTACGTACTGCCGTTACGCGACTAAAGTTAATATACCTTGTGTGCGTAGCACTACTAGGTATAATTAGAATGCATAGAAAACTATTGCGTTGTTGCTATTTTTCAGGTTTGACCAGTTGTGATTGTGAAATGCAGTTTTATTAAATAAAATATAAAATAAAACAAGTAAGGAAATGGCTGTCTTCGACTGTGCCCAAGACTTTATACGTTTCATGAATCCGCATCACGGTTTTAAATGTCCGATCCTTTCTCACAATCAGTACAAACTCTGCAAAACTGTTAATTTAAAGATACATAGCCCAAACCCCATTTATCGGAACAATCGATTGTATGGGAGCTATATGTTATGTTGGTCCGATCTGGGTGATTTTCACTACACACATTACATACATATATATAATATGAACCAAACCTGCAAAAGTTTATGTGCCTAGATTTTTAATTGAAACCAGTTTATAGGAACGATCGATTGTATGGGAGCTATGCGATGAATTGGTCCGTTCATGCTGGTTCCGACAAATTATTAATGTTTTACAAAATGGCTGCCTCTTACCAAATTTCATCGAGATATCTCAAAAAGTGAGGGACTAGTTTGCGTTCAAACAGACAGACTGCAAACAATTCTGAAAGTTGTAAATTTCACCACATAAAGTTAATCTTTCTTTAAATTTTCTTAATTTTTTATAATTATATAATAGACTCACCGTATCTCTCATGGCTTATTGCAGCACTCATTATCACCTTTCGTTTGATACTCAAATTGTACTAAACACATTTTGGGTCACCTTGGTCGGTTTATTGTCGATATCTGCGAAACTGGTAGGGTTATCGAAATAAGAAATATCTCAAATTTCAAATTAGACATCTACTAATATTGTGGTGAAAGTTCTATTCAAATCCATTCAGCAGTTTTCCAGTGATGCGCTAACAACCATACAGACAGACAGACAAAAAATCTAAAAACTGTTGATTGTATTTATTTAATAATGATCTCTACTATACATTTCTCTTAAATATCTTCGATATATTTTTACAAGTGTGTTTTACTTTCTAGCTAAGATTTCTTTTAAATTTTAAATTTTCCACAAAATGCTTCAAGAAAATTTAAGAATTTATACCTGTGAAATCAATTCGAAACAAGTAAGTGTCGCGAATATACCGAAGTCTTCACGCACACGTATATACGCGATGGGTTACTTACGATTTCAGGATGTCCGTTTTTAATAAATCGTACACGATAGTTAAAGTTAAAATGATATAATTGATTAGATATTCAGTTTCATATAAAATATGTAGTTAGACAAAAAGTTAAAGTTTATTCATATGTGTATTGATTTCACACCACTCGTACTAGTCGCTCCGATCTCTTCGTTACTACTACTCACGCTGTACTCACGCTGATAGATGGTTTTCGTGCCACGGTTGTAGTTTGGAACTATAGTTGCAACAGTGATGGTAGTTACGTATATTTTAGGGATGCATTTATTAGGCGTGACAACTCGGCCCTTCCTGACCCAAATCGTCCTCGATTTCGTCGTCTGATTCGAGCTCAGGGCTATTACTACACCAAGGTTTCATTTTATCGGAGGCATAAACGGAACAAAATTTCTTGTTTGTTATTTGGTATCCTGGGATATCCTCTAATAGGTAACGATCATTTCCCAAAACTTTTCGAACTATATATGGGCCACGATATTTAGGCTCAAGCTTTCTAGATTCACCTGTTGACGTTGGTTCATTTTCGATGACAACTAGATCTTCTTCGGCGTATATTTTTGGCGTTGTATGTCTTTGATCAAATCGTGTTTTCCATTTTTGACGTTCGTTGGCAATGTTAACTACAGCTTGACTACGTTTTTCTGAAGCAGTTAACTTAGGCGACTCTTCGCCGACATCGTCGTGTAAAGCGGCAAGAAGTTCATTGGATACTACGTCTCGAAGTTGAAAATCGAACACGAGTTCGTTTGGACTAAAACCTGTTGTAGTATTTTTGCGTGAATTCACTGACCATTGAAGATCTCTTAACATGAGATCCCAGTCCTTTGCATTATCGGTGGTTGTTCGTAAGAATTTGAGTATACTTTGGTTTGCGCGCTCAACTTGCCCATTTGCACGAGGAGTGCGAACGGCAACTTTGATATGATTAATATTATTATCGTTACAATATTGTTCAAAATTTTTCGAAGTAAAAGATGTTCCTCTATCGGTGACCATACATGAAGGTAGACCAAAATATGACGACATTTCGTTGAGAGCTTTAAGGACATGTATTGTTTTTGTATCGCGTACAGGCTTCACTACAAGAAACTTACTGAATGCGTCAGATATTGCCAATACGTAGCAATTTTGCCTCTTGCTGCGGACAAAAGGACCTAAGTGATCGAGATGGATACGGTAGAACGGAATCGGCTTAATATCATCGATATGCATACTACCTTCGCGTTTGTTGGAGCCTTGCGTTTGGTAGCAGCATTTAATACATGCAGCTATATAACTTTTAACGTAGCGCCTCATATCGGCAAACCAATAAGTTTGCTTTATGCGTTCGAGAGTTTTTTCCACTGCGGGATGTCCTGCCTGATCATGGCAGCACTGAAGAATTCGCCAACGTACACCTTTAGGTACAACAAATTTTATACCCTCTGGTAGTTTCTTATATAAACGGTTATTGCGTAGCAGATATTCAGCTTTTACGGATTTTGCGTCTGATGATTTTAATTTACCATTTAGCACATTTATATGTTGTCGTAGTTTTTCGTCTTGCATTTGCATCGTGAAGTTACAATCGTATAGGACAAGGATTGGTTCATTCGTTAGTGCGTTAATTAAAGTTTCAAAAGTATGCTGTTGCTCAGGACCCCAAGTAAACTTGTCCTGATTCGCTTTTGTTAGTAACATGGTGATCGGTTTTGATAATATGGAATAGTCCTTCACGAATTTCCTAAAGAACCCTGTGAGGCCCAAAAATCGTCTTACCTCAGTTACGTTGGTAGGTCGTTGAAAATTCCTTATAGCGTTTACCTTATGTGCGCCAGGTGTTACGCCATTCTCGTTGATAGTGTGCCCAAGATAATCAATTTGCGTTGCCAGGAACTTACATTTATCGGGACGAAGTGTAAGCCCTGCTTCTTGTAACAGTTTAAGGAACCGTTCTAGACGTAACAGTCCTTCGTTTACCGTTTTACTAGGAATAATTATGTCATCCAAGTAAATAAGTACCTCGCCCGTATTCATTTTAGACGCGATTTTGTTCATGATCGATTGGAAAGTTGCGGGCGCATTCACGAGACCGAAAGGCATGCGATTAAACTCGAAGTGTCCATCTGACGTCACGAACGCGGTATATTGTTTTGACGACTCGTCTATTTCGATTTGGTGATATCCCATACGGAGATCGAGTGCTATATAATAACGATTTCCGGCGAGTTGTGCGAATTGATCCTCCATGTTCGGCATGGGGAATGGTTGTTTCACTGTATTTTTGTTTAGACAACGATAATCTACACACAGTCTATGTTCTTTATTCTTTTTCTCCACTAAAACCACTGGAGACGAAAATGATGATTCACTGGGACGGATTATGTTGTATTCGAGCAGCTCTGTTATTATTTGTGATATTATCGAACGTTTGGCGAAAGGAATTCGATACGGTTTTAGCGCAATTGGCGTATCATTTTTCAACACAATTTTCATTTTCGATATTTCGCACTTTCCAATATTTTCAATATTTGTCGAATCATTGGATTCTTTTATTTTTAATGGTTCAGATTTTGTTGCAAAATAATTTTGTTTTGGTTTGTGTACGTTTTGCTGAACGTCATTATACACGGTATAACTTGTTATGTCTCTCAATAAATCTTGGCACCGCGAATATTCATTAGATATTTTACGTTTAAGGTCGATATCGTTAACACCATTAATAATATGTCGTGCAATGCTCGACTCTGTTAAGCCACCCTAACATGCTAACATTTTGTAAAAATATTCGACCGGCGACTCATTATGTTGACGCTTCGTGCGCGAAAGTTTTATATGCGTATCTGCCTCATTAACCGTACACGGAAAATCAGTCAAAAATTTATCTACGAATTGTGGCCAATTTACGAACGCGCACTGTAACGAATCGATCCATAATTTTGCGGCACCTCGCATCTTTTGTTGAACCGCAAAAATTATGACATTTTCTTGCCAATTGTATGCACTTTTTAGCATTTCTACACGTTTGATAAATTGTATCGAGTTTAGCGACGTTTCGCTTGTTGGGTTGTATTCCGGCAACAACTCAACAATGTCTTTTATCTTATAAGAATTATAATTCTCACTACACAATGGGAACGGAACGGTGGTTGCATGAAACATATTGTTTCCAATTGGAATTTGTTGCACAGGCGCAGTTAGTATATTTGGCCTCTGCCACTGCGGAACGAAACTGCCATGCGCATACGTTGTTGTTGTTAGTGGTTGCATATTTGCCGTACACGTATACACTGCTGACACGGGCGATGACGTTAACGTCGGCTCAAAGTTTTGCACACACGGAGTCACTCGCGCATTCACGTTTGTTGTTGTTTGGGCATTTATAAATCTTTCGATGGTTTTTTCGAGCGACGATATGCGTTCTACAATTGTTACTTCTTCTTCTATTTCACTTTCACTGTCATAATCATTTCGATTTACTTGTAAACGTTGCAAGAGTTGGTTTTTCGTGCCCGAGGTAGGCAAGTCAGCCTCTTTGCATTTTTTTCGCAACTCTTTTAATGTATAATCTGTTTTCGGCATTTTTATTTTGATTTTATTTTCGGGTTCTAATAAGAATAAAGTCAGTTGCAATTACAAATTTGCACACATATATTACTTGTAGTAAAGTTCAAACGCGAGACGGAGATAGTTGATTATTTTATTTTTTTGTTTTGTTTTAAAACGAGAGCGATGCACATAGATACGAACGTATAAATGAGAGCGATACGAGCGGGCGAATGCAATAACGAATGCGCCGATACACAACTGCGAAACTACAATTTTGAGTTATAGTCGTTGACAACAATATAATAACGACGTCAGAAATACGATAAACGACACCAAGGGGTGAACGAGATAACCGACGTACCAATGCGTAACTGCAGAACTGCAAATTTGAATTTTATTCGTTGACGTAGCTCAGCAACAAAGCGTATGTCGCTGGAGCCTTAAAATTCGAAGAGACGCTGCACAACTTCAATTTTGAATTTTGGCCGTTGAGCTTAGCAACAAAGCGTATGTCGCTGGAGCCCCAAAATTCACCGAGTCTCGTAAAATGTGTGGTTATGTATTGTAACAAAAACGTATGCCACTATACATCTTTATGCCGCACGTTCACACAAATAAATGATAAGTTAATTGCACACACTTTTCGCAGTTATTTTGTTTAAACATATTAGCGTTTGTAGGCGTAGAAGTTGAATCTTACTTCTGAACTGTCGCGAATATACCGAAGTCTTCACGCACACGTATATACGCGATGGGTTACTTACGATTTCAGGATGTCCGTTTTTAATAAATCGTACACGATAGTTAAAGTTAAAATGATATAATTGATTAGATATTCAGTTTCATATAAAATATGTAGTTAGACAAAAAGTTAAAGTTTATTCATATGTGTATTGATTTCACACCACTCGTACTTGTCGCTCCGATCTCTTCGTTACTACTACTCACGCTGTACTCACGCTGATAGATGGTTTTCGTGCCACGGTTGTAGTTTGGAACTATAGTTGCAACAGTGATGGTAGTTACGTATATTTTAGGGATGCATTTATTAGGCGTGACATAAGGAAGACTAATTTCGGGTGGAACCGAACATTATATACCTAGTAGTGATCTATTATGGCATACCAATTTACGCAGGTCTATTTTAATAATTTCCAGTTCGTAATATAAAGCCAGCTGATTGTTTTCAATAAAAACACTTCTGTTATGAGTTTTGAGGTGTAAATTAATTTAAAAAACTATAAATGTATGGCGCGATATACAACACCTATATCATCATAAACCTCCTAAGAGAATTTTGCGCCGAACTTCCCTTCCAATTTGTGGTGTGCCGTTTTGGTGTTTTTCCTACAAATTGACTTCGAACGGCATCTACAAAGGAGGCGAATTTTTGCTGAGAAGCCTTCCATATCAAAAAGACACTCGGAGAGTTTGCCAAGCCACTGAAATACCTTGGACCTTCAGTGTGCTAGGCCGGCAACACTAACGCCACACCACGGCGACCGCCAATAAATTATTTGAATAAAAATAGCTTCCCTACCAACAACTCTTAAACACATTTTTTCAAAATACCAATGCATGCACATTTTTTGTTTGAAAATGTTTGCGTTCAAATAGAAAGACGGACGGGGAGACGGGCATGGCTAAATCGACTCAGCTCATCGTCCTTATTATTTCAGTTTATGTATTGATGGGCCCATCTCGTCTTTTTCGCATACTTACAAACCTTGCATATTTATTAATGGTATGATAATCAAACTAGGTATATAACTTCCCTGTTGCAGTGGGGTATTAAAACTTTGCCCGGGTGTTTTACTAGTGTGTTATCCGATTTGCCTAGTTTTTAGCAGGATAATACTACATATTATTGAGAAGCAGCTGACAAATTTTTATTGAAATATCTGGATAAAACTACAAGCAATCGCCTTTGAAAATAGCAGAATTTCTATGCTGAAAATTGGTCGGCGCCACGCCCATTTCCCCAAAATCCACAAAATTTTTTTTTCCGTCTAGTTTTCTTTATAAAGCTTATTATTTTTGCAAGATCTTATTGATATAGCTTGCATGCTTATAAATATATCGCATTTTTCATTTTACAAACAAATTTTTCAGAACTATGTTAAAAAACTGGGCGTGGACGCTCACTGATTCTAATAATTATAAAGCTTTTGTACGCAAATTTATTGCCTTTTAAATATATCTATGATCCTTTTTAAGATCTTTCGTATAAAAGTGGGCGTGGCCCTCAACCGATTAGTATGAATATGTGTGCTAAATTTCATTTCGATATCTTGAACAGTTTTTGATTTATGATTAATATTGTTTCTAAATTTGACTTAACCAAAAGTGGGCGGTGCCACCCCCATTTTCAAAAATTTCTTAAACAATTTATTTTTTGCCTTAACATTAATGTATACACCAAATTTTATCCTTACGAGTATATGTGTATTACGTAGTGAATAATAATCACTTTTTTTGTATTTTAGAAAATATTCTGTATATAACAAGCGCTCGGAGACGAGTGCCAAGGAATCTGCATACACAATTAATACACATTAAGATATCCCATAATTTACTCAAGTTATCGTGTTAACAGATAGACGGACGGACATGAACTCATCAATTTTCTTTTATCTCCTGAACATTTTGATATATATAAGTCAATATCTATCTCGATCCGTTTCTGCCGTTACACCGTTACGCGACTAAAGTCAATACGAGTATACTCGTACTTTGTGTGCGTAGGGACGTTTATGACATACACGGGAAAAACTACGTACAAATTGGCCAACTTTTTCAAGAAAAACAAGATTAACACAGCGTTCAGGACAGCAAACAACGTATGACAATAACTAAAGGCGAACAATAACTCGGAGTATCGGTTTAGCAAACACGGATTAGATTATACAAACTTACCTACGAACGACAATACAGCTACATAGGACAAACAGGACGAAACATTAGTACACGATTCCGAGAGCATATCAGGGACTGCAACAAAAAAACATAGAAACCCACCACCATACCTAGAACACTTACTCTGACGAGTTATTTGAACTTTTAAAGCTGAATTACGAAAAACGAAGCAATACTGCAGGTACAACCAAGTAACAACGAACACACACAAAAAAAAACCAAAAGGAAAATCACCTCAACCTATTCTGCTACAGCATCCACAGACTTTAAATACAAGACAACGGATAGGCAAAGATCAGGTTGAAACTAAACACTGAGGATGGCGGAACGCCGAAACCGATTTGTTACAAAACCAAATTTGACAAGGGATGACGGAAAATCGTTCCAATATACATCAATAAAAAAGTCATTCAAGTGATATTGATAAATTGAGTTGAATCGAATTATACAAATTAAATATATGTGACCTGGTCTACGAAAAGGGAGCTAACGTGCGAAAACTAGTTTTCTGGGAAACAGCTGTTAAAAATAAACAACTCGTTTCGTCAGTTTCTCGTTATCTCATTAATTGTTCTTTCCAGAGGCTTCAAGGACGTCCAGTAAGTGTTGTTTTTGGTCGGAATATTATTATAGCTCATCGTGTAAGTTGCTAGTGTGGAACATTTAATACTGCGCAGCTGCTGTTGCGTTGTTCATTCGTCTCTCTTTCCGGAGGGAACTTTCAAACAAGTTTTGACTTTTTGGATTCTACCACGTGAAAAAGCATCTCATCTTCCATCCGAATCAACAAAAAAGTGAAAATTGATTTTTTGACACCTAAGCTCCCGTTTCGTAGACCAGGTCACATATATGGATAACCTACATAGCTGGTATGATATTGATGCATAGGCTTTCTACGGATATTTCGTTGAAGAAATACTATTTTAAATCTGTAAAGTTGTTGATATAGAAAAAAAGATAGATCTTTGAGTGGTTGGAAGGTCTGTGCCAAGAAGTATTAAACTAGTATACAAAGAGTTGGTTTGACTGCAGGCATACCCTAACTAGTCAGTAAACATACAACTATAATTTTCTGGTTAAAATCATACTAGTCAGGCCGCCGTGGTGTGAAGGTAGTGTTGCCGGCCTACCACACCGAAGGTCCATGGTTCGAGCCCTGGTACAGGTAACATCAAAAGTGATTTGAAAAAAGTTTTTCAAAACGGGGTCGCCCCTCGGCAGTGGTTTGGCAAACTCTCCGAGTGTATTTCTGCCATGACAGGCTTCTCAGCAAAAATTCGTCTCCTTTGTAGATGCCGTTCGGAGTCGGCAAAAAACTGTAGGTCCCACCAATTTATAGGAAAAATTCAAATCGGCACACCACAAATTGTAAGAGAAGCTTGGCGCAAAAATCTCTTAGGAGGTTTATGATGATATACCTGTTGTATATCGCGCCATAGAGATAGAGATGCTAGTATACGACTACAATTTACATAGTATGTGTTTAAGCAACATAAGCTGTATTAATTTTTTTCGTTTATTTCATTTGCATTGCATGTTATTGTAATTCGAAACCAGCTTACGAAATACTCCAAAAATATAGTTTATGTTTTGTAATCCCAAATCGGGGTTTTTCACAGCGAAAATGATGAAAAATTAAAATGATGTATTGATGACTCCATTTTCTTATTTTAATCACTGCTAGAGGTTTTGGTCCACATTTGGTCTAATATTCTTTTATCCTTTTCGAACTGGTATGATACTGCTATGATTAGACTGCAATTTTACTAGTACATTTCCCTCCATTTTGAACTACTATGAAACTGGTATTTTACGACCAATATGATACTAGTATATTTCCACTATACACAAACTAGTATTTCGCGAGTAGTAGCGGACTGGTATGTGCTGGACGAAGTCAATTGACATCTCGTAGGACATCGTCATGTTCAAAGTACCGATTGCTTATATGGAAATATTACAGTTCGTTGACTAGTTGGGCTTGGTGCTTATATTAGTTGGAAAGTAGTTTGCAATTAGTTGGTTTGACTGTAGGGATATCTACACACACATACATGCACAACGAACTCTCACTCATCAGCCTAAATAGTAAAAATACTATCTTTATTCAGATTACCGTGATCCCAGAAAGTATTCCAAACATAAGTGAGATAAGTGGCCAGTGCTTGCACACTTGAAAATGTAGCTTTGCATACAAATATTGGCAACAATTCAAAAATGCTTTCAAATATTTCAAATTTTGTAAACAAAAGTATGACTGTGCTGTGCGCAAAATGCGGTTTACATATGTCTTGGGGATGTGTAAACATGTTAAGTGCAATTGAATTTTGGCAGTCTGGGAAATAAGAGAAAAACTAAGTTGCATGTTGTTGGCTTGACTATGAAAATATTTAAATTCGCTTAAATTTTGTTAGGCGAACGTAAATGCTAAAATAAAATGAAAAATTCTCAATATGTATATGATAATGATTTGTATGAAATGCATAGAAAAGCGAAAGAAGCGCTATAGACCATTAGTTAAATGGAACACATGGCAGATAGATTTAGAATTGAATTTCCGCCAAACATATTATATCTATCATGGTATTGGTAGTGCGGTAGAGCGAGAGCGGTTATGCTGAAGAAAGCGTTAAATAATTGCTAAATTCCGACTAACGGTCGGAAACACCTCTACTCTTATAAGTTTTTGAGTAAAATTTCTACTTTTAAATTGGATGAATTACAATATTCGACATCGAAATCGACAAGCAGCTGTGTGTTAATTCGTTTTCATGAGATTTTTCTTAAGATTTGGCGAACTCTGCAACAACTGGCTGATAGTAGGCTTGCCTTCAGAACATTGATATGGCCCAATCAGTAGGTCCATGTTAGTCTTTAGTCTTTCACACAATACACTTAATATAACCATATGTGTTACCTTAAGAGAGCTGAGGTTACTACGTTTCATATCTGTTTCACCCGAACTTGAAATGCTAGGCGTATTCTTCTTCTAACTAATGTATTCTCTGTTCGTCATCTTCTATGGATTCGTGCTAAATTTCGATGTTTAAGAGAGCAGAGAAGTGCTACCACCATAAAGTAAGTACTCTCTAAATATCAGCCATAAGATCACCACTTAAATTTTACAGGAGTCACAGTAACCAGTGCTCACTTTAATTCGAAACCCATTTGCTTTTTAAACTAAAGGAATTACTAATGACATCACCAAAAATACTAAGAGCTACTTCTCAAATTCCCTCAATAAATTAAGTTAAAACGTAATAAATCAAACTTTTTTTTACAAAGAGCTTAACACTCGTAATTGCCTATCTACGCATATAATTTTTTGCTCCCTTAAACGCGTAAAAGTACGATTTGTTACATTTTACAGTGGCATTACATACTCCTCCTTTATATCCGTATGATAAATTCATGACTTTTTATGTTGGTGAAATTTTTTAAATACAGTTTCGCTTTAACGTAAATGGATAATAAATTTACAATTCAGTCCTATGCAGCAGAAGACTAAATGTTTATTATTAATCGATTTGCTGTGCAAGTTTCGAACTTTCTTTTTTTTTGCTTATCATTTCTTTAATGTTAAAAACCCCAATTTGAACGTTGCATAAAATTGAATCGATAAGAAATCCAATCAAAAGTTTTTCATGGAATAAAAAATAGCTGTCATCATTTAGCGGTTTGATCGATGTGCTCACTGGGCTGTGTTTTTTCGAGTGATTTTTTTATTGTCCCGCAAGCGAGTGTCCTTCGTGAATTTATAATGAATTCACGTGGAAAAATATTGAGACCAGACTGTTGTTTTTATTTGTTTGTTTATATAGGAAGGGGTTAGAAGGAAAAGGATCTAAGTGAAATTTTTGATAACTTTAGTTTTAGCCATTTTGAATAGTTAAATATAGTGTTTATTTGTTGATGAAGAGATCCAGGTCACTTCGAAAATTGTAGTGCCATATATTGGCCGCACAGTAAACGTCATACCCAGAATTTATATAGCATTTACAATATGTAATAATTTTGAATATTTCGAAACAATTTCAGACCTACTTAGGCCTAATTTCATTTCATTTTCATTCAGAATGATGGACTATAAATGTGAAGACGCGGGTTAGGGGTTTAGATTATGCCCGAGGTAGGCATACCGGTCGTAAGAGGCGACTAAAAGTAATGCCGTGCAACGCGAGGGTTGATCTACGGATATGATTCCTCTCACCTCTCATTACCCATCTTCTCCTTCTTACGGAGAGAGGGATGGCATGACCTAGAAGGTTATACTGGTCATACCAAATCGTTTCCGCGACAGTCGGGCATGTACCGTAAGAGATTACCAGAGTGTACTGGGTTCATATCCGGCAAAGGACGGTCACCTTCGACAACACTCCCCAAAACATTCGCGGAATGTTTTTGTCGCAACTCAAACAAACAAGCAAACAATACATAGGCTCATTTGCTTCTAGCCCCTGCATATATCAGAATATAAATTAATAGAAGAAGAAATTTACTAAATTTGGATCATAAAAAAAAAAAGTTGTTATAATTTTCCTTTTAAATTATCCTAGGTGTTTCTGTTGTTGTTGTTGTTGTTGTATCCGTACTTCACTTAACTTAGTAAATATTTGTAATGAGGGTTTGCGAAGTATTTTAAAAGGTTTTTTGTTGGCCTGAACGTAGTAGTTAGGTAGATTTTGTAGAAGAGCTAGGTTACTATGCTCCAACTTTTAGCCTCCAAGTTGATAATTTATTCTGAACAAAAATACCTTTTCTAGATAGAGATATCAAAAACCTCTTCTGAAATTGATGATCTGCCAAAAAATCCATCATTATCACACTACTAACTGTCAGTTCATGTATTTGGTAAAAAGAATAGAATTAGGAGTTTAGATGACATCAAAACCAGCGTATTATTAGCAATGCGTGCCAAAACTTCTCTGATGAAGAAGCCTAGTAGCTTCTGAAATTTATCTATAAGAAAAGTTCTGGCGGTTTTCTCTAAAAAAAAAAAATTTCCTACTCTATTCAATTAAGCAACTTTTAATAATAAACTAAAAAATGGTTATTAAAAAAATTAAAACAATAATAATTTTCATAAAAATTGAAAAGTGAAAAATTATTATTCTTGGCCTTGAGCTCGTTTCATGAATACTTTAGTAATTTCTTTTGATTTAAAATGTTCTACGTTCCATTGATTCACGAGTCTCTGATACAGCCGTGACAAATATCACAAAGTATTGAAAACCGTGCCTTTAGTTAGCCGAGACCGTATCATACTTCCACCACTTTGTAAAGCGCTTTAAAAAAAAGCGAATATTTTGAGGATTAAGTTTCCAGGATTAAGTATTGAAAGCTGGTACTTTTGATGAGCCACAGATAAGATAACTCGTGAAAGGTATTAATTTTGTTGTTGTTGTTTTGTAACGACAAAAACATTCCCTGACGGTTTCGGGGAATGCTGTCGAACTAGCAGTCCTTGCCCGGGTATGAATCAGGTACGCTCCGGTATTCCCTTGCGGTGCTACCCGACTGTGGTGGTAGCGATTTGGTATGACCAGTGGAACCTTCTAGGTCATGTCACCCGTCCTTCCGTAAGTAAGGAGGGATGGGTAATGAGAGGTGAGAGGCATCATATCCGTAGATCAACCATCGAGTTGCACGTCATTACCTTTGTGCATATTAGTCGCCTCTTACGACCGATATGTCTACCTCGGGCATATTCTAAACCCCTAACCCGCAGGGGAATACTAATTTTGTCAAATCGGTCAGCGAAATCCAATCCAAACCTTGGAGTCCATTTTTTTTTGGTTATAAGTGACTTCCTAGGCAGATTTTTGAGCCCATGTTATCAAGCTTGTTAGAGCTAGGGTTCAACATAAACACAAAAATTCACTTCCTGCACTCGCATTTAGATATTTGTTTAATAGTCAATTCCATAAAAGTACCCAATAACAGAAAAAAGTTAAGAAAACCAGACTTGGTTTGATCTGTTTAGTTTATGTCACATATTTCAATAAGATTTTAAGAATGCAATGGCCTTCCATTGCTTTTCGTGATATATTATTTAAACAATTTAATTTGCTGTAAACTTTTCGAATTTAGTTTTCTAAAAAGCCAAACACAAAAAAGCCTTATAAACACCACCGACCATTGTCAACACTTGATTATGATTGCATGCCAATTTCAGTGCAAAACTCATAAATATTTATGGAGAAAAAGGCATATAAAAAGTTATACACAACTAGGAAACCTTTGGAGTATTTTTGTGAAAATAATTGAAGCAGAAAAACTATCAAATTTGCAGAGAAAAAAACGAGTATTACAAAACAAAAAACTAGTGAGCCCAGAAGTAAAACTACAGACACCCGAGAAATATACAAATAAGTAAACTTTTCTTTCACTTCATTTCCGCACAACATTTGTAGATAAAGTAAGTAAGTAAAATATGAAAACAAACAAAAAATTATTTGTTTACTTTCTCTTAAATTTATTGCTTACTAACATCCTTCCTACGAAAGTTGAAGCAGAAAATGCATTGCTCCTGTTGCTTTCATGCAGTAAATACCATACAGTCAAATCTACTAGTTTTATACTAGTTTGCCAAAGAAACACGAAAATTGCCAGAAAAGAGTACAAAACATTTAATTGAAAATTCAGTCATCAGATATAAAATATGTGTCCATCAAAATATTTATTACTTTCCTAGATTAAACTATTGAAGCCAATTATAATAAAAATATTTAAAGCAAAACATTTATAAAAACCTAACTTTCTTCTTTTTTTGATAATAATCCTTTTTTGAATAAGTTTTATGATTAACTTGACATTTTGGAAAATTTAAAATGATTTAAAAGAAACATCTTTATATGAAATAAATAAAAAATTCGAGGAAAGCTTAACTTCTTATTGTGAAGAATTTGGTGATGGAATTGCAGGAAAATAATGTGCTAGTTCTTAGTAACCAAACTTTTTTGAAAGTGGCTATTCTTAGCCACATTGTTATATGCATGTCTCTGCTCGCCGCTTTCGCTGTTTTTGGGTTCAGGTTTCGCAGTAAAAGCAACACGATAAATATTGTTTTTTTTTTACATTTTATTTATTAAAACTGCATTTCACAATCACAATTAGTCAAACCTTAAAAATTTCAATAACTCAATATTTATTTTATGCATTCGCTGGAAACTTTTCTTCAGAAAAAATTAACTTTGATTATTCGAACAATAAAATAAACTACCTGGGTGACCGAGCCTTGCAAGGTATTTTTCGAATTTGTCGCATAATCTTACTTACCAAGAGCATAAATTTCCAAAATAGATTTCCAACATATCGAACACTAACCACAAAAAGTCACTTAAGCCTGTTTGGCGGTATTATATTATGTTATGCTATATTTATTCAAGTACCTCGAGATGCCACGAAATTATGTCCACATGCGCACTCCAAATTTCATCCCAATCGGTTAAACCGTTCCCGAAATAGTGGTCGGTATAAGAAGGAATAATTAAAATGCAGGCAGGTGGCAACCCTAGGTGGCAATCCTACTTAAAAATATTCTGGTTGGTATACGGCCTCAAATACCTTCCGTGTGATACCCATATTGCCATATATTGCTTAATATTTAAAAAAAGTCGGAAAGGTGGCAACCCTCTAAGCTTTCTTTAGTAGCAACATCGAAGTAGAAAATCTTAGAAGAAAGCATACTATCCAACTACCAAATTTCATCGAAATCGGTTTAGCCGTTCCCGAGATAGTGGTCGATATCTGAAGGAATAAATAAAATGCGGTCAGGTCGCAACCCTAGGTAGCAACCCTACTCGAAAATACTTTGGTTGGTATACGGCCTAAAATACCTTCCATTTGATACCCAGACTCCCAGATATTGCTTAATATTTAAAAAAAATTGATATAGGTGGCAACCCTGTGAACCACCCCAAGTGGCAACACCAAAGTAGAAAATCTTAAAACAAAGGATACTACCCATATACCTAATTTCATCCAAATCGGTTAAGTCGTTCCTGAGATAGTGGTGGATATACAAATATACAACTATACAAATATACAAGAATAACTCGTTTAAAGTTATAAGATAAAACGATTGCGTTGACAAATGAAGTGGCAAAATACGGGCTGATCGGTTTGTCTTCGCTTTTCTTCGTGTTTTCATTTGAGCACTGTTTACTTGTTGTTGTTTCGCTGCTGCGCGGCGATTTTGCTGACATGCACGCATTGTAAAGGTCTACAAGTAAGATATGTATCAGCTGTTCGTCGGCAGCTGTGCCCACCATGTAAAGAGCTTGTCATTCAGAGGCCATTAACCCTTTGAGTACGGAATTATTTGGAGACTTTTATGCATATGGAACGGATTTAATTTTTTGCTATATGGATTAATATGTAAGAGTAATACATTTTATTTGGAATATGCTTATGTTGGTGATATAACTTAATAACTTAAATCTAATAATTTTGTACTCAGATGACGAGTCAGACTCGTCCACCGTAACTTCGCCCAAGTAAACACATGCCAGTCTCACTCGTCAAATGTACTCAAAGGGTTAAACGCAGAGTCGTTCTCATTGGCAGCAGACAAGAAGTAGGCGATGCTATAGAAAAATATACAATAAATAAATAAATAAGAGAAATTAGTTGCAGCAAATTATTGTTTAAAGCGCATAATTTCAAGTAGAACTATTTTTGCAATAGTTTTACTATTTAAGTACCAGTTTTTGATATCATTGAAATCTTTATAAAAATTTCTGTGCTACCTACAAAAAACAACCATGTAGTTGATGTTGCCATGGCAATTCGCTTGTTCTTCTTTGTTTACAATAAAATTGCAAGTGCTAATTTGATAATTATATCCAAATATTTCAACTTAAGAAGCATTTTTCTGATTTATATCGTATCTTAATAAAGTTCCTTACTATTTAAAGTGTGTCTCCTGAAATGCACATGCTTATTTCTTGTTTTTCTTTTGCGTCTGCATGGTGTGTACCAAGCGTACATATAAGGGTGCACTTATGTGAACTTCCACGTCGCTTGAGTGCTCTAGTTATGGTAGATTTGCCTTATTTTTTAGAAAAGATTATAAAAGTTATATTTGAATTGATATTAGAGAAAACTTAAAACGTTTTGCACGCGATGGTTGAGGTTTCATGTTAGGAAGTCACCCGCTTCTCATCAGACCCCTTTTAGACACTTTGCTAACCATTGCTTTCCCACACCACCCAGGAGCCTGCAATGTAGGCCCGCTATCTAAATTTTATTGGTTGTGCCGTTCGCCTGTAGGCCTATTATCACCCATATACATAACCGACGCAATATTCACAAATAAAATTAATAAATTCAACTTTTTATTAAAAAAAAAAAGAATTACTAAACAAAACTACTTTAAAAAAAATAGTTAAGGCGGCTTCACAAGTTCGCAGTTATTGAACTGTTTTTCCATGGTAAATATGTCTTTTTCAGGCCCTGTGCCAATCGGTTGAATATGGTACATTTTGACAGAGCGAAAGAAAATTCCGACATTTATCGCGGTGAGTACGAACGTCAGAATTTACCCTAGCCCATAGGGCTAGGTAAAATTTTGAGAACTACGAATGTGTACACATATATGCATTCGGTATTGCCAATCATATTATTTCAAATGAATTTATATGCGAACACGTTATTAAACGGTAAAATGTAATATAACGCAAAAAATACTAAACATAATGGCAAAAAAAGAAGTACATTTAAAATTTATTCACAGACTATTTGCTTTCGCACGTGATTTTTTCAGATTTCAAAATTTACCATTTCATTTGGCACAGCGAAATGAAAAATATTTTTTCCTCTGAGTAAAATGTTTCCGATTAGCACACGGCCTCTGTAATATTACCATAAGAAAAGTTATTGCTAATAATTCAGACATTTCTAATTAGTTAATCATATAATTAGATGGAAATAACTTTTTTTATATTGGAACGAATTTTCGTCATCCCTTGTCAATTTTGGATTTGTAACAAACCGGTTTCGGCGATCCGCCATCTTCAGTGCTTGATTTCGTTCTGATCTGTGTCTATCCGTTGTCATGTATTTATAGTCTGGATGCTGTATCAGGTAGTGTTAGTATTCGTGTATATGAGTCGTGTCTTACGAACGTATCCGAACGGGTACCTGCAATGAGAGTTGTTTTTAACGCTCGTTTATTAGGTGTGGTGTTATATCAGATAACTAGTTTGAGGATGTTAGGTCAGGTAATGTTAAGTGTATACTTAAGGGTGGGTTTTGACGCCCGTTAGTCATGTAGACGTCATTAGTTGTTGGAAATAGCTTTATTAACAACGAAAACAACGGTAATTCTGGTAAAACACGTCCAAAAATATCGGGAAAGGTATTAAAAGACGCGTTTTGACCTCGGTAACAATAATCCGAAAACGTAAAATATTTTATTTGAGTGAAAAGTTATTGGCAGAAAACCAAAAAATGGTCTAGGTCCGGTCGCAAACGGGGGGTCTGATCGATGGTATTTATATGCAAGACACCTTTCTGCGTAGGCCGCGCTTCAAAAAAATAGCCCTTAGCCGGTCCAACATCGGCTGCGCGATCCCCAGTATTTCTTGACACACATGAAAATGACAGAAAATTTTCATCTTTGATTGCAAATATCTTTTGATACAAATATATAATCGAGTTTCCGCTTTCGGATTATTATTGATTCCGAGGTTAAAGCTTATTCAGTCGTATAGAATTACCATTTATTTTTATTCAGTTAGTGCTTATTATTAGTTATTTTCCAAATTTATAAACACGTTTTCATACTAAATTCAGTTAAAGAAATTAACTAACACAGCAGCCCAGCTGTAAAATTCAGTCCATTTTTGCACTAAGCCTTTGCATCCCTTCATTGTTAGCTGACCAGCAACCCAGCCACGAGTGAGTGTCAAACGCTTGTTTGACATGTGAGTGAGTGTCAAACGCCTATGAGCTAGAGAGAGAAGGAAGAGAAAGGGATGCCGACATAACTTACTTGTAGAGTTGTACAATGCATGCACGTACGTACATGATCTGCAACCCAAATGTACTATTTGAAGCACGGAATTATCCAGTTGTTTAGGACTTTACAATGAAAAACTATTATTTACCCGAAATTTGTATCTTTAATTAAATTAAATTCATATCTAAAAACTCAGAATATTAGTTAAACAGAAAATTATAATGTAAGATGGCGTTCTTTACTGAACTATTGTTGTCCGCATAAATGGGTTTCTTCTCCGCTCGTGTATATACATATGTACCTATCGACAGTTTTGGAGGATTGTTGCTTCTTGCGATACTGGAAACATTGCAGTCGCTCAGACTGGTATGAATAAGCCCACGAAGTTATAGTTAATGAACTAGCATGTTTGCTAACCACTTTTCCATTTGACTACAGTGTATGTATGAGCTATGAAAAAACAGGAAAGAATTTAATGTGCCGATTTGGCCTTTTCATGCCGGTCTGATGCTTCTTGCATTGGCTTCGCCTTCTGCTTCTTCTTCTTCATGTATTTGCCAACAATGAACGCATTTTGCCAGGCTGTGTTTTTGTGAGAGAATGCAATTTTTTCCCCTAGACTTGCACTGTCACAGCTTTTTTCTCATTGTACAATTCTAGCAAACATTTCAAATGCACACATTCCTATATATAAAATATACAAAAAGTAGTAAATATATATTTATTTCTGCATGCAAAGTAAGTGCTGCTAAACTGTAAAAAACTTGGCTTTGATGTTGGCAGCGGGTGGATTTCATGGCAATTTTATTTCACTGCTTTGAAGTTGTTATAATTTTGCATTTTATTTTATATTTTCTTACCCAATTTCTATTCTTCATTTTTGTAGAGGTATGGTAAATGTGTATTTCAAAATATGAGTATTTATTTATGTTTATTTCATGTTTTATTGCATTGCAAATGACAAGCTGATGATGCTTTTTATTGCATATTGACATGAAAGAGAAAATTTTCTGTGTCATTGAGTGTAGGCTAACCGACTCTTTCAACGAAATTCTTAAATAAAATGTAGACTTAACTTAGTTTTCTTTAAAGTTTTCTTTGAAAAACGGTCAACGGACGCAACATAAACTCTTTCCCTAGTAAAGCGAATTATTTTAAAAGTGAGCGAATTCTAAAAAAAATAAAATAAAAGTATATACGAGTATTTTGTGCCCACAAAATGAATAAGCTTCTATATTTAATCATAGTTTTCAAGAACAGGCTAGTAATTGTGTTCTTGATTTTAGGTATTGCCTTTAATGACACTTACAATATCTCAAGGTGTTCCCGTACCAATCATACGGACCCTCTAAAAGAGCGCCATTCCTCTCCTCCTAGACTATTTGTAGATAGTGAATTATATAAATACAACTCGATGCCGATTCCCTGCCGCAATATTTAGGAATGACAAGATTTATCAAATGAATATCATTAACCAGTAATTTTCTTTAGAAAACGATAAAACCGAATCGAAATATCTGCTCTGATTGATCAAAGCATTAATCCATTAATTGTAATTTTTTCATATTCCCATAATTATTACTTTCATTACTATAGCAGTATTTCGTCCTGCTTAACTGGCTCAAACATTCATGGAATGGACCAAACAGGGCTATACTGATATTGACAGTCTTTTGCTAAAGATGAACTGGGTACGCTCCGGTACAAGCGGTGTTGCTCGGCCGAAACTACCCTCACAATAGCCATCATCAATGCAGAAGATTAAGGATCTGGCCAATGGAGCCAAATAGCTTTGACGGTGAACTTCAGTGGCTCAATTACAAAGACAAACTAGGAGCCTATAAGAAAGCCACGAGACAGGCAAAGAGAACTTCGACTTCCAACGTCGAAAACCGCTGACCAGCAGCTGTCAGCCCCGACCTCAGAAGGGGAAACAATAGAATTGGTTCTGGACACATACTTTCTGGGAAACTTGCATAACACACCTGTAACAAACCTGGATATAAGTGTACCCATCACGGATAAGGTAGCTAAATGGGCAGATATAAGCTTGACGACTTTTAAGGCTGTAGGACCAGACAGGTTTATTCCTTCACCACTGAGTAGCACTCTGTAGAAATCAGCTAATTGGCCGTATCAACTATGTCCCGTGTGCGTTGAGAAGTGAAACAGAAGGACTATGTCCCCCCCTAGACAGAATAATTAGCAATCTCGTCACTGCTACTTGAAAGCAACCATACCTCTAGCTACCAACACGTGTATCTAAAAGCTTAAATCACAGAAACTGCGCTTCGCAGCCTTGTGAAAGATTACTGTCTTGTGGCCTTCCTAGATATTGAGGGAGCCTTCAACAGTATTCACCCACCCGCCGTTAACAACGCTCTACCAAATATTGGTGTAAAATAGATCCTTGGTGGGAATCATTGATCAAATACTCAAAGGAAATAAAATACTTTCATCTCTGGGAAATGTTGGTATGACACACTCTTTCTTCGCTTCTATGAAAACTAACAGGAAACTCTCTGCTTAAGGATCAAAGTGAGGGTGTCGGAAAGGCATATGCTGATGTCCCGGCTATTGCATATAAAGGCAAATTTCCACAAACTTTGGGTGACTTGATGCAGATAGCACTGCGAGAGATTTCTTTCTAGTCCTCTCGCTGTGGACTCAGTGTCAATTCCAAAAACGTGGAACTTGTTTTATACGGTATAAAATACCACCGGTAAAGCTTCCAGAACTAAATGGTGTGCAAAGCCACAAAACTTGAGTTTTATAGGGAAATTTCCGAAGTCTAGCACTATCATTCATTCTCCCTCCGAATGTATTTCAGAAGAGAAAATGAATAGAGATGCAGAGCTCAAAAAAGTGAAGAGCGCTGGAAAAGTGAGAGGCTGATCACATACATTAAGACATGGAGCATTAGAAACTTTGACTAGGTTAATTACTACGTTACCCAAATGCTGTCTGGACATGATTATTTCAAAAGTGCTTATAAATACTAGGAGAAGGCGACGATCCGAAGTGCGTGGAGCGAAAAGTACTCGAACGAAGTGTCGGCAAAATCACAGACGATACCATCTTAGCAAAAATGTTGGGCAGCCTATTAGTGTGGACTCAGATTAAGGACCGGGTTCTCTTTTAATTTGTGTCATCCACTTGCCCACTCCGCACGGTACTTGCCAGAGCACCTTTTTGCTGAGAATCTTTTTCATATCAGAAATACACTTGCAGGGTTGCCGAACACTTGTTGTTCTTGTTGTTGTTGTTTCTAGCGACAAAAACACTCCCCGCATGCATTCGTGCAGATGGCCGAAGTGCTACGATAACGTTTAATTGAAACTTTAATTTCTACATACAATTTAAAAAAACCACAACATCAGCTCAGTTTAATACGACCTTAATGTGTCGTGTCAATTCGCCTACCACGCTGTCAACCAAACACCGATGCGCATTTAATTAAACGTAAACACTCGATATCAAAGGGCAATTACAGTTTATCGCAACTATTATGAATAAAAATAAACAAACTGGCATACCTACCTAGTAATGAATTTTATGGAAACTTGACTCATAGTGGGAGTGGTAACCGAGAAGTACTTTTGTCCGAAAATTTCTGCATCATGAACAGTGAAGCCTGTAGTTTTTTCTAATGCTTTAACGAAATTAACATCTAAGAAGTTCATGAGCTTCAAATTCACTACTAGGATCCTGAAAAAGTAGCAGAGTAAGATTTTGTCGTACCTTGGAAAAAATACATTGTAGTCATTTTGATATTAAAATTTGATATTATTAGCTCTTACAATATTTGGCGGGGGTTTCAGCCATTTTATCAAGTCCCTTTTGATTAAAATTGAATATAAATCTGGTAGAAAATAATCTAGCAAAATCTATATTTAACCTAGGCATTTCTAGATTTTCCCTACAATGGAAAACTATGCCTAGGGCCTGCTGGTTGTCTGGCATGATAAGGTTATGTTTCCCTGCCTAGTTTTTCCATTAAACTTGTAAAGGTCCTGCCCAGTTTTTCTAGCTTGCGCTTGCTTAGTTTTTCCAATCCAGGGCCTACCTACTTTTCCCCCGATTATTAAATTTATGTGCACTTAATTCAAATTGTTCAATTGCCGAAAATATTTCTCTGATTATAATATAATATGGATGTTCCCGAGTTCGATGCTAGCTCAGAGGCAATGATTTTTTTTTAAATTTGTATTGCCTTGGGAAAACGACGCAGGGCCTAGAAAGGCATTACCAGCTAGGCTCCGTCTTAAAAAGCATTAACGAACTGATTAGGGCCATGACCTAGACAAAATTTATCACAATTTTCTCCCAGCGAAAGCTTTAATGTTGTTAAAAATTTTAAACAATAGTGCTCAAAAAAAAAAATGGAGTACTACGAGAAGGATTAGGTGATCCAATCAGCCGATATCGCCATGTAAATTGGCCCACCTTCTTCATATTAATGAGGATAAGTGTTGGAATACTTTGATACTCCTTAAGGAGTATTCTTTGGATGATGGAACGGATTACTCATAATTGTATACAAATATTAAGCAATAATATAGATACGTTACCACATACATATACGAGTATACTGCTTTGCAAATATACATACATCAAGTACCGATTACTTCAAAATCTACAGCAAACTTATTTATCCAATTAGCTGATTTTGTAATTTTTTAGATTCCAAAGTAAGTTACTTGCCAAAATCTTATAATGTTAATCTAGCTATTCTTGTGTATTAGTAAATGTTTTTACTTAAATTAAGTAAGCTCTGCAATAAAGGGCATCAAACTAAAAGTATTTTATGGTGATTGTTGTTGGAGCAAAGCTCGAATTTTTATGTTTGTTTGTTAATTGCTATTAGAGGAAAAATTACAACGCTATGCACAGCTATGGTATGGGATGACATGTTTCGAAGTGCCCAGCTTCTCATCAGACCCCTTCTCGGACACTGAGATACGAACCCAAGTGTCTGCACCAAAGCCGATGTTAGAGAACTCTAACAACTAAGCTATGATGCCCTGTAGCGTCAGGATGCATTTTTCCTCTAATGTGCCATTTGCTTATTCAACTCAACGAAAGTGGAATATTTTTAGGCGCGTTCATAGAACAGTTTTAGATACAGAAGGGCTTTTTATGCATATCAACACTTCCGTGTTATTTGTTATGCACCCGCACTGTACCTGTCACAATTATAGTTATGGTGATTGTTGTTGGAGCAAAGCTCGAATTTTTATGTTTGTTTGTTAATTGATATTAGAGGAAAAATTACAACGTTATGCACAGCGATGGTATGGGATGACATGTTTCGAAGTGCCCAGCTTCTCATCAGACCCCTTCTCTTAATTCGTATTTCAAAATAAATATTTCTAGGTAGGGTTGAAAGCGACTGGACGCATTTGAAGGTGTAAATTTGGTAAACTCTACGGTCTCCTACTTCTCCGACTCAAGTGTTGCCGCCAGAGTTGTTTGTACAGGTTTCCATTCTTTCAGGAATATTAAAAAAAAAAAACTTAGCTATACCAACATGGATATCAAAAGAAATATAAAATAAAAATAAATAATTGGCGCTATGTATACTTCCTGGGGAGATTAAGGCCGAGCTTCTCTACCAATTTGTGCTGTGCTGCTTCTAATTTTCCCTACAGATTGGCGGGACCTACAGTTTTTTGCCGAATTCGAACGGCATTTACAAAGGAGATGAATTTTTTCTGAGAAGCCTTCCATGGCAGAAAAACACTGTGGTTGTTGTTGTTAACAGTGCTTCGCCCTGCCCAATGGGCTCGATCACTTTAAATTGTCATCAGGCTCTTCCAACGGAAGTCCGAGGAAACGCGCAGTTTCCACAGGGTTGGACCAGAGTGATGTAGGTGTTAGAAGAGTGGGAACTGAACAGGAGAAGAGATGTTTGGTATCATGAGGGGACATACCACATGCAGGACATGTGTTTGGTATGTTGGGGTTCAGTCGGCATGAGTAAGAGCTTAACCTATAACAATATCCAAAGCGAAGTTGGCCTAGCATGGCTCTAGTCTCCCTCGGAAGTACACGCTCCTCTTCAGCCAATTCAGGTGGCTGAGTACCGATAACGAGATTCACAGGCCGAGATCTGAGGGATCTGTCTACCGACTCGGTGTTGAGGTCGTTTAGAGCCCGTCTATGGTTCCGCAGATCAAACGGCAAGGAGATGTGGTGCCGGATCTCATCCTAGTGCTTACAAAGATGTCTCCTTATGTCTCTTGTGGGCGGGGCTACATCCAATAATAGTCGATTTGGATGACTGGGTTTATGACAGTTCAGAAGGAACTGTCTACTTAAGAGTTCCGCGTGCTCTTGAACATCGAGCAATTTTGCCTCTTGATGGAGGGATATCCGATGATAAGAATCTCCTTGGTTCGCCGGCTTCCCTGGTTTTAGTAGGGGAACTACAATCGCCTGTTTCCATATCTCAGATATGACGAAAGTAGTTAGAGAGGTGTTGAAAAGAGCCGCTAAATAACTCTGTCCCTCGTGGCTTAGGTGTATGATCATCTTCATGGCGATTCCGTCGGGCCCGATGGATTTTGAGGGTTTGGCTTTCATTATAGCTTCCTTGAGCTCTGCGACTGAGACAGCAATATGCGCAGTGGAGTGTTTGTGTTTGTGCGCACGTCGGATGACTCTTCTCTTAGTCATATCCGCAGGTGGATGCATTATAAACAGCCGGCAAAGAAGCTCGCGCATTTCCTGGCGTCCGATCTGGCGCTGTCGCCGAATGCAATGGCGACTTTGTCATTGTATTTGGTCGGATAGGATAGGGCGTTGACAGTCGACCATAATTTGCCGACTCCGCCAGAGAGGTTGCATGGCTCGAGGTGTTGTTTTCACTTGGCCAGTTTGTGTTCTTTGACTAGCCTACGAATTTCCGCATTGAGATCTTTAATTCTGGGATCTGGGGGTTTGATGAGTCTCACTTGGTCACGTACTCTTGCCATCGCAGCAGCTTCTGCAGGACAATTCGGACGAATTTCTGGTATTCTACCAGTAGGAATAAAGTGGCCTGAGGCTGAATCAATGACCTTATGAAACTCTCTTTCACCTTTGCGTATCTCTGTCGGAGTGGGTAAGGCAGCGAAGGAGCGCTTTGTGTAGTCCGTAAAGCGTCCCAGTCCGCTTTGGTGAAGTTAATGTATGTTAGTTTATCAGTCGTTATGAAGTCGGTCGGTCGTTCAACGGAGAGTAGGATGGGTCGGTGGTCTGAAACTAATGTAAACATAGGTCGCCATATGACAAAGCTAATTAGGCCTGCGCTCGTTATGGAGATGTCTGGCGAACGCAGAAAGATACGCGGAGAGTTTGCCAAACCACTGCAGAGGGGCGACATCGTTTTGAAAATACTTTTCCAAGCCACTTTTGATGTTACCTGTACTAGGGCTCGAACCTTGGACCTTTGGTGTTGTAGGCCAGTAACACTACCGCTACCCCACGATGGCAATATATTTTGTCTTGCTTATGAAGAAATATTCCTAGGAAGGACTATGACCTACGGTAGCCATCATATTCTGTTATTTTTTATTCTTTTTTGTATAGTCTATTGCCACGAAAATAGCTTGACACATTTTTATGCAGTTTGCCACTTATATGAAAGTTAAGCAAAAAAAAAAAAATTACGTCGATACATAGCAGCACCAAACGAAAGGTATTTTATATACGATTTCCCTACTTTTAAACTTTCCTTAATTAACATAGTAATAAATATTTAGAAATATTCTAAATAACAAGTACTCGTACATGGATTTTAATCCTTTTTTTTTTTTGTCAATTTACTACGGGAAGTTTGTATTGGAATCGTAGTTCGACAATTTTCTTCCATTACAGAAAAACAACATCAACACACAACTAAATTCATTGATTTAAATATTTATACCTTCAAAACTCCGCATTTTCTTCGTTTTATTGCAAGTTCATATATCGGTCCATGAACCGAAATTTGGAAAATATAAGTCCTAAAATCACGCTCAAGCTATTCCGATTAGGCTCCAGAGAGTGACTGTGCAAAGAAATTTATCAAAAAAATAACCGAAATTGATTCGTGTACCTGCATTTATATTTTTAATCAGAATCTGCAAGCGTAGCCTTGACTTAGACTTCGCTCTCTTCAGAGAGAACGCTCCCGAGCATTTCGGAGACCAGTCCCTAAAATACTGTATCAGAAATAGTATACCCATATTCTTTGTAAGCTGAGTGTATATATATTTGTCCCAAAAGGTTAGAAATTTCGTATATTTTATACATATTCACTGGGATGCTTAATACCTTTAAGACCTACAAAAAATTCTCCACTAAATATAAGGTTAAACGGCATATAAGTAGCTCCTTTCCATGTAATCGTACGAGACTTTAGAATCCACAAAAAGATTTGTAATTTGTTTAGCTTAGTAAGTCTTAAAAAGGTCTGCCGCCTCACAATAAGATCCACTCAGTCGGTTCACGGTGGGCTAATTCCCCCATAGCTGTCCAAGTGGAACCTTCTTGTTAGCTAGAAGTTCTTATCTCATGCATTTTTGGAAAGGGTATCTTGCTTCGCGGCTTCAAGTCATCAGCAGCGTTTTACAATCTAAACGTATCCAGGTTCCCTTTTTTTCTTAATTTAATTAATTTTCTTAAATCAATTGAATGGTCTAAAAGAATTGTGTACAACATTTTTATTAAAAAGTTTTTCTTTCAAAAGTTGTTTAGTGTAGTTGTAGTTAGATAAAAAAAGCCATTGTGTAGCACAGTGCACGTGATAGAAGTTAGATTCTTATTTTTTCGGGATAACTTAAGGCGATCATTTCATTTGGGCACTATTTTGGTATTGTTTTCGGGATATTTTTGGGATCATTTCGTAAAAAGGAAAGTTCCGTAAAAAATAAATTATGCCGAAAAACTACTGAAATCGTTCTGCAAACAAACCCGGAGTTATTTTGAAAAAGTCTTGAAAGAATACCGAATCGACCACAAAAAAATCTAGTGAAGTGATCCAAAAAATTGCCGAAAGTTGATCCTGAAACTGACCCAGGTCCTTAAATGATTTCGAAAGGATACCGAAAATTATCTTAAAAAGTTCTCAAAAAATATTTCCAAATTATGCCGAAAAAGTTCCGAAAAGGTCAAGAAAACAATGCCGTAATGGTCCCGAATGATCCTGAAAACACTCTCGAAATGATGAAAAAATAAGTCCCATAAATTCCGAACTGATCCTAAAAAGATGGTCCCGAAATGATCCAAATAAGTCCAGTAAACCATCCGAATTCTTCCTATTTCTGCATAATTTTGTTCCAGTCTGCTTTTTCCTACATTTTATATTAAATATCTAAATTCAGCTAACTACAATACTCTGCTACAATTTTTTATTTCCCTGCATCCCAAAAAATGTCGATCTACTCCAAAAAAATTTAAGTTAAAGAAAAACTTAAATTAATCCTCAAAATTTTAAATAGGAATGATTGACCGCTAAAAGTTGATTTTAAGGTTAGCAAATTTTATAGTATTTTATTATCAATAAAACTAAAATTTTTTTTTGGCGCAGTCTAATAAAAGAACGCGCGTTGCATGCAAATGAGTGATAGCAAGCATGGAAGTGAAGGAATGATGTATGTGGAAGTTTATGATGTGAAAAAAGAGGCAACAACATTCATAACAGAGTCGCGAGTTGTCGCATTGAAGTGGGCGTGTGAATATTGTCCATTTATAGGCGTGTCCAATGAACTTAATTATGTCTTTGTTGAGGAAAAGCGGCGACTCAAGCTGCGTGTTAAAGGCTGCTCACGCAATGGCAAAAGGATGCAGAGCAAAGCGGATACATAGCCGGTAACGGATATGGAAACGGATGTTAATGTGAAATTTGTGAAAATAATTTAAATTGCAAAATGATGCTGAGCGTGTGAAAGTACACACATACATATAGATGCATGGGAGTATGTTAGAGGTCCATTTAAGTGCATGTGAATGTCAGGCTTTTTGAGTAGCTGACAACTATTTCCACCACATACAAACACAAAATTGCATGAAAACGATGCCTTGGGCTTATTAAATTGTTTTATCGTTTTTATTTGTTTGTTCTTTTCTGTGCAGGAACTGACAACATGCCGTCATGTTAGCCAGAACAACAACATGGCACACAGCAGCTGTTTCCCAGAATTGTTATAATTTCATGCTCAATACCTCTTACCACCTCAGTGAAGTCTCTTTGCCTAGTCCACTCACTGTACGTATATATATATGTATGTGTTCTTCAGCACCTGCTGTGTTCGTCGAAGTCAATTGACCGCGCTCTGTTTGTTGAACGTTTTCGCATGTTTATTGAATTCATCCAGCTTTGGTTTGGCTATCAAGCGCAAATAATAAAATCAAGTACTGCTTCCGAGTAATAGCTCAATTACTCACGAATGGAGTCATGTAGTATGTGGCAGCCTCAAAAGTACCTGTTTGAGTTAGTACTGCAACGGAAATTGTAGCCGACTAAAACCGATTCATTTGTCGAAACCGAAGCGGTATGAAAAAGCTGAAAGTGGAACTTAAATTTTGTAATTTTGTCCAGAGTTATCATTCACAGGGTTATTCTGCCTCGAACTACTATCGATTATGTTTCCAGCTTTTGATCGATTCATGGTAATTTTTTGGTTTAGGCGATTCAATCTTGGCAATACAAACAAACCAATTGCATGGACTATATATATTTAAATAGCTTTTACAGGGTGTTTTTTTTACAGGTTTGTTTTTCGAATAGAAATAAAACTGGCATTTTGTGGTCAAATCTGGCAACTCTAATGTCACTTATGTTAAGTTTTGTTTGCCATTTCATCATGAACAGGTTGACAAAAGAACAACGCTTGCAAATCGTGCAAATTTATTTCGAAAATAATGGTTCAGTTCGCGAAGTTTACCGTGAGCTCCGTCCATTTTATGGTCGACATAATCGTCCATCAGAGCAATTAATTCGGTTAACCATGGATCGTTTTCGCACTACGTTTACTCTATGTGATAATACGCATCCGCAGAGACGTCGAACAGTGCGCACCGAAGAAACAATTGCCGCTGTAGAGCAAAGTGTTGAAGAGGACCCGAATGAATGGATTCGCCACCGTGCACAGCAATTGGAGCTTTGTCCATCAACTTTATGGAAGATTTTGCGCAAAGATCTTGGCTTGCGACCTTACAAGATCCAGCTTGTGCAAGAATTAAAGCCGCGAGACCATGCAATGCGTCGTGATTTTGGTGTATGGGCCGAAAATGAGATTGATTTCGATGCTGATATTCATCGCAAAAGTTTGTTCAGTGATGAGGCTCATTTTTGGTTGAATGGCTACGTCAACAAGCAAAATTGCCGCATTTGGAGTGAAGAGAATCCACATGAGACCCTTGAAACGCCATTACATCCACAAAAACTGACTGTTTGGTGTGCTCTATGGGCTGGTGGAGTCATTGGGCCATACTTCTTCCGCAATAATGCTGGAGAGGCAGCTACCGTTAATGGAGACCGGTATAGAGCCATGATAACCGACTATTTTGTTCCCGAATTGGATGGCATGAATGTGGATGAGTTGTGGTTCCAACAAGACGGCGCTACATGCCACACAGCGCACGTCACAATCGATTTATTGAAGGAAACATTCGATGAGCGCATAATTTCGCGGAATGGACCTGTCAATTGGCCACCAAGGTCGTGTGATTTGACACCATTGGATTATTTTCTTTGGAGATATGTGAAGTCGCTCGTCTACACCAACAAACCAGAAACGTTAGGGGAATTGGAAGCCAACATTCGTGGCGTTATTGCCGACATACGGCCCCATATGCTCGAAAAAGTGGTTGAAAATTGGACCTGTAGAATTGGCTTTATTCTAGCCAGCCGCGGCGACCACATGCCCGAAATCATATTTAAACATTAATGGCATAAAATTATCCTTCCAATAAAGCCAAATTGATGGACCTTAAAACGATTTTCTTGTGTTTTATTTCAATTTGAAGTTCTATACCCCTAAAAAAACACCCTTTATATAAGTATCATGAGTAGATTTACAAATATACATCCAGTTGAAGCCTGATTTTCATACACATTATTTTGAATAGATTATTGTCTAATATTAATTTTTATACTTTCATGGACATGAAATCGTGTTATAACTTTGGTCCGATGTTTGTAAGTATGAGAAGAAGAAGAGGTAGATCCACCAATAAGTATACCGAAATAATCAGGGAGATAAACTGAGTCGATTTAGCCATGTCCGTCTGTCTATCCCTCTGTCTGTAAGTCTGTCTGTTTGTACGCAAAACTAGTCCCTTAGTTTTAAAGATCTCTGAAATTTGGTATGGGGCCGCTATTTTGTAATACATCAATTATTTGTCGGAACCAACAAGATCAGACCAATACAACACATAGCTGCCATACAATCGAATGTTCCGATAAATGTGGTTTGGGCTATAACAATTGCAATTTAATAGCCAGGAACAAAAAATTTGGCAGCTACAGTACTTATTACATATACGAGTATAATGTGTCTAGTGAAAATCATCAAGATTGGACCAACACATCGTATAGCCCCATACAACACATTTTTCCGATAAACGGAGTTTTGGCTATGTAACTTTAAAGTAACAGTTTTGCAAAGATTGTACTAATTGTAAGTAAGGATCGCACACTTAAAACCGTGATATGTATTCATGAAAGGTAAAAAGCCTTCGGAACAGCGAAAAACAGAGCTTTCCTTACTTGTTTTTATTTATTTAATTTACAACCAGTTTTGTTACCTCGAGGGTTGAGTTGACGAACAGCTGATTTCAGAATATTTTTAAAAAACGACCTTTCTCCGAATTTTTCTGAAGAATACCATAATAGCTCTGAATTTTTTTAGAATAAATTTCAAAAACTTAAATTCAACTGAGCTAGGGCGTTGTTGAAAATTCTAAGACATGGCTTTCTTTAGTATTTAATACTAGCAGATAGATATATAAAACACATATCTATATATGAAATATCACTGTCTTGAACCAAATAAATTCATAGCTATGCCGAATCGCATCCTCATATAGCCTGGGGGCTTTTCCAAAAACTATATACGTCCTGTATTGTAACTAGCTGACTCCTGAACTCACTGTGGTTGATAGAGATCGTCAATAAGCTTTGGATATAAATGAAGGACAAACAACAAACAAAAATATGTGGGCGTGGTAGCGGCGAATTTTCTAAAATTGTGTGAATATTATACGCAAATATTATTAATTAAGACCAAATATGCTTAGAGTTACGATAAGTTGAAATTTTATCTAGCCTAGGGGTGTGGCATTGCCCACTTGTGCAAAAACTAAACAACCATAATATCTACAGCAGATCGAACTTTATTGGTGTTTTAGCACTAAAATGAGAAGAGAGGCCTCTACTCTCTTAACATTACGGAAAAATAATAGGATTGATGTGAACTTTGCTAGTATAGCTCTTCATAATCGACCAATCGAATAGTCGATTAATCGATTTGAAGTAGTTGTTTGACTACTTGTTCGACTAGTCGACTAGTTGTTTGCATTCGACTAGTTGTGTTTTTTATTGACAATGTATGCTCTATTCGCATGGAACTGAGTTCCATCACCTTCATAAACACGCGTTGCACCTATAGAAAATGTTGAATTTTTTATTTTTATTTAAAAAATTGTATTTATCAACCGGCAGTATTCGATCAGTCGAAATCGAAAATTTCCTATTCGATTTTCAAACAGCTCAATAGTTGCTATTCGACTCATCGATTAGTCGGATAATCGATTGTGAACAAGAGCCCTATTTACTAGTTTAAAAATATTATGTTTGGTTTTTTAACCCAGCACATGTTCAACATTTCATTGTATGTGTATGAGCATCACTGCTTTCAATTTAAAAAATGTCGCTTACCATATTGAATTCAACCTGAATATGAGACCTTTTGCAAAATGTTTGTAAACTGCTTCACTTTATTACTCAACAAAAAAATTATTTTCTTGAATTTGCTGAATTCATGGCCATTGAAATGCTTTGTAGTAAATATTTCCTTCTCACAAGCAATGCAACATTTAAATCGATTATGCTTCAAGCGAGCTATGGAAAATATGCCACATATGTGGTTCTACTGCAAGTTGACATTTTTGCAAGGCAACGCACAGAAAATTATTTTCCAATTACATTAAATGAGCTCCGTGAACTTTTAAAGGACATGGATTTTTGGGAAAGTTCGGTTAAAGTCTTAATACACCAAGTACGGCCACTTTGTAGGTCAAACTTTCTACAGTTTGTACTTACTTATGAAAATCCGGCAGTGGAAATTGTCATCCGTATGCATGCAAGGTATAAAGCCTTCTGCATAGACGAGGAGAGCGCTGTCTGTACTTGTTACTTATATATTATATTAATTCTGAACTTGACCATTACCGTCACTTACAAATTACCACTCCAAAAGATAGCCCCTCCTCATATGTCAACACGATTATGACTAAATTTTGCTTGCACGCTACTGTATTTTGTCTGACAAAAAGCTGTTTACGGGCGTTTTTGTGTACCCTGAACATACACTTATCCAGTTTGTAGCTTCTCTTTCCCAAATTTACACTTATTAAATGTATGGATGTAATGTTGGCTTAGCTTACAGGACATTTGGCTGAGTGCAACACTTCAATGAACACATTGTAGTTGTGTTTTTTGTTATTGTATGCAGTTAGTTCTTTCTTATTTCATTTTATGTTTCAATCTCTAAGAAATTGAATTTTTATTCCTCTTATCCACTTTTCCTTTCTTTGTGCGCCACATACACAGATAAGTGTAGCAAGTGCTGGCAGATTTCAAAATTTCTCTGATGTTGGGAAGCATAAGTTTGATTATACTCACTTGCTGCGGGCATAGACATATGTACATACTTTAATATAAATATATATAGGAATGGTTTCGATTTTTTCTTCTTCGTAACTGCAGCAAACTAGTCCGGTCAATCTAGTAGACACTTGCAAGTGTTTTCCAGCCACATCAACATCCAGCAAGGATAGCTCGCTTACAAAGTCCATTTATGCTCAGACATGGTAATAGTTGTCTTTGAGGCATGTGTTGCATGTTCAAGTAGATAGCGAAATGCTTGGGTACATAATAATCATTTTTTGTGTTATCTTCTTTACTGCTGAACGTTTAATGTTTGTTGTAACTTACTTTTTCAATTTTCTCTGTTATATTTATTTGCGGCATTTCTTATGCTCCTGCGTTAATAAAGACTAAAGAAAGTGTGCTTGAAATTTTTTGAAACGAATCTAATATGCCAGAGAGTAGAGCTGAAGTGTGATTTTTGTTTTTGCATAATGAAACTTTGATCTACCGAAAAATGAAAAAAAGAGAAAGCCTTATTACATATGGAGCGTGCCGTCATAGACAGATGTTATTCTGCAGTCAAACCAACAAATTGACTACTACTTTTAAATTAGGCGGTGCCACGCCCACACAAATCGTATAAAGAATAAGAAAAGTGATGTAAAAGCCAAATTATATCATTTTACCTCTATCAGTCAATGAGGTATGGGCGGTTCAAAAGCGATTTCGCTTATTTTCCACGGGTGTATGTATCACAACCATAATATACTTACCTCCTACCTAATTTCGTTATTCTAGCATAAACGGGTCTGCAGTTATTAACATATGTGGGCGGTACCACGCCCCTTTTTCTAAGAATTTCGTAAAATCGGAAATAGGGCGAGCAACTTAAGCAACCTACCAAATTTTATAATTGTAGTTGCTTTGATTATTGTGTTATCTCATTTGAAACGTTTTACAAAATTTTCGATATCGAAAAAAGGGGAGTGGTTATAATTCGATTTAGCCCAGAAAGTAACCTATGAGCCAAATTTCGTGCAAATATCTAAATTTTTACTCAAGTTATAGTGTCCGCGGACGAATGGACGGACACATCTTAATGGATTCCTCTGTTCATTCTAAGAACTTGGATATATGGATTTCTATATTTATCCCCATTATTTTGTATCATTACAAACCAGCATTATATGGTCAAAAATATAATACCCTGTGTACTAGTACACGCTGGGTACAAAAACCAAAAGCACGCAGTAAGGTAGTTGTCGATAAAACAGGCACACCTACAAAATTCCATCGTGGTCAAATACTGACTGCGAAATGGAGGGAGTTGCTCATAGCTATAGTAAACAGAAAGGAAGTGGTGTTTCGCTGACAGCAAAACCAGCTTTCTGTTAGCTTGATGGGCTGCAGAGCGTTCCAAAATTTCTCTGATGAAGAAGTCTGGCAGCTACCGAAATGGATCTATAAGAAAAGCTATGCCTGTTGTCTCTCGAATTTTCGCATTCTTTTCAATTAAAAACTTTTAATAACTAACTAAATTATTAAAAAAAAAAAAATAAAACAGTTATAATTTTCATTAAAAAAATATTATTCTTGGCCTTGAGCTCATTTATAGTCATGTAAAGTTGTGTTCACTGTAATAGTACTGAAATTAAAATGTATATCGTTCGACGATATAAAAAGAAGCTGCGTTTATAGTAATTTTAGTTTAAAATATAGCGAATTCCAAAACAGACACCACATAAAAAGAAATTTCAAAGTTTACACAAAGTTCAGGAAATTACATAAAACTTTTAAAAATTTATATCAAAATTTCAATATTTTTGGGCAGATTTTTTAGAAAATTTTTGACGGGAACCCTTATGCCCATTATTAGAAAAATAAAAAAGCAATACAATTGGCGTATGGAGTTTTTATATAGAAGTGCAAGTCACAATACAGTTACAAAAATCATGTCTATACTGAGATTTTTTTGCTTATTTGGAAAAAAAAAATTATTTCTGAAAATTTTTGTTGGGCATCACAAAACACAGCTCACATAACGATTCGAATTCAAAACTTTTAAAATTAACAATCTAGATGTGTGTTCTTGACAAGAAATTATAAACTTAAAATTATATTATATATAAAAAAATTAATAAAATAAATAAAAAAATAAAATAGATTTTATATCCAGGTTTTTTAAAATCTGGCCTAACTTAGCCGATGCCGTTCGAGATGGGTTCTTCGACGTTAGGTTAATTTTTCTAATCGTGGGGGTTCTTCTTGCGGATTTAAGTCACTGCAGCAGCTCGATATATATCACAATTTATATATTTCCCCCCGTATGTACATAGTTTTCGAAGTAGGAATGGGTAGAATTTCCTAAAGATGGTTTTGGTAATCGGTAAACTTAATTTCAAACTAATGCATACCTTAAAAGATTGAATAAAATCTCTCCAAAGTACCATTTACCATTTACAGAAATTTGGATTTTTATAAAATTTTCATTTATAAAAATTAGTTGTTGTTATTGTTGTTGTTAACAGTGCTTTTCCCTGCTAAATAAGCACGATCACTCTGAGAATCGTTATCAAGTTTATCTAACAGAAGTCGAAGAAAGTGTCAGTTTATTCAGGGTTGGACCAGTGTGCCACATACAGGGCAATGATGGGGTTTAGTATGGACAAGTAAGAGTCTAAAGTGACTCGTCTTCTTCGTCGTTCATTAGAGTTTGATGAAGCGGATACTCAGATAACACAAGAAGACATCCCGGAGCAGTTCTGCCAGCGGTGCAACCTTGTCTATAAAAATTAATCTCACATATGTTGTTCTTATTTTCGGTTTTAAGTTCCATGGTATGGTTTTTCGAGTTTTCGCAGATTGCCTATGTTTCCACGAAAAAGCTCTCATTTCTATTGGAACCATTCTACGGGTGTTATTGATAGCCTTTTTCGGAGGGACTTTTCCGACTGAATTTTGGCTCATATATTTCGGACGATTTTGCACCGCCCTGTTGAATTAAACAATTTCGTAAATCTTATAAGATCTTGAATTCGGCTCCATGCATCATCATCTTCAAAATTACGCGCTCATAAGTTTTTCTTCTTTTTTTGGGTTAATTAAGTTCGACTATACTTATATTGAGCAAGCAGTTCTTTCTATAAATTTTTCTCAGTTATTACAAATTTTTTTTTTAAATTTCAATGTCAATTCGTTAGTGTAAATTTCTATTTCATACTAAGGTGCCTGAACTTCATACCGAACATAGTGTAATCAACAAGGTGCAGTAAGCTGTCAGTTGTTTCGCTGGAAATTCTTCTTTGTTCTGTCATTCGGCTATCTGAAAATGTGGAGCAAATGTTGGATCCGAAAAAGTGTTGTTTTTGTGTAAAACAAGTGCGGTTTAGTACATAAATTTATTACTATTTTACTACTATTTTTATATAAATATACTAGGTTAAAGGTTCTATTTTCGGGTCATAGCTTTCTTGGTTGTTATCTTCTACCAGTACGGCAAACAACCAAATAATTATAAAACAAAAAAAAAAAAGTAATGGGGTATATCAGCTATTCCGGCGGAACTGCCGGCGGGGAGTAATTGTAATTGAGTTTTGTGATCTCCATCGACTTTATTGAAATTCGCTTGCAAATTTCGATTAAATCGAATGAATTCTCTCATGATCTATTATATTTCTCCCGTCGGCAGTTCCGTCGGAATAGCTGATAGACCCCAATAAGTAATAGTTTCATAAGGCAAGTGTGACAATTTTTATGGAGAAGCTTCTTTTTCAATTTGTGGTGGTATGTTCTTTAGTTTCCGCCAAAGATGGGAGCTAAATACAGTTTATTATAGAATCAGAACAAGATCTACCACCTCCGCAGACCTTTTTTGAAATAGTTTTAGTTCTCGATACCTGACAAACCCCAAACCCCTGTCTTTCAACGACTCGCCAATATATATATATATATATAAGTCCATGCGTTATGCGGATGCGACCCTCTTGTCGGTTGGGCGGGATGGTGGGTTATCCGTTGGGAATTATTATTATTATTTTATTTGTAAAATTTTCCATACCAGAGTCAAAGACAGGAAACCATTCAAAGGTAATAAAGTACCAGTGAATGGCTTATTCATGGATGCGACCCCTTTCACCTGTCGCTATTGATCACCTGTTTATTCTTCACGTTAGGTTAAAATACAAAAACAAAATTTCTGCTATTGTTAATGTGAAGAAGTTAGTAATTTTTTTACTCCTTTTTTACAAAGACGGGCAAAAATTCTTTAAGATTTAACCCTCCTGCGCACCTACCATTTCAGATAGCGTACGTTTTCTGTCTCTTTTTATTTACTTCACCTTGTTTATTACACTATGATACCGAATAGCTTTTGCTTTACCCTTTCATATGAATCTTAGGCACTTTCATATGAATTGAATTTTTAAGTGACGGCATATGAGAGTGCTTTGAAATTTTTGTTTGTATTCAAAGTGTAATTTTGTATCTGTGCCGATATTCGAGGGCAAAACAAAAACAAAAATTCTACAAGGGTCTATGGATTGTGCAGCACTGGCTTAGACTAACTCTTCAATTTTAAAACAATTTTTTTGTAGAAAACAAAATATGTACGTAGTATGCATCTTTTATAATTGGTTAAAATACCGCCAATACTGCTTAGCCATGTCGAGGGCTCCTAAGGCTTTCGGGCCCCGGCAGTCACCCCATCGCACACCATTTATGCTTCCACCAGCTAACATATTTTTCTGGGTATATAGTATGTACTTAATGTGTAGTTAAATATGCAGAATGAAGTTCTAAGTGCATGCTTTGTATTTTGCTTATTAATTTTTATTCCATTGTATTTCGAAACTGAAAGAGAGAAACAAATATCAGAAAAATGCTTGTAACCGCAAAAAATAGTAATATATGTACATACATATTTAAAATGAACAAGCAAACTTTCCAAAGTAAAAATTTCAAATTAATATTTTCGTGAAAAATAGAGCCTTGTGGGCTAGTGTATTGACTGCATCGTTCACACATTCTGCAATGCGTTCACATATCTCCACACTCATACACGTACATGCAGCTGTATGCGTGCATGAAAGTTATATGTGCGAAATTTTTGAATTTAGAAAACAGCGTGTTGATAATTTCAACTTTTTGTACAAATAGTTTTATGTGAGGGCGTTTATCAACTAAATATTTTAAAATAAAGAGAAAAATGTTTACTTAATGGCTAAGAACTATTTATGAAGCTTAAATACACAACTCCAAACGCTATAGCGAAAGTCTAAAATGGTTACTTAACACCTTCTCTTGTGCGCGTCTGCATTTAGAACAAACTCAGCATAACAAAAAAAAAGAACATATTGCTGACTGTTGCATGTTGCAGACATAATTGGACTGCGCTCTACAGTGGAGATTTAGAGATTTTTCTGCTGTTGCATAGGGAGCAGCCGCATGACCTATTTAATTTTTTTTGTGTGTGAAATTTTGAAACTTATTTTATAGAATCTAAGCAAAAATACACTTCAAATCGAAACTCACATTTTCTACTTACAAATTTGGTATTGCATATGTGTTTGATTGTTGCTTAGTGGAATAGCAAAAAAAAATATTTATTTTTATAATTTTGACATTATTCCAGTAGAATTTGAAGCGAGATATCGCTAAGCAATGAATAAGAGAGTGCTCCCTTTGACATCCGCTTGGAACAATAGTAGATAATTTGTTAGTTTTCTGCTCTTATGCTAATCTTTGTGGAGAAAAAGAAGAGATATCCGCAAGCGATGAACGCGAGAGTACTCCCCTTAACATCCTTTCGGATCAATATGAGAAATAAACCAAATTTAAATAAAGATTTAAATTATAATAACTATGGTTTTAAATAATTAATCCATTTTTTGCTGATATGTGAGGTATTTATGTATGAGTTGTATTCCATTGCCTCCATTCTTCATTTGTATCCATCAGTAATGGCGCTATTTTCGAATAATATTCGAATGAATACTATTCGAATAAAAGACTAATAATATTCGTTTAAAAAATTTGAATAATTTATCCCTCTTTCGAATAGTATTACTCGAATAGTGGTATTCGAATAGTGGTATTCGAATAGTTGTATTGAAATGCGAGAGATGCCGGAAGCGAAATTCACTGTCTTCATCGCTTGTACCTATGAGCATGCATTTACGTTTTGTATTTTTGTATGTATGTTTGAGTGTACAAATGTGTGCATTAGCTGTAGTGATATTTGTTGAACTATTCGAATACCTATTATTCAAATAGGTGTCATTTATTTGAATAATACTATTCGAATAAAAGTATAAATTATTCGAGTAAATATTGTTCGAATTTTGTATAGTTTTCGAATAAATTAATTTTTTATTCGAATAGTCCCATGCCTAGAGTATACAAAATTATATGGCAACACACAGAAGTATAGGGAGTAATCCAATACTCGCAAGAGAGTACTCCGGGATTAATAAAACGATGATCCCTGGTTCCACTGGGATAGTTCAGTATGGCAAAATAATACTCTAACCCCTATATTCATAAAAATAGAAAAGCTTTTTAAAGCTCATATAAATCAAAAATCGCATGAAAATGTCACTTTAAAAAGCTTCATAAATCAATTTAAATTTTTATGAATATATATAGTTTTTATTTAACGCAAGATAGGCATTTTGCAAAAAAAAAAAATAAATACTTCATACAATTTTTACAAAATATGATTTTTGTGCATTTTCAGTAACATATAGACCCAAAGGGTTAAATAACTATACATTAAATAATAGGTCTTTACAGATCTTAGATTTTTGAAAACCCGCTAGCCAGTTTGAAAGATATTTTGAATTGAAAAAATTACCTTGAGTATCTCTTTAACTAATTAGTTGACCCAAAAAAAAATATTGTTAGAATTGTCATAAAATCCACTATAATGTCCAAGTTTTCATTTTAAAATTTGACAAATCTATGTATTCTGCACTTCTTCCAAATATGATTAAAAGAGTTTGATTGAAATAAGTAGCCGTGTTACAGAAATGTCCAAATATCTAATTTGCCACGCATGTATTCAATACGAAACCCATAAACATAAAAATAAGAATAAAATCGTGTCGCATTCCAGACGGATTCCTGAAAATAGGAGTTATCGAATGTAATTTTTCAAGTTTTTTTTTTATTCCCATTCCATTCATATCTTAAATTTAAGACCACGGCTGTTTGGTGAGGCAGATGTTTGGTAGGCCATCTACCAAAGGAGTACGGTTTTTTCTATTGTTTACACCGCATTTAACAGATGTAACACCGACTTGTTGGTTTATAGATTTTATTCAAGAGTTCTACCTATTTGGATGTAGATTTATATTTTTAAATACGAGTACTTTATAAATATTGCTACTTACCTTAAATTATTTAAAAATTAAATACGCCAATATGGGTATCGTAGAAAAAAGCAGGAGACTGCAAAATTGGTAGAAAAGCTCGCCCTAAATCTCCTCGGAGCTTTATCGCTAACCTTTAACTTTATGGGCTGCAGTGAGTAAAAATGCATCACCAATTCCAATTCAAAAATAAAATTGTGAAATCATGTTAGAGCTTCATGTAACCCAAACTTTTTTAAACCCAATTTTGTCGTTAGTATTTGTAATTACTAGTGTGTATTCCATACTTGTTGTATTAATTCATTTTTTTTGTAAGTACACATGTGCCTCATCGTATCTATCTGTTAGACGCTAACAGCACATTCAAAATTTATAGCAAACAAACACAAATTCTGTCGCGTCCACACTGTGGCCGAAATTCGGAAATTTGAAAATAATTTAACAAGCTGTTACTATCTCTACTACATATGTATGTATGTAAAACAGTTTTTTTGGTGTAGCTGAATTTTATTTATGTTCACCACATTAGCGCATCGTGCTGCGTGCCAACGTTGCGTATACTTAACGCTTTACATGCATCCCAACTGCAAACGAATTAAGAGCTACAGTAAGTGAAACAAATGCCAGCACGCAAATATTTGCGCAAGCTAAAAAGCAAATGATTATGTTAATTTAGCATGAATACAAGAGAAAAAGCAAATTGCATCTCCGATTTTTTATATTATTTCGTAAAAATTTTCGTTAAATGGAGTGTAAACGCTTGTTTTTATTTCTCGAAATCAGCCGTACGTTTCCATATTTTCTATTTTATATATATTAATTGAAAAGTAGCAACAATAGGATGAGTTGAATGAGGAAACTTTTAACTCTTTCCAATGGTGCATCTTTAATTTCTGTGACCTTGCTGCGTATAAAATAAAAATATATTTAAGCAAAAGAACAGCATAGAAGAGAAGAGAAAGAAGGCCAAAAAAGCTAATAACTAAAATACAATAAAATTTTGTGCTTGAAATTCATCCCCTGAGCGAGGTCTAATTTAAATAAATTTATTGACAGTATACACCTGTTTACACATCAAACTCCACGAGTACTCACGCGGTACTCACGCGGTACTCACGCCTTTTTTATTTGGGAAATATTAATTGAAAAGTAACAATAGGGTGGGTTGAAAGAGGAAGCCTCGAACTTCTCCAATGTTGTATCTTTAAGTTATATGACCTTATTGCAAAAAAAAAAAAAAAAACTTGTTTAAATAAAGGAGTAGCATATAAAAGAAAAGAAGGGAGTAGCTAAAATAAAATAAAGTTTTGTGCATGAAATTCATCCACTGGGCGCGATCTAATTTAATTAAATTTATGTACAGGATACCCATATTTACACATCTAACTCGTCGAGTATTTTGTACTCACACCCTTTTTATTTTAGAATATTAATTGAAAAGTAACAACAATAGGATGAGATGAAAAAGGAAAACTTAAACTTCTTCCAATGTTGTATCTTCGATTTCTTTCGACGTGTAGCCGTTCCTAGTAATCTATATAAATATGTCAGATGAAAATTTTAGAACTCCATTTTTGAACTCCCATTTGAATGAAAGAATTAAAGTCAGAGTAATAATCTTTGACAGGAAGATACAAAACATGAATATGGTATTTTTAATTTATTTTAATTTATTTAATTTAATGTTAATTCATTTTATTTTATTTTATACAAATAAATTTTTTTATGGTATTTAATTTAATGTAATTTAATTTAATTTAACTTAATTTTATTTTATTATATTTTATTTTATTTTATTTTATTCAATGTAATTTTTTTTAATGTTATTCAATTTAATGTAATTTAATTTACTTTTATTTTATTTTAATTTATTTTAGTTTATTCAATTTAATATTTTTTAATGTAATTTAATTTAATTTAATTTTATTTGATTTTATTTTATTTTATTTTATTTGTTAAAATTTTTTTTAAATTTATTTTGTTTTATTTTACTTTATTTAATTTAATTTTATTTTATTTTATTTTATTTTTAGTGTAATTTAATGCAATTTTATTTTATTTTAGTTTACTCAATTAAATTTAATTTAATTTTTTTTTTTTATCCAATAACATTTTTTAATGTTATTTAGTTTTTTTTTTTTTTTTTTTTTTTTTTTTTTTTTTGTGTTCGTGGGAGGAGGAAATGCTTTATGCACTAACCGGGTTTGAGCCCTCGTTACTAGGTTCTCTAGCAGCGGAACTCTCCGAGTGTGGGACTCCTTCTTTTCTTGAGGTATACCGCACTAAAACCTAACCTCCCACGGCCCGCGCATTCTTCCTTACCTGGGACCGCGCTTAGCATTACTTCAGGTAAGGAAGCGCGTTACGTGAGCTCTATGGCTACTCTCACGCTAACTGGCTAGACAACCGTCTTTCCGTTTCGCAAGGAGAACATTCCTCGCGTATCGTCTGACTATGTCCCATCTAACGTTTTCGCAGGTCATCTTGCGAATGACACTGCCCGGGGAAAGTTCGCCAATTGTCTCTTCCACCCGCCTTCTTTCTTCTGCAAATTGCTCGCATTCGAAGAAGGTGTGGCGTACGTCGTCTATGGCTCCGCAGTAGGTGCAGTTCGGGGTTTGAACTTTGCCCATTCTATGGAGATATTCACGGAAATAACCGTGTCCGGTTAAGAACTGGGTCAGGTAGAAGTCGACTTCTCCATGAGGTCGGTTCAGCCATGGTTCTAGTTCGGGGATTAATACCCTGGTCCACCTTCCAGCAGCACTGCTGCTCCATTGTAGTTGCCACCGCCGGATCGAATCACCACGCGCCTGCGTTGCAGCAACGTCTCTACGTACCTCTGCACGAGTGTCGTAAGTCATTTTTCTTTCCTCAGCGAGGAGATATATCGGTATAGTCCCCGCGATGACCAGAACAGCATCTGCGGAGACCGTGCGGTATGCTGAGGCGATTCTCAGGGCCCCTCTACGTTGGACTGCGGTAATAGCGGCCCGATACTTCCCAAATTTCATTGCGTCCGCCCAGACTTCTGCACCGTACAACAGTATAGAATGTGAGGCGGACGCCAGCAGCTTTCTTATGCATGGCTTTGGTCCACCTGTATTTCCCATTAGCCGACTCAGACTTGCGATGGTCTTCACAGCCTTCTCGCAGGAGCTTCTTAGATGCTCCGAGAAGGTCAGCTTGTTGTCCAATTTCACCCCTAGATATTTCGTAGAGCGGCGCGTCTCTATCTGTTGATCCCCAACATTCATGTTGGTGATTGTGGGAATCCTTCTTTTCGTTAGTATCACGATCTCTGTCTTGGCTGTAGCCAGTTGGAGGCCGTGATTATTCATCCACTCGTCTACACTGCGCATCACTTGGTTCAGTTTAAGCTGTGCCAGGTCGCAGTTTCGTGCTGTTATCACCGCAGCCACGTCGTCTGCAAAAGCAACTAGAAAAGTGCTTTCTGGCATCTGCATTCGAAGGAGACTGTCATAGGTAGCATTCCAAAGATCAGGGCCGAGCACCGACCCTTGTGCTGCCCCGCCTGTTAGCTTCACCTTTCTTTGGCCTTGCGTCGTTTCATAGATTAGCCAACGGTCTCTTAAGTAGTCCCTCAATATATCTAACAAGTATATCGGGACCTTAAAGGAGCGTTCTAATGCATCAAGCATGTCTTCCCACCTGGCAGAGTTAAAAGCGTTTTTAACATCTAACGTCACCAATAGTACCACCGGCCTTGCTTGATGGCTTGCCGTCTCGGCCTTCCGGACTGCCTCTACGACTTCTGTTATGGCGTCTATTGTGGAGTGCCCTTTCCGAAAGCCATGTTGCCGGTGGGAGAGTCCACCCTCGTCTTCTATGGCTGCTGTTAGACGTTGCTTTATAAGGCTCTCCATCATTTTTCCCGCTGTGTCGAGCATACATAGTGGGCGAAAGGATGATGGAGAGCTTGGGTCCCCTTTGCCTTTCGGTATGAGGACGAGCCGTGCTGTCTTCCATCTGGCGGGGAAGACACCTGCTTCTAGACATTTGTTATACATGTGTAACAAGAGCTCTGGACAACTATTAGCAGTTAATCTGATTGCCTCCGCAGGTATTCCATCGGGTCCTGGGGCTTTACCAGCCCTCATGCTACGCAGAGCTCTTTCTAGCTCTTCTTCATTGAAAGGTACCACGTTGCGGTCATCTCGTGCTGCATGTTCCTCTTCTCTAGTAAGTTGCGTGAGGAATAGCGCTTCCACGATGTTCTTCATGTCATCTTCGTCCATCGTCTGATTTGGTGGTCGAAGTTTCTTCATAACAATTTTGTACCCTTGTCCCCAGGGGTCTTGATCCACTTCCTTACAGAGCTCTTTCCAGCATCTTAGTTTGCTTGCTTTTATGGCGGCGCCGAGAGCCTTTTTCGCCCCCTTGTACGCCTCCGCCCTTTCAAGAGCCTCGGATCTGCCACGTGAGCGCGTCGCCAGTCTTCGCATTCTGTGACATGTTTTCCGGAGTTCCGCGATTTCGCTATTCCACCAATATACCTGCTTCTTGCCTCGCCACGTTCCTATTCGTGGCATAGAGACGTTGCAAGCATGGCGCATGCATTGCATGGTTTCTTCAACCGCCGCATGTGGCGTATTGGTGCCGTCGGTTATCCGTCTGGCTTTCGCCAGCACTGTTCCGGTGAACCTGGTGGCGTCAACTTTAGCTGCATCCCATCTACGGGTTTTGTATGATGCGTTCGCTGCCGGTCTCTGACCAGGATGGTCGAGTTGGAAGGTGATGTAGTTGTGGTCGCTGCCAGTAAGGTCCTCCATCACTCTCCACCCAACCGCGTTTGGAAAGAGTCTCTCCGAGACGAGCGTTATGTCGGGGATCGAGTACCCAAAGCCCGGGCGCCTGTATGTTGGGGTCGTGCCCGTATTCAGTACGACCACACCGAGTCGGGCTGCCATTTCCAGAATTAGTTTTCCCCTGGTATTAGTTTGAGGCATGCCCCATTCTATTGCTCTAGCGTTGAAGTCTCCAGCGATGACCAGGTTGCCCGTTTGGTCCCGTAGGTCGTCTTCTAATAGCTCCAGCTTTTCTTTGAACCTCTGAATGGGGTCATTTGGTGAAAGGTAGCAGCTAACAAGAGTTGTTCGCGCTACAGTTACACGGACGTAGCCATGCCCGGCAGCACGATTAGTAACATTGGTATTGGCGTCCACTATCCAGATAGCAGCAGCGCCAGATTCGTCAATGTACCAGCTGTCTCTGGCCTTGTAAGGTTCGCTGATGATTGCATAGTTTATTTGGTGATCAAGCACCAGTTGGTCTAGCAGTTCATCAGCTAACCTGCATCGATTCAGATTTCCTTGAATCACGCTGGTCATTGGGGCGACAGTTTGGCTTTCGCCGAAGCAAGTGCTTCTCTAAACGTGCTACATGCTCCAGACCCGGGAAGATGATCGAGGTTTCCCGTGGTGCAAAGGTAGCATTTTGCCTTTTCAGTGCAGGATGAGGATTTGTGGCCAGAGTTCCCACACTTCCAGCACGCGTCCCTCCTGTCGGGCCCATTGCAGCCAGCCTGTCGGTGTCCGTAGCCGAGACACCTGAAGCAGCGTTGCACTTCCGCACGCTGTCTGATCCTACATTGGATCCAGCCGATGGGAATTTTTCCTTTTTTGAGCAGTTGGCTTCCGGGACCTTCGTCCACTTCGACAACAGCCTTCTTTTGCTCTCTCTGATTTACGGCGAAAAGAGAGATACGGATTTGGCCTGAGCTTTCTCCGATCTCTCTTCGAACGGCCTCTTCTATTTCCTCAGCCGTTGTGAGACAGTCCATGCCCAATACCTCTAGCTTTATACGCTTAGAGATTTGTTGTGCATCGCCAACTTCTCCTACCGCGCTACCAATGGCTTCTCTAAAGGCCGGTTGGTCGTTGCACTGCGCCGTTTCTATTAGTACGCTACCAGCCTTGGTCTTGCGCACTGACCGTATCACCGTTCCGGTTTCGGCAGGCCGGAGCTGACCTCGGATTGCCCCTAGAACTTCGGCGTAGGTTTTGCCTTCGGCCGGTTTCACCAGAAACGTTACGGCTCTGCTGTTCCTCTTGCTCTTTTTGACTGCCTTCGGGGCTTGAGCAGGCGGCTTCTTTTTTGCTTTAGGACGCTCTTGCCGTCTCCGACCTACTACTTTGGACCAAGCCTCTTCGGAATGGGTATTCTCCGATTCCTCGTCCCTTTTCTTCTTGGCTTCCGAGTCTATGAGCTGAGGGTCGGAGTTAGTCGGAGCCCTCTTATTTGATGGGCCCGGTTCGTCACCCTCTTCTTTATTTGGGCTCAATGAGCTCATATAGCTCAACACCTCTTCGAGGAGAGCCATTCCGTTCTTTATGTCCATGGACACGGTCTTCTGTCTCTGTGCGGCTGTTTGCATTGTACGCAGCACCGTTAGCGCATGGTCCAAGCACTGGCCTTGGGTTTTCCCCTTAAGGCTAAAAAGTGTCATTGCGCTTTTTAAGGGGGTTGCCTTCTTGTGGGTGGGATCTAGCTTCCCGCCGGTAGCAGTGGGTGTTGACTGGCCAGGCGTTTTGGTGCCGAATCCCACTGGTGTGTTTCGTGCCGGTCCAGAGCCTCGCGAAGGCATAACTGGAGTGGCCACTCTAGCCGGCGTTTTTAGAACCGGCGATCTTAGCAGTTTACTGCTTTTTCTGAATGCGACCTCGTCGCCGCTTTCGTTCTCCATTCTTTCTTCGTTGTTTTGATTTGGTTTATTCATTTCTATTGGGTCTCCGCTTCAAGCCGCTATCTCAGCACGATGTGCAGTCGCCGTTATTGATTCCCGTGGTTATCTATGCGCTTGCAGGGAGGCCACGCTAGGGTTGACACAGGTCCTTATGAGAGTCTGTGTTCAGTGCCAGAATCCGGCATTAGTCAGGAGTTGTCTCAACTGAGCCTGCACCACCAACTTAATGACGACGTGCTTCGAACGTACTTGAAGACCTGCTAGGGTTTTAACGAGACGGAGACGATGCCGATATTAACCTACCAGCCATTTCGCCAAGGTGTCACCCTTGGTTACTGAGGTGGCAGACTACCGGCCTCGCCAGCCCGTAACATACTTTTCCTAATCATGTTTCCAGTTTCGGTCTTCAGGATCTTACTGGACTCAATCCTGAGGATGCTTAGTTAGAGTTTAAGGGCCGCATCCACTCGCCCTTTATTCGTTTTGGTTCGCCCTGAGTATTTCATTTCCTCAGTGCCACCCATTTCTGGGAAGCGTTCCTCTATCCACCACCCGAGGAGGCGCCCGGTAGGGGAACCGATACCCCGCCGGGGATGTTATTTAGTTTAATGTAATTTAGCTTAATTTAATTTTAGTTTATTTTACTTTATTATATTTTATTTTATTTCATTTTGTTTTATTTTATTTTATTTTATTTTATTTTATTTTATTTTATTTTATTTTATTTTATTTTATTTTATTTTATTTTATTTTATTTTATTTTATTTTATTTTATTTTATTTTATTTTATTTTATTTTATTTTATTTTGCTTTATTTTATTTTATTTTATTTTATTTTATTTTATTTTATCTTACTTTAATTTAATTTAATTTGATTTTATTTTATTTTACTTTATTTTATTATATTCAATTAAATTTTCATTTTGTTATTGAATTAAATGTAATTTTATTTTGTTTAACTTAATTTTATTTCATTTTATTTAATTATATTTAATTTTTTTAAATTTAATTTTATAAAATTTTTTTTTTTATGTTTGTGGGTTTTATCAGACAAACCCTCCACAGTTGAGTATCGCACTCAAAAACATCTTCAAAAGCCCGTTGCCCATGCAACGAAATAAGGTTACCATGGCTTTCCCAACCCTGCCTTCCACATTAGGTTTCCAAAACAGGTTGAGTATGAAAACGGGATCTTACTTATATTTTCTAGTCATAGTATATACTCAAAGCGACCGAATAGCCTTGCAAGGCATCACAGAGTTCTAGGATGTTCGCTCCTCACTAGGAGGTTGAGTTTAAAAGCATTGGTTACCGACCACTCTAAGGCTGCTGGACGCACCAATAGGGCGTACCTTTGCTTTGCGGTTTATCTACGACTACCTTTATCGGTAGCACAAGAGCTAGTTAATGAAGTTAATTGCATCGTCTTCGGCTCTTGAACTGGTCAGGGTTATTTCGTTGTCCCTATCAGGCCGTTGAGCTCCCTTTTAGGTTGACTACCTCCCGCTTAGTATCGAATGGACCAACACTTGCAGTGAGTATGCTGTGATAGCGACAGGGAATCCCGAGGAATTATATTACCTTCTTACAGCCATATTGACACCTTGACTAGGAAAGGAAAACTCTCCTTCTCAGGGTACACAAATCTGTTGTGAGAGTACTTACAGCTGCAATCATAGGGTATTGCGCTACCTTACCGATGCCTCGACGGGGTTGCTTACATGTTCACAATACAAAGCTGACAGGATGAGCGGAAAGACGAGTCGATCCGTCACTTTCTTCGTCATTGTTCAGTACTGCAGACGAGGTGACTCAGATTTCTGGGAGTGTGCTTTCTCGACAATTTAGAAGATGTGAGGGAAGTGGATTTGTGGGTTCTTCCTATGTTCGTGAGGGTGGTGCTTTAAAAGGGAGTTAGGTAGAAATACCTGGTTGACTAACAGTATTCACAATGGACATAATTGTCTCCAAGTAGGAGGGTGGGCTATCTTATATGCCATCTAGTCTAACCGTTTTTTGCAATAAGAGTTAAGAGTAGCTGCAAGTTTTAGCTGTAGATTTTATTTTTCTACGAAATATCCATATCAAATGAATAAAATTCTTTAAACGCACTTTGTGCTTCCGGTAAGTGAGCCCGCATTAAACATTGATTTAACCCAAGGAAGCGTTCGAGCACAAAGCCAAATTGACACATTTAAACACTCACTTAAATTTCAATAAAACCCGACTACGCTACCTACATACATAACTAATTTTAGCACGTGCCCACATTCCGGTATACTTTTACCATCTAAAATTGTCCAAATGTGCTGGTTACCACAACAAAATTGTCCAAGCTGTCAACAAAAATGCCAAAAGTAATGCCAGTATAAGTAAAGAGATAATAGAAGAAAACTGTAACGGTAAAAATAGTTACAAACCTCTGTGTACGCTTGCCATAATAACCACACACAGCCAACAAGAAAATAGACGATGTGCATATAAAAACCAGAGTTACACCAACAACATATGTGGAATAAATAACATAAAACATGAGCATACACTCAAACGGTATTTAAGGAGAAACATCATTATTTGCGGATTGTCAAGGACGGACGAACACAAAAGCTATGGCAAATTATTTAGTATGCGCGACGAGTAGTAAATTAAGACAAGCAGCAGGAAGAGATTGCTACGGTAGGGGTAGTAGTAGTAACGGCCAATGTAAACGTAATGCACTGAGAATATCAAGCAATAAGAACAAACTTATACTGGAAAGATTTGCAACGATTAAATCACAAATGAAAAATTTACGTCTCTTGTCGATTTGTTAAATTTTTAGTAAAATATGAAGTTCTTGTTACGGGACGATTCTGAGCTTAACCGGTAATTTTGTACCTGGAATATTATCTAACCGAAAATCGCAACCGTCGGAAATGCAGTTCATGTAACCCTCATTCTAGCGCTCATGGAAACAATTTCAAAAAGGTAAAATGCGCAATCTCTACTTATACTAAAATTGTAACAGGTCGATGTCTGTATATTGCAGATATTTAAGAAAAATCGGTAGGAGGGATAATTTTTAAGCCAATAGAAGCCACATCAACAGTTTTTAGAATTTTTGTCTGTCTTTCTATATGTTTGGTCGCGCATCTCTCAAAAACAGATTAATGAAATTCAGTGGGAGTTTTATCGTTGCGTTGATAGACGTTTTACGTAAAATTTAAGATCTCATTTGTTCCGATAGCTTGAACAGTTTTGGATATATCGACCGATATGTAGACCAAGGTGACCCAAAATGTGCTTATTACAGTATGGGTATCAAACGAAAGATGATAATGAGTGCTACAGTAAGCGATAAAATTAAGTTCCATATCTTATTTGGTATTGCATATAATGATTCAAATCGGACTCAGTCTATTAGGAAATGCTTAAATTGTTTATTAATTCTTGTTAACTAGTATGTGTACCAAATTGGTGCTATTTGCTTTTTGCAAAAATTTTTAGAAACCACGTGCAATTTTTCGCGGTTACCACCTTTTACTTTCATTGCTTCATCTGGTACTTTGTGTTTTTCGTCGCACCTTGGGTATTAGGGTGGGTCGATTTGTATGGATGAAAGTTAACCGATATCGCGCCATCGATTTTTCGCCATTTTTTAAGGTGTTTTTCAGCATACATGCAAAAATGTTTTTGATGAAAATGAATTTGTCTCATATTCCCTGTCCCACTTAAAATTATGGGCTAAAAACGTTGGCGATAGCGGTTTTTTGAAAAAAAATGTATTTTCGGGTTTCGGGACTTGTTTTGGTCGAAAAATCGGCTTTTCCAAAACCCGAAAATAATTTTATTTACGAGCTCTAGGCCAATAATCAAGAGAAAGAACAACTTGACTTTTTCTTTTGATAATTTTATTTTGTTTGATTTGATCCGATATTTCGATTTCAATCTGAAATCGTCATCAGGGACTTATGGCTGAGCCTGATCAACATCGAAAATAAAATTTTTTTTTCAAAAAATCGAGTCTCCATTGTCACCAAGATGATTCAGGAATAACGAAATAGGAAGCAAAAGAACTTTCGGCGTGCTCATATAAGATTGTTCACATGCAAGTTGAGCAATTAGTTGCAGTATCTAGTATTGGAGAATATGGGGATGATATCCGACAGAAACAAGTATTCGGCACCACATTCAAAACCTAGTTTTAAAAAATTTTCTATAATGGCTGTGCTTAATTATTTTTCATCCCTACAGTTGGCCACAAGTCGTTCCATTATAATACTGTAATTTGTACCGTATCTTCCCCTTTCCAAGTCAGTCGTGTGCATTGCATCATTTCGTTGATTCAGTGAATTTCGCTTTTGATTTCACTAAAAAACTCTACACATAATTATTTTCAGTAATGGGAAATGTTTGCCCGAGTGATTATCCTACTTCTTCCGTTACTCTTAGTCTATCATACATCATTCCTTCAGCATTCGTTCTTGAAACATCACATTTATAAATTCATCCTTTAATCCTTCATTCTTACTTCAGCTTCGTTGCCCATTATAAGTTCTGCATGTGCAACATCCCTAATCTCTGATTTAATCTTAATTTTTCATAATTTATATATTATTTGTTCTTCATGTCCCATAATCACACATCTTGTATGCCTTATCCTTCATCTCTAATCATTCGTCCTCCATTATTCATATTTTATCCTTACTCCCCTTTTATTCATTGTAATTGTTTGTATGCCCAAATACTTTTCTGTATCTTCGTTCTTCGTCCTAAATTGTTAATTCTTGAAACATCATATTCCGTCTTTCATTCTGCATTCTTCAATCCGTACCTCATAATTCATTATTCATTACTCCGTTATCCATATTTTATTATTTCCTAATTCTAGGTCTTGATCTAAAATGTTTTGCTCAGCATTAGACCCTTATACCTCTTCTTGCATCCTGCAGCTCTCCATATTGGTCTCTCGTAATCCACGCTCTACTGCGTACTTTACTAGAGTATCACGGTAGATCGTAATGCCATAAGCAAATCGATATAGATATATATTTATATATTTAAGTATTCAGGAGAAAAAAAACCACTGATTAAGGCATGTCTATCTGTTCTTCCGTCTGTAAACACCAAAGCTTGAGCGGATTTGCAGTTATTTTATTGGTGTCCGGATTAAAATGTTTGCATTAAATAAATTTGTTTGCTAATTTTGAAAACAAACTCTCGAACACAAAATGGTTTGTTCGTAAAACTTCTCAAAGTATAACAGAATGACTCAAAAGAATGAGTTGAAATCAATTTGACTTCAGAAACTCGTAGATGTAAATGCAAACCTAAACTGCATAACCTAGTTTGAATGTATCTTAATGTTTTCATTATATTTCAAGACTTTTAACACCAACAATTCAAGTAGCATTATTCTTCAAAGACGCCACTAGCGACATTGAAGTAAAAACATTTTGAGAGCTTACTTTCCGATTTACAGTTCCGGATCCAATAGGACTGCACTTTACGGGAATAATGAAAATATAGCCAGTGCATTAGATGTTCCACCATCGTTCCCTTCAACCAGAAAGAGAAAAAGAATGTGGGTAGCAAAGAGATGACCAAGGGGATGCAGATAAAGAATGCGATTGCAAAAGAAAAACGTTTTTAGTTATTGTTGATTCAGTGGTTGCAGAAATTTATCGTCGAATTGAAACTTTCAAAAAATTGATTGGAAAAATTTTGCTTTTGAATTTCGTGAAAGAACACTAACTTAATGTTTCTAAAGATTTGGCAGAAAATTTCTGTTATTCGAAACAAATTTACGGAGCTGATTTGAGACAGACCTTATACATTTACACAATTTTTACTCAGACTTTCAAACCGATTTTTGCAAATAGCAGAAAGATGATTTTCTGCTCAATACTTGTGACAGTTCCACATTAACTGCGCTCATATCCTATATTCTGTATTTCATCCTTTATTAATTATAACTTGAAGCAAAAACATAATTTAGATTATACAACCCGTTGGTTTCACCCCACATTTCTATAAAAAAAATTTCAGCTGTATGGGAGGGTCCACGCCCCCGTTTTCGTTATCCCCCATTTTTTTTGGAGGTGGTAGGGATTAACCTCATATAAACCCTTACCAAATTTCATTGGTCTAGCCTAAATACTTCCAGAGATATGGACTATGAAAAATTCCATTTGCATGGGAGGTGCCACGCCCCCTATATATATCAAAATATTTTTTAGCCCATGACCATCCCGGTAAGGTATCCAGTTCGTGTTTCAGATTTGGTTACAATCGGGTTAAACGTTTAGGACGCAAGTCGATCTATAGATGCATATATACATAATTTGAATTTTATATATATAGATTAGGCCAGGCTTCTCCTCCAACTTGAGATGAGATGCTATTAATTGTGCCCACAAATTGGAAAGATCTATAGCTTATATCGACACTGAATGAAGTGTGAGAATAAAAAGGCAGAAAAACAGCTGAAAAGCTTCAACAGGCAGCTGCAAAACCCATCACACCCTATTAAAATCTTAATTTAATTGGCATGCAATAACTGTAAAGGTTTACGGTCACATCCATATCTTGCCCACCGTTTGTTTATAGCCCGTCCGATGACAGTATTTCATGCTAAGCTTTATAAAATACCGTTTTATACCCATTCCAATTATTTTAGGCGCACGTTTACCCGCCGACATTAAGTCGTTTAGTTTGGGAATGAGAGAAAAGTGACATAGCGCTTAGATAAAAACTAAGAACGCTTAAATTGGCTAAGCTTCTAGTGTATTTCACTCTCTGTGGTTATTTCATTCCTCAGACTAACTATGCACAGTTGTGTTCAATATAATAGTAGTGAAATTGAAATATATATAATGGAAATAAGAAGCTGTGATTTTAATAATTTTCATTTAAAATATAGTGAACTCCATAACAGAAATCATATAAAAAGAAATTTCAAAGGTTTCAGGAAAGTTAATTAAAGTTGGAAAAATTGACACCAAAATTTCAATATTATAGGGCAGAATTTATAGGAAATTTTTGAGTACGCAGTTTTATAGCTCAATTAATTTTAGTGCAAGTAAAAATTCCTCAAAATTTCCCCAGAATTTTTAGCATTTTTTTTGTCAAGGATGTTGACGTATTTTTTTCCATACAAAATTATTTTTTCTTCATGCGTTGTATGGAAGATATCACTCAACACCCTTCTGAAAATTCAGAGAGTTCTCAAAAATTTTCTAGAAATTCTGCCATAAAATTTGAAGATTTTGATGACCATTTTTTTCAAGTTTCCTGAACTTTGTGTAAACTTTGGAATTTTTTTTATGTGGTTTCTGTTATGGAATTCGCTGTATTTTAAATAAATATTACTAAAATTACAGCATCTTCTTTTTTCGTTGAACGATATCCATACAAATTTCACTACTATTATATTGAACACAGCTATAAATGTATGTGTGTTTGTGACCATATACCAGTTGCTTTTTGCAAACTCTGCAAATGCACAACGTGGACCCATTTTACAGCCAACGCTTCGTTGAAAACATTTTAATATTCAAAGCAAACAAGCTCAGTTGACGGCTCGGAGTTTATGTTACACAGCATGTAATCCTCACCTTAGCCATATTACTTGAATACTTTTATACTTGCGCTTTGTCAAAGTTTACAAGTTTGCACGGCATCGTCGCGTTGTGATAACGAAAAAATAATGTTAGCCGCTTAGTGGTTTCCAAGTTTTGATGGATAGGAGAATAACGCAGAGCAAACACTTACGGTCAACTTTTTTGATGAGAACGTGGGATGAAGGATAAAGTCCTATGTGGTGAAACATCAAACTAATTAGAAAAAATACGAGTTTACAATTAGAATTGCCTAACACATCTCAATTTAGTACGAAAAGGAACAAATCGTTATCATGACTGCGAGCCAGGTCGCCCAAGTTGCTCCCGGAAGCCGTTTTGCTGAAAACTCGTCGAACCTACTAAATTTGATACAGATACAAACAACCAGAGTTCTTGACAAACTCAAGGATGTTTAGAATTCCTATGTCAGACATCCTCTCCAGTTTCTCCAAAAAGGGGCTCCGAAAGGACTTTAGACTCATTTTGGCTAGAGCTCGGCATTGTCACAGATAATGCTCAACGGCCGCTTTGGCAGTCATGTCGTTACAACTTCTACCGTGGTCAATGTGTGAAATCTTTACTAAATAGCATAACATTTTTGGAGAATACTGGAGGCCTCGTTATTGGAACAATCCCAGTAAAAGTTATTTTAAAATTTGATCTTTCCTGCACCAAAGTTGGTGCCAGTGACCTTGCCCATCTGGGCCGAGTACTTATCCATTGTGGCCGGAGTTTTCTTTTTTTAATTATTATCATTTATAACCTTAATTAAACTTGAAATTTTCTGGGCTATTTAAAACTAGTTTCGGACTCATATATCTCTGTCCCAATTCTGACAACTCATAGGACTCATGGGCTTGTGGTTCATACTAGTTTGGAAGTAGCTTACAACTGGATGGTTTGATTGCAGCATCTCGCTATACATACCTTCTCATGGTAGCATGACGGAGTATATTGTTAGTTGGTATTTGTTGAGCTCGAAGAGGACATAGATAAATTGTAATTAGCCTTGTTTAGGGAATCAATAAGTTAGCAAGTGAAATGTAAATAGTTCGTGAAAGCTTTCAAGGGGATAATCATGACTAAATCTTATTCTATTTTAGGTAAATGTGATTTCAGTTAAATACGCTGTAGCTTAAAAATTCCTTAGTAATCGAGTTTATTTAACCACGGCAATATTTCTGTTGGCTGGTTGGTTGGTTTAAGTGCCAAATCCCTTAGGACTCCAATCGGAGGATTAGCTTTTTGATACCACAACTCGTGAATTTACCAATGAAAAATGTAATAAGAAAAGAGGCTGATGCCAATGTTGCTGACCCGAGAATCCTAAGCTCTGCTTTAATTTATTTAGTTCACCTTGACAGCCCACACATTATTGAGTTCTGGACTCAAACCTTACTGTTTGACTAATATTCGTTTGCATCAGTACAGAGCCCCGTATGTCCGCTTGACCCCGCTGTTTTTAATAAGTTTCCAATTCACTTCGGTGATAAAAGGACGGTTAGGTGTTTCGCGTAAATATGAGGTGCTTGGGATTTTATATCTTTGAAGGACTCACGTTAAACTCTACGGTCCCCGCTCAACTACTCAGCTTCCCTGCATCATCGAACTTATCAAGTTAAGGCACAGGACGAAGTACATATGTTGTCCATAACACAAAACTGGAGCTGTGGAGATGGAACAACATACTGAGGGGAAGTCGCTTTCCATTGGCCTGTATGTGACCTTACTGGATTTCATCTTTAAACTCTCGACGGCAGTTACCATTACACCATTTACTATAGGATCTTCCATACCAAGCACAGAGGGACCCCTTCTATTGCCTCCAGTCAAACATTATAGTGTGAACTGTTTGCTCTCGAAGATGCCCCTCAAATAAACTGGGAGGCAGCAAAGCACTTCCCGCGACTCTGTGTTGAGGGGGTTGTTTTTATATGGCCTTGTAGAAGCGTTACGTGGTTAGCCATGCCCAAACTTTGATTTGGATTTGGAAGTTCACGTTCCTCTGCGGCGAAATATATACTTTTGCAACAACAACCAAGACATTTTAGTCTAACTCAATCTAAATTTTATACTTTTCGGTTGGTGTACTGAAGCAACTAGTGTTGAGTTACTCAAACTATTGTTGGAAATTGGACGAGTTCAAAGTTATGCTGATACTGATTAAAATTTGTTGGGAAAGAATAGTTTTGTGAGAAAGTTTTCACACAGGCTGATAAGTTATAGAGACTTTTGCAGCACGAGCCGATCTGTTACAGTACCGCTGAACGAATAACCCTTTATCTGAGTAAGATACTCGTACCGGACCTGTTAAATAATGATTACTAATCGTAATGATTACCGGTTTGATTAATTACTTTCTTGAGGATCCATTTTATGATTGATTACCAATTACTTTCAATGTTTAATGATTATTTTTTGGATTTTTTTCAGTAATGTCGTAGAAGCACATATATATACACATTAACAATACTGAAAAAAGGCAAAAATAATCCAAAACGAATAAAAAATCAAAAATAATCAAAAGTAATCAAAACAACTTTTTTTGATTATTTTTAATTATTTTTGATTTCTTTTGATTTTTCCTAATCGTAATCAATTAATAATTGCCTTTTCTTGAAAAACAATAAAAATAATTATTACCAATTAAAAATGCCATCTAATTAATTGATTACTAATTACTAATAAAATTTAACCGGTCTGAGTCATACCAAGTGCCTATGTATTATAAGGCTACATACTCGTACTTATGTCACTCATACGCACTGGTGTACCACACGCCAATATGTCAGTACATACAAAGCAAGATTTGACTTTAAGAAGGTCGCAGGATAGAGATGTTTACTTGCAGACAAAACAACAACATCAAAGAATTGCATGAAACGAACAACAAGAAATGAGTGAACTCACACATTTCACATAAGGTGGACTGTCGTTGACATTAACAACAACAACAAGGACAAATTTCTTTCGCTGGAAATGTTGCTGTTGCGCCGCTGTGTTACTGTTACATTTTGCGATGGATGCAACTTAAATATTGTTTTAAGCCGATACTCTATGCAGAAGCTTGATATAGTTAAAGTATAGTTGGAAAAGCCTGTGCTTGATAAATTTGAATAATTCATGAATGCATGTCATTTGTTTACTTACATATACGTACATATGTATGTGTGGATATGTAGGAATGTGAGTTGGAGTATAAGCAATTATTTGTATGCTAGCTAAGGAGTAGCATTAGTCGTAGGATAAACTAGTTAGCATATGATAACAAGAAGAGGTCCAAGATATGACATTACCCAGAATATATCTAATCCCCACTGCCAGTTCCCGAAGCATAATCTAAAATAGATACTCGTAATATAATTTCTTCGGTACTCTTCAAATACTTACAGCCTCCGCTATATATAATTTTGATCCAATATTTTCAGTTCTATAAATATTTTCAAGAACAAGAGCAACATAAACAGAGCAAAATGAGAAATTTTTTAGACTGCCATGTCCAAATATAAACTTAGAAAAACCTATAATAGTTTGTAGCAGTAATGCAACCTCATCAGACTTCTGAGTATGGTATACTAGAAATGTTATGAAAGGCAGGTATTTGGATATATTTATATATTTAATGTGGGAATGGTTTCGCATTTACCAGTGCATCCCATATACCAGTTTCGGTAATTTTTGCTGTTGCTGTACTACTTGCCGTTCAGATTTCGGGTCCAGCGTTGTTTCCGGTTAAGGTTTGAGGCTCAGTTCCAGTTATAGCTTTCAATCCTGTTACAGTCCCTTTTACTAGTTTAAGTTTCGATTTTTATTCCAGTCTCTGTTCCAGTTTCGATTTCGGTTCCTTTTCAAGTCTCGTTCCAGTTCCGATTTCGACTCCTTTTCCAGTCTCTGTTCCAGTTACTGTTTTGAGCCCTTTTTCTAGTTACAGTTTCAATTCTAGTCCCAGTCCCTGTTCAAGTTCCTTTACCGATTCATGTTCCAGTTTCTGTTTCATTTGGGATTCCTGTCTCAGCCACTGTTCTAGCTCCACTTTCGATTCTTGCTTCAGTCTCTGTTCCACCTCCACTTTTGCTTGCTGTTTCTGTTCCAGTTCTTTGTTCCAGTTTCGACTGCTGTTTCAGTTTCCGTTCCAGTTCCGGTTCCGATTCGTTTTTCAGTTTCCGTTGCAGTTCCGGTTTCGATTTCTGTTTCAGTTTCCGTTCCAGTTTTCGTTCAGATTCTTGTTTCAGTTTCCGCTATAGTTCCGAATCCTGTTTCAGTTTCAGTTTCCGTTTCAGTTCCAATTCCGATTCCTGTTTCAGTTCCCGTTCCGATTCTTGTTTCAGTTTCCGTTTCAATTCCGATTCCTGTTTCAGTTTCCATTCCACTTCTAGTTCCGATTCGTGTTTTAGTTTCGTTCCAGTTCCGATTTATGCTCCAGTCACTGCTAATTCAGTTTTTGCCATAGTTCCAATTTCGATTCTTGTTTCAGTTTCCATTCCAGTTCCAATTCCGATTCCTGTTTCAGGTTCCATTCCAGTTCCAGTTCCGATTTTTGTTTCAGTTTCCATTCCAGTTCCAATTCAGATTCCTGTTTCAGTTTCCGTTTCAGTTCCAATTCCGATTCCTGTTTCAGTTCCCGTTCCGATTCTTGTTTCAGTTTCCGTTCCAATTCCGATTCCTGTTTCAGTTTCCATTCCACTTCTAGTTCCGATTCGTGTTTTAATTTCCTTCCAGTTCCGATTTATGCTCCAGTCTCTGCTAATTCAGTCTTTGCCACAGTTCTTGTTCCGCTTCCACCTTCATTCTCTGTTCCCATTCTAATTTCGATTTTTTTAGCACAGTACTTTGCCTTGTTTAGGTTATACTTAATTACAAGTTTTGATCGGTTTTTGTTTTCAGAATATATCATTTCGGCTTAGTGTCGACATTATTCTCAGAAATATTTCAACAGTGTTGCGAAACATTTTTCACCATGCTTTATAATTTTTCTCGCAAATATCTCAAATTTCAAAAAAAAAAAAAATTGCCTGTTAAAGTATGTATATGGAGGAAAAGGTTTAGTGATTGCTTTTATTGCCACCACTGTATGCAGCGGGAGCAAACTATTTCCTTGGTGGGCCTATAAGCTTTAAATTGACCACAAGAAATAAATCGCACAACCATACATACACGCAAACAAAAAAGGCTAAACTGTTCTCTTAGCCTCAGTTTTTTTGGAACTAGTCACTTCTTACTGAAAGGTTGAATTTTGTCTGCTCAGTTCACTGGTACACGGAAGGATAAATACAAATGCGCATATGTTCATATGGAGGAATGTGAGACCGTGTCACTGTCATCCATCCTTACTTACATAAATGCACTTAGGCAACCTATTGCTAACAACAACAATAGCCATAATTAAATTAAAAAACCTAAATGTTGGAAAATATTGCAATGCAAAATATAAGGGCAATACTATTATTGATTGTAAACGTGGGTAAATAGAAAGGCAGAGAGGGATAGAAAGTGTAAGAACCGCAGCTAATAGTTGAACGTAGTTATTTTGGTCAGCTGCTAAGTGCGGTTGCTTGTCTTCATGAATGTATGTGTGTATGTATATTGAATCAGCAACTTTGTGCAATATCAAATTCAAAAGCGTTATCTTGCCACTCAACAACAACGACAACAAGTAGCATATATGGGAAAGTCACATTATTGCCGTATTGAATTGATGTTGCCATGACCCCGTTTTTCAACGTTTCGCAGCATCCACATAAATAGACGTACATATGTATATGTTTGCATGTATATTTATATACAGTTTATTTTTAAATAAATAAATGATGCGGATCAGTTCAATGCAGATTTCAGCAAAAAAGCATTTAAAATTCCAGATACTTTTAATCAGAATTTCGTTTAATAAAGTGAGAGTTTGCGTAGATTGTGTGTCGAAGGATTGCAACGGCACATAGTTACTCGTACACATTACGACCATAGAATGCGGCTGTCGTAAAAAAAATTTGTCCATTTCGGGCCCATTACATATTCACGGTAAACTTTGTATAATTTCTTGACAGACGATATCAGTGCATTACAATCTCTTTAGCTTACGAGGTATTCAGATGCATATTATCATGCGTCAAACAAATGAGGTATTCAATTGAGAAAAAACAAAGCTTTGATTTTTGAAAAAAACTGTAACGAGTTCTCGTTTTCGCTGTAACAATGTAACAAAAGTTCGGCACATTTTACCTTGTAGCTGAAAAACTCAAATCTTTAGATTCAAATCAAAGTAAGTCAAGCTGTTTAATTATGATCACTTCGTAAATTATATCATATGGCAATACTTGCAAGTACGTCACTTGTATACAAAATTGCCTAGTCCAGCTGTTTTCGAAGTAATCAAAATAAAAGTAATTGGATTTAGTGAAAATCTTAGGTAAGTAGTAACCCCACCTAGATATATTTATATTGAAATTCGACTTAAAATACCTTTCGGTTAATTGCTATATGGATACATCTCATTAGATTTTCAAACAAATTTTACATAACTGTGTACTCTTAAAAACAACCTAAGTGGCAACACTTAAATAAGAGAAGTAAGATTAAGAATTGAGGCGGTTTGGCGATGAAAGTGGATTTCCAGAAATATGCATGTAACAGGATTAGGTGGCAACCCTATCTACGTTAGTTAATTTTTAAAAATTAAAGCTTTAAAAAGATAGTGGTAGCACTTCAGGAGAGAGCATAAGAATGCAGTACATTGCCTACATACCAACAACTTTCATTTGAAGTGCCATTTCTGAGATAGTAGTGGCTATACAAATACGCGAATATTCTTAAATAAATCTACTTGCATCTATGAACCTGGGGCGTAACGGTAGAAATGAGGTAAAGGGCGTATTCAACCATTAGCATTGATGATTGCAAATATTTGCTGTTGTTAACATTATCATTTTTTTTTGGTTATGAATAACCATTATATGTATATTTTTTTGTTATCTGTGAATAGATGGACAGGATTTTTTTGATAAGTAATTAACTCTATATAAGGAGGTATTTAGAGCACTTAATATACTCACCTATATTAAATGATAATTATGTCCTGAAAACGACCTATGTTTGTATACAAAATCGGCAAATAATATAAGTGATATGATAAAAAATTCTTGATAATGGTTATTCCTAGAAAAAAAAAAAATGGTCAAAAATTCCTAAAATAGTATAAAGGTAATTTTTGCACAACTTAAAAAACAGTTATTTTTTGTCCCTGGTATGAACTGACAAATCCTACCTAGGGAGTAATAAGGTCTGTTTGCACATGTAAAGTGCGGAGGCCATATTAGATATGAGCTTATGGTACAGCAGATATAATCATCATACCTATCAGCACCCATTCAAGTCATTGGTAATTTGATAAATTGTTTCTATAAAAGACTTGACAGTATAAGGACCGTTTACTCAATTTCTGATTAACCGCTTAATCAGAACTTTATCAGAGGTTAGTCCACAAACCATTTACTCAATGCCTGATTAGCCACAATTCGCTGATTATCTTCTGATAAAAGTGATCAAAGGATGGACCTCTGATTATGTGCTTATCAAAACAAAAAGTGACAGCTGAAAGTAGTCATTTTGTGGAAAATTGTTTGGCTAACTCTGCAAATAAAAGAATTTAAAAATGTAATAATATACACATAAAGAAATATCATAATCGAAATTTGTACGCTAAAATGGTTCGTTAAAAATTTTAAACAAGAGTAGCTTCACTTTTTATGCATTCACAATGCAACTTTTGTAACATTATTCCCAAAAACGTTCATAATGATTAACTTTATCATGATAACTTAATCCTACTATTGTGTAAACGGAATTGTCATTCTGAGCCAACCCATGATTAGGTTATCATCTGAGAAAGTTTATCATAACCAGACATTGAGAAAACTGCCCTAAATCTTCGGTACCTATGAAGAGTTCATAGTTCACAATGAAGCGCCAATACAAATGATGGATCACATTAATGCTTTTGCGGTATCTCATAGCTTAAGCGCTAAGTAAACATCGAAATACTTCGTTTCATGATTTAGATTATTCCGACAACAGTTTTTGTTAATGGCTCTTTTTGGTCCTAGAACAAATAATTATTATTGGCGTGTGTGCACAGTTAAATATGAAGTAAACGATGCTCATATTAAAAACAAGTTATCGAACCTATTAAAATAACGTTCCGGCTTCGGTTTTGTACCATTTTGTAAAAGAAAATTTGTGCCAAGTAAACTAAATAAAAAATTCCAAAAAAAAAGCGATTAAAAATAGTTTGGAACCGGTTGCGATTTTTGAAAGAGGTTTCGGTTTCGTTCCTTTTCATATCAAAATAACGGTAAGGGGTTCTTGATTAAAAAAAATTTAAAATTTTTCCAATGAAAAATCAGTGTATTCACTTGTCAATCGCAGACAATTTTAATTTTTAATAAATAATATTTAAAATTGAATAATTTAATATATGAGATAACCTTTTTAGACCCTTCTCCCTAAATTAAAAACCTTAAAATCTTTGGTAGTGATCAAGAAAGATCATAACCTTTTTTGCGAAATAGTTCTTCAAAATGTTGTCTTTAATTTCTATACGTTTCTTCGAAAAATGTATAAAAACAATAGTTAGTGACGGCGGCCGCCGTGGTGTGAAGGTAGTGTTGCCGGCCTACCACACCGAAGGTCCATGGTTCGAGCCCTGGTACAGGTAACATCAAAAGTGATTTGAAAAAAGTTTTTCAAAACGGGGTCGCCCCTCGGCAGTGGTTTGGCAAACTCTCCGAGTGTATTTCTGCCATGACAGGCTTCTCAGCAAAAATTCGTCTCCTTTGTAGATGCCGTTCGGAGTCGGCAAAAAACTGTAGGTCCCACCAATTTATAGGGAAAATTCAAATCGGCACACCACAAATTGGAAGAGAAGCTTGGCGCAAAAATCTCTTAGAAGGTTTATGATGATATACCTGTTGTATATAGCGCCATAGAGAGAGAGAGAGTGAGATATGAAAATATAAAGGACCAGGCTGGGAAGCTTTTCACTGCAGAAACACACCCGACCTATGCGGATGGGCGCCATACTTTTATGTATTTTTATGCATTCTCGAAAGAAACTTTGTTGTTAGTCAAAAATTATATTTTTAACCTGAAAAAATAACAGTATATTCGAATAAGGCTGATGAAAGTTCAAAAAAATATGCAAATTACAATCACTAAAAAATTTAATAGAATGTTTGGGAAATATTTTATAAAATTTGGTTTTACATACTATTCATACGAAATCCGCATTTTAAGGTAGCGAAATGTAAATGCTAAGGCTTGAGCATAACTACATATAGGCAAATACAATAATACCACTATTTAAATTGGGTCAGCTCTTGTTGACTGATCTGAGCTTTTATAATTTAAGGTAAGTAAATCGATTCCGTATATAAATATATGTTGGTGTGCGTGGCGTGCATTTGCTTATGATATAAACATTATATCGATTCCATGTGCAATTCTCAAGGGTATTATTTTAATGTATTTTTGATTGCATTGAATAAAAGATAAAATCCGACAAATATAATTACTTGAATAATATCTTTTTTTGTTGCTTCCAAAAGCTAATAAATATTTCTTCAGGTTGTATCCATTGGCATTTGAACTTGGCCTAAAGGTGAAATGGCTAATTAATAATAAAGATGCCATCTTATTAGTATTGATTGTTCAGCGGTTGAATGTATGCCCGTAGATAAGCCAACGAGTTAACATCATCACCCTTTTCGGAACGAAAAATATCTCTCATAAATTTAATTCTCAATGTCTTTTATTGGACTTCTAAGCCTGACATCGTTGCTGGGGTTAATGCTGATTCTAATTAAGCAAAGTATTTTAGTACCTTTGCCCGCAGGCAGAATTTACTTCGTTTTATTGATTGATAGCACTGTTGTCAGCATGCACTATAAGAGGCTGTTGTAGGGAAGTTGAGTTCTATAGGCTGTATTATTTTCCAAAGAATCTCTGAGATCCGAATTCTGACTGACCTGCTGACGTTAATCAATCTTCTACCGAAGGAGCTTTAAAATAAACATTTCAATATATCTGCATTTTTACTGGGTTTTTGGCGGATTTTGCAAATATAGTTGATAGTAAGTCAACAGATTCTTTGATATTAAACCGACTAATTCGTCTTCCCTATGGGGTTGCTCGCTTTCCGCATTTAATAGGATTTTATGACCATTTTATGGACCAGACGAAAAGCATTTGTCAACATGAAAGGGCACCAAATAAGAAAGAGATTACACATCTTGAAATAAAGCAGATGGATTGGAATTTGCAAAGCCCAACATATCATAATAAAATTGTAACAATGTTGATGTTCGTGATTATTAAAACTACATACATCTTTGTTCTGTCTCATTTGGCATACAAAATTATTTTAATCGACATTAAGTATATTGCATGTTACAAGTATATAAAATTATTATTAAACATTTAAGAAAATTATTTAAAAACCAAAAATAATTTTACCCCTTAGTATATGTGTGCGCTTTGTTAATATACTACATTTATACAAAGGGGTTGATTTATTTTATTATACTTAGTAGTGCCACGCATAGATATTGACTTATGCATATCAAAATGTTCAGGAGGGAAAAAGAGATTGATTGAGGCATGTCCGTCCGTCCGTCTGTTAGCACGATAACTTGAGTAAGTTTTGAGATATTTTAATGAAATTTGGTACGCAGGTTCCTTGGCACTCATCTCCGATGGCTATTTAAAATGAGCGAAATCGGATGATAGCCACGCCCCCTTTTCATATATAGAATATTTTCGAAACTACAAAAAGTCATTATTCCGTACATAATACATTTATATGGATTAAATTTCGTGTGTACATTAATGTTAAGACAGAAAATAAAATTTTCAAGACATTTTTGAAAATGGGTGTGGCACCGCCCACTCTTGATTAAGTCAAAATTAGAAATAATATTAATCATAAATCAAAAACCGTTCAAGATATCGAAATGAAATCTAGCATACATATTTATATTAATACAAAGTATGTTCTGGAAAAAATGGGCGAAATCAGTTGAGAACCATGCCCACTTTTATACGAAAGATTTTGAAAAGGATCATAGGTATATTTAATAGGCAATAACTTTGCGTACAAAAGCTTTATATCATTTTTATTTCACTTCCAAAGTGTCCGTGAACGAAGAAAAACGAAAAACATACATTTTTGAAAAGGGGCGAGGGCCAGACCTTTTTATAGTGGATTATTCCACAACTCCGGAAAGAATTGATTTATCGATTAATGATTTATCGTATATAAAGGTAAATGTTTGTTGTAAAAATGGGCGAAATCGGTCAACGGCCACGCCCTGTTTTTTAACATAGTTCTTAAAAATTTGTCTGTAAAATGTAAATGCGATATTTCTATAACCATGCAAGCTATATCAATAAGATCTTGCAAAAATGATAAGCTTTATAAGGAAAACTCGGCGGCAAAAAAATGCTGTGGATTTTGGGGAAGTGAGCGTGGCACCGCCCAATTTTCAGCTATTTCAGATATTTCAATCAAAATTGGTCAGCTGCTTTTCAATACTATGTAGTATACTCCTGCTAAAAGCTAGGCAAATTGCATAACACACTAGTAAAATACCCGGGCAAGTTTTTAATACCCCACTGCAATAGGGAAGTTATATACCTAGTTTGATTATCATACCATTAATAAATATGGAAGGTTTGTAAGTATGAGATGAAGAAGAGATGGGCCCATCAATACGTAAACTGAAATGATAAGGACGATGAGCTGAGTCGATTTAGCCATGCTCGTCTCCCCATCCGTCTGTCTATTTGAGCGCAAATTGTTATTTAGAAAAAATGTGGTTAAAAGTTGTTGGTAGGGAAGCTATTTTTATACAAATAAATTAATGGCCGGCGCCGTGGTGTGGCGGTAGTGTTGCCGACCACACCGAAGGTCCAAGGTTCGAGTCCTGGGACAGATAACATCAAAAGTGGTTTGAAAAAGTATTTCAGTGGCTTGGCAAACTCTCCGACTGTCTTCTCAGCAAAAATTCGCCTCCTTTGTAGATGCCGTTCGAAGTCAATTTGTAGGACAAAATTCAAAACGGCACACCACAAATTGAAAGGGAAGCTCGGCGCAAAAATCTCTTTGAAGGTTTATAATGATATACCTGTTGTATATCGTGCCATGCATTTATATTATGATTATTATTTTATTTGACTATATTTTATTTTATTTTATTTTATTTTATACTATTTTATTTTATTTTATTTTAGTATTTATTGGATAAGAACAGAATTAGTGAAAACGGTAAAATAAATAAAACATAGAAACATGAAGCATAATAAATATTTATTTATTTTGTTGTTGTCGTTCTTTCCTGGCCTTTTCCGTCACCTTTGTTTTCTTTTTTTTTCTGTTCCTTTACTTTACGCTACTCCGCTCCTTTCGGTTCTCTCGAAGTTAATTTGGAATCTTGTGATCAATTTCAGATAGAGATTCCAAAGCTTCCAATCTTGTGATCAATTTTATCAGATAGGTTCTCCAAATCTTCCAACGAAATTGGGTTCCTTGTAATAGGGGATATAATTCAGGGCGCGATTGAAATTTATTATGTGGGAAAAAATTTTATCAGATAGGTTCTCCAAATCTTCCAACGAAATTGGGTTCCTTGTAATAGGGGATATAATTCAGGGCGCGATGGAAATTTATTATGTGGGAAAAAATGGTGCTACGTAGCTCATAGATGGATATGGTTGGACACCTTTTGTATCAGGTCCCGAATCCCGGCAGTAACAAATGACAAAATTATCAAAAGTTGTAGAAAGGTATATTTTTTATTAATAGACCACAAATTATCCAGAGAGAAAAGTGACGTGCAGCTCGATTTGTATGCTACGGATTTGATACCTTTCATAAACCTCTTCCGCTTTATTGGTCTCGTTGACAGGTGTGAGGGATCAAACAAATCAGTCCTGAGGTAGTCGGTCGAGTACCAAATATCACTTGCTGGTATGTCAACCTCTAAAACTTCGGGGAGTATTGCTGCGGTTATGAAAAACATTAACTACATATCTACCGCTAATTACAAAATCGAATTTCCCGCAAGATTACAATTTTGTTTAACGAAAAATTTGTTTCTGCTTTTTGGTTGCTTTATATAAAGGAAGTCTTATAAACTTTTTGATCGTCTTTTATACTGTTTATGAACATGAAATGGTATTATTTTATTTTAAATTAAAACCGAATAACGTGTTATGATATCCTCGCTTTCGTGCATGTTACCAACTATTATTAACATATTAATAAATTTTGTGTTGTCTTGAAAGGTTATACTTAACTAGTTACCGTAAAGTATGCAACGTTTTAGCTAACATTATTATTATTTTCTTTCGTGCCTTCCAGGTCGTCATGCGAAGTACACGCTAGTGCGATCATGTTTGTATGTCCTATTTGCGTTTTAAATTTTGACAGCCAATTCAAATATTTGTACGCGAAATTTCATCACAAGGTAGAAGCGCTGTACAACTGGTCCTTACTCATGCGAATCATCAAGGGGCAATCGCGTAAGGAGCAGGACACTACTTTAAACAGCAAGGTAAAGTGCTAGAGTTTACAAGCACTAGAAATAGCCACGCATTTGACCTATGTCTTGTTAGCCAAACCGTTTGCATGCAACCTAATCGCAAAAGTCAACACCTACATGGACGCTTATAAGAAAAGTTTGTTTAATCAACGGTTGCATTTATGGCTGGCGTGTGGTGTACGTTCGTGTTAATAAATCTAATCTAAAATTATCGCTAAGGTAATACTTAACTTGTAGTTGTTTGTATATTTTTGTAGAACTCATAAATTTGCATTCTCATTCACAAATGTTTAAACCAAAAATGTATGCAATTTATAAAATATTATTATTCTTTAAAGTATTTAAAAAATGTGGTTTTCTCTATCAACAATTCTATATGGAGAGAATTTGAATTCTATAACGAATATAGTTTTCAGCTGAATAATATGGAAAAGTTAACAGCCAGACTCAGAAAAGTAAAGTCCTTTCTCGAAAAACCAATACAGCACTCTGTAAGTCACTTATCGTACTCGTCCTGGCTTATGGCGTAGAAGCTTGGACATAAACAACATCTGATGAGAAGGCTTTGGGAGCATTCGAGAAAAAGGTTCAAGAAAAGATTTACGGACCCTTACGAGTTGGTGGCGTTGAGTACCAAAGAAGATTTAATGATGAGCTATATGCAGACACCGACATAGTCCAACAAATTAAAACCTAGCGAATTAACGAAGATGCTCTGGCCCAGAAGGTGCTCTTATCGGCACTCGCCGGTGGTAGCATAGGAAGAGGGGGACACCCTGGAAAGACCAAGTTGAGACTGATTTGCCATGCGGTGTTGGACGGCCAAAATCCTCTAGGTTAAGAGCCATTTAAAGAAGAAGAAGAGCTGATATGGTGAGTGCTGCTGTTGAATTGGAAACGGGGAGAGTTCCAAAAACTTGTATAAGTTATGGAATGACGTTTTGTCGCAGTTCTGAAGTGCGTGAGGTGCAGTTTTTGGCGGAAGATTATGTCGCTTTGAAAATCTTCTCCATAAATTGGTTTCGGTCACTACAATTTGGCTATGAACACGTGGTTCATAAAATTCAGCAAACTCAAATAAATTTGTGTCATTTTCTTCACTAGGGTTTGTTGAAAAAAATCTCTGAAGATCGTTTTAAGTTGAGTGAATGAAGTATCTAACTATTTCCATTATTATATGATCAATAAATAGGTAGGAAATAGAAATCTTGAAATAAATATCTAAGTTACATGCTCGCAAGTTCTGAACAATTTTTCAAAGAAATGTTCGTCGGAACGAATACTCCGCACAAGGCATTTGCGAAATCCACTACAAGCTCTAAGTCTATCTGTATTTGTTTTTGAGTAAAAAATAATAGTTTTTAATGTTGACCTAAGAATTTTAGAATACTAAGGGCCATGATTCAATCACTAGAAGGTTAGCTCTCTGGTGACATATTTTGACAATTGCCGCCATCTTGCTGCCTAAAAAATTTTCATTCATATTCCGGGTTGCTATTTATCGAAATTATATTAAAATAGTAGTTTAAAATGTATTATTACGAGTATACAAAATTTTAAAGAAGTTGGTTTCAGAAAATGGATTAATTTACAGTATTATTTATATCGAGTTTTGGCAGGGTAGTATAATCCTGGACGTCTATACCTCGAGACGTCACAGTATGTAGTAACGGCTGTCTTGAAATATTGTCCCTGCATACTTATATACTTACTAAAGTCAACCGTGACATCACAGCTGTTCCTGATGTGATTTGAAGTCTGTTATTTTTAACAAAACTTTACTACTATTGTCTGGGTTTGATAATCAGTTCTGGATTAACTAATATATAAAGCAACAGTTTTAAGTCAACTTCTGTTTTAAGTGTTCATGAATAATAAGAGCCAATTTTATTGAAACTTATCACTTTACTATCTACTTGGTAGACTATGTTCGTTTGTCTTTAATGCCAAGAATAGTTTCCAACAAATACACATCTTGTCAATTTGTCATTATTATTAAAAAAAAAAAAAAAAAAAGCCCTATAGTCAGAAGCACGAATGTGTAATTATTCAGAGTTTGAGTTGATAAGCTCACTGTATTAGCCATTGCAGATTCTAGGCTCGACGAAAATCCCTGGTATCATGCTTACACCGAAACCACAATATTTTGCAGTCTATGTAAACTATTTTAATTTTTGTAGGAACAGTGACCGTTTTTTTATTGTTTTTTAATTGATTATAGAGAAAAATTACAACGATTTATATAGTGATGGCATGCTTTGATGTTGTATTTAGTTTAATTTACAAAATGTATAACTACTAATTTCCTACTTTTTTGACTTTTCTACTGCCATTTCCGCGACAAATGAAAAAATACTCCTACTTTTTTCGTTCGCAAAAGAAACCCAGAAAATGGAAGTGCCAAAAGTAAACTTTAGCTAGAGAGCTAACCTTCTTTTAATTGAATCATGACTATGTAAGTTTGTTGAAATTTATCTCTTCTATAAACAAAATTTTGTTTTCTATAGTGCTAGTTATGGTTTTTACGTCGACAAATTTAACAGGCAGAAAACAAAAAAGCAATCACATGAAATTATTTCGGTTAAAAAATTATAAAACCAATAAAAAACGGAGTGAGTTTTTTAGTCATGCACTGGAAGAAGAATTTGAGGACCAGTGAGCTTAGTATAGCCAAGAGGAAGAATACAAACACAAATTTTAACAAATTATGCTGGGCAAAAAGTTCCCCAATTTTTTTTTCATCTTTATACATATTTTTACAGCGTTTTTGACTTTTCATTTATCTCCGTTCTCAGTGCCGTTATCGCTTCAAAAATGTTATGTAAGTATTCAACAGAAGGTTAAGAAAATGGAGTAGAGTTTATCTTGCCGACAAACTTATCAGCCAGTTGGCTAATTCTGCCTCTAACAGAAAGTCTAGAATATGACTCTAGATAGATAATAGAGAAAATGTTGAAATTTTATAAATTTTGCTGCCCATAATTGACATCATTTTTTGCCAACTTCACACTGGCACTTTATTATAAATACTAAAATTTAATAGGTTATATAACTGCATAACTAAACTTTTTTTAAAAATTCTGATTAAAGAGTGTGGAATTTTTATGAAACTTGGTTAAATTTTCCTAGGGTTTGTAAAAAATTTGCGCCGCTTTCTATTTTTCCGCCACTGTGTGCTCTGATTAAATTAATGAGCCTGTCTACTCTTGTTTTTTAGACCGTTTGAATGCCAATTTTTATAGCCGTGAGAGATAAGGGAATAGAGCTTTAGCTCAGCAAATTCGGTATTATTTCGATCTCTTAGTTTATTCCTACAAGAACCAATGTGTATGCATGCTTCGAAACCGGGTTTATCATCTTTCTTAGAAGGTCTGAAAAGACTAGTATATGATTATACTCGTAGGCTTAACATTAAAACGCATAATCCACTAACCGGCATATTCATATATTCAAAGAAATGTACTTTGTCATTAGTCTAAAATAAGAAAATTATAAATCAAAAGCATTCAATCGCCAATCCCCAATCCCCCTCTGGCTACGCCACTGGACCCTTACTATGCTTCCGGCCGCTTTGGCTTCCTTTCGAGATATTTAAAACTCCTAGTTATAACGTTTTTCTGGATCTAGAAATGTCGAGGTGATAAAAAAGACTAAATTTTCATGTTCATGCTATAACTAAATTATTGAAAATTTAGGCGGTTTGTGTACCAGCTTACCATACCATATACAGGGTGGCTGATGAATTTTGCTACATTAAGAAACTCAAATAATTTTTTTTCAGTGTATGGAATTCATTTTTCTTTTATTCATGTTAAAGCTCATTAAATTCTATTAAATATAGCTTAATTAGTTTTAAAAATAATGGAATTTAAATGCCCCCCCTGCTCGTCGATGCATGTGCGGCATCTTACCAAAAAGTTGTTCATTACTGCTTGGAGAGTTGAGACAGGAATAGCCGCAATTGTTTCTCGAATGGATTGCCTTAGTTCATTCAAATTTGTTGGTTTTGCTTTGAAGACTTCCTGTTTGCAATAACCCCACAAGAAAAGGTCAGGTGCAGAAAGGTCAGGCGACCTGGGTGGCCAACGGAATGTGGAGTTTCTGGATATCAGCTTATTGGGAAATTTTCGTCGCAATTCTGTCATAACAGGTTGGGCTATATGAGGAGCTGCACCATCTTGCTGAAACCACACAGAGTTGAAGGAAATTCTCATTCGGCGTAATTCTGGATAGAAAAACTCTCTCAACATGCTCAAGTAACGGTTTCCAGTAACCGTAACGGTGTGACCGTTTTCTTCGAAGAAGTAGGGCCCGACAATGCAGCGTGATGAAACTGCACACCACACTGTGACAAGAAGTGGATGCAATTCCGTCTCATGGAGTATCTGTGGGTTGGAAGCACTCCATATTCGACAATTTTGTTTGTTTATGTTGCCGTTTAAATCGAAATGGGCCTCGTCAGACATGAAAAGACAGTTCAACATGTTTCCATCTTCTTCCACCATTTGAAGCATCTTCTGGCAAAATTCCAAGCGAATCGGCAAGTCTGCAGCATTCAGTTTGTTGGCCATTTGAATTTTATATGGGAATAAGTCCAAATCTTTGTGCATAATTGACTGTAATGACTGTCTGCTTACACCCATTTGAGCAGATAAGCTTCTTGTCGAAACACGTGGATTGTTTTGTATGGCAGCAGCTACAGCAGCGATTGTTTCCTCCGTTCGAACTGAAGGGTTTCGATGGTAAGGTCTTCTGTTGACTGTCCCATGCTCGGCAAAATTGTTTACAAGTCTTATTATGGTCCATCTGCTCGGAGGATTGCCGCCAAACGTGCGCCTATACTCTCTTTGACCCGAAACTACGGACTCCAGTGCGTGATAGCGGCGGACAATCCAAATTCTTGTTTCAGTGTCCCAGCTATCCATTTTTGTTAAATGTAAAAGTCAATCTGCAAATAAAAAAAAAATTAACCAGATTCATTAAATAGAAAAAAAGTTATTTAATTTTTTTTTGGTAGCGGCTTTCATCAGCCACCCTGTATGTACCATATATTTAAAACATATCACTCGTTTTCACTCATATTATGAAAGGTAAAATTGTCTCACTTATTTCTGGGACAGGCTGCTTGTTGACGCTTGCTTTGAGTAATAAGGTTTTAACTATAGGATGTCACAACGATCTACGACTATTTATGTCTAATGCTGCTAGGTTGAAATGATCGGTAATACAATTGTACTTGCATCGCCAGAAACAGCCACAGTTGCATCAACAAAAAACACATAGTATGTGTGCACGAGGAAGAGAGATAGAAATATTGCCAACGGATAAGCGGAAGACCACACTATTTCAAAATATTTTTACAAAAAGAGATCTTTCAGGATTTGTTTGAAAAACGTCCTATTTCAGAATTTGGCTGAAGAACGCCTCATTTCAGAATGTGTTTGAAAAATGGCCTATCTGAACCAGACCGGTTAAATTTGATTAGTAATTAGTAATCAATTAATTGGACGGCTTTTTTAATTGGTGATGATTATTCTTAATGTTTTTCACGAAAAGGCAATTGTTAATTGAATAAAAAAAAAAAACCATAAAAAAAAATTGAAAATTATCAAAAAAAGTTGTTTTGAAAAAAAAAATTCAAAAATAATCTAAAGTAATCAAAAAAAGTTGTTTTGAAAAAAAAAAAAATTTAAAAATAATCAAAAGTAATCAAAACAACTTTTTTTGATTATTTAAAATTTTTTTTAATTGTAAAAAATCATAATTTTTTTGATTATATTTTTTAATGAATTGGAAAATAATTTTTGAAAATTTAATAATAATTAAATGGATTCTCAAAAAAATAATTAATCAAACCGGTGAACATTAAGATTATTAATTATTGTTTAACAGGACTGATCTGAATAAAAATTCAATACATTTTCAGTTGAGATGGGGCGTTTTTAAATGGGACGTTATTGAAAAAATTCGTGGTAGGGCGTTCTCGAACGAAATTCTGAAATAGGGCGTATGTTGTTTGTTGCGTCGTTGCGATGCCTCGCCCTACCTAGTCGTCACTTTCCTTACCTAGCATTGTCATCAATCTCTTCTAACGGAAGTCCCAAAAACCTCGAGGCTTCAAAAGGGTTGGACCACAGTGGAAGTGGTGTTAAAAGAGTCGGCTCAGTTGAGCAGATAAATAGATGGTACTGTCATGGGGAGACACGCCGCATGCCGGGCAGACATTTGGCGTAGCGAACTTACATGCGGTACAGGACTGACAGGCCATAAAACTCCGGAAATATGGAAGAATCCGTTGATCTTGAAGCATTGCATGCTGCTTACTGCAAAGCTGCATCAATGTTTTAATTGTTTGTAGTAACTAAAGTTCTTTATGACTCAAAAGTTTTGGCAGGTTTTTATTTAACTTTACAGCGATAGAGACTAGAAGGAAATAATGTAGGAATTAATAAATTCGTGAAAAGTGTTTATTATCTATAGTAAACAGTTTGTAGACTAATTCTTTCAAAGTTAGTCGCTGCGATAATTAATACATGCTGGGTGAATGAAGTAAAATACTCCATCACAGAAAGAATTTCTATGGAAACTCACAAGTGGTAACTAAGCAAAGTTCCCGTCACGTTGGGCAGCTCAACTGGTCCTTCTCCAGGTTCTGGGCAACCTTGGTGTTTCGAACTATTGTCAGTTATAGTAAAACTTGGATTTCTGAAGAGTTATCGTGCAGAGGTTTAATTTGTTTTATTTAAAGATCGCGTTACTTATACCTAATTTTTTACAAACTTACAGATGGTATCACAATAACAATTTATGAAACTAATTTTTACAAATTACTAATTAATTTAATTGTCAATAAGAAGGCTTAGTATTTTTGTATTCGCCATACCAATTATGCGTAGCTGTTAAATAAACACCGATCATACCCATAATGCCGCCAACACAAATAAAACCGATTCCAATCCAAAAACCAATAGCGGGCAAACTCAGCGCAAGCTGTAGTGAGACAGAAAAGGAGAGATGATTTTTCTTACATATTTCAATATTTTAAACTACTATTTACAATACCTTTATTTCACTCGCGAGCTCGTCGCTAATAGTAGCCTTACTCGATATAACGAAAAGTGGTGCATAAAAGTCAGTTAAGCCACGTAAAATTCTGAAGACAAAAAAGAAGAAAGTCGGTAAATCAAAGATTATCTACGAGTATATAGAGTTTACTGCATTACTTACGTAATATCGCTATCATTTCTGACATGCAAACTGACCATTACGTTTGCATTCACCTCCAGCGGTACACCCAATTTTGGTTCCATAGTAATAAAGAAATTATGCTTGTCATAATTGGGCTTCATACCGCTTATTGTATTGGCATAACTCTCATCAGCATACATAAAATGTGGATGCGATAAGAACATGGGCAGATCTTGAGCGCATGAACCCATATTCGTTGCACCCGTAGCAGGGCAATTATTCGGTTGCAATTCTTTCGGGCAATAACATTTCATATCTGGATTCCGTTGCCCATTATCATATGTGTCCGGTTTTGTTTCATATTTAATAGCATTAATGCCTGCAACTTTTGTCTCACCACTTGGCACCAGATTGATTATGCGGCAAGTATCGGTAATGAAGACAGTAATATATTCATCAGCGCCACGATTGGGTACCCACAAATCGGCGGTACTGCCATTTAAACGTCCGCATTCACCATCGAAAAAACCGGTATGATTCAAACCTTTCCAATATTTTATTTCACCCATTTGTTTAAGATCGCCTTGTCCGGTGTGTATGGTGAAGCGTCCTTCGAACTCTTTAGAACCGTTACGATTGAGAAACCAAGCAAATTGATTTGTTTCAAGAGGTGGAACTTGAGAGCTATTTAATTGCATAGCAAAGTCTAAGAACTGGTCATAGAAGGCATCAAAAAGCCATTCGCCGGCAGTATGTGTTTTGTACAGCGCCCCACCATTGCTGTTTAGCATGCGGTTGAAGCCAAATTTTATTACTCTCGGTTGATTGCGTACTGCGTACGAAGCGGCCTTCGAAAGAAAATGAGAGAGGTATAAATTTATTGTTAAAGTACCAAGGTGAAGATAGAGACCTTTGTTTAAATTTTATGAGTTAGTATCAGTTACAAACTATTCACACAAAAATTATTTAATTTTTATGCCATTTTTAAATATTTTAACTTTGACCTGGAATATCTTTTCAATGGTTGGATAAATGAAACTACTATAGAAGGCCCGTTTTTGGAGAGCGTTAATTTTCCTGCAAATATTGAGGAAGAACTTGGCTGAACGATCATCTGTAAGTGATATGATATAATCAGTTTCATAGAAACCTATAGCGAAATTGAAAAATTGTGACAATCACGTGCTTGCCATTGTTATTAAAAACTCATATTTGGTCAGTATACGCAATTCCCAACTAGGAATTCTACTTTCCGTGTACCAGCAAAACAAAAAGTAGTTTTTTTTTGAACCCACCATAATCACCATTCAAAGCATATATTAAACTCACCAAAGAAGGAACATGTGGACACGTAATTGGTGAATCTAAAGGTGCACCTGACAATTCTGGCTCATAGTACCATGTTCGTTGGCCAAAAAAGGATACAGTTTTATTAAAGTGCCAAGTCACATCCTCTTTTAATTTCTCCTCTCTGTACACAAATGGACCGATTTCTTCAAAGTGTGGCTTTATGTCGTTCATACGCACTTGTTCAGGGTTTGTCCAGTTGAAGAGGTACATATGCAGGTAGACCGGTATTGGTGTTTGAGACCATTTTTCGTAAGTGCGCGAACAGGGAGTAAGTGGTAATATCTGTAAAGTTTTGAAAATATTAAAATTTTTTTTTTTTTTTTGTTGCTATAATAATAATGCTCAAGATATTACAAAAGTATGCAGTTTTCATAGTTTTAAATTTCCATATGTACAAAGGTTTGTATATTCTCATACAACTAACTTACCTCATAAGTAAAATTTGTAGCAAAGTTCGGCCACATAATTACCAAAACTATCCCGCCTGTTAAGAACAGTGCTGATATAAGAGCGACCCATATTTTCTGTTGAGTCACACCACAACAACTACAACACATATTTTAACTTTGTCACCGACTCGTTTGTATAAAAATCTTTGGCGATTTCCATACGTCTTTATATTGCACTTGCAAGTTGGGAACTGTCGATTGCTACCGCACAATTGTTAATCACGCCAGATAATCCAATCTTATCGAACGACCGCACAGTGCTGTGTCTCCATATAAAAAGTGGGCAAAAATAGAAGAATGAGCGTATTTGAGTAAAAATTCGTTTCTAAATTGATTAGAGTACGGTGATTTCAAATATATAAACTTGTTTTTAATTATTTTTTTTTTTATATTTTTCATGAAATCTGAGATTGAAATTGCAAAATTTAATTTTCACAAGTAGTTCCAATAGAGAATAGTGTTTTTAATATTTACATAGGGCGTTTTGCTACCAACATTTAAGGCTTCGAGGTTACATTCTATGGTATTAATTAATGACAAGTGAGATCTTTTAAGTCTCTCTTACTCAAACGCTCTAGGAATGGCAGTTATTTTTATTTTCTTCCTTTTTGACTGTAAAATGTACTTTAAAACTATTGGCCCATAATCATAGTCAAATTAAAATAGAGTCAACTTAAATATGATTCTATAAGAAACATCATTTCCTGTCTGTCATAGCTAACGTAAAATACATTTTATGTCTAAGACGGAGTTTAATTTTAACAATTTAAAATCAGGGTTTGTGTCTACGGTTGTGCTTGACACATCGCTTACTCCAAACTTGAGTTTGGCTTTTTTCGCTTGTTGCTACAGATATGCTATGGTTTGTGAATTAAACTACAGAGTTTTCGTGAAATCAAAATGCACCGATGGTAATTTGTGTGATTGCAAACACCACAAACTTTTCTAAGAATCCATGTTGTTTTTGAAGTATTTTTGTTGTGTTTTGCTTTTATAACTAAAATATACTTTTAATTTTTTTATCAAAGAATCTTTTTACAGTTCACATAACGTTTAACTTTAAAATTCCAGTTCTCGATAAACACATATTTCGACGTGAAGAAAAAGAAATGCAGCTACCCTCGTTATCAGGAGGCAAAATACAACATAAACATTTTTAAACCATTTGTTGTTTTTGTTGTTGCACGGCGTAATCGAATAAAATAATAATTAAAACAAGTAGGGAAAAGGGCTGTCTTCGACTGTGCCGAAGACTTTATACCTTTCAAAAATACGCATCACGGTTTTAGGTGTCCGATCCTTACTTAAAATTAGTACAAACTCTGCAAAACTATTAATTAAAATATGCATAGCCCAAACCCCATTTACCGGAACAATCGATTATATGGGAGCTATATGTTGTGATGGTCCGATCTGGGTGATTTTCGTTTGTCACAGTACGTTGATAATATCTACCAAACCTGCAAAAATTTTAGGTTCCTGGCTTTTTAATTGCAAAATTGATAGCCCAAAACTCATTTATCGAAACTATCGATTATATTGGAGCTATATGTTGTGATGGTCCGATCAGGGTGATTTTCATTTGTCGCATTACGTATGTAATATGTACAAAACCTGCAAAAATTTACGTTCCTAGCTGTTTAATTGCACAAGTTATAGCCCGAAACCCGTTTATGGGAACAATCGATTGTATGGGAGCTATGCGTTATATTGGTCCGATCTTGCTGGTTACGACAAATGATTAATGTTTTACAAAATGGCCGCCTTATACCAAATTTCATCGAGATATCTAAAAAACTGTGGGACTAGTTTGCGTTCAAACAGACAGAGAGACCGACAAACGGACGGAAAGACGGAGGGATAGACAGACGGACATGGCTAAATCTACTCAGTTCATCCTGATTTTTTCGGTATACTTATTGGTGGGTCTATATCTTCTTCTTCTCATACTAACAAACATCGCACAAAAGTTATAATATCATTTCGTGTTCATGAAAGATATGAAAAGAACCAAACAGACGTAATTTGATCAGAGAGGTCAAAGTATTCTAAGTTATTTGAGAGCGTTTAACTGAAGATTACTAGAATAAATTGAATTAAATTAAAATAATAAAAATTATTGTGACATGTGTTCGTATTTCACTGCTTAAGACGAAGATCTACCAATTTTTTTTTTTTTCCAAATCAGAGGTTTTGAGCCTTTTTATTTGCGCTTCATTAATGTCCACAGTTTAGAGTCGATGTCTCTGGAACTTTCACGATAAGTTCAGGAGTTTGATTGGTACGACACAGACTATATATTTCTTGGAAAGGTGTGCCTTGCCATGCCCCCAGGCTATATAAGTTTTCAATTCGTCATAACTCTGAAAGTATTTGGTCTAAATTAGGGATATTTGGCGGCCGCCGTGGTGTGAAGGTAGTGTTGCCGGCCTACCACACCGAAGGTCCATGGTTCGAGCCCTGGTACAGGTAACATCAAAAGTGATTTGAAAAAAGTTTTTCAAAACGGGGTCGCCCCTCGGCAGTGGTTTGGCAAACTCTCCGAGTGTATTTCTGCCATGACAGGCTTCTCAGCAAAAATTCGTCTCCTTTGTAGATGCCGTTCGGCGTCGGCAAAAAACTGTAGGTCCCACCAATTTGTAGGGAAAATTCAAATCGGCACACCACAAATTGGAAGAGAAGCTTGGCGCAAAAATCTCTTAGGAGGCTTATGATGATATACCTGTTGTATATCGCGTCATAGAGAGAGAGCGAGGGATATAAGTATCCTTTAGTCAAGGGTAAAGGCCCTGTAGTTCTATTGGAAAGGCTATTCTACTCGAAAGCAAAAAGCGATTCTAATACACATATGTAGGCACTCTGTTGTTCGTTAGAATTTACTTTAGAAAATATTCCATAATAGTAGGCATCACTGTTTCACAAATTTCAAGCGCAAAGCAAAATACAAAAACACTTTGCATAAATCTCAAGTGCAGTATTAAGCAGCGCAGTTTAACATGTCGCAGTAGCGCAGGTGATAAGAATCTCGACTACCACACGTGCGGTTGCAGGTTCGAAAGTAAGTGGTTGCACAAGTAATTTTAATATTCTTTTTTTTTATTTTTATTGAATAAAATTACATTTTTTTATATATGTAAATACTTCTAATCTGGGCCTTTACTCTGTAGTTCTATTCGAAACAAAATTTGTTCGCTTTCGAGTGATTCGAACTCTGTAAGAAATTTTCGAGTAGAACGCATTCGTTGTTCGAGTTCCATTCTGTTCCCTTCGGCTTTGATTTATCCCCTTTCGATTGTAGAAAATTTGGTATTCAGTATTTTGAAAGCAAATGTAAATATGGTCGAAAGTACTGAAATTCTTATCATCTACGCTACTGCGACATGTTAAACTGCGCTGCTTAATATTGCACTTGAGATTTATGCAAAGTGTTTTTGTATTTTGCTTTGCGCTTGAAATTTGTGAAACAGTGATGCCTACTATTATGGAATATTTTCTAAAGTAAATTCTAACGAACTACAGAGTGCCTATGTGTATTAGGATCGCTTTTTGCTTTCGAGTAGAATAGCCTTTCGAATAGAACTACAGAGTAAAGGCCCTGTAAAAATTTTGTTTTCTTGAATTTTTCCAATTTTTTACATAGAATTCTTCAATTATTTTCTGTGAAGAGCGATTGCTTAACTCTTTCTGCTATAAAAATTACTTCTTGATGAAAGAAATACTAATTGTTTTATTATAATCATACGAAAATACATTTTGTGGATTTCCGTTTGGTAAATTGTTGTCGAATAGAATTTTCTAACTTTCGACCATTGTGGCATATGTTTTCGAAGTAGTGAGTCCCAAAAATTCTACAGTAGCAAGGGGGATAAATCAAATCCGAAGGGAACAGAATGGAACTTGAACAACTAATGCTTTCTACTCGAAAATTTCTTACAGAGTTCGAATCACTCGAAAGCGAACAAATTTTGTTTCGAATAGAACTACAGAGTGAGGGCCAAGGTTCACATAACCTTTGAAAAGTTGACGGGGCTACACCCACATATTTTTTGCTTTCTTTGTGCTTCATTGATTTCCACAGTTAAGTGTCGATGTCTCTGGATCTCTCACGGTGGTTAGGTAAAATAAAATAAAATAAAATAAAATAAAATAAAGTAAAATAAAATAATATAAAATAAAATAAAGTAAATAAAAATAAAATAAAATAACACAAAATAAAATAACATAAAATAAAAAAAAATAAAATAAAATAAAATAAAATGAAATAAAATAAATTAAAATTAAATTAATTAAAAGGAACTATGGTAACAGGAAAGAGAGGAAGGGAAAAGCAGGGAAAGGAAAGAAAAGTAAAGGAGAAGGAAAAGGAAGGAAAGGATCAACAAAAAAAGGAAACAATAAAATATAATACAATAAAATAAATTAAGAATAGAGACTGTTGAAAGAAGAGATAACCAAAAAATAAAAACATATCAAAGTAAAGAAACATCATAGAAAAGAAGGGAAAGAAGGCCAAGAAAGGAGTAGCTAATAAATAAAATAAATACAGTTTTGTGGTTGAAATTCAACCACTGGGCGAGGTCTAATTTTATTAAATTTATGTACAGGATACACACTTTTACACATCAAATTCCACGCGTACTTGGTACTCACACCTTTTTTGTTTTGAGATTTCTTCGGGGCGGCTACTGGCAACCCTGATCTAGATCACTGGTCTGCGGTTATATACAAGTCCATCGAGAATGGGAAGCAGCCGCTCTATGCCACCATGCTTTATACAATATTTATGCCGAGCTCATGCAATACTACCAATTAACCCTCTAACAGGCCAATTTTTGTTTCAAACGAAAAAAAGCATACCTATTAATTTTAGTGAAATGAACTCAAATTTTAAGTTATACATCCAAAAGGGTTCATAATTTTGCTTCCGGGGCTGTGTCATAGAAGACAAGTAGAGGTATTCGGGTTTATCTGTTTAACTAAGCCTGCCGGTTAGAGGGTTAACATCAGTAATCTAAACTATTTGTGTAAATAATGCGATTGCTTTATCTGATTTTATGGAATTCAGGTGTTTTAGAATCCAGATGGGCGTATAAAAAAATGATTGTTTTGATAACATAATCGTGAATATCAAACCCTGCAAGCGATTTGATTATAACCGCCAAGTTATGAACTTAACTTTTGTACTTAGCTCATACATACCTCACATACTATGCCAATACTACCTATACTAACCTCTTTTTAGCCATAACTCGAAGAGGAGTTGACGAATCATAACAAATTAAAATATTTCTGGTGGTCTTTTCCGAAGTTATATATCCATTAAAGAGGGTAGATTTTTTGTCTATTAAATCGTTAATGCGGAATATGTTCTTGAGAACATTCGGAGCAACTTTGCTTAAGTAATGTGAATGCAAAACCAATTTGAAGTTCACGATTTAAAGTGAAAAAAGTTTAAAAAATTATTAAACTTCGCCCAATTGCGCATATTTCAAATCGGTTTTAGGCCCATAGTTTCTTAAGCAAAGTTGCTCAAACTGATCTGTAGAACATTCTCTGCTTTGGTGATTTGTCACTTTTTTCCCTCCCCCACAAATCAACTCGCTCTAATATGCATTTTAGCCATTAAAACGCAAACAATGAAGACAGTGACAGGTAACAAGATCAACGGAAAAGAGGTCAGTTGACTTTATTTTGCATCCCAAATGTAAATAACTTCAATTGATAATAATTCATTGACAATATTTCGTTTATCACGTTCCTCGTACTTATCGATGATAAAATAACGACCGTGTTTGTTAAATTTCATTCAAATATCTCAACTTTAACAGACCGAAGTAGCTCACACGATTCTTCTATTCAATCCATGAACTTTGTGATTTGACACAAACTACTCTCTCTCTCTCTATGGCGCGATATACAACAGGTATATCATCATAAACCTCCTAAGAGATTTTTGCGCCAAGCTTCTCTTCCAATTTGTGGTGTGCCGATTTGAATTTTCCCTACAAATTGGTGGGACCTACAGTTTTTTGCCGACTCCGAACGGCATCTACAAAGGAGACGAATGTTTGCTGAGAAGCCTGTCATGGCAGAAATACATTTGGAGAGTTTGCCAAACCACTGCCGAGGGGCGACCCCTTTTTGAAAATTTTTTTTTCAAATCACTTTTGATGTTACCTGTACCAGGGCTCGAACCATGGACCTTCGGTGTGGTAGGCCGGCAACACTAACTTCACATCACGGCGACCGACACAAACTACTAGCTGCATAAAATAGTTAATAAGCATACTTAACAAGCTGCCTTTCTTCACTTCGCAGCTAACGAAAGTTTCCAAGAAAGTAATAATATTAAATTCTCATTTTCACAGAATTGAAACGACCAAGGACAAAATTCGAGCACCTAAAAAAGGTTTTCATAATCTCAGCATTGTATTGTACAAGTCTTTGAGGTTTATGGGACATATAAGCCCTCTCAAATAAGATAGACGATGAGTTGCATAACATATAAATTGTTTAAACAATAGTGAAACACATATATTACAAGAGCACTTTTTGTTTTCTTCTTAGTTGCAATCGAACCTACATTCCTCAGAAAATTACTCAAAATGCCAGCTGCCAGGATGCGTAACTACAAGATTTCTTAGCACATTTAACAACCAGAGCTATGCCTTAAATATAATTCAATTTGCTTATTTAAGTTGTGGTGCTTCTGGCTGCTTACTGTGGGATATTTTTAAGAAATATCAACTCAACAAGGAGTAGTTGTGATTCAAAAAAAAAAAATACCATCTTATAAAATGAGTAAAGAAGTATGAGTTTGGGTTTAACGGATCTGATACACGGTAATTTTAGTACTTTTCATCATCGCATGATAGTTGATTGCGGCTTAACCACCTACGCGAGTTTGGGCGCTTCGCAACGAAGCACATCATTATCCTTTATTGTGCTCTTCTGCTTTTGAAGGAAAGCTCTTTCTTCATAACACTTACAGAGCATAGTCTTTCCATCGAGAGAGTGCTTTACTTCTAAGTTGCCTAAATTGAACTTCTCGCCTGACTATCTACAGCTGTGTTTAATATAATAGTAGTGCAATTAAAATCTATATCGTTCGACGAAATAATAAAAAGAAATTTCAAATTTTTCAGGAAAGTTAATTAAACTTTGAAAAATATCCATCACAATCTTAAAATTTTTTACCAGAATTTGTAGAAAATTTTTGAGTACGCAGTTTTGTAGACCAATCAATTTTAGTATAACATTGTGAAAGTAGAAGTCGCTCAAAAATTTCCCGAAATTTTCTGAATCTTTTTCGTCAAGGGTGTTGAGTGATTTCTTCCATACAACGCAAGAAGAAAAGTTAATTTTGTATGGAAAAATATACTCAACATTTTTGATAAAAACTTCCAAAAATTCAGGGGAAATTTTGAGGTACTTCTTTCTACTTTCACATTATTGTGCTAAAATTGAATAAGCTACAAAACTGCGTACTCAAAATTTTTTTTAAAATTCTGCCCAAAAATATTAAAATTTTGATGTAGATTTTTAAAAGCTTAATTCACTTTCCTGAACTTTGTGTAAACTCTGAATATTCTTTTTATGTGGTTTCTATTATAAAATTCGCTATATCTTAATTAAAAATTATTAAACACACATTATCTTTTAATTGCGTCGAACGATATCCAATTTAATTTCACTACTATTATATTGAACACAACTGTACATCTTAAGCTGTATTGATAATTGCTAATCAATACGCTAGCTAGAGTAGTTGGTGGTATTTGTCTTTCTTATGTATTGCGTAGAGCAAACTTAAGTTCCAATCTAAAGACATGCGCTCTTCCGACCCAATGCTTTGCAACAACTCATCGCCTCCTGGTTTGAGCAGTATGACACTCAAAATAGTCCACTATGCGACTGGAACATTGGCTTTGGCAACTGCTACAGTGGCAGTGAAATATCTGACAAAGCGGATTCATTTTGTGAGGCAATTTGACAATAGTTTAATTCATTGAAAATCCTACAAAGGCGGAAATTCTAATTTTGTTACTGACGTTTCGTAAAATGAAATCTTTAAGTTTGCCGTGGTGAAAGATTGTGAAAGAAATTAGTCGACAGTTGAGTATTTTACAAGGAAAATATTGAAATCGTTTGAAGTGTGGCACATGTATTCTCAGTATTGCTCTAAAATAAACATTTTTTTTTTTGGTTTCGAAAGCTGCTATTGAGCGAAAAGAAAATGTAAAATTAAAGTTTTAGGAGAATATGAATGTGTTTTAGTAGCTCGATAGTTACAGCAATATTCAAACCCTGTTCTGCTTCTTTAAATGCCGCTTAGCCGTCTAAACGGCTTGGGATTTGTAATGCTGTTACTTTAAGAAAATATGAAACTTTAAACTTATTTGAAAGCTGATGAGATCATGGAGTTGATCAGTTTCCGTTTTGTTCAAGCCGTTTCCTCCATAGGATAGATTGGTAGTGGAAAATAAGCACAGCTTATTGTTAAGCTAGGAAATCACGACCAAAATTAAGCCGGAAATGTCTCCCAAACATATGCTTCCCAGAAAAGAAAGATAGGCGGTATTCACAAGCTGAGAAGGGTGGAAAGAAAAACTTGAATATTGACTGTCGGCGGTATAAAGCACTTGGGTGACTTTCTAGAGTGGTTAAAGCGCACGGTAGAGGAGTTGAAGAGTGAGAGAGATTTAGAATGAAAAACAATGGGAGATGTAGATAAACAGGGAGCGTAAACGGGAGAGAGAGGTATAGAAAAAGAAGGAGAAAGAGGAGAAGACAAAGAAGTATAAGGAGGAGGGAGGAGTAAGAGAATAGAGATGAAAAGAGATAAGGAGACGACTAGTAGGGTAAGAGTAAGGTGGGAGGGGTAAATTAAAGCGCTTAATACTTACTTATAAATAAACTTTAAAATAAAATCAAACTAATTTCTGCACTCTTTTCAAAACACAAATATTTAGTACTTCTTTAGTGGACAATCACAACTGGTTTTTCTTAAGAAATATAAAACTTATCGCTTTTTTATACCAACAATTTTTGTTGATGTTTTTTTTATCCATATTTTAAAGTTTATATCAATTTTTATTTGATTTATGTTATTTTTCTTTTTTTTTAAATTTTCACACATATACAAAGATATTTTTATAACAACTGGTAAAAGAATTCACAAGCTTCAATATTCCTCTCCTCTAACATTATGTATATGTACATGTGTTTGTAAATAAACTAATTACATTGATTGATAAATATTTCACGTAATTAGTAAATACACTTTTAATTGTGACTAATAAATTAAAATAGGCTTATATGAGGCCTTTCGTAGATAAGTTATAGTACTGGCAACATCATCAAAAACTGTTTTTACTTTTTTTTACTTAAGAGATACGAATATCTAAGCCTCTGCTTCTGTCTCGGCATCTTGCGACTTACGGCTTGGCTGAAAAAATGAAACAAAATGAAATTAACTAGTTGTAGTTTCCAATATGTTGAGGTTGAAATTGAATTATTTACTAAACGAGTTCGTTGTCAATTAACTTAAGTATTTTAAAAGTATAAGTAGAAAGTTAGTTCAAATAAAACTTAACATTTTTTTTAATTCAAATGCTATTTCTTGATGATCTTATGGTCACGCTAAGTCTATCGGGGTTAAGAATCTGAGTCCCATATCATATTAAATAAGTCTTTTATGAATTCTTGTAAGTTTTTGCTACCATCTATGCTGTCTCTCGTAGAAAGCTCACACTAACAACAACTATCACTACCCTGCAAAAGAAAAGGGCGATTTATCTCTAAAGAGAGTGAGCCGCGATCAATACCTTTCGTCTACAGTGGGCTACAATTGATCCCAACTACTCCGTTATATGCAAAGCCGATTTTAATTTATGTAGACTACTCATAGTTGTTGAGAGAAAACTTGTCCGAGTACCTGTAGGGAAAAAAGGGGATCTGTACGCACTACCATTTCAAGTACAAAAGAGACCATAGGACATGCTCAAACTAAAGGGATTACTTCAACCCATACAAAGGGATCAAAACTGGCATTTGTAGCATTTTTTGCAGGGTAGTAACCACCTCAGACTAAACTTATATGAGCTGCAGATAAATAAGTGATAGACACAAGAATTATAGAAGTGTCTAGGAACGTCAAGACGAGCAATTTCGCTATCGAACATAGTCTTAAGAACATGTGATTCAAAAAACTAAGGTTTTTTTAGAGACCTAGGGACCCTCCAATTTTGTTACATCTAACAAAAGAATAATCTATGCAAAATCTTAGCACTCTAGAACATCTGGAAGGCAGTGGCTTTAGTTTTCATAAGGAAAAATTTTAGGTTCCTAGCTTTTTAATTGCAAAATTTATACCCAAAACCCATTTATCAAAACTATCGATTGTATGGGAGCTATATGTTATGTTTGTTCGATCTGGGTGATTTTCAATACACACATTACATATATAATAAATACCAAACCTGTAAAATTTCAGGTTCCTATCTTTTTGATTGCAAAATTTAAAGCCTAAACCCCATTTATCGAAACTATCGATTGTATTGCTCCCATCTTGCTGATTCCGACTGATGGCGGCTACATACCAAATTTCATCAAAGTTACCTCAAAAACTGAGGGAATAGTTTGCGTACAAACAGACAGACGGACAGACGGACATGGCTAAATCGACTCAGCTCATCGCCCTGATCATTTCGGTATACTTATTGGTGGGTCTATATCTTCTTCTTCTCATACTTACAAACATCGGACCAAAGTTATAATACCATTTCATGTTCATGAAAGGTATAATAAGCACATCGAGATACAGAAAAATTATACCCATATGTGCATATTGACATAATGTGTATTTATAAAGATTTTCTTTTGGTTATTTCTGTATAAATTGAGATTCACTGAGTTGGATTTGATTCAAATTCCAGATCATTGCTGGATAAAAAAAGTGTTTTGGCGGGACTACTTGGTTCTCTTGGAATTTCTAAAGAACCATTTCGGATTAGTTTTAGGGATTATATTAGGACTTTTTTCTGGATTATCTTTTTCCGGGTCATTTTGGTATTGTTTTCGGGACTATTTTGTAGTCATTTCTAGGATTTTTCTGAATATGTCTCAGAATGGTCCCTCAATAAATTCCAAAATGTTCAAAAAAAGCCTAATATAAGCCCTAATCTTTATTCAAAATTTTTTGGGTAACCAGTAACGTTTCACTCATAACTCAAATTTTTTTGAATAATGAATAAAAATTGATTGTTTATTTTAGTAGTTTTTTATTAAAAGTGACCCAACCCAGGTTTACTGTTACATAAGCACTTCCAGGGTCCACTTACCTTTGGATGCATCAAGATAAACGGCAATTCAGCGCACAGTTCACCTCCCAAAGCACCTAAGAAAAGTTTGACCTTTACAGCATATGATACAATGATACCAAAAGCATCACGCGCATCGTGACTGGCAATTCTAAAAGAATAAATTCGAGAAACAATTTAGATCTGCATTAAAGATACTAAAACTCAGTTTGTGTAACTTACAGTGTGGTCGATGCCAGTGAAGTTTCCTTGCGCTTGACATCGCCCTCAACAGCAATACCAGCGCGATCACAGTTAGCCGCCAATGTTGGCACCAAATACAACACTTTTTGCAAGCTCGAACCTGGATTAAGGGGACAACCCTCGCTGGTTTCCACAAAAGCAATAGTATTACGAAATTGTCCATTTTGGAAGAGCACTACATCGACACCTTGCTGCACCATTGCCTTAATCTTCTTGACTATCTTATTCGAATTGTTACGCACACAAATATTCACAGCTATCTTTTCGCTGTGATGATACAATTGCTTGTCCAGCGTTACTTCCAATTCTAGCTCACCGGGTGAGAGCAAGAAATCTTTGCGCACCACCGTACATGGTTGTATGCCTTGCTTGGTGGGGGCATACTGCACTTTGCGAATACCCAAATTGATGGTACTACGGCGATGTGAACGATCACAGTCGCTATCACCTGTGAATACTTTCACGAAATATTGTACACCACACGGTTGTGTGTCATCGTTAGCTTTCTGTTGTAATACAACCGAGGCTGGAGAGCTCGGTGGTAAGTCCATAACGAATGGGAAGGCATTAGAGCCAAGCTTCTTTAGTAACCGTTCTTGCATTTTTGTCAATTGTATGTCAACCTTTTGTTGTGGGTGCACTTGCTGGGAGACGAGTGTTAGCTCCTTTTGGAAACGTAAGCCGATAATTTCGTCATCTTCACGTCCGTAACGAAAGTTGCAGATGAGTTGGATGAAGACTTTACGATTTTGTTTCACATATTCGTCGTCCAAGACAATAATGCCATCTGAAATAAAAAAAAAGAGTTTAACGCAAGCTTCAGATAGAGATAAAGGTTAAGTTTATGAAATAAAAACCCTTTAAGCCTGCTCTGCTGGTTCGGAAAGCTTTAAATATAGTCAAACGTGTTGTTTGTAATACAAATTCCATAAATATGCATTGGTATTGGTAAAAATGTGTGACTTTGTTGAAAACAGATTTTTCACCACGACAGAGGTGGTTACCCTGCAATAAACCGTGCTACTGATCTCCAAAGAAAATGATCCGAGAGCAATAATTTTCGTCTACAGTGGGCTATAATTTATTTCAACTATTCCGTTATAGTCATGGTTCAGAAATGTCGATTTAAATTCGTGCTGAAAGTAGACTTGTCCGATAGTACCCAGAAGGGGACCAGAGAAAATCTCTCGGATACTACCCGTTCAGGTATAATTAGATCTAAACTGGTATTAGTGGCGTCTACCTTAGCGACTCATCCTGAATTCATCCCAGACAAAGGGCATTTTTTAGGGTACGGATGTTAGGGGCGTTGGTAATCAGGCGAAGAAACTTGCGATGGTTTTTGAGTACAAGCTTTGACCCCGGCAGAAATAGTAAGCTTTTGTTGAAAGGTTACTGAACATTGAATCCGTGGTGAGTTTGTCATTTCTATAAATATTATAAAAACGAGCGCGGAAACTAAATGTATGCTAAGGCTTCAAGCGAAGCACATGCCCACATTTTACCTTCTGTATCTGCCGCAATATAGGGGAATGCCGTAGTATAGTGGGTATTGTGCTGACGTATGTCAACGAAAGTCCAAAACATTTCAAGAGTGTTTCTGCAAAGAAAAGCTTTTTAGCGAAATTTTATCGTCCTGCTGTTCAGAGTTTGCATATACCAGGTGGGCCCTACCTGGTCTAATTATATGGAATTTTAATCAATACACCACAAATTGGAAGAGAAGAGATGATAAGATAGATACAACAGTACTTTAGTCACACTGCTTTTGTCGGAAACAACAGTTTCGTAAGACAAATCTATCTAACTTCCTTGAATGGACGCGGAATAGTATTATTAGCCGAAATTATCAAATTAGTTTTTAATAACCTTCATTTAGGTCAGCTAGATATTTATGTTTGGAATAACTCGATGATTGTTCTGGCACCAAATAATTTGAAAATACGTCATACGCAGACATTTCTAACATATGATATTATCTGAGGATTTGATCAGCAATTCTCTGTTTTGAACAAACGAGTTATGGACGTTTCTTGTTAGGTGTAACTTTTTTTCTCCTACTCTAGCTGCTTAATTAAGTCAGTTATTACGTATTATCCAGTTCGGGCAACAGCTCGGTCTACATATTATAGTATTTCAGGTCAAATAAAACCTGTTTCAATTGAAATGAAACTTTTTTTCAAATAAAGTGGTTGGTATAAAAAAGCAATAACAAAACCGAGAGCACGCGGTTAAGCAATTCTGCTGATAAAAGAGATCTGTCAAAAAATCCACTATGATCACACTACTAACTGTCAAATGGCGGAAGTGGTTCATGCATATGGTAAAGAAGAATAGAACTAGGAGTTCAGAAGACATCAAAACCAGCGTATTGTTAGCTTAATGGTTAGCGATGCGTACCAAAATTTCTCTGGTGAAGAAGCTTAGCAGCTTCCGAAATGGATCTATAAGAAAAGCTATGGCAGTTGTCTCTAAACATTTTTCTTACTCTATTCAATTAAACAACTTTTAATAATTAATTAAATGTTTATTATAAAATAAAAACAATAATAATTTTCATAAAAATTCAAAAAGTGAAAAATTATTATTGTTGACCTTGAGCTCGTTTCATGAATATTTAAAGTGAAACCTTTTCCCAATCAAATTAAACCTTTTTCAAACGAAATGAAACTTTTTTCAAGTCGAATGAACCATTTTTAGATCATAATATATCGCCCTTTCTAGTTTTTTGGAACTCTGTTAAGGTAGTTCCCACTTTATTTATTATATGGGTTAATACTTTTATATTTCTTTTTTATACTTATATATTTATATTTGAGTCGATAGATATAAAAATCACCTAATCCCACAGATGGGGTTTTTACAGGTTTTGGATACATTTTTTCAGACTAATAGTACTGTTTTGACGCTTGAAAAATGTTGCAAGTTGTCCAGAAACTATTTAAAATCACATTCCCAAATTTTGGCATAAAAAATTTGATTATCGTTTCCAATTATTTTAGTTATTTTTACGACTTGAATATGTTTTTTCATATCGTAATCTCCATGGCAACATTTTTCACTATCAAATAATGCCAGCGACCGTCATTTCAAATCCTTTCATTTCACGTCTTGAAAAACTATATAAAAATGTAGCAATGTGATGGAAGAAACCCACATTATATTTTATCAAAAAAGTGATTTAAAGTGATGCTTGTAAGTGGGAACTACTTTAACAGAGTTCCAAAATACTAGAAAGGGCGATATATTATAATCTAAAAGTGGTTTCATTTGACTTAAAAAAGGTTTCACTTCTTTTGAAAAAGGTATCATTGGATTTGAAAATGCTATTGGAAATTATTGTCACTGGAAAATATTTTAGCCGTTACAACAACAAGAAGAAGTAAAAACTTTTCATTTTACTATTTCTCTGAATAACTAAAATTCATACTTCGAAGCGAATGATTGACACACTCACTCACCTACTGGTTCGACTACCGTTATAGAGTCGACGAATTCACGCTTGTTCATGTACAAGGTGATCATATTGTTGGGTGAAACTTTCTTAAACACTTTAAAGTTAACAACCATTTTGGCGGCTTTTTGATTTCGTTTTACCGATTCACAAATATGTATAAAAAAAACTATTGGAATTAGATTCTTAGTCGGAAATCAAAACACAAATTCGAGTTTCTGTTACGACGCGTACTACGAGCTCGCGCTTTTTTATTAGCTTTCTAGTGGCGCGTTGCACGTCTGCTGCAATTTTAAATTAACCAACGTTTGAAAATCGACCTTTATAGTGAGCGCTGGCAGCTAGTAAGCTTTGAATCTTATTGAATTAGTGAACAAATAAACACGCAGGTGGGAATACGCGAAATGTTCACAATGTTTACATGACGGACACACCTACAAATGTGCTATGTAAGCGCATGAACTTAAAAAATTTTTAGGGCTTCAGTAAGCACTTGCGGGTTTATAGCTAAAATTGCTGTCGTTGCAGTCGCACCACATTGACCGAAATCGATTTTGACAAAGGCATATTTGGATTACAAATTTAGGGTAGAAAGCGTCGCATTTACAATTGGTTTTTAAAAATTTGTTAGAAAGACAGTAACTTTTATGTATTTGTTTTAGTTATCTAAGGTTACTTTTCTCTCTAAATACTTTTTTAGTTTGTTCGTTTAGATTGAAAACACCAATCAAGAATCAGGATCGGTGTTATAAAATAAATTTTTTAGGAGTCCCTCGGTTTACACTACATTAGAAAAAAATCTGTTTCCTTTGTTTTAGATCTCACTAATTAGTATTTATCAATCGAAATTCATACACTAATGATAATTATGAGCTCGTAGCGAATTGGCTCCCTCTTACCCTATGCAACATTGTAAATGCAAATACTGAAGTATTTTAATATAAATGACTTGGTGAGTCACAGTGTGTGCGGAAAACACAATGAATGACATTTTGTTCGCCCCGTGAACTTTATACTATTTTCGTGGTGTCTGTTAAAAGCTAACCTACGCCTATGCAAGTATCGCAAGCCCTAGCTCTGCGTGGGATGCGCAAATGTCATACGTACAAGACTTTTCATGCAAAAACATTGGTAATGACATTCATGACAAAAGAACAATAATATTGGATAATGTCTCGCATATTATATATAAAGGTTTGGCATGGATAGCAAGTGCTTAAAACTAAAAAAAACATTATGAATTTTCTAGGGTGGAGGGCGAGGGCACATGCTTTTTCAAAAACAAGTTCCATCCAGACACGTGCTTTCTAATAGGCAAGGTAGCTTTAATGATTTAGGTTAGGTTGGGAAAATAATAATTATTCAAATCTGGAGGTCTGTTTCGAAACCCCCACGTAGTGATGACTTATATTCCATCATACATTATTGATTGGATATGAAACCACTGGAAATATTTATTTGAATTTGTCTATTTCCGATTCATAGCCGATCTTTTGGGAACACTCCTGCATTTTGTTACAAAGCTCTCATAGTTCGATCGGTAAATTTTCAGCTTTTCAATACTTTTGTTATGGCTGATTGCTTTGGATTATTGCAAACAGGATTTTTAATGATTAGCAGGTTTAAGGGAAGCTGAATCTGGCGTTTTTATATCTTCCAACAGTTTTGCAGCGACTCCGGCTCCTTGATCACGTATTGTTGCTTATGCCAATGACAGCAGGTACGTTTGCTGTTCGTTGAACAGCGGAACATATGTATTTGTTTTTAAAATTTATGATTTAATATATCGATTTGCTTAATGATTTGGCGCTGACATATCCCAGTAGAATCAGGGTTCATCGTTTTATTAATAGCGGAGTACGCCCTTACGAGTATTGGATTACTCTCTATACCATATAATTTTGTATACTCCCTTTTAATATTGCATGCTCTAGGAGGGCGAGTAATAGATAACTCCCTTTCGCCTCCCAAAAAACAATAATGTAGTTTTTGTTATTACTTTTTTATGAATTGCAATCGAGTAATGGCGGAGTTTTGGAGAGTTTTAGAAAATCTCCCAGCAGAGTACAGGAGACATTTCACATTCCTTCTAAACGAATAATGAGAGATCTTTCGAGTATCATGCCTTAAGCCTTCTATGGATACAAATGAAAGAATGGCAGCAACAGAATAGAACTCATATATAAATACCTCACATATCAGCAAATAAGGGGATTCATTATTTAAAAAAATACTTATTATAATTTAAATCTCTATTTAAATTGTGTTTGTTTATCAGATTTCTACGATTGCAGCTTTTTCTTTTTTTTGTGAATTTTTTTTTTTCATTTGTAGAAAATTATTTTCATTATTCGTGACGCTAGAGGGCATCATAGCTTAGTTGTTAGAGTACTCTAACAGCGGCTTTGGTGCAGACACTTGGGTTCGTATCTCAGTGTCCGAGAAGGGGTCTGATGAGAAGCTGGGCACTTCGAAACATGTCATCCCATACCATCGCTGTGCATAACGTTTTAATTTTTCCTCTAATATCAATTAACAAAATTATTTTCTTTTGTTGACAGAGAAATATGGCTGACTCGAAAAAGTGTTAGCTAGGAGCAGAAGTTGGAGAAATCTCTACTTTTGCTCCATTCTACCTGTTACCTATTCCTCTCTTTTTCCTTTCCTTTTACATCTATCTCCACCTCTACCTCCATTTCTGCCTCTACCGCCTTTATCTCTCCATCTCAACCTACCTCTACCTCTACTTTTACCTCTACCTACACCACTACCTCTATTATCTCAATGCCAACATTATCCATAATCACTTTCAGGAAAATATTTTGAAAATAAATAGAGATGTTAAGTTATTGCTCTCTTCAATACCTTTTTTTTTTGATACACATGACTTAAAAACACATTCTAATGTCAACCTCGGCATTGTTCAAATGCAAAAAGTTGGCATCCCTAGTGCCTACCAACCTTAGTGGCAATATAGTTTCTATATTTTTTATCGCTTTATGTATGTATTCAAATTTAAATACGTAGTGAATCGAGTTGACTACTTCACACGTTAAACGTTAAGAGTGGTCATAAAACTTAATGGGGAAAACTCTTGAGCGTACAGAGACAGGCAGCAGAAGCTGGAACGACACTCAGAAACTATAATTTTTTGTGTTAATTGAATGAGACAACTCGCATTAAGTAAAGGTTACCTAAATTAAAATAAATGTGCAAGCAATATGGCACAACTTTTCAACCAAAAAATAATGATTCCCTCCACCAGTAGTATGTAGATATGAGTTTGTAAAGTGGACCCTAGAAGCTATAAGCTATATAATAGAAAACTGAAAAACGAAACATGAGTGCGTGAATGTGTTCATATGTTGTGGAGAGATGTGCATGGAAGCTTTGCAACTTGCTGAAAGTGTTGTGTTATATTATCAATGTCGTCCTCTCAAATCACGGAAAGTGTAAATTTATATTCACCGCCGCATTACATTGCAAAAAATGGAGAATGAAGAAGTTTTTATATGGTCGCATATTTTTATGGCACAAACGTGATTATGATCATAATTGAAAATATACAGCTGTGTTCACAATAATAGTATTGGCATTAGATTGGATATCGTTTAAAAAAATAAGAAAAAGCTGTATTTTTAATAATTTTCATTTAAGATATAGCGAATTCCATAACAGAAAGCACATAAAAATATATTTAAAAGTTTACACAAAGCTCAGAAAAGTTAATCAAAGCTTGAAAAATTGGCATCAAAATTTCAATATTATCGGGCAGAATTTATAGCAAATTTTTCAATACGCAGTTTAATAGCTCACGCAATTTTAGCAAGTGCAAGTTAGAAGTACGTCAACATTTTTCCTGAATTTTTGGAATTTTTTTGTCAAAGGTCGTTGGGTAGTTTCTTCCATACAACCATATATTTATTACTTCTATATTGTCAGTAAGAGCTAATACCGTTCGAAAACATTACTATCCGTTTTTGTTGACAATGTCGTCCGAAACATAGCTGGATTTGTCGCTTGGAAAATTATTTAAAAAACAAATTGCTTACTTGCAAAACTTAAAAACTTGGGTCCTTATCTGGCACCAACAAAAGATGTATGCGATATATGCTTGGTATGTGAGAGTGTCATCAGACAAGAAACAGCATTACTTGTAGCTAAAGTTTTTCGAAGTTTAAAAAATCCATTTACAAATAAACTAATGGGCGATCACGTACAAATAGAAAGTTTTTATTGTAACGATATATTGAACGATCGTAGGATTTCACTTTGCAAATCAGTTATAACTTTTTATACTGATTCACGCCTATTTTACGAAAGCTTCAAATAAACTAAAAAAAAATCAGATATTTGAAAAAATTTACTAAGCTCATATTACTTCCCAATCAATAAAGAAAAATGCATGAATTCTTCTTTAAATGGTCATCTAACCGCCTGGGCGATTTTGACCGTTCAACATAGCTCGCCTGAATTGCAAATGTTATTAATAGATACGGCATACTTCTTTGACTTTACTTGGAAGGAAATAAAACGCCTTTAAAAACCTTGTGGTATCACAACAATTTGCGAGCAGAGTTAAACAATTTTATAACTTTCTGACTCATTGAAATTTTCAAATATACTTCTTAGCAAGCCCTTACTTTTAACGAGATTAGGTGTACCTTCTGTACATTTACAATCGTTTTAGGTATATTAAGGTATTTTTTGTTAGGCTTATTACTTTTGTATTAATTGTTTAACAGTAAAATGAATTTGAGAGCTGAATATTGTGTATAATAGTCGTTCACATATATGTACATTTTACATTTAGTGAGCTTCAAATGCAATAAAAGGCTGCGCTTATAAACACTTTTCTTTATCTAGTTAATTAATTTAGAAACTAACAGTTTATTGATGCTAAGGTCCCCAAAACGCATCGTATAGAATTTCCTAACTCGGTACGTTGGCGTTTTGAGAAGCGAAATGAAGCAATTGAATAAAAAGTCCCTGTGCGACAGAGCTTAGCTCGATGTGAGTATTCTTGGTCTCATAAAATGTATAACTACACAAATATGTAATTGAGGTTAATTGCCAACTGTATTGGAGCATATATTTTGTTTGTTAAAAAACCTGGGTTGTTATAACAGAGAATAATGTAGTATGTTATCTATTTCAAGATCGGTTGTGCTGTGAGACAGGAGCGAATATTCCATTAAATACATTTGGGCCCCTATCAATGAAATCCGATACTGGATTGCTTTGACAATTAAAAAAATTTTTTCGTTTATAAATTTGCACATGCACAGTACATTCAGAAAAAGGTACTACCCTTCAACAAACCTTTACTGTACGTTGAATAAAACGTTAATTAAATATTGTTTTCCAAACCTCATTTGTAATTGTTTAAAAAGGGATCACTTTCTTTAATTGATATTAGAGGAAAAATTACAACGTTATGCACAGCGATTCACTTTCGTTGATTCGACAATCTTTTCCAAACACTTAACAATGAGTATAGTAAACGTTTTCCAAATGAAAAGCTTGCTAAAGTAAGGTTATCGTAAGCTTAGAGTAAACGTATTTTGCTTATTGGGACTACTGCCAATATAGAAGTATTACATATATGCATACAACGCATGAACGAAACTCAAATTTTCTATGTCAAATACTCAAAATCCTTGAAAAAAAAAAAATTCTAAAAATTCAGCGGAAATTTTGAGGTACTTCTTACTCGCAAATTATTGCGCTAAAATTGAATTTATTTTGTTGTTGGTTTTATGGTATGTTCATTTTTACATATTTTTGTAAGTATAACGAGCTCAAGACCAGTTGATAATAATTCTTAGTTAATTATTATTATTTTTGATTAAAGGAAAAATTGAAAGCAACAAACATATACAGGCTATAGTTATAGTACTATTTCGAAAACAGCCATGATTTCTCGTCAGACTAATTCGTATAGTTTTGCTATTTTCAGAGGATCTCCACAAGGATCTTGAACAGACCATAAAACCATAAAACCAACAACAAAATAAATTTATACCGGAGCACGCGGTTAAGTACAATAACTATCTTCTAAAAATAGAAAGAATAATGTACAAAAACAAAGTCCAACATACATGATTTACATATAGACAGAATGTCTAAAATATTGTGTATACCGTTGGCAAGATAACAAACAACAATTAGAGGAAAACTTGAATTAAGCAGCTGAATTAGCTATAAAACTGCGTACTAAAGAATTTTCTAAAAACTCTGCCCAAAAATTGTGGGGTAAATTGTTTAAAGTTTAATTAAGTTTGCTAAACTTTGTGTAAACCTCAATATCTCTTTTTATGTGGTTTCTCGTACAGAATTCGCTTTATCTTAAATGAAAATAATAAAAACACAGCTTTTTCTTATTTCGTCGAATGATATCAAATTTATTGTCACTAATATTGTGAACACAACTGTATGTACATACATAGCAGTTACTTATGTACTCATGGCATTAAGTAGTCGTTTTACATGCAAAATTTGATTATTTGTTCACTCTGAACAAAGTAGTCGGAACTTATGTAAGTACTTACTATTTTGCATTCAAACTTACATAGTATTAGTAAACGTTTCTGGTATCAAATTTAGAATTTAAAGAATTGGAAAGTAGCATTAATGAACTTTTATTATTGAATCCCACCATCAACGAGCTGATTGGATCTATCAATGTTATTTATGCCTCGTGAATCTACTGTCTACCAGATCTTCATTCCATGACAATCCTTACAGTAGACCCCAAAAAATACCGAAACGGTTTGGGGCTTAGAATATACCCGCGGTAAGGCATACCGGGCGTAAGAGTTGAATAAAAGCCACAAAGGTAATGACGTGCAACTTGATGGTTGATCTACGGATATGAACCTCTCACTAGCAACCTTTTTTTTCCTTGCAGCAAGAGGGGGTAAGAGAACCTAGAAGGTTCCACTGGTCATACTAAACTTAGTTACGCGAACCGCATTGCAGAGGTTGTATGGAGTTGTTAATGTCCTGCGGATGAAATTCAATGCCCGGACTCAGAAAGTACCCCCCAAACTACAGCACAGTGCTCATGCCACTGGCCCTATCAAACGCCTTTGATACCTTCAATCAAACCACACTCTTCCAAGACCTGGAAGAGTCACCGCTCCCTGCCGGCCTAAAAAGGCGGACCGCTAGGTACCTTAGTAGTCGGTAAACGTCAGTATCTTTCAGAGACTCAACATCCAAATAAATATGGATTAGACAGAGGCTGTCAAAGAGTGATGTTCTATCTCCTATTTTGTTTGTTATATTTTGAGGCTCCCACTTTACCCGAGGGTGCCTTTATAGTCTCTTACGCTGACCACTGTACTATTATAGCTTAGGGAAAGACCCCTCCATTAAAGAACTCTGTGCAAAGTTCAATAGTTATATCCATGACCTTTTCAGCCTCTTTACGGAACAAAATCTGACCCTATCTCAACTAAATTGACGGTGACTCTCTTTACGACTTTTAGTGAGCAGATAAGACAAGAGTTACACGTATATCGAGTAACGCTACCTACTGCAAACAAAATCTTGGATGTGACGTTTGAGAACGACCTCACCTTCATTAATCATGCCACCGCAATAGCCACGAAGGTACAGAGCCGCAACCAGATCCTCAAGTCACTTGCCGGTAGCACTTGGGGAAAATAAAAATAACATTGCTTGCTACATATAAGGCTATCGGTCTAGCGGTTATTGATTGCGCTGCTATGATATGGTTCTCCCAATATTTCTGATGCCAACTGGAGGAAGTTGCAAGCCTGCCAAAATACTGCTATTAGAACTGCTACGGGTTGTCTGAATCTCACCTCCATCAAGACAAAATGCTCAGTGTTAGAGAGCACGTGGATCTGCGTAACCACATGCGGGCTCTAAATGACCTCTTCAACAAGGGCGTAGATAAGTCCCTCATATTTCGGTCTGTAAAAACCGTTATTGACATCCAACCTCCTGAAATAGCGAAAGAGGAGAGAGTCCTCCCGGTTATCTCAGTATCGTCATGTATGACCATATTAATTATTCAGTTGCGTTTTGGCTATTGGAGGCATAGGATGTTCGGAGTAATGCACAAACTATTGTAAGAATTACCACTCGTCCCGATAGCGCACTTTTTGCTTGGAAAATATTTTATCACCACGTCAGCGTTAGAGTAAGTATTCAGTTGGAAAGAATTTACCACACATCGCAAGTAACGTAAAATTATAGACTTTTTTTACCACACGCCCACTTTGTTGTTGGTAAACAAATTTTTTATCTCGAAAATGTTCATTCACCATTTTTTATGTTACAATTGATACTAGCAGAACATGTCAAATTCAAGAAAACTTAGTGATTTGGTAATAACTGAATTTCTTGAAGACGAACTTAGATGAACAAACGATAAATTCCACCAGAATTCGTCAAAATCGTGATGTTCTGTTGTTATCGGCAATGCCTCACTTCAAAACCAGCAATTATAGCTAATTATAACAACACAAAAGGTGGAGTGGATGAGCTGGATAAAAAATGCTCAATATATTCATGCCCTCGAAGTACACGCCGCTGGCCGTTAGCCATATTTTATCGGATTCTGGATCTTAGTGCAGTGAACGCGTTATTATTTTCCAAGCATCAAAAGAGTATGACAACATGTCTTGGGGAGACTTTAAAAAAGCTAGCAAGAGAAATTGGTTTACCACATTTGCAAAGGAGGCAGCACAACCAAAGGCTTCCTCGACTATTGCGAGACACAATTAGGAACACTTTGGGCCCGGATTCAGTAGCCCCACCTCAGGTAGGAGCGATCCCAGGTGCTTGCAAATTATGCTACATATGCCCGAGCAGGCTAACGTGAAAAGCTACAAATGTTTGCCTGCAATGTAGCAAGCCGATGTGTATGGGATGCAGCAAACGTGTATGCGTGAACTGTACAAACCTAGAATTCGATGAATGAAAAATCTCCATTAATGTTAGCTAGCAGTTTCTATAGTTCTTTGTTTTATGAAATAATTTTTGTGTATCTTTAAATATATATATGTTTGGATGTAAACAACTGACTTTTTTGTTTTTGATATGGTTTTAATTTATAATTTTCGTATACGTTTTGGATGTTATTAGTTTCAGTATAAAAAAAAAGGTTTGTGAAATAAAGTACCTGTTTCATTCAAATGTATAATAAAACAAGTAAGGAAGTCTAAGTTCGGGTGGAACCGAACATTAAATACCCAGCTATGTAAAAGTGGTCGTGGTAAATTGCTAAATTGTTGTGGAGTTATGACCTATAGTGGTTTTAAACTACCATGTGGGCAATCTTATAAATAAAAATGAATGTGTGTCTGTGTGTTTGTCCAAAGAACTTAACCGCTCTTTATAAAATTTTACAGTAGATTCTTGGGTTCACTGGTTACAGTATAGGCTATATATAGTTTTGGAAAAGTGGTAGGTGCCACTCCCCCATGCTATATACAATTTTAATCTTGTATAGGTGTCCAAGGTACTCAACCGATCTTTATGAAATTTTGACAGTGGATTTTGATTTACTGGTTACTGATAGTATACCTCGTATCATATTTCTTAATTTTATTTAACACGGCTATGAAGTTAATTATAGCTAAAATTAGACATTTTGGTCATGTGTGCGGTGCCACGCCTATTTTCTAGAATTAAAAAAAAATCACTAATAAGATCATCAGGTCATTGTTACTACTTACTAGCATTCTAACTGCATCAGTGGAGATATGACATGTTCCGGTTTCCTACCTCTCTTTTAGAAAACTTTGGTCCAAAAGTGGGAGTGGTCGTCAACCGATTTTGCTTATTTTAAGTGGGCGTACTCTACATGCCTATAGTATACCTTGTATCAAGGTTTGTTATTCTATCTTACACCGTTCTGAAGTAATAAACAGTCGAATTTGAAATTTGCTTGACCTAAAAGAGGGCGGTGCCGCGCCCACTTTCCAAAATTTTGCAAAAATCGTATAAACAGTAAGAAAATTTAAGTAACTGCCAAATTATATTACTAAACCTGTATCAGTTAATTAGATATGAGCAGTTCAATATTTCTACATCCTTTCCATATAACTTTTATGAAAAAGTAGGCGTGGTCGAAAAGCGATTTCGCTTATTTTCTATGGGTGCATTTACCACAACAATAGTATGCCTCCTACCGAATTTCGTACACTAGCGTAAACGGTTCTGAAGTTATTAACAGTCAAATATTCAAAAATTTCTTCACTCATACGTGGGCGGTGCCACGCCCCTTTTCCAAAAGTTTAATAAAATCGTCAATGGGACAATCAAATTAATAAATATAGCAAATTTCATCATTGTAGCTGCTTTTTTTTATTGAATTAATCCATTTTATACGTTTTTCGAAATTTTCGAGATCGAAAAAAGGGGCGTGGTGATGGTTTGATTTCGCCCATTTCAAATAGCAACCTTGGTTGGTCGGAAATCAACTTGTGTGCCAAATTTCATTCAAATATCTCAATTTTTACTCAAGTTATCGTGTCCACGGACGGACGGACGAACGGACATGTCTTAATGGGCTCCTCTGTTCATTCTAAGAACTTTGATGAAGGGAACTCCATATCTATCTCTATTATTTTGTACCGTTACAAACCACCGTTATATGACCAAAACTATAATACCCTGTGTAGTAGTACACGCTGGGTATAAAAATGTTCAAGCCTATTTTTTATTATTAGAAATATGGTAGCTTACTTTTCAACAACAAATAGTGACAAAAAAAAATGTTTCTTACATTTTTTTTAAGTAAAATTTAACGAGGTAAAATATATCACAACGTCACTAAATATGTTCCAAAATTTCACCTCCACAGTTAAAGGTTAATATACTGCCATGTGTTACGATACAATACAATTTGAAAAATATGAACACGTCCAGCAATAATTGCAGCCATGAAAAAAATCGTCCAACACAATTTCTATCGCAATTTCTGCACTTCAAATTCCTCAAAATTATGACTCAAACAGATTTAAGTAATTTTCCGCTTTAGTTTGCACCTGGATGGAGCAACCAAAATCGCAGTCAAGTGCAAGTTACTTTGCTGGCATCATAAAAGAGTGGTGTAACTAAAAATGTAAATAAACATACATACGAACCATAGATTTTTATGGCGTAAATGCATATTTGTTTATATTACATTTAGAGCGCTAAAAATCTTTGCAAGACGCTCGGCTTTTCGTCGACACCGAAGAGAATTTGCTCAATATGCTGCGAAATAGCTAGGTAAGTCTAGTTGACAGACGACAAGTAGTGGCACATACACGTGTACACAGAAAACCATTTTGTCAATATGTAAGGAAAACTAAGTAAGATTTAAACTAACTAAAATCTATTCAACATAGTGTGATGGAATTTGACGTTTCTCTCAACGGGAACAAAACTATAATATCTTTTATAATAATATAATCTTTAACCCATTTGAAAATAATAGGTATGTTCAAGAACAAAAAATTATTACTGGAAGTTACGAATTCTTACTAACATTTTCTTTCTAGTGTTCATTAACTCAAAACATTTTTAAGAGAAAAACAAATCGAGAGCGTAAGAGTTTGAGAGACTTACTAGTAAATTTCTTGCGCTTAAAAATTTGTAAACTCAAAGAATTCGCTGTCAAACCCAAACTGGAATAAAATTAATAATTTTATTTTAATTTTCAAAAAAATAAAATAAATTTTAACTTCACATAAATAGATAAAATTTAGTATATTTGTAAAATCTTTACATGCTTGCTGTCAGGAGGAAGCTCCAACAGCTAGACAACGTAGCGCGGTGCCAGAAGGCCAAGTTGTTTCCCTAATCAAACATAAAAAGTGGTTATTTTTTAATTTAATTTTTGAAATATGTCAATCGTTTTTTTGCTTACCAATATTTGTTCATTTGCTTCCATGTTAAATTTTTCTCTTTAAATGAAATTACTCTTCATTTCAAAGTTACACTCTTTTTCAAAGTATTTACTGGAAAAGTAAATGAACAAACCTATTCTTTTCAGTTTATTAACCTTTAGAAAACAAATTTTACCCAAATATTTTTCACAAAAGTTCGGCGTTAAGATCGATGTTTTTCCACTTTCTTGTTGCCAGAGAAATGAAAGATTCTAGAAGCCACAAATGGCAAATTAAGTTGCATTGAAATTCATAACTTTTTAATAAACTATGGGATCGAATCACAAATCCTATTAAGAAGTCTGATAATAAATATTTGGTGGATTTCCCTAATATCAAAAGGAGTGAGGATCTAAATTTCCATGGCATGAAATTAAAAGTTATAAATTAACTGGTTTGCTTTCCGAATCTTTAAAAATATTCTATTAACAATTTTCCATTATCCCTTGTCAAGTTTTGTTTTGTGGCAAATCGACTTCGGCGTTCGGCCATCTTCAGTGTTTACTTAAATTTGATGTTCACCTCGTCGCAGAATTATAGGCGCATTAAACTTGTTTCAGAAATAAACATTGGGTATAACTGAGGTGTGTAAGAGTGGAACTGTTATACTCAGGCTAGTTATAGAAATAGTATGCACTACAGAAACAACAATAACAAGACCTTGCGAAAAAACCATTGCATGGTTTGACGAAATGGTTTTGCAAAATTATAGTCGCAGTCGCCTTATAACGGTTGTTTGCATGAGTTTGTTAACTTATTCTCATTCTATCGTGAAATCCCGCGTGGTAAACAGTTGCCGGAGGTGGAAAAAGGAAAAATTTTGGCGCTAAGTGAAGAAAAATTTTCCTTTCGTCAAATTGGCAAAAAAATTGCAAGAAGTGATAAAGTGGTGAGGAATTTTTAAAAAAATCAAGATATAGCTATGGCTCAAAAAATCGTGTTCGTGGTCGGAAAGGTATTCTAACAGATTATGAGAAAAGAAAAGTTTTGAAGTCAGCGCAAAACTCGACCAAAAGCTTGCGGGATATGAAATTAGAACTTAACCTTCAAGTTTCGGTGTCTACAATACACAGAGCTCTAAGGAAAAGCAGACACATTAAGTTCTGTAAAATGAAGGCAGCCCTAGGACTTACTAAAAATCACAAGCTAAAACGATTAGACTTTGCTCGAAAAAATTTGCAGAGAAATGGGAATCAGGTTGGCCCTTTTGGTGTTGATCAAATTTTGTGCAGTTTAATTTATTTCAGTCAATTCTTTCAGGTGATATTTTCTGACGAAAAAAAGTTTAATTTGGATGGACCTTGAACATGTCCTTGTCCATGAATTGAGACATAATCAGAAACCGAATGATTGGAACAGTTCCCAATGAGTAATAAAAAAAGTAACAGAACTGTCGGAACCCTGAGCAAGCATGAAACACTGGGCAAAGAGAATAAACCTGAAACGGTACCTCTGTGTCAAAGTCGTAACGAAATCAGCAATGTTCCTCGTTATCGAAACTGTATAGAAACGTCAGGTATAGAAACAATACTAGAAACGTTCCTTGCATACCGAAGTTGTAAATAAACCCTGTGAAGCTTCTACTGATGAGTTGCTGTTCATAATAACATATGGGTGTTTCCAGCGTTAGGGACATTCCATACAGGCACACTATTTTCAATATAAAATCTATAGTAAGCCTTGGATCACACTTTTTTTTGTCATATATAGCCTGATGTATGATTTCCTTCAAATTCTGCGAATTGGTTGATGTTACAAAAAAATGGTATATATACGATTAATAGAGGAATAACCAAGAGCTGATACTGCATTAACATTATCTATCTAGATACGTTTTTTATTGGGAAAATATCTGTTTTAATTTTGTTCGGACGTTCCAGCTTTTTCTCTGAAAGAAAATATAAACTTTTTCACAACAAAACAAATATTGAGCACATATTTTATTGCAATTAACTCATTTAAGCAGAAATTTACAAAACTTTCATTTTCTGAACACAAAAACGATACTTAATAAAGTATAGTAGTTAAGTACATAAAGAAAAAACTGATACAAGTAACTATAATAATGAATGAGAATTAACAAGGGTATTTTAAATATTGCGTTGCCTAGATGTCGCTGTATGTCCGGAAGCAATATGATGTCAATTTTCGCATGAGAAACAGTGTAATATTTGAAGGGCTGGTATTTGTTTTACTTCAAGCAATCTATAAAAAATAAAATTTTCGTTCGGACCTTCTAATATTTAATACACTTACACTCGGGAATCCTTCTGACTTTTGAAAAAAATTTTACGCGATTCTCAAGGTATGTATGTCTTTTTTTTTACTATTTTGGGTCCGAACGCTTGAAAAAAGGACTACTTCTGCATTCACTTCATACAGGATTTGAGGTATTTTGCAAATGTATCTGTTATAAGCTACACAGGACTGACTTTGGGATAGGTCCTTGTAAACGTAATATTTCTCCAAGCGCTTTTATAGCAAATTCGCAGACGTATTTCGAAAGTCATAACTACTGAGCTAAAAAAAAATGTTAGATGGTAGTCGGAAGCACGTAAGTTTTGTAAGAACCGGTGTTCCAATGTCTATCAAATTTTGCGACGTGATATAGGAAATATGTACCTATATAATGGTAACAAAAAGTTTGGCTTAGGTGCATTTTAAAATTTTTCCCTTTGGTTGACACATTTTCGAAACCACCCATATGCAATTTTTATTTTACCACATATTCTACTTATTCTGAAATATTAAGTAGATTATAGTTGTTAGTCAACGATTCAAATACTTTTTCAAAAATCAACTGTTTCGCCGTAAAGAAGTGTAAAAAATTTGAACATTAACGAAATTCTCAAATTTGTTTATTTTTTTATGAATAAATAGTTTCCTGAATGACTCGAAGAATAAAAAATAACCCATCTTAAATAAATTGTTTTACCTATTACTCTCAGAAACTTCAAGTAATTTTGCGATTCTTCATATAAAATCAAGTGCTTACGATGTTGTACTGCACCTAGAATGCTTAAATGTTCCTGAGGTTTCGTCACAAGTATTGTTTCTATACCTGAACCTTTCGTTACATTTCGTTACTGCGGTAGCGTTACTAATTTTATTTCTATATCTCGCATAACGGTTACAGGTCTTTTATTGTGATAATCGTGGTGGGCAGTTTCGGTAAAGGTTTTGTTTCTGCTGAAGCCGTTTCCAGGAAATTGTTACTAGTTTTGTTACAAATTAGTATCATTTATCACAGCTTCGTTGCACCTTTAGCTATAGCATGTATAAATAGAGGTTTGTTTCGTTACTTACTTGTAGAACAATAATGACACAGACACTCGTTGCAACCCCTTGGTTTTTTAGTCCTTTGATGCCAAGTCCGTTTCTTGTTTTCGGCTCATTTCCATATGAAATTTTGGCATATTTCATTTATTTTTTAGGTAACTTGCGCTCGATCTAGACACTTTTTACTTGGAACTAAGTTAGAAACCCATGCCAGTGCAATAATTGTTTGAAAAAATTCCGATAAGTAGCGCATGGATCGGGAATAGGAAAAAAACTTACAGACTATTTGTGTGGAGCTTGAAGAATCTATCAAACAGATTTTAGATACTGCTTCCAAAATATAAAATTTTGATATATGTATATCATGTATATATTTACATAAAAATCAGATGAAAAATACTTCTGTGAGTAAAAAATAAAATTTTTTTAAAAGGTTTTATTGTATATGTATTTAAATATTTTTTGAGTTGCAATGACTAATTTATCGAAGTTTAGGTATGAGCTTCCCAAATGAGGTCAAAGGTTTTCTACGCCATCTTCGCATGCAAAATAGTTTTGTGAGCCCCTGTACATTGTGCTGTGTTTAAATAATATGACATAACTAACATTAGTTTAAGAAAAATTTTATAAATTTGTTTAATCTAAATCTTAACTCAGTCGTTTCCTTAACGTGAGAGAAAAACAAAAATTCATTTGGTTGATGAGGTTGCGTTAAGAATGGAGAATTAAGACACAGCACACATAATTGATAACCCCTGCGGGTGAGGGGCTTAGAATATGCCCGAAGTAGGCATACCGGTCGTAAGAGGCGACTAATATGCACAAAGGTAATGACGTGCAACTCGATGGTTGATCTGCGGATAAGATGCCTCTCACCTCTAATTACCCATCTCTCTTTCCTTACGGAAGGAGGGGTGACATGACCTGGAAGGTTCCACTGGTCATAAATCGCTACCACGACAGTCGGGCAGTACCGCAAGGGAGTACCGGAGCGTACCGGATTCATATCCGGCCAAGGACTGTCAGTTCGACAGCACTCCCCAAAACCTTGTGGGAGTGTTTTTGTCGTTACAACAACAACAACAACAACACATAATCGATTGCATTGCTCCTCATATGGTTAACTCAGGTGTTTTATAGGGTTACCGATAACGCACCAAAAACTTGGCTTTTGGAAACGATAGCTTAAACCAACAGATATGCAACCAAAAATATAATTTTGAACATTATTAATTTTCAGTATATTTTAAATTTTAAAGCTCGGGTTACATTTTTAGAATTTAGCAATCATTTGATTAGAAGTAAAGTAATCGGTCATTGCGGCGGAGACCAGTGTGTTTTCAAACGACTCGGGCATTCCCTGTGTGCTAAGCTCAGCTGGAGTATAGGAAAGATAATAAAATCAAATATTTACACTCGAAATAAAGGGTGGCTGATGAATTTTGCTACATTAAAAACTCAAATAATTTTTTTTCAGTGTATGGAATTAATTTTTCTTTTATTCATGTTAAAGCTCATTAAATTTTATTAAATATAGCTTAATTAGTTTTAAAAATAATGGAATTTAAATGCCCCCCCTGCTCGTCGATGCATGTGCGGCATCTTACCAAAAAGTTGTTCATTACTGCTTGGAGAGTTGAGACAGGAATAGCCGCAATTGTTTCTCGAATGGATTGCCTTAGTTCATTCAAATTTGTTGGTTTTGCTTTGAAGACTTCCTGTTTGCAATAACCCCACAAGAAAAAGTCAGGTGCAGTAAGGTCAGGCGACCTGGGTGGCCAACGGAATGTGGAGTTTCTGGATATCAGCTTATTGGGAAATTTTCGTCGCAATTCTGTCATAACAGGTTGGGCTATATGACGAGCTGCACCATCTTGCTGAAACCACACAGAGTTGAAAGAAATTCTCATTCGGCGTAATTCTGGATAGAAAAACTCTCTCAACATGCTCAAGTAACGGTCTCCAGTAACCGTAACGGTGTGACCGTTTTCTTCGAAGAAGTAGGGCCCGACAATGCAGCGTGATGAAACTGCACACCACACTGTGACACGAAGTGGATGCAATTCCGTCTCATGGAGTATCTGTGGGTTGGAAGCACTCCATATTCGACAATTTTGTTTGTTTATGTTGCCGTTTAAATCGAAATGGGCCTCGTCAGACATGAAAAGACAGTTCAACATGTTTCCATCCTCTTCCACCATTTGAAGCATCTTCTGGCAAAATTCCAAGCGAATCGGCAAGTCTGCAGCATTCAGTTTGTTGGCCATTTGAATTTTATATGGGAATAAGTCCAAATCTTTGTGCATAATTGACTGTAATGACTGTCTGCTTACACCCATTTGAGCAGATAAGCTTCTTGTCGAAACACGTGGATTGTTTTGTATGGCAGCAGCTACAGCAGCGATTGTTTCCTCCGTTCGAACTGAAGGGTTTCGATGGTAAGGTCTTCTGTTGACTATCCCATGCTCGGCAAAATTGTTTACAAGTCTTATTATGGTCCATCTGCTCGGAGGATTGCCGCCAAACGTGCGCCTATACTCTCTTTGAACCGAAACTACGGACTCCAGTGCGTGATAGCGGCGGACAATCCAAATTCTTGTTTCAGTGTCCCAGTTATCCATTTTTGTTAAATGTAAAAGTCAATCTGCAAAATAAAAAAAAAATTAACCAGATTCATTAACCCGAATCTTCCCACGATTACCATATGGTAATGCAAACATGTCGTTGCAATTTTACGTATTATGTCTGAAGTAAATAACAAAAACAAAAAAGAATAACTGTATTTCACGCAGAGGAAAATCGAAGCGAGGAAAATGAAAATGGACTTCATTTTCGTGCTCAGGAGATCGAAATACATAAGTATACAACATTTCACAAAAATCCAAAACAAAAAAAGTTATGGGACTTCCCGGGTTAAATAGAAAAAAAGTTATTTAATTTTTTTTTGGTAGCGGCTTTCATTAGCCACCCTGTAGAAAAAGAGCGTTTCAATTCCGATACCGAAATTTAGGTTCTTGGCCACAACCTGGCAACTATAAATTTAAAAATATTTTATCTATGACAATGTTCATCATTTCGCCGTTTTTAGTGCTTCTTAGTACCGCCAATCCCGATTATTTTAAAATAAGTACAGTGAATACCACATTTCCGATATTCCGTTCGCATCTCTAATTGCACGCTACTGCTTAAGACGTTATTTATAATCAGATCGAACAAGGTCTGCATATTTACTGCTCCTATTTTGAATATGTCATGATATTGGTATTGTTATTTTTCTTCTTCTTTGCGCTCAACTGACAGACATTAGATACTTTCGTGTTGCAAACGTGTTTCTTGTTTGGTTGCATATTGTAGCTCCACATCTCGGGGGTAAACAGTCACAGTTTCTTTTCACTTTTGGGTTTGTCTACCACCACCACCACGTTTTTTGACGACAACGTGCAAACTAGCAAAATGGCAACAAATGAACTGGAAATGATGTCGGCAACAATGACAATAACAAAGCCCCGAACATTCAGCAGCCAATTGCTTTTGTAAATATGTGAAAAAAAGCAGATTTTTGCTTTGTCTGTCTTCTATTTTTGCAAGGGTATATCAATTTGGAACTATCAGCTTTATTGCTAAATTTTTTATTCCTAGAACCACAAATTGGCATGAATAAAAATAGAAAATCATATCCAAGTACCACAAGGTTGGGGAACCCTGCAGAACCTATACAAAAAACCAACCGTGTAAAATGGATTATAAATTCGGAACTTGGACCTAGGCATCCTAGAGAGCGGAGCATGAATGTCAAGAGGCGACTTTTCGTTTATTCTATTTAGCTGCAAATGAAACCTGGCATAGAAGAAAACGAGATGGCCTATAGCTACCCTTTGATGGAAGTACTGTGTAGAAGTTCTGCATAGTGTGCGGAAGTGCCTCATACAACCATATACGATCTTCATCCGCTATGAGGATAAATTGAATGGACATAAACAGATTAATGATGGCACTCACCTTCAAGAAACATTTTTGGCCCATGCCGCATTTGACACCGAGGCCGCTACAAACAGTTCCCTCAAAAACCCCTTTTTGGAGAACTTGACCTAGTTTGCGATATTTAAATATAACGAGAGCTATATGGTATGTATAAATTGTTTCAAAAACACTAACTTAACTCGGTGTCGAATCGTCGCATCTGTTAGTCTGGTAACAATGGCTTATCCAATGAAGAATTAATCTTGCAAACAAATTCCACTTCGGACTGCGTAGGCAATTGAGAAGTAAAGTCCTCTCTCGATGAACGAAAATAACACAAATAAGTCACTTATCGTACCCGCCTTGCTGTATGGTGAAGAGCATGGACACTGAAAACATCTGATGAGGCGGATCTGGGAGTATTCCCACTTAGTTTAGTTGGCTAGGCCATGTTGTGCGAATGAAAGCAGATACTCCGGCTCCAGAAGGTATTCTTATTGGCACATACCGGTTTTAGAAGAGGAAAAGGGAGGCCACCACTCCAATGGAAGGATCAACCACAGACCGATTTTGCGATCCCGTAGTGTTTCTAATTGGCGCCAGTTGGAAAAAGAAGAAACGATTGGTGAGCTATGTTGGGCGTCCAAAATCTTTTAGACGGTTAAGCGTGATTTGAGGAAGAAAGTAATAGCTTATTAGTAGACAGAAAACATCTGATCCAAGAGTTATAGGCAAGTAAAAACAGAGATCTCGACACCTAGAAGTATGTAGACAGTAAGCTGGCGGAGCGGTAAAAACATAATCTTATGGAAAACTTGACCTCGATTAAAGTAATCATAATTATAAGGCGAAGGAAGATACAAATGATTTCCTCGACTTATCCTTAACCCGTTGTTATTGTAGCAGCACTTCTTGTTCAAATTAAAAATGAAAAGTCTTTTATTGGATAAAGACGGTGTCATTCAGGCATGTAAAACCGTTTTGTTTTGGGAACTATTCCAGTCTTTACCTCACATTAAAACAACCAGTTTCAGCAACGAGCACCCTTAATGAATCACCATACACACATACAGATATATCTCTGTCAGGTGAAAATTGCTAAAGAATGTGGAAATTGTTATGGATGTTTTGTAATCGAAAACAAATTCGAAAATAATTTTTCTTGGCTTTGTGTTAGATAAGAAAACAAAGTTGCGAATGCGACATGAAAAGAAGTATGGGAAGGCATAGTTTAGCAAATCAGATTGAATGTTGCTTGAGAATTAAGTTTACATTGAGCAGAAAAATTTCACTCAAGTATTTAGATCACTTGATTATTTACTGGGTCATTATGTAAAACGCAAAGCGGCGCAACGAGTTACTTCTTCTCTTTTAAAGAAAAACTCTTATTAAATTAAGACGTTGACTCCCTGCAGTGACTGTCAGTAAATGGGAGTTGCTATGTGAACTTCTTTTGGTACAACTAACTGCTAAAGATGAAAGTGAGTGACTGCGGCACAAAGTGTCACAGTGACTTACGTAATCAGCCCCTTAGGAAAATATCTACTAATTTCTGGGAATAAGAAGTATATAGAAGGTAACAGAAGTAGGAAAACTGTAAATCAGTTCAAACAAATTCAAGAAACGTGTAGATTCCATTGAAGACATGATTTACCAAATTTGCGAGATACCTTACGACAAAAAACAATTATAAAAGTAAATCTATGGCGTCGATACACTTCATCGGAGAAACGTAAATAAGCCAACTCAGTTTTTCAAATAAGCGATTAATATTTCTTCAGACGACTTTGAAACCACTTTGAGATTGCTGAATATAAGACAAATGAAGCCTCGGAAGTGGAAAACTTCTGGAAAGAACATAACATCAGATGGCGGACAGATTTGAAAATATGGAAAGCGTTACTTTATCTGAGAGGAATATAAGTAATCTGATACAGCCATAACTGGAAAGTCACAGGCCTTGACATTATCCATAATTATTGGATTAAAAAATGTACCTACACACAAATATACTTAGTCCAATTTTACACGTAATTTTTACGAGGCAAAACGCTAATAACCGGATTTTTCACGAAAGGACAGACATATCCGCTACCGCAAGATAAGAATGAAACTAAAAACCCTGCGAAATACATTTTACAAACTGTTAACAGCATGTATTGCTAACAAGATTTATTGCCATTTAGAGCAAGAAGGTTGTGTTAAAAACTCTCAGGGCTGGAAAGAGCAGCTTCTTATAGACTACGTTGTAATGGAACAGGCGTATCATAAGCAAAGACTTAGATTTAAGGCATATTTGGACTACAGAAAGCGTATGATAGTGTACCTCACTCTTGGTTAGTTGAAGTATTAAAAGTGTATAAAATATCCCCTAATATAATTAATACTCTTGAATATTTAACGAATGCACCGAAGGTCAAATGTTCGAGCCCTGGGACAGGTAACACTAAAAGAAGTGTGAAAATATTTTTTCAAAACGGTGTCGCATCTCGGCAGTGGTTTGTCAAACTCTCAGAGTATATTTCTACCATGAAAGGCTTCTAAGTAAAAACTCATCTACTTTGCATGTGCCGTTCAGAATCGGCAACAAACTGTAGGTCGCGCCAATTTGTAGGAAAAATTAGAAGCAGCACACCACAAACTGGTAGAGAAGCTCGGTCTTAATCTCCTCGGCGGTATATATCGCGGCAATTATTTATTTTATTTTTATGGGAGAACATTAAAACAAACAATGGGCTTTAAGACAGTGTGTTCTCTGATTCGAATCTATATGATATATTGTGTAAGGATCGTGATCAAGCTAAAACGGGATGTGTGAAAGGCGGCGGCTTTCTTATCGCAGTAAGGCGAAAATACCATGTCTTCTCGATTCAACTTAGTAATGATGATTCGTTGCTCGACCAACTGTGTAGTTGGATATTTGATATGATGATACCCATATTTGTGTACTTGGGGACTTTAACCTCTGCAGTATTAACTTGAGTATGAATAATAATAGTGGGGGGCTTATCTCTAACAATATTGTAACTAAGATTAGGAAGTCCGAATTAATAGACTGGGTCGATTTATTAACCGATATCGCGCCATCGATTTTTCAATAGGTTTTGGGCTCAAGAAAAAAAGTTCCACCACATGTACCCAAAAAAAAAAATTTTCGAGCCTGCGAAATTTAATTTTTTTTGACTTTTTTCGACTTTGATTTTTAAGGTTTTTTTCATAACCTACTAAAAAATGTATACCCTGTCCGACCCAAAAATGTCCGCTAAAAACGTTGGCGATAACACTTTTTTGAAAAAAAAAAAAAAAAATTTTTGGGTTTTGGGGAGTGTTTTGGTCAAAAAATTTACCCTTTCGCCATTTTTTTAAGGGTTTTTTCAGCATACATGCAAAAATGTTTTCGGTGAAAACGAATTTGTCTCATATTTCCTGTCCCAGTTAAATTATGCGCTAAAAACGTTGGCGATAACAGTTTTTTGAAAAAAAAATATATTTTCAGGTTTTAGAAAAGTTGATTTTTCGACCAAAACAAGTCCCAAAACCCGAAAACTAAATTTTTTTTCAAAAAACCATTATCGCCGATCAATCACTTTTACTGCAAGTTCCGGTGCTCCCCAAGGTAGCATCGTAGGCCCGCTGTTATTTATACTATTTATAATCTACATATGTACATTAGAAATTGTTTTCCAATCTCTAATTATTTACTTTATGCTGATGACTTAAAAGTTTTATTGCTATCAGGTATGATGATGATGCAGCGAAACTCTAGATTGATCTGGATAATCTCGTTTTGTGGTGTTTAAAATATCTTTTTTTTTTCAATATAAATAAATGTTTTCGTGTTGTTATTCTAGGCGTCAAACTGTTATAAATTCACAGTACTATCTGGATAGCCGTACATTGAATAATCTCGCTGAAACTAAATACCTCGGAGTGATTTTTTGTTCTAAATTTTCCTTTAATAGTCATGTAAATTTCATTTTGGCCAACTCGTATTCGGTCTTAGGCTTTTTTCGGCGAAATTTCTCTGTTTTTGTGACCCTTACAATTTTAAATTCTTATCAACTGCCCTTGTTCGCTCACACCTGAAATATGCAGTTATTATTTGGATACCATATGACAAGTTTCCAGTGAGCAGGATTGAAAGAATACAAAACATTTTTTTGAAATATGAACTGTGTTCGATACGGACATACCCATTCATAAAAGTAATTTTTCTGGTAGTGTTACTTTTAATTTATAAGTATATTTTATCGCTAGTCTGTTAGGTACTCTGCACTGTAGACTTAACTTAAATAAATAAATAAATTAAAATCCAAATGCAGTTCAATAAAGAAATAAAACAAAATAAAATAAAATAAAATAAAATAAAATAAAATAAAATAAAATAAAATAAAATAAAATAAAATAAAATAAAATAAAATAAATAAAATAAAATATAATAAACCAGAATCAAATAAAATAAAGTAAAATAAAATATAATAAAATAAAATAAAATAAAATAAAATAAATTAAAATAAAATAAAATAAAAAAAAAGTAAAATAAGATTAAATAAAATAAAATAAAATAAAATAAAATAAAATAAAATATAATAAGAAATAAAAAGATAAAATAAAATAAAACAAAATAAAATAAGATGAAATTAAATAAAATTAAAATTTTAACTGTATTTACTCCTAATAAATTGAAAGCTGTTTTTGCTCAGCGAAGTGTGGTTAAAGACTTGTCAAATGAATTCGCTTTATGGATTGACTGTTGTCAGAAATATGGAGGTCAGGAATAAAGCGAGTTTTTAATAATTTACGATTTTTTTTAATAGAAAACTTTGGTCAGTCAAAAAGGCAGGCCTCGCAGTTTTTCTGTGTTTCTACTATATTTCTTTTAAGTAATTTTCCTACATAAAAGTAGCCAGAATTTTTTTTCGCCTAGAACACTGTACGCTTCACATCATCGCTCGATTTTAGACTCCTTAGGAATGTGGTAAGTATAAAAGTTCTCCAATTGAAACCATAAAATTATGAACTAAAAGTATGAATATAATAAGGGCCATAAATGTGTTTAAGCATTTATCAAAACCGTGCACATACATACATACAAGCTTTTAGGAAATCGCCTAGCTACATACGCACCAGAACGAATTTGATTTCTCCAATGTAGCAGGAACACTTGTAACAATGCCGGCAAGAGCAAAGAAACCGAGTTACGTTTAAACGAGGGAATTCACTTGATATTAGCAGATATGTATGTTTGTGTGTTTGTTTGTACGTGCATGGCAGGATGTACAAAAAGAAAAAAATTTACGAAATTTATGTTGTTGCGAAAGTTTCTTGACTACACCCAAGGGCCTTTTTAGCGATTGTGAGCGTCGCTTGGACTGACAGGCGAATTCACAGAAAATTAGGCAGCAGTTGGGTGATTAGTACATAGAGCAATCGTCAAGAGAACCGAAAGCGGTTTACACAAGTACGTAGCAATCTTTTACTGCAGGGATGAGTTGCATTTGTGAATATGTGACTGTATCCAAAAACATTTTTATCGAACGTAAATAGGTAAGTGTTACAGTTTATGTCAGATTGCAAATTGTCAGCATTTAATGCTAAGAACATATATTCTTTCAATTAACCACTTGCTTAACTGCAGCATGTTACTTTAAATATCGTGCTCACTGTAATTTAAATGAGTTAACATTAGGCATGGGACTATTCGAAAAAAATATTCATTTATTCGAATAATTTATGCTTTTATTCGAATGGTATTATTCGAATAAATTAAAACTATTCGAATAATAGGTATTCCAATAGTTAAACAAATATCCCCTGAAGTCAAACCAACTAGTTACAAACTACTTTACAACTAGTGTATGAACTAAGCCCAACTAATCAGCCAACTGTCATAACTCTATATAAGCAACTGGTAAGTTTAACATGGTGATGTCCTATGAGATGTCAATTGTCAGATTTCGACCAGCAAATACCAGTCAGCTACTACTCGTGAAATACTCGTTTGTGTATAGTGGAAATATACTAGTATCATACTGGTCGTAAAATACCAGTTTCATAGTAGTTCAAAATGGAAGGAAATGTACTAGTAGAATTGCAGTCTAGTCATACTAGTATCATACTAGTTCGAATAAGATACGAAGATACTAGTCCAAATGTGGACCAAAACCTCTAGCAGGGATTAAAATATGAAAATGGACTCATCAATACATCATTTTAATTTTTCATCATTTTCGCTGAGAAAAACACCGATTTGGGATTGCAAAACGTAAACTATATCTTTGAAATATATCATAACCTGGTTGCGAATTACAATAGCATGCAATGCAAATGAAATAAACGAGAGAAATAATTACAGCTTACATACTATGAAAATTGTAGTCGTATACTAGTATCGACTGGACTTTTTCTGACTAGTATGATTTCAAGCAGAAAATTATAGTTGGATACTAGTATGTTTACTGACTGGTTTGATATTCCATTGCAGTGCCACTACAGCTTATGCACACAGTTGAACACGCAAGCATACATGCACACAAAACGTGAATGCATGCTCATAGGTAGAACCGATGAAGACGGTGAATTTCGCTTCCAACATCTCTCGCATTTCAATACAACTCTTTGAATACCACTATTCGAATAAACGGATAAATTATTTGAATAAACACTATCCGAATTTTTTTGAAACGAATATTATTATTCGTTTATTCGAATTGTATTTATTCGAATATTATTCGAAAATAATCCCAATACTAGTTAACATTTATCTATGATTTCACAAACTAAAACCATTCAAGTTTCAGGTTTTTTTCTTACACGACGCCACTTATTGTAGATCCATTCGGCAGACGGCATTGACTAGTTTACGTTTTAAAGGTCATTACAACTCTTGGCATCCTATTTTCGTTACAAAATAGTGAACTAAACGGTTTAGTCGAGGTCATATATAGTGGCAACCTAGTGTTAGGTTACGTTAAAATGGCAGTTCCTCTGCACAGCCGAGCAACGCACAGGAAGTTTTCGACACTTTTAGTTTCAGTTCTTGGAAAGCAGCCAGCGTGCAGCCTCCTTTATGACTGTAAGTTTAGCTTGGAAGACTCTGAAGTAGATCGGCAGACTATTGCTCAAGGAGAGCGATAGATCTTCCAAGTAGGCCCACCTTGCCGTTAAGCTCAGAGACATGTGTGAAGATAGACGTAGCCTGTGGGTCTAGCATATGTACGGCCTCCCATTCGTGCCTCTCAGGGTTTCTTGTGTAGAACTTTGTGTTCGACTAAGAGAAGGTCGGTGCAGTGCAGTCTACTACCCACACATTTGTTCGAATATCGTGGCGCTCTAGCGCTAAACGGCTTTCAGGCGGACTACACTGCAGCACAACCTCCAAATCCTTTTTGAGCGTTGATTCAAGGGCCCCCGTAATGAGCATCACCGCTGACCTCTGTACTCTGCTCATCCGGCCTTTGTTATTGCTTTGCTCGAGCACAGACTACCACACTGCAGTAACGTAATAGAGGATTGAACTTAGAACCGTAGTATACACTCAGACCACAGCTCGCCTAACGCGGCAATTGCTTCTTTATTACGCATAGCGAGAGTTCATCGGCGCAGGAGACCAATTTGAGTCACCTTTAATGCCATCACGGATGACAGGTGAAGGGCAGGAATATTTCTCGAAGAAATCATTATAGAACCTACACAGTACTATTAGCACCGATTTCCTGTTGGCTGTAGTGATGTTGGTGTTGGGGTGGCCCTTGTCGAGGTGCTCTTCATTAAACGTTCTTCGGGGGCTTAGCGCTGAAGTGTTTGTAGCTGCAGCCAAATGTCTATGTCCCTTGAATTTGCTCGCTGTACTTTCCAGGGCTAGTTGTCGCTTAGAGGCTAATGGCTTTGGCTTGGCCCCATAGTGATATTTTTTCTCGCCGCTTTTCCGTTTCTGTCTTACGGCGAGAATCTGGGTTGCCCAGGCTTGGGATGCGTTGTACTCCTCCGTCAGTGCGCCAGGAGACACGCTCTACAACCTTGTCCTTATTTTGGCTGCGGATCGCCGGTCACGGCCACGCTGTGATGAAAGGAGCGATTTTTCTCACACCTTTTGCCTCGGGTTGCTCAGCGCTATTGGCAGCTCTAGAGGCTGACCTTTCTCCTGCATAAGGATTGTGGCCCAAAGATCTTTGCAATCAATTCTATAATAGCTTTACTACTCGTCGCAAAAAGTCTTGGTTTAAAAAATTCCATCAAAGAAAGTAAGAGCGCCAATTAATTTTTCTTCCTTTCTAAGCAACGTGATTTTTTAAACTCGCTGCTTTTCACGTCAAAGTGCTTTACCTACCTTCACTTGTTTGGCATTGCATATGGTCAATGTAATTGTATACTATCGATTCATATTCGATTTTCAACATTCTCATGTTGCAATACAAAGCCAAATACTTTCAAGTACACATGTACTTGCATGTGGTTGTGTGTGTGTTAAAGTATCTATTAAATTTACAGTTATAAATTGGGTTCCACCCTGATAAACGACTGTATAAGGCGAGTTTCTATAGTTTGAGAAATGCTACACGATTTCCAACCAGCGCACAACTTTGATATACTGCAAATGGCTATGGAAAACCAAATCCAATTCCATTGTGGGCAGCATCCAGCTATAAGGAAATGCTATTGATACTGTTGTTGATTTTATTTTTTTATCTATTTATTTTTTACCAAATAATAGCAGCAATATAAATGGCACAATCGGTAGAAAATCATGCTTTCGCAGATGTACTACATATGTGATGTTGTATGTAGCAGTCGTGCACCCACAAAAATTTTCAAACTCGAATGAACAGCACAAATCGTCTGTCACAAACACCATTTGCTAAGCGCAAGCAAGTTTAAGTGCAATGTACACATAGATTTATACATAGAATACAATATAATACAGTGAAAACTCTCTCCGTACGAACACTTTCATTTAATGGGCGAACATTTTTCCATGCACCAAGTTTATAGTACAATTTTTAGAACAAATTTCATTCTGTTAGGCGGTCGCACCCTTGGCTGAACACGGGAAGTCATTTGCTATGAAACTCCACCAAAAACGTCTATTAAGCGAACGCGAACCTCTTGTCAACGGACTAGAAAAGTTGTTTTTATAACAAACCAACAAACAAAAACTTTTCTTAGGCGGATGTGTACTTTGCGCTGGTACCAATTGATATTGAAAAACTTTCAGTAAATGGGCATTCTAATAAAAATTTGGACGACACTTGAGATGACATCCACTGGCTAAGTACACGGCTAAAAATTTGAGCTTAAATTTTAAACTTTTCTGGGCTACATACGAGTATATGTCCAAACCAAATTTGATATAGAATATAAATTATGCCAGTTTTCGAAAAAGAGCTTAAAAAAATAGTTTAAATTTTAAACCAAAAATGTCTTAGCAATTAAAAAAACATAAAAACATCAGTTAACAAGATTCGAGCCGACGCTTCCCCCGTCAGAGTTGCCTACTCTACCCACTGAGCTACGGCGCACACAAAACAGCTTAGAGAAAAATTCAATGACTTGAAAAAGCTTTCAGAAATAAATGAAAAGAAATTTTAAAAATTTTAGACGTTCTTTTAATTCAGTTTTAAAGCAAAACTACAATAAATTGAAAATTGCTGTAGGTAATTGAAAGGTTTGGAAGTTATTATAAAAAAGTTTAAAAAATTGCTTAAACCGCCGAAGGGCTTAAGATTTAAGCTAAAATTTTTAGCAGTGTAATTTCTACAAAAAAATCAGTAAACCGAAGAATTATGAAATAACTCCCTACTCCCTTGAACAAACATTTCTGTTAGGCGAACAAAAATTAACTGACCGTGATTGTTCGCCCAAGGGCGGTTTTACTGTACTTGTTAATATGAACTATGTTTGTGGACATGTTTACGAGCACGGGTGGATGTTGGAGATTTTAATGAGGGGGTCGCTTAACTTTTAGCTTTGCTGGGTGTTTGTAACACTTATAACAGGAATTCCGTAGAAATAAGAATGGTGACGTGCTACCGGACGTACAGAATCTCCTCCAGTTATAGAGGGAATACTTCTCCTCATTGATAAGTAGCCAGGGAAATGAGAAACCAGTTAACTCAACCTCGACAGTGTAAACTTCTTACCACCTCCCGCATCTGACGAAGTTGAAATGACAAGGCTTAAAAGTAACAAAGCTGCACCATATTAAAATATAATTCCACGGGCGCATGCCTCCAAATTAGAAATAAAGCGTGCTCTGTCAAACTGAATCAAAGTAGAGTTTCTCGCTATATAATATAATTGGTTTCGTGTTGCTTCTAATCTGTACATATAATACAATTGTAACAGGTCGATGTCTGTACATTACATTACATCATTATTAAGCCAATAGAAGCCATATCAACAGTTTTCAGAATTTTTGTCTGTCTGTATGTTTGGTCGAGCATCACTCCAAAACTACTAAATGGCATTACTAGATCTTTGGCTTAAAATTTAAGATATGAAGTGTTCCGATAGCTTTACCGGTTTTGGAGATAAAGGTAAATATGTGGACCAAGGTGACCCAAAATGTGTTAGTGCAATATGGGTATCAAACGAAATGTTATAACGATCTAATTAAGTTGATGTAATTAAGTTGATATAGTTAAAATCGGATTCAATCTATTGTTAGTTCTTAGACTCAGTGAAGCGGGCTGGGTTTACTAGTTTTCAATACAAATTTTCAAAGCAGAGTACACGCGGAGAGTTGCATAACCAGAAACTTTCAATATTTAATGCCAGCATCTTATATATAAATAGACAAGATGAATGCAATGTAGAACCGTTTTCTGCTAAACTATAATTCTAAGGTATACAAATTATATATGTATAGATAGGAAATTTTGAGGTGTACTTTTATCCGTAAATAAAAAAATTTTTAAAAATTATTTTAATATAAAAAATTTAACATAAAAGTCACACCACTACACATTCACTTATTCACACTATAGACACGCTGTGTGTGTGTGTACTTGCTTTTTGTGTACTATGCTGAGGAGTTGCTTTGTAGGAAACAATTAAGCGCCGTAGTAGTGTGAGTAGACTTGCCATGCATGTTTTTGTGTTATTCGTGTGGTCGGCTCTCACTGTGAGTGCGAAGAGTTGGTGATGGACCAATGAAAAATAAGTATTCGCACCATAGATACTCTGTTGTGTCATGCATTTTTGCTTTAGTTGTTGTTATTGTATTGATTACTGGCTACGATGCCCAGTGTCAGCTGCTCTCCTGAGAGCACGAAAAGTTGCTTTGTTGGCAAGCAATGTAAAATATGAGCAAATATGTAAAATTCATTGCTGATACCTACAAACAGGGTTTACAAAAATAAAATAAATGATTACTCATAAAGAGTATTAAACACCGAAGAAAATTAAAGGAAAATAGAGGAAAGGAACAGAATTGAAAGGAAGGAAAATTAAAGGAAAGAAAGGAAAGAAAAGGAAAAGGAAAGGAAGGAAAGGGAAGGGAATGGAAAGGAAGGAAAATTAAAGGAAAGAAAGGAACGGTAAGGAAACGAAAGGAAGGGAAGGGAAAGGGAATTAAAGGAAATGTAAGAAAACGAAGGGGAAATAAAGAAAATAAAAGGAAGGGTAGGGAAAGGAAAAGAAGTTTGTGGAAAGTAAAAAATAAAATAAGAGAGTAAAAAAAGAAATCAAGGAAAATAAAAATATGTTAGAGGAAATTAACGACATAGAAAGGAAGAAAAAAAGGCGGATAAAACATACCTGCAGCAAAAAAATAAAATAAAGTTTATTGGTTGAATTTCAACCACAGGGCGAACTCTAGTATTTTGGAAATTTCCAACATTTTTTTGAGACACAACGCGAAAAAACAGTTTGTGATGGATATGTGAGATGAACAGGAGCAACATGTTGAAATAGAAGATGTGGCTCTAGGAGCAGGGGATGACGAAGCGTTGTATGTGAACGGAAGAAAAGGAGAGAGAGAAATACTTAATGGCACTCATCGAGACTGATAGAGTAAACAGGTTTTATCTAGAAAAAGGTGTGCTTGCCATAAGCCCCTGCGTATGGTTTGAGGTAGTTTGGGGGTTACAAACCCATATTAAACTTATCTAATTTCTTAAGCAAATACTGAGATGTCTCGTTTAAATTTGGTATGCAGAATCCTTCACACACATCTCTCATCGTCATTCAAAATGAGCTAAATCAGAAAACAGCCACGCCCACTTTTTATATTTCGAATATTTTGCAAAATAAAACACGCAATGCACCTATTAGGATAAAATGTCCTGTTTATATTAAATTATGCAATGGTTTTTTTATACCTTTTATGCACATGGTATTATACTCTTGGTCCGATGTTTGTAAGTATGAGAAGAAGAAGAGATATCCCAACCAATAAAAATACCGAAATGAAATTGTTGTTGTTGTTGTAACGAGAAAACACTCCCCAAAGGTTTTTGGCAGTGTTGTCGAAAGTGAAATGATCAGGGCGATGATCTGAGTCGATTTAGCCATGTCCGTCTGTCTGTCCCTCTGTCCATTTGTCTGGCCGTCTGTCTGTTTGAACGCAAACTAGTCCCTCAGTTTTTGAGATATCTTGATGAAATTTGGTATGGAGTAGCCATTTTGTAATACATTAACCATTTGTCGGACCCAACAAGATCGGACCAATACAACACATAGCTCCCATACAATCGAATGTTCCGATAAATGTGGTTTGGGCTATAACTATTGCAATTTAATAGCCAGGAACACCAAATTTGGCAGCTACAGTACTTATTACATATATAATGTGTCTAGTGAAAATCCTCAAGATTGGACCAACACATCGTATAGCCCCATACAACACATTTTTTAGCCTAAACGGGGTTTAGGCTATGTGTCTTTAAATTAACAGGGCAAGACCCTCAAACTTTGCAGAGTTTGTACTAATTACAGATCGGACATTTAAAACCGTGATGTGTATTCATTCATGAAAGGTATACAGCCTTTGAAAAGCCGAAGACAGTGCTTTCCTTACTGTTTTTTTTTTTTAATTTAAAAAAAAAAACATTGAGACTGCCCACTCTGATTAAGTTCATTTTACAAATAAATTGAGGACCAAATTTACTTTTATATGCAAGACTTTTAAAGGATCGTAGACGAATATAAGAGCCCATATATATATAAAATTTATTTTTTTGAACGAAAGCGATAGCAAATACTGATTTCATAACGACAACTGTTTATTGTGGAAATGTGCAAAATCGGTCTAGGTCACGTGATAAACTTTTTAAGCAAAACTTGACCAGAAAGCAAGTAGCCGTGGCGCAGCCTACTACTTTTCTGTCTAAAGATTATTCTCTTATAAAATAGGAGTACTCGTAATTTTTATTTAGAACTATCAGACCCGGCAGACGTTGTCTTCCCTAAAATTTTACTTGCCTTAGTTTTACAAATTGTACTATCTTTCCTCCCAAATAGCCGCTTTCTCGTAATTTATTCCTGTATCATCCTTTTTTCTAATTTAAACCTGTGGCTTTTCCAAAAACTGTATACAGCATGTGTGGTGCCCAGCGAACTCCTGAACATATCGTGAAAGTTTAATTGACATCTACAATAATCTGTAGATATTAATGAAGCACAAACCCAAATTATGTAAATCTTGACTAAAGAATGCATATATCCAAATATCATTAATTTAGACCAATTACTTTCAGAGTTATGGCGTATTGCAATTTCATATAGCCAGGGCGCCTCTCACTTTTTCTACACTATATATAGCCCATACTGTAACCAGTAAACCCTAAAATATACAGGGAAAATTTCATAATCGGATGAGTACTTTGGACGCCTTTAAAGACACACATCCATTTTTGTTTAAAAGACTAGTTGACCTGCCGAACTTTGTTCCGTCTTAAAAGCAATAAATTTGCAGATTTTTCATTTTATTTTTATTAGAATGATAAATGTAAATAAAAAATCAATTAAATTAACGATCCTTTATTGGTAATGTATTTTAGTGCATGGGTTGCACTCTTCAATCAAGCACCTTGTGATAGACATTTTTCGTTTTATTATCAGGCGAAAAGAACAAATAACGCAGATCGTCTTCCGATCCGTGAACATGCCACATATAACTGGCCATGAGAAAAACATGGATTTTCTAGATTCAGACCACAAACTTTCAAGAATTGGCCCTGTCATTTGTTACTGGTCATGGCGAAAACACCTCCATTTGCCCAAAGTGAAGGCTAGAATGCAAGCAGTAATCAGTGCTGCAATCCTATCGAAACACTGCTTGATTCAAAACAGAACTTGATAAATTTCTTCCTGTGCTTCGACAATTATCTAGTTGTTGATTTCTGAGGTTTGCTCGACGATTTCGAATTGCCAACCGAGCCATTTCTCGGGCTGCCTCTTTTTGCTCTTGTAATTGAGAAGCACGAAGTCGAGCCATACTAACGCGGCGCTCTTCACGTGCAATTTCTTGCTCTTCTTCAGTCCTTTCATTCGCAACGTTTCGAATCCCACTTGTATAAGGGTTTTGTCGTCAAATATTTGATCGTCTTGGTAGCGACATGATATTGTTAATGATAATATCGGCACAATACACTAATAAAAACTCGAAACCCACACACCACCGGTCAACTTCAAAATACTAAATTTTTAAAACTTTCAAAAAAGCATCAGGAATCAGTAAATACTTGCAAGCAAAACTGCTTTTGGCATTTTCATTGGTTAATAGCTTACATTTTTAAGATTTTGTTGTTGCTTTCCTATGTCACGACCATTTGTTTTTGACTTGCAAGTTTTACTGAGTGAATTTCCCCCAGCAATGAAATGTAAAAATGCGCTCTCTCCCTGCAAATCCTTTTTGTCCTACCATAAATAAAAGACAATTAGAATAGGTCGGTCCCTGGTCCACTTACCGGAAAAAAAGGAATATTAAAAGTCAACAAAAGCAAAGGGCTACCAATATATCAAATTTCAAGCAAATGGCACCATAAATAAAAAGTTTTGGAATAGGTCGGTTCCTGATCAACTTCCCGGAAAAAGGTATCTTATGCCTTTTTCTGGTTCCAAGCTACCTCCCCACCAATTTTCAGACAAATCGGTCCAGCCGTTCTTGAGTTATAAAAAGTGGAACTAACACAACTTTCTTTTATTTATATAGATAGTAAACCTAGCTCGCTTCGCTGCGTCTCAGAACTAATAATAAACTGAGTCCGGTTTTCATCATTATATCCCATACCAGATAAGATATGGAACTTAATTACATCGCTTATTGCAGCACTCATTGACACCTTTCGTTTGATACCCATATTGTACTAATAAATGTTGGGTCACCTTGTTCCACAAATCGGTCTATACCTCCGAAACTGGTCGAGCTATCGGTACAAATGATATCTTACTTCCATTCCCTTCATCAGTTTTTGAGTGATGCGCGACTAAGACAGACGGACAGACAGACAGACAAAAATTTTTAAAATTGTTGATTTGGCTTCTATTGGCTTAAAATTGGCCCCACATATCGAATTTTCGTAAATATCTGCAATGCACAGATATCGTCCTTTTACAATTTTATTATATGTAGAGATTCTACGAAATAATAAAGTGTAGTGGAAAGATTTAATACCAGTGTGACCAATCCAAGCATGCCACTTTCATTTGTTTTGCTATAGCAACTACGTCCGTGGGTCCATTAGAAGAACAATTGTGAAGAAAAGTAATAAATATACAATAAAACCGAAAATAAGTGAACCAAAGTTTATTTTATTTTAATTCTGTGTTTAGCATTCTTGGCTTTTTTCTAACCCAAACGCATATTTTTGGAATTTGTATGGAAACCAACCAGTGCCTAAAAGTATGCACTCACACCTACACGGAAAAACATTTTCAACATGGTTAAGAAGTGAACCTCGCCGAACACAATTGCTAATTTTTTATCCAGTTGTTTGGTACGTCCGGCAATTAGGGCGCTGAGTGCAGGCAACGTTCGATCGAGGACAGTGAGCGACTGTCTGGAATCGCTTGCGGTTGCGTCCAACTATTTTAAAATAAAAATTATCTGGGTGCCAGGCCACTGTGACATTCCCGGCAATTGCCATGCGGATCTCTTGGCCAGAGCGGGCACTCGTGAGGCAGATGTGGCTTCCTCCAGAACACTGGGTATTCCCCTGTAGGTTGCTTCTGGGCAGGTGGGATTCGGATCAGCTAAGCAAACGCTGGGCTGACACCACCTCATGCCAGGTGTCGAAGTCCTTCTGACCGGTGGTTGACTCCAGGCGTTCAATGGAAGTACTAGAGTTCTCTAAGTTACATCTTTCCATGTTTATTGGGGTGTTGACTGGGCACTGTCCGATGGGGGTCCATGCGGTGCGGTTGAATATAATTGATAACCCGAGCTGCGTGAGCTGCATGGAGGATGACGAGGTGGAATCATCAAATCATTTCATGCTCAGTTGTCCAGCGTTTGCTAGGACCAGGCGCAGGTATCTCGGTTCGGATGTTCTTACGTCTCCGGAAGACGTGTCGAAGATCGATGTGTGCCAAATCCGGAGTTTTATTGTCGCTACACAGCGATTTGCTAAGCAATCTTAAGTTAGTGTCACCGTTTAGAATGTGGTATCACAACGGACCTTATAAGTGTCCAAGTGAGCTGCCCTCCTAGTGGGACAGCTACCACCTAACCTAACCTAACCTAACCTTGGTACGTGCGACTCAATGTTTATCAAGATTTTTATCCATTGCTGCTTGGCAGGGTTGTAATACGAATACGTACATTTGGAGTGGTGGCACTTTGAAGCAGTTTTTCTGATGATTATGTCATAACATATCGCCAGACACTAATTTGATTAGACGATCAATAATATAAAATGGAATCATCAAAAAATTAGTCCCATGAGTAAACAAATCAAAAAGCTTTATTGGCTTTCGTTAATGAGGATCCGATACCAAAGTTTCATACGTACGTCGCACTGACGTTTTCTGCTTTTGATCAATCTAATAAATGAAACTTATTCAATATTTCAAAAACCTCACTTATGCCCTCTTTGTTTTGTGACTTCAAAGAAGAACAATGTGTTGCAAGTGCACGATGTTTTGACGAAATATGCAAAGTTATATCCTAAGGTTCCTGGCGTACCACACCGAAAGCCTCAGGTTCCCACTTGGCATGTATTTCTGCCATCAAAAAGAAGAAATTACTCTGCGACAATTCATCTGCGTCTGCATATGCGTTCGGAGTAGGCATAAGATATATATGAAGCTCCAACTTGTAGTAAAAATTAGAAGCAGCACACCAGAAATTAGTAGACAAGCTCAGCCTTAATCTCTTCGGGGGTATATCGCGATTAATATACAGTTTTTTTATTTTTATACCCTAGACTAGCAACAATTCTACAGAGTTCTGTGAAGCGTTGCAGTCTTCCTTCGTAATTATAGTAATTTCCGGCGCTTATTATAACCATTCTTCATTTTAAAAAATAACAAAAATTCCCACATTTTTCAAAAAAATTTAAAAATTTTGAGATGTACCTGAGCGGATATTTTTCTTTTTTAATGAACACCCGATACAGCAGCGCTATCTACGCATCTCACATCTTTCACACTTACCATATTTGAGGCTTCTCACTAAATTGTGCCTGTGTGTATTAAGGTTCTAAGCCACTTTCTTCTTCTATATACATTTACTTCCCCTTATTATCATCCTTAATACCTTTGAATACTAGAGAGCATTAAAGTGGCAAGTAGAATTTACCTTAAATCAAATAATGCATATTCTCACATGAGGGATTACAAGAACACGTATGTATGTAGAGATATATATAGTAGGGATGACTATATTTTCCATATTCACAATCCAGCAACTAAAGCGATCAGATTTTACAATCACGGAATTCCGGGGCTTTGGGTGTTTGTTATTATCCAATAGTTCAGATTAAAAAAAGTGAATTTTACTTTGAAAAACTATCTTCCTGCAAAATATATAGGAAAAACTCTAATTTTGAATATGACTTTTTATTTAAAGGAAAGTTTATCTTAATATATATAAATCTTCTGTACGTCCGCTCGTTGTCACTAAACTCGTCCTAAACATTTTTTTTTATACTCAAGTAGGCTCGAGGATGGTTTGGATTCATAATCCGGACCACTGGATGATTTGGGTCCCATACAAATAAGATCTGCCGTACTGCATATATCTAAAAGTATTTATGGTAGAATATTGAAAATTGGTAAGCAGCTTATTGAGTCCAATTTTTAACAACTCAAGAAAAAAGGGGTTTAAGGGAGAAGTGAGCATGGCACCTTCCATACAAATGTAAATTTTCATACTGCATATTTTCGAAAGTATTCATGGTAGGATATTGAAAATTGGTAAGGAGCAACACGACACGAATCTCTAACACCTCAAGAAAAAAAGGGGGAAGGGTGGAGTGGGCATGGCACCTAACATACAAATTACATTTTTGGTACTGCATATCTCTGGAAATATTCGTGCAGAATACTAAAAACTGGTAAAGAGTTCTATGAGGTTAATCTCAACATATCAAGAAAAAAAGGGAGGAAAGGAGAAGTGGGCGTCAGTCAATCTCTACCAACTCAAGAAAAAAGGTCTGTAGGGGAAAAAGGAGGTGTCATGCCTTTTGAAAATTATTATTACTCCGCAAGTATTTATACGAGCTTTGTAATATTTTCTATAGAGATCTTTTATATAAAGGAGAAGGGCGGGATAGAAATAGGGCAGCGAAAGGGGTAAGGCTAGTTCTAGATCTATTCAGGTAAATTTCTGGGCAAATATGTAGGTTTCCAATTTTTTTTCTGAATTTTCAAAGCAAATTTTTCGATTTTTTTAAGGGTTGTTTTTAATGTAAGCTTGAAAATAGATGATCTTGATAACCAATAATTGTTTTAGTGAAGATAGTTGATGATAGCAGGCCGATAATTTTTTAAATTGACCTTCTTCCAATTTTTCAAATTAATAAATTGAATATTACAGAAATAAATGGGATTTATGCTGGACCCAATAGATCCAAAAGTCCTTGGTAGTTGCTAGGAAGGATGATGCTACTTTCAGTTGAACAATCAATAAAGAAAACTAAAATAATCAAAAAAGAATTAGTAACATATTGAAAATCTCGAAAATTCCATTTTTTATTTTGACCTGAAAAAATACGGGACTCCAAGGTAACGGGACTGGCACCCCTAGCACATACGCATAGCTTAAGAGCCCATACTTCACGTTGCTTACTGGAAATTCTGTAATTTCTGGAGTTGAGGTTTAATGGTTTCAGTGTTCGTCAATCGGGACATGACGTAATCCATATACTTCATAACTACAGCAACGTTTTCATTAATTGTTGGGCTTTATGTTGTCTATGGTTTCCGAAGCCACAATGGTCAGCAACTACTGAATGTGGGAAGTTGTGAATTAAAATTTGATGAACAACGTGTTGGTCATAAGCTACATTTAAATTTTGTTTGATTAAGATGTTTAAATACAAATAGGAAAAGTAAAAAGAGATGCTAGGGGCTAACTAGAAAGCATACCTGCTTTAACTAGCATGAAATTCTTTGTATTTGTATTGCTCTGTATCGTATCTTGACTAATGTTTCAAGCTTAAGATTTCTATTTCGAAGCGTTTACAATATAATTTGAGTTTGCAAATCTGAGCTTTCCTGCAGCGCTCCAAAATGGCGTGTAGGGTGGGAGATGTTCTCAATAATCCGTCCGACTCCCGCACCATTCACACGTATTTCGATCTGATATCTATGTCATCAAGGATACATCTAAAGCATTATTGTGGACGAAAATGACAGGAAATACGACGTTTCTGCAGGCTAAAGGATCAGCGCCAGTAATATTGAGTCTGATTAGTCGAAATAGTGTTTTGGGTGCCGGGGCATTGTGCTTTGTCCGAGTTTACCTACGTTGGATGTCTTAAAAGCAAAGAAGGCCCTTGCACTCATGGTGCTTCTCATGGGACGAATTTCTCAGAACTGTATTTGGCAGGCTATTAAATGATGGATTGGGTAGCACTTTTGCAGTGTTTGTAAACATCTTTGGGCTTGATATATCGAAGTATAATTTTCAACCTTAGCAAGATGAATAGAACAACATATTTCGATAAGCTGCTGTACTCACCACGCATTACAGTATTTTGGGGGCCTAGCAAATTATGGCGCACCTTGCAAAGCGCACTGCATAATAGTATTTTGGAAGTGACTCTCGAAGATCAAATATTTAAGCACAGTGGTCTTTGCGGATTTGTCAGTTTTTGAGTTTGAAAATTTCGCTTTTGGACGCGATTTCAATTCTTCCCTTCAGTAGCTGTTTTGGTAGGTTTTGAACGAAAAGCATTTACGAAACAAGGTCAGACAGAGTGAGCTGTTATAATGTGATGAACTATATTTTTTTAAGGTTATAGAGATGAATAAAATAAATCGATACTTACTTGTAAGAGATCGATAGTATCTCAGAAAAATCGATGTTTGCTTTACATTTAAAAATCATCGAAAATATTAAGATTCACTCTTATAAATTTGAACGCTAAGCTAACTACAGGCTTATATCAAAATTAATTATAAAAAACTCAAAAAACGGTCAGCAAATAAATATAGCAAATCCTACGAACTGTCGCCAAGTCATTGCAGTTCAGAAACTTCTATCGATTAATCGGTTTCGCTTCTCAAAATTCGCATTCCTAGTTAAGCCTGATACTCGAATGTTTAAATGGAGTGCATTTTAGTGTGAATACGTGACTAACAGCGCTAGCTCTGAGGGGTAAATTAATCAGCATTTCGATTTAGTCGTATTATGTATGTCGTATTATGTATGTCGGTTGATTGGTGTAATCTAAACACTCAAACAGAGATGTACATACATCTATGTTCGTAAGTACAATTAGTGTGAATGAGTACATCAACAGCTGTTCTGAATGAACTATAAGGACGTTATAGAGGCTTGATAATGATGTGCAGTCCATGTACCGCATGGTAAATAATGGCAAAATGCAATACTTTGAAGTAGAAGTCTGAATGTTTTTGTAGTTTAAAGATGTTAAAGTGAGTGTCATTAGAGGTGCCTGTTACTTATTGTGGTACTGCTACAAGGCACTAACGGTCGCTTTAAGAGCTGAAATGAAATTTGATATAAACAAATTTGTGAACATATAAAACTAAAATTTAGCTTGGAACATTTTTTCCATTAGCTAGGTGGAAGTGAGCTAGTATCGAGGAGCCACTGTTTGTTTGAGTATCGAAAACACAATGCCAGACGGTTCTGGGGAGTGTTGCCGATGTGACAGTGCTTTACCGGATATGCACCCGGCACGCTCCAGTACAAGCCCCTCGCAGTACAAGCACAACAGTCGCGGAAACGATTTGATATGACCAGTGCAACCTTCTAGATCGTGCAACTCGTACTTTCGTAAGGAAAGAAAAACATGTCGACGTCTTTGACTTGTTAATGGAAAGATATAAAGCCCATTTCCCGTATATCCGAAAAATCGGTTGTAATGAACTATATGTTATATTGGCGATTTTCACTACTCCCCTCTAATAATTCAAAATGTGTGTCTGTGTGTCTTTCAAAGGCGTCAAAGGTACTCAACCGATCTGTATGACAAAGTATATTATTGGGTTCTCTGAGGTTAACTCTGAACGTATTTGGTCTAAGTTAATAAATTTTTTGATACAAGTGTCCTTCAGTCAAGATTTAGATAGTTAAAAAAAAGTTTCTCTATGAAACTTTCACGACAAACAGCAGAGGAAAAGGTTGAAGAAGGGGAGTAGGAAAAGAAAATTTGAGATTCAGAGGAGGTGTTACACGAAAATGAAGAGGGTAAAGAAGATGAACGGGATAAAGTGGGGTGTGGGAAAATTTAAAAAAAGAAAAAAAAGAGGAAGATATAATATAAATGATGAGCAAACGCAGAGTGGGGAGGAAGGAGAACACAATTTGTTACATGTAGAGAAGTAAAATTTTAGGCAGGCCAGCATCTGCCGGGTTGGCTAATATAATAAGTGCAAAAACTGTAAGAGTTTATGCTCTTAGAAATTTGATTCAAGAAGTTAAAGCAAAAAGTTTACTGAACATTTTTAGGCATACCAATCGATTTTTAAATAATAAATAATGAATCCAATTGAGACATTCCCACAACAGCCGGTTCTATCGTACCGGAGTGACCCGGGCTAAGGGCTGTTATTTCAGTGTAACCCTGTCCAGTCTGCCCCGTCCCACCCTTAAATTGTCATCTTCGGAGCAAACCCTGGCAGCTGGGTTGCTCCATTGTCTCTTGTTACGGGCTGGGGTCGAACCCAACCCTGGACCAAGGGATTGGATATGCTGCGTTTATATTAAACGGTCACATTCGGTACAATGCGCCAAGTGTAAGAGATGGATTCATAAATATGGATGCTAAGGGCTTAACCCTGCCATCCACAGACCCCGTACTATCTTTAGTACTTTCGAGGCACCATGCTGTACACGTCCAAGCGCGTCCCGCGGTAGTCGTCGCTCTGGCACTCCCTTACCGCCTCTAACCACTTCAAACAGACACAATAGTGGCTCAGTCTACACGACTGGCAGCACTGCTGCCATTCCCGCCTCACCCACTCCCGACTGTCGCTTACGCACACCATCGTCTCCATCTCGCACGGCCGCTCAACACTTCTATCCCCTCCGGCATAGGCCAGATATGAGCATCGCCGAGCGTCAGTACCCTCTCTCTGCCCCGTTGCCCGTATGTGCTCTGTGGGTCGATTCTGTTACTATTTTAACGCCAGGTATTAGCGTTAACTTCGCTTAACACTATTTTTAACGCTTTTCCCTATTCACTAACTTTTAACCACACCAAAAGTGTTAGCTATCACTATCGCGATTTATTTTCGAGGTGTTAAGCGTTTGGAAAAAGTAAAAAAATTAGTTTTGAGTTTTTTGCATGTAATTTAGTGCAAAATACGGAGAAAAGAGAAGTATTGCCATATTTTATCACCATCAAGAGTCAGCTGTTTAACGGCGTTAAAGAAGAGTTAGAGAATCGCACTTTCGTTAAGAACAAACGCCGAAATTTGGCGATAAGCTTAACGCTCGGCGCGTGGTGAAAAGTTACAGAATCGGGCTACTGGGCTCGCAAACGGTAACCTTTGGGCGGATACGTTCATAGCCCCTTGTTGCAGTACACAGCCGCCTTCTACGCCAGACAACAACGGCCATGGCGCTGTTAACTCTAGACTGCGACATAGTTTAGGCCTTAGCCTACCTCCACCTAGGCAATCGCATCCGTCTCTCACGCCCAGCATGTCCCCCGTCTCCCCTTCTATACGCTTCAAAATTTTACAGCTGAACTGTAACGGATTAGCTGGAAGGATCGCGGAGATAACTGACTTTATGAAGTCGCACAACATCAAAATCGCCGCGATGGGTATAATGTACATCGAAAAGACCGTCCCAGCGGTCAAGGGGGTGGCCTTGCGTTCATTACACATCACTCTGTGCAATATAATATTATTTCCCCTGACGTCGACCCCAGGGACTCTACCTTAGAATGCCAAGGCATAGTGGTCCGGTCAGGCGACGTCGCCCTGCAAATCATAAACATCTACATTCACCCTGCTACGTGTTGTCCTAGAGATTATCATCCCGATATTAGCGCGTTGTTAAGGGGTGATAACGCTCCGTCGCTGCCTTACCCACTCCTACAGACGTACGCAAAGGTGAAAGAGAGTTTCGCAAGGTCATCGATTCAGCCTCAGGCCGCTTTATTCCTCCTGGCAGAATACCAGAAATTCGTCCGAATTTTCCTGCAGAAGCTGCGGCGATGGGAAGAGAACGTGACCAAGTGAGACACATCAATCCCGCCGACCAAATACAATGACCAAATACAATGACAAGGTCGCCATTGCATTCGGCGACAGTGTCAAATCGGACGCCAGGAAATGCGCGAGCTTCTTTTGCCGGCTGTTTATAATGCATCCACGTGCGACCAGGACTAAGAGAAGAGTCTTCCGACGTGCGCACAAACACAAACACTCCACTGCGCCTATTTCCGTCTAAGTCGCAGAGGTCAAGGAAGCCACAATGAAGACCAAACCCTCAAAATCCATCCGACCCAACGGAATCGCCATGAAGATGATCAAACACCTAGGCCACGAGGGACAGAGTTATTTAGGGGCTCTTTTTAACCTCTCTCTAACTACTTTCGTCATACCTGAGACCTGCAAACAGGCAATTGCAGTTCCCCTACTAAAACTAGGGAAGCCGGCGAACCAAGGAGAGTCTTATCGCCCGATATCCCTCCTTTCGCCGGCTGCAAAACTACTAGATACCATTCTGCTCCCTTACTTCATTGCAAATCTTGTTTCCGCAAATCTCACAGCACGACATCGGCTTTGAATGTCATAGGACGGTTCTCGTGGCACTTAACCTATCAAATGCATTCAACATGGTCAACCACGCCACGCTCCTTCGAGACCTGGAAGAGACACCGCCCCCTGCCGGCCTTAAAAGGTGGACCGCTTATTACCTCAATGGTCGATAGGCATCAGTCATATTCAGGAACAAGAAATCTAGGCCACGAAGAATAAAACAAGGGGTGCCGCAAGGTGGTGTTCTCTCTCCTCTTTTGTTTAATTTCTATATTTCGAGACTCCCCCCCCCCCACCAGAGGGAGTCTCCATTGTTTCCTACGCTGACGACTTCACGATAATGGCCTCGGGCAAGGGTCCCTCCATTGATGAACTCTGTATTAGAATCAACAGTTACCTCCATGACCTTTCCAGCTTCTTCACCGAGCGTAATCTGACCCTGTCTCCGACTAAATCTACGGCGACCCTGTTTACTACATGGAATGCGCAGATGGGGCAAGAGTTAAATGTCCACGTAGACGTAGTACCTCTACCTACTGTCAACCACCCAAAAATCTTGGGTGTGACATTTGACAAAGGCCTCACCTTCGCTGGTCATGCCACCGCAATAGCCTCAAAGGTACAGAGCCGCAATAAGATCCTCAAGTCACTGGCCGGCAGTACTTCGGGAAAAGACAAAGAAACATTGCTTGCTACATATAAGGCTATGGGCCGGCGGATTATCGACTATGGTGGTCCAATCTTTCTGACACCAATTGGAGGAAATTGCAAGTCTGCCAAAACACCGCCATCAGAACTGCTACGGGATGTCTGCTTATGTCATCTGAGTCTCACCTCCATCAAGAGCCAAAATTGCTCAATGTTCAAGAGCACGCGGAACTCTTGAGTGAACAGTTTCTTCTGAACTGTCATAAACCCAATCATCCAAATCGATATCTATTGGATGTCGTCCCGCCCCCCAGAGACATAAGGAGACATCTTCGTAAGCACTACGATGAGATCCGGTACCACATATCTTTGCCGTTTGATCTGCGGAACCATAGACGGGCTCTAAATGACCTCCACACCGAGTCGGTGGACAGATACCTTAGATCTCGGCCTGTGAATACCGTTATCGATACTCAGCCACCTAAATTGGCTGAAGAGGAGCGTGTACTTCCGAGGGAGACTAGAGTCATGCTAGCACAACCTCGCTCTGGGTATTGTAATAAGTTAAACTCTTACTTATCCAGACTGAACCCCAACATACCAAACACTTGCCCTGCATGTGGTATGTCCCCTCATGATACCAAACATCTCTTCTCCTGTTCAGTCGAACCCACTCTTCTAACACCTACATCACTCTGGTTCGACCCTGTGGAAACTGCGCGTTTCCTCGGACTTCCGTTAGAAGAGCCTGATGACAATTTAGAGTGATCGAGTCCATTGGGCAGGGCGAAGCACTGTTAACAACAACAACAATCCAATTGAGAATAATGTTTTTCGTCAAAACCGTAAAATATCATGTAAAGACTTGGGCATGATAAAATAATTTTTTCAACTTTTGGTCAATTATTTCGTATGTTTTTTATTTAAAAATCTTGTACGAAATTTTTTGTTTTTGTTTTTTTTTTTTCATTAATTTTCTATTTATAAGAAATTCGAATTCTGCTAAAGTGAAATTTTTTTCCAAAGCTCCCTACTGAAGTAATATTGAAAAAATTGTTGTTTACAAATATTGACTGAAATTTTACGATTTTTTTATTTTTATTGCCGTGCAGTGAGTATCAAATGATTTACACGCCTTGAAGCATGTAAGGCATCCTATATACTTGTAGTAATTGTGCCAATTGCATTCATTAGAGGACGTTTGGTAATAGTACTAAACGTTAACTCACTGGATGAAATATTTTACTAAATTGCATATTAGGTTGGGCAAATTGCTCCGTAGAATTTATTATTTATTTATTTAGAAGAGTGAATATGGAAAAAAGTTGAGTTTTCGAATAATTGGGGTGTCAAATGAAAAATGTGGTCAAAGTTTCAACTTTTACAGTTTTAGACAAATTTCGTTTTATCGGATAACTAGCAGCGCACATAACCAAAACGAAAAAACAGTAAGCACAGCAGCATTCCTCAAAGATGGCTCACTTTATTATTTTTGTACATAAACCAAGAAAATTTTATATAAAATACTATTACCTAAAATAGCCACAGTTGCAAGTTTTGGGATTTTTAATAAATTTTGTTAATTTGTGAAACTTTATAGTTTCTCACAATCTGTCTCTTACATAAGAACTCATATAGTTTATAAATTTGTTTAAATTTTTCAAACAGGTTAGAACATATTAATCCAAGCGGGCTAGGTTCTTGTTAGGGTTTCCGGTTTGTGGATTTCTACTACTAGCTCCACTACGATTTTTGGGAGGGTAATCCTGTTTAACCCAAGTCGTTGGAACTAAATGCATTTTGTAATTATGCACACAGAAAAGAAGACTTTAATTCAAGAAGTATCGCTTTAGGAAAAATATAAAGACATTTTCGGTGAAGAATTTAGTAGTATACCCATAGTCTATAATGCGTGTTGTTTGCTTCTTGCGTAAATCAACTTTTCCTTAAATTGTTTTTTGTTATCTGGCAAGAAGTGTGCAACATTTTTTGAACTTCTTCTTACTATTTTGAGAAGTCATTGTAAGTGTAACCCGTGCTCGAGTTTTATGATATTTATTTAAGTGGTGTGATGGTATGTCCATTTTGCATATTTTGATCCAGTTGATAATAATTATTACTCAGTCATAATTTTTTTGGTTTATTATTATAACTATAGTCTATATATGTTTGTTGCTTCTTAAATTTGTGTATTAATTGATATTAGAGGAAAAATTACAACGATATGCACAGCGATGGTATGGGATGACATGTTTCGAAGTGCCCAACTTCTCATCAGACCCCTTCTCGGACACTGGGATACTACCCCAAGTGTCTGCACCAAAGCCGCTGTTAGAGTACTCTAACAACCAAGCTATGATGCCCTGTAGCGTCACGATGCATTTTTCTCCTAATGTGCCATTTGCTTATTCCTTTTATACATTCTTTGGACATTTATTTTTTATGTCAAATCAAGGAAAGTGGAATATTTTTAGGCGCGTTCATAGAACAGTTTTACATACAGAAGGGCTTTTTTGCATATCAACACTTCCGTGTTATTTGTTATACACCCGCACTGTACCTATAACAATTATAGTTATGGTGATTGTTGTTGGAGCAAAGCTCGAATTTTTATGTTTGTTTGTTAATTGATATTAGAGGAAAAATTACAACGTTATGCACAGCGCTGGTATGGGATGACATGTTTCGAAGTGCCCAACTTGTCATCAGACCCCTTGTGTATTAAAATCAAGAAACCATAATTACATAATAGTTATTATCAACTGAGCTCTTCAAACTGATTCACAAAATATTTAAAATAAACAGAGCGTCAACTAAAAATAAAAATAAAAAGCCAATATTAAAATTATTTTTATGCAAAACTTGTTCATAAATGAGCCTCAGAACCTCACTTTAGGATTTATTTAACTTTTCAAATTAAGAAGGGTTAGGGTTAATATTTCGATTCCGAAGTGGTTTGAAAAAGTTTAAAAAAAAGCAACATTCCTGAAGTAATCTTAAACGGATCCCTATATGTGCCCAAGTTAATTCAGAAAGTTCCAACAAAATACCTTTTTTGGTTAACATGTCGGTCGGTACATCTGCCATAGAGTTTTTCAAATTTACTACTCGAACCTTCTACGAATATCCAACGAAACACATGCCTTCGTCTCTTTCTTTAATTAGCGACTTCATTCGCGAATGTGAATGGCGTCCATTTTTTTATGCGGTCTTATACGCGAATGCGAATGCAAGATTTTTTTAAATGTACTAGGTTGCTATTACGAGTGAACGAGATTTAATACTTCCGAACCCTGGTAAAAATTTAAGATTCGGTGGCTTATCTACGGATTTGAATTATTACAGAATTATAAATCCTTGTATGTTCAGCACAACTAGGTTTAAAAATCTACCCAGCCTAATGTAAATACAAGCTTATCTAACACTGCAACAACAACAAAGAAATTTAAGAAATTTTCAGGGAAAACTTCTTAACTTTTGGTGCACATTTAGCAAACAGCCGCAAAGGATGGGAACTTCTTTTTTGTTGCATCTTTAACACCAATACGAAACCCGCTGTTGCTGCTTTTACTGCTAACTAACGAGTTATGCCACTGCAAATACCAACAAAATAACCAAACAACGAACAAAGCTGTGCTACAGAAGTAACTTTACAAATCACTACAAAGGAAACGAAATACGGAACTTCAAGAGCAGGTGAAGTCAAAAGTTGTATACCAGGTAGTGGGTTTTAGAGTGACATAATTATAAGAAGGGAAGGTGACGGGAAAATAAAAATAGAAAACACTATTTTTAAGATCATATGAAATTTATTACAAAAACATTAGAAGATAGCTTGGATAAACTGTCATTGGCATTGCATGCTTCATACAAGACAAAATGTGTCTGTTTCCAGTCGGTAGCTTACGAACTTCACTAATCTCAAAAATGTCTTAATTACAGTTAGCGACTTCTGTGATAGCACCACCACTCAATGTGACTGTTATACGGTGGAAGTTTCAATTTGAAATTAAAAATTCTTTCTAGGCCTTTCCAATACCCCGATAATTCTAGAGAAGCAACATCTATAAGTAGAGTTATGTTGCTATCCTTGTACAACTACACCAGCAGTTTTGAAAACCTGTTTAGGATTACATTTTATGCCACAATTTTCAAACCGGCGGAGTTAACGACATTAAAGCTTCATTTGATGCCGACGAATCTGAACGCTGGAGGCGTCCGAGCAAGTATTTCGTTAGGCTCTGAATTGTAAACATTAGAATACCGGCGATGCTAAACCTCCTAGGAGGTATATCGCGCCAAATATGCATTTATTATTTTTTTTCGAGGTCAGTAGGTTATTGTGACCTTTAAAAAATGCCATCGGCTGTGTAACGCTAAAAACAGTCCACTTTAACAACAAACCGACTATAAAACACCAAAGTTATACTTTCTATACTACTACTACTGGGTATATCAAGGTTGATTAACGTGATATCAAATAGTTACATTAGAATGAGTAACAGAAATCCGTTGTCCTGTGAAAGCTTTTTTTTTATAAAATGCAATAAATTGGTGCGCCGTACTGGGTTGACAGCTGGTGTCCAATATACTTATTTAAGCTGGTTAAAAGCAAGCCATTACGACAAATTACCGCATCGGGTGCACACTTGCAATGGCTTAAGCTTCAGTAGTGTGCTGTCGTGGCTATAGGCAGGGTGTTTGGCTGGTTCAAGTGAAACGAATGTCAATTGCAGCAACGCCTACCTAGTTTCTAGCAATTACTTGGGAGCGCACATATGTACATGGACATAAACTCTTACTTAAAATTATGGTAACTTAATACTCGGACAGCCTTTCTATAGTAAATACCGACGGTTAATATCACAAAAAACACATTGCGTACACTAAAGCTAAACACATGCCAGTGAAATAGACATTCTCTTGTAATTGTGGCGAAAACCAAACCAAACGAAACGAACGATTGCAAAATATTTAGCAAAGAAAAAAATACGCACACTAAATGGTTCGAAAACGAATCCGATATTCTTCAGTCGCATAAGTAGAAAGTGGAAAAGTCGGTCAGTTTGCTACAAATAACGAGCGCAAGACGTGGGGAAAATTAAAAACGTAGAAGCAGTTAAAGAAGCTGTGGTGGGGATGTTGCAAGAGTGCAATACCGAGCTGTTGATTTGAGAACAAATGAATGGATCCTTTATCTTATCATGCTCGCTGGAAAATCCAGTAAAATCTGGCATATATGCTGATCATGTCAAGATGATCATGCAGTCTTTTTCCCACTACAAATACTATGCCGAGTTTACCCTCCTTAATAATAACATTTCTCTCCTTCTCTGGCCTGTAAAAAACATCGAGAAGAGTGGGTCTTGTGGTGAGCGGTATACCTCCAAGTCTGAACAGCATCTGCTAAGGAACTTGAATTTTCGCTGTACATTTTTTCATGATACAAATTTATTCGGAGGCCAAACCCCCAAAACATATTTCTAAACCATTCTGATGTTACCTGTTTCGGTACTTGAAAGTGGAACCTATCGGTATAGCAATCCAGCGAACTATAACTATAGCAGGGTGGTCACCGTAGTATTTGCTGTAAACGAACAAAGATCACGATCTATAAGTCCCGCTGTGTTGTGCGGCACGAAATCACGGGCAGTGTCGATGAAAGAGTGAATGGCTTTTGGAGTTTCGGGAGAAAACTACTAAGGTACTCCATCTAATAGGGGTTTCCGGAGTTATTGCTAAAGTTGTATGACTAGTTCGTTAAGCGCAAATACATGATGATTCCTTCCCCCTTTACAGCACCTTTTGTATGACAGCGAAGTCAGCCTTTGCATTTATGAGGACGTAAACTTGCCGATCAGAGTATGCTTTATAACTAAAGTTCCGGTATTCCCTATATTTGTAGCCATTATCTTCAAAGAAAAGGGTTCCTCTTTTTCCGATCTCTATGGTCTTTTTCATTAAATATTTCTTCTTTATTACCTTTTGCAAAGGCCAACGCAAAATTCGCTTTGGTGAGGTTAGAATAATGTTACAGGTTTATATATTTAGAAGCTTCTCTTCACGCTACACCGTATGGTGATCAGACGGTGCTTATGAAATACCAAAGCAACCTCTTATACACGGCTAAAAATTTGAGCCTACATTTAAAACTTTTTTGGGTTACATATATGTCCAAAGCAATTTTGGTTTGAAATTTAAATTATGCCAGTTTTCGAGAAAAGGAGCGTGAAAAAAAGAGTTTAACTTTCAAACCAGAAATGTCTTAACTATTTAAAAAATCATAAAAACATTCGTATCTGTTGGCAGGACTCGAACTGAGGCTACCCTGATCAGAGTCGTCTGCTCTACCCACTGAGCTACGGCGCACACAAAATTGTAATGAGAAAAATTCATTGACTTGAAAAAATAAATGAAAAAAATTAAAACCATTTTGGACTTTTTTTTCAGTTCAGTTTTAAATCTAAACCGCAAAAAATTTAAAATTGATGTAGTTTATTTAAAGGTTTGGAATTTATTACAAAAAAGTTTAAAATATTGCTTAAACCGACCAATGGTTTAAAATTTAAGCTACAATTTTTAGCCGTAGGCATCCGTGACGTACGGGGAATATACTGAGATTTCCTGACCATTTTTTGATTACCGATTCTGTACAAACTTATCAGACAACTTCCAGTTCACCGTTCAAGCAGTCCATAAAGTAGATTCGAATTAGTAAAAGACATTTGGGGTTATTCGACATACGGGCCTGCAAGGCGACTTCTGTTAACATGCAACCTTAACAGGAATTTTTAACCGTCAAAGAAAGAAACCGATTTCGTCAACTGGCATCCCTGAACCTACATCAATTTTTGCGAGCTTAATATAAAATTGTATACTCAAATTTCGGAAATACAAACTTTTCAAGCACATTTGGGTATAAATAAAAACTTGAAAATTAGTCCAATACTTCGCTTACAAGAAAATGAGAGGAAAACTCAAAAACTTAACTTCGAGTGCACGTGACAAAAATACCGCAGCACAAAGCCAACCTCTAACTAACTATTCTGACTGTGCGCGAGTGAAGCGAATGTAAACCCAGATAAAGTGTGGTCAAATTGTGGGCTAAGTGATTGGAAAATCATAAAGTGCATCTTCCGAAGAAAATAGCGCTTAGAGCGGAAATGTGCACGTTTTGTTCAATGAGCAGTCTGTTCTCATTAAAGTGTTTCAAGGGTGCTATTAACACTTTTATGGCTTTAATATTTGTTATATAAAAATGAAGCTCTTGAGTGGCTACGATGAATTGAAATCCGCTGGAGTTTTGAGTTGAGGCCACTTTACGCTAAGAAATGGCTAAAATCGATGAATGGCTGTGGAGCTCAAGATATGGAAAGTCAAATGAGTACTAAATGATGTCCAAACCGGTTTGAGCTCAAAATAATTTGTTAGGTCTCTTAGGGTGTTTCTCTGTGACATTTAAATTCGTTAGCTGCAATCATGTTCGCCCTTTCACGTGATCTGCCAGGAATATTGCTCTATTTGAACAGCCAGGAGCCAGCTGATCAAATGAGAAGTTAATTAGTTCTTATCTTCCTTCAAATGTTCACACAGAGGTCAAGTATATACAGCATTCCAACGAGTTATTATAGTAGCTTCAATTTCCGCTTTTGAAAGCACTGGATTTTTACTTCAATCGATTATAATTTTTTTTAATAATCGGTTTTTTGGATTTAATGTCCAGCATCGATCCTTAATAAAGGAAGTAGAAGAATTATACATTTTAAATCTTTTTTTTGTTTTAATAGTGCCATCTGCGCGACGGATGAAAAAATTGTGGAAAACTATGTGCACTCTGTGTGTATGAAAACTATGTGCACTCTAGTTAATCTTGAGTCTAGTCAAATTAGGTAACACTGAACATTTGTTACATTTATTGATTTTAGATTTATTATTAAAACACAAAATTTACGGAACCACTTATTGTAGTATATTAGTTTTAAGACCAAACGATTTTACTATTATTTAATTTATTATTCATAATAATAATTCTCAAACGGATTACCCACCATGTCCCGCACGACCGGCGCTACGGGGCATTCGCCTAACGCGCGGTTTATTCGCCGAGTCGTTGAAAGGCTTTGGTTTGTTAATCGTCGAGATCTAAAACTGCTCAGCTACAGAGAAAACCTCATCAGGTAAGTAAAGTAGATATAAGATAGATTATACATTAAGAAATAACTAGTTATCAGAATAAAATTATTGTTAGAAGTGAATATAGAAGTCAAAGAATAAGAAATGATTTATTTAGGATAGAAAGAATTGATTTTTTTTTATGCTGAAAAGCGAGTCTGAAATATCAAATCTACCAGAAAGAGAGTTATAATCTTGACACAAACAGCGAAAAGGCTCATTTAACTGAAAATTGGTTTGGCACTGTTTTAATACTAGAGGTTTAAAATGCCTTGAAGGACGAGACGGTACATTGAAGTTCACTTCACTTAGAAGAAATGGGCTGGATAGTGAACCATTTAGCAATTTAGTCATAAAAATAATTCCAAGCATTTTCCTCCGACTAGAAAGTGTGTGTAGATTAATGAGTTTTAAACGATTCGTATAGGGTGGCAGATTGTACGAGGGACCCCAATGAAAATCTCTTAAGGCAAATAGTAAAAATTATTTTTGAACTGATTCAAGGCGATCTAATTCCACGCGAATGAATTAATTTCATTTTAATTTAGTCAAATGTTAAACAGTATATCGACGATTTGTTATAACCAGGCCATAATATAAAAGTAATTTTTTTTTTGATAATAGTCCGGGGTTAGATAGTGTTCCTGAAAAAAGTTATTCAGTTTTCTGTCATCCAACGACTTTCAGAATCAAAATCCTGGCCACAATTACTTTTTCTGACTTTTTAATAATAACTTAAAACTCCGGAATTTAATTTTTTCTAGCAAGCAATAGAAGTTTTTTTGTTCAGATATTTTTAAGGACAGAATAAAAGTCCTTTCTCCGCTAATCTGAATTGAATAAATTTGTTGTCTTTTTAACTTTAAGATTAGGATGTTTAAACCAAGGATGCCATAATAAGAAATAAAGGGTCTTTGGCAATAACCAACCAATAGCGTTTTTAAAATTAAATAAATTTAGTATCGAATGAGAGATGATTGAAAATGCCTTTCAAACAAAAGTATTCAAGCCGGGGTTATCGCCAATTTTTTGGTACGTAGTTGGATAACAAAAACCTTCATTGGTTAAAAATACTTTTATTTAAATTTAAAAGGCAAATTGTTTCCACGTTTTCTTCAGAGGGATTGCTACGCAAATCATTCAAAATAAGTTTTAATGCCGAAAATCCTCTTTCAACACTGATTTTCTTTGCAGTCACCGAATAAATGGCAAAGGCAAGTTTGCGAAACAATGTAAATAAATATTTCTTTCTTGTGCCAATACTCTACCGAGTCAGTGTCGCCATTTATTCTTTTTCTTTAAAATACTCTATTTCGAAAAAAGCTTTTCTCGTTTCGCCTCGTAGCTCTGGAGTATCGTCCTCATACGAAGAGTTCGCCAGATCAAGCTCTCTTATGCATGTTTTTAACAGCGCTGAATAACCTTGCATAGAAGATTCATCAACCAAAAAAGCCATATCTTCTTCTTGTTGAACATCTTGAGATGAAGAAAGCCTATAATTGAAAGAAATGTAAAATTTCTGATGTGTAGAATAAGGCCACAAGTTGCTCAACCTAACCTTCAGATGGTTGTTGCCTACTTCCATTTTTTTTAGATAGCACGCGCACCAGCCTAGGGGTCAATAATAGGACAGCATATAGCCTCAGATTTTTTAAAATATAAATCAACCATCAAGCTTATTCATTAAAGATGAAAGCCTTCGGTACAGCCTTCTCCTCCTTACTTGTTTCTGTATAATAACATGCTAGGTACACAAGTAAGAGATTTTATATCACACATATCTTTTAAATACTTCCAGCATTGTACGTATATACTTTTTTTTAGTTTGACATAGACATTACTTTTATTATATAAATTTATGAAAAAATAGGTAGCAACACTGGCCTGAATACTTTTGTTTGAAAGGGTTTTCAATCCTCTGTCATTTGATACCAAATTTATTCAATCATAAATCTAAAATAAGCGGTTGGTTGGTTATTGGCCAAGGACTTTTATTTCGGCCAAACAAAATCTTTTATCTAAGAAAAAAAAATGGCGGCAACTCTAGTTTAAATATCCTAATCTGAAATTTTTGCAGTCCTCCTTCATATGATACCGAATTTATTTAATTTAAATTAGCGGTTTGGTCGCTTTTGGAAAGGACTTTTATTCTGTCCTTAAAAAATATCTCGTCAAAGGCAGTATTTTTACTGTTATAAAATATTTAAAAGTATTGAAAATGTTTATATGAATACTTCGAATCTGAATTTATAAACTCAGAAAATCTTCCGACTCACTTCTCGTTTAAAGAAAAATTCTTGGCATTTCTTTCCGACCGTGTACGGACAATTGTCCGTGTAAGTTAAAATCTTAAAATATTCGGAAATATTTGAAGTAGTGCAATTTAAACCGACATAGGTACACAATTGTACGAGGTACGAGGTAGAAATAACGGATAAACTAAATATTTGGTAATACAAACTTTTTGACTATTTTCAACACCGTTCAAAGTGATAGGGTCTAAAAATGCAAACAAATTTATTGGACAGATTTGCTATAGGTTGGAAAGGATACATAAAGGCGTTCCTCACTTCAGTAAATCCCAACAAAACATTTAGGTTAGAGGACGATTAGAAAACGACTCAAATTCCGATGTACTTCTCTAAGGTAGAAGGTTAGAGAAGGTTTTGAGAAACTGTCGATAATTATAGCATTCTCTACAAAAAGGGGACTTAGTTCTCGATATCGAGAAAAAGGTTAGTTATCTAATAGAATTCTAACGTGAAATTCGAATTGGTTTCTAATTTGAACTTTTTCTAGTGTTTTTCTAATCGCTCTCTCATCGAATTCAAGCCTAGTTCTCCAACCTGGTTTTCGATTAGAGAATTCTAATGTAAAACTACAATATTTTTCTAACGTTTGAGACTGTGTTTGCTGGGATGGTAGATAGGGGTCAATTCTGGTTTTGCGACAATTCACCTCGTTTTTTGACTCCCGTTCTACTTTAAATTTTCGATTTAAGGTGAAGTGAAAAAAATGTTAACGCCAATATAAATTTGGTGTTAACGTCAAAATTTCCAAGAGTTGAACGTCGGATTTTTGCAAATGTGAACATTTTAAGTGATAAAAATTACTTTTATTTTTACAATTCTATAATAAACTATCATTTAGCAAGCACACTTTGTGCCAACGCAATTAAAAATATTCTTCAACATACTGTTTTCACCGCACATATCAGAATCGGATTTTAGAGCTCAGTGAAGTGAAACCAAACTTCATGTGATAACTAAAGTGAAAAGCTTGTATTCATTTTACGATAACGCAAAACCAGAATTGACCCCCAGAAATGTTTTAAATGGAAAAAAAAACAATTTTTTTATAAATTTGTTTTATTTTTTTGGTAGCACGTAAAACTTATTACTTGAGCGATATTTTATTCCTCAAGAATAAAAAATTAAATTTTAATTTTTAATTTTTTTCACGGATCGTGGCTGCGATCACAAAAAAAAAAAAAAAACTTAAAATAATGATTAATTTGCGAGTTTTATACTAAAACTCTTAACAGTTACGGCCCCTGCTACAAAGAGGTTTTAAACATTGAGTAAACCAATGAATGGTTTGAAATTTAGGCTCAAACTGTAAATCTTTTTAAAAATATTGGCTTACCTAGGGAGCACCAGTACAATTTTATTCGCTCTGATATAGGTATCATCAAATCAGCGTGCATTTAGTAGCAGTAGATCTGATATAATGACATAATAGGGACCATACAAAGGTTAACTCGGGACTGGCTGAATGAATCGATATTTGTAGACTAAAATATTTATGTTTTTGGCATACGCTCTCACTTTTCATCCACGCCTTTCAAGGTTTTACAGCAAGTTACTCACTAATAAGATCGTTCGCTCTCGCATGAAGGATTTTACGACAGGTTCCCTTAAAGTCTTTCATTACTTAACACAACGCTTTTTTTGGCGAAAAGTGGTGACACCATGGGAGACCAAGTCGGCTCCCACCTCCTTCATTTCAACTCACTGGGACCCCTACATTACATACCCGACTTTGGCACGCGGGAAGACCATAAATCACCAAAAGTTATTTTCTCTGGAAAGTCCAATCTGTCTTTCGTACAACGCGATATTTTGGAGACTGACTAGGTCGAATAAATCTAATGCGACCTGCTTGATAGTCTTTTGAGTGAACCTGACTTGCAGTTCAGGCTGGAGTTCCGAACAGTACAAAAAGGGAAGTATCCCAACCTAGAGTCACTCTTATAAATTTCGCTAAATAAATATTTGTCAGTGGTATATGTGTTAAATTTCACTCAGGGGATGCAATTGTCTCAATGTGCGACCATTGCATTAGCCAGTCAATATAACCTTATAAAACCTAATAAAACCTGTTTATTTTTAACAGGGCTATACTAAAATAACAACCCTTGGCCGTTTAAAAAACCCGGGTCATTCCGGTACAATAGAACTGGCTGTTGTATATCTGTGACAATAATTTCTTCTTGTCTTCTGTATATAACTTCTGCTTTAAAGATGCAATATTTGTGTACTCATAATTTAGCCTTCGCGCCATGCATTAAAACATTCTCGATGCACAGCAAGAACCAGAATGCTCAAAAGATGCTAAAGTAAAGACTACATAAGAAGACATTTACAACTGCCACAACTTTAACTCACGCGAAACGAGTTCAAGCCACCGTAACCGTACACCGCGCCAATAAAAATACTCACAATCAGTCATGTGGCGAAGACGACTACGTTACTGGAGCTCGGCGTGTGGCGGTCAATGCGGTAACGCAGTCGATATTTGTATGTCGTACTCCGTGTTGGTAAAAGACTTAACGGCCAACGACTAAAAGGCGTTTACAATTACTGCTAACAACTCGCCTTAAACCTTACTAAAACTCCCTCTTCTTCTGTCTCTTTAACCATAACTTGATTTTGTCTATGCTGGCGATTTCAATGCTCTTTTCCCCTTTCACTACTCTTCCAAGTGTCGCCTGCAATGAACATAATCTTGCAATGTCTTGCTTCTGCATTGTGGCGTCACTTCAACAATACCCGTTTACATTAGTTGGACGGAAATTACTTCCGTTTCCGCTGCGTGGATGAGCAAAGACGAGCACAGTTAACTACACGCACACTTTGCACTTGAAGTGTGATGTTGTTAGTGTTGTTGGCACTTCGGTTCTTAATAAATGTGGATAATGTGACGGGCGCGCGCTTACCTCTTTGTTTGCTCCTCCCTGCAACATGGCAAACGCAATTTTGTTGTCACGTCCAACTGTGTCTCATCTCGGGCCACCAACTTTGTTGGCAATATGCTCACTGAGTAAAGTTGCACCAATGCAATTTTGCTGTACGCTGGTAGGGGGTTTGGTATCGGCGGTGGCAGCGTTTTTGATATTGTCGTTTTTGTGGTTACATCATAGCGCATGCTATGTTCAAAGTGATTACCAAAGTTGTGGAGCGCGCAGCAAGTGTACAACAAAAAAAAATGAATTTGTGAGTCACAGCTGAAGGATGGAAGACAACGTTAGAGAGCTGAATGGAAATTTTGTAAGTATGACAAACAGTGGTCTAAGGTATAGCAATATGATAACTTCAGACAGAGATGATAAGTTAATCTTGTACCGCTGTGAGCCTGTTGTGGAGGTGCCGAACTCCACACTATAAAGTAACTAAGACAACTAAGTTCCCATGCACGTGCAAGACATTTCTTATTTAAGGCCAAGACTAGAATATTTCACTGCCTCCATCGAAGGATAACACATTTCAGCTTCTGGGGTGGAATACCATTTTGTTGCTGATTTTTTCGTGAAAATCCTAAAAATTTCAGACTCTTGAAATGAATTCCCCCTTTCGGGGGTTGAAGTGTTTGGTACATGCTAGGTCTCGATGGTGTATGAAAAGGCGAAAACAAATTTAACAGAAAGACCAAGTTTTCCTTCTCAATTTATGGTATGCTGCTTTAAAGTTTTTAAAAAAATTGCTTTGACCTGCATATTTTCCCCGACTCCTATCTGTAACTGAAAAGACAGATGAACTTTTGCTGACAAGCATTTTCATGTCAGAAATACATTAGAAGTTAATCCGGATACTGCCGAGGAGCGACATCGTTTTGAAAACACTCGTTTCAAACATTTGATGTTAACCGTCTAGGTAATTCAATATGGGACCCTCGATGTGGTAGGCTAACACACTACCACCACACCACGATACAAAAAACTTGGATATCTACTAACACTGATTCAGTTAATCTGTGTATCAGAGTATAATTACTATATTTTTACCATCAATGTGGGCGTGGTTATCAAACGATACACTACATTTTTGACAATTTAAGGGAACTAAGTACTGGAATACGTTTGCACAATGATGTGCGTTTATCAATGGGTGCATTTATCACAACAATAATATACCTCCTACGAAGTTTCGTTATACTAGCGTAAACGGTTCTGAAGTTATTAAGAGCCAAAATTTGAAAATTTCTTTACTCATATGTGCGCGGTGGCACGCCCCTTTTCCAAAAGTTTAATAAAATCGTCAATGGGACAATTAAAGTAATAAATCTAGCAAATTTCATCATTGTAGCTGCTTTTATTTTTGAATTAATCTATTTTATACGTTTTTCGAAGTTTTCGATATCGAAAAAAGGGACGTGGTTATAGTTCGCTTACGCCCATTTCAAGGTAGGTACCTTGGCCATAAAGCAACCTGTGTGCCAAATTTCATTCAAATATCTCAATTTTTACTCAACTTATCGTGTCCAAGGACGGACGGACAAGTCTTAAAGGATTCCTCTGTTCATTCTAAGAACTTTGATGTATGGAACTCCATAACTATCTCTATTATTTCAATCAAAAGATCAATTGCTTTACAGATGCCGTTAAGAGATGGCAACAAATTGTAGGCCGCACCAATTTCTAAGAAAACATTATTAAAAAAGTACACCAAAAATTGTTAGAGGAGCTCGGCCCTACTCTCCTAGGAGGTTTATAGCACCAAATATTTATTTATTTAATAAAGTGTGAAAAATCGAAATATCGAATCATGATTTTCGAACGATGAGTTGCTGTGATTTTCGATACGGTTCAACACTGCAGCATTGTTTGATGACCATCTTCGATTTTGTTAGAACGGTATGTGGCCTATAGTGAGATAGAGGCATCCTTAAGCATAGTGGTGAAATAAATATATACGATTTTGCACTCTCATTTGCATGTCAGGAAGCTTTGCAGTCGTTGGATCCCACACAATTTGAAAGAAGAACAAAAGCAGGCACATGTCAAGTGGTGCAAGAAAATGCACCAAAGCGGATTGGTCTTAGATATAATAATATGAGCCTAAAACTAGGCAGCAATCGACTGTATGGGTGTTCCAATATGAACCTAAATCCACAAACGTGGTGAGTACACGAAGCGATTCGAAAAGAATGGCTGCTTGTTTCTGCGGAAAAATAGTTAATGTTGCAACTGTGATATTGGAGGATCGAAGGACAGTTAATGCTGACTGGTATACAAAAACTTGGTATCGCTGAATTCATAAGGAACAACAAAACCCGCCGAATCATTGTTCAACATGACAATACAAATGCTTACACAGCAAGATTAATTGTTTTTGCCCAGTAACAATATCAAATTAATGACTTATTCTTCCTATTTCAACATATCAATAATAAAATAAAATGCGTGGTGAGCTTTTTCATCGCCTAAAGAGACCGAGCATTTAAATCAGTGGTTTTGAAGGTACCTAACTCAGAGTGGCAACATTGTTTTGAATATTGGTGTCATTGCATAGCTTTACATTTTCCGCGAACTTTTGCATTGCCGCTCGTACAACATTTTGAAATAATTATTGAGGCCAACTGCACTGCAGCAAACCTTAGTATTTTGACAAGCAAGGCCTTTTAGGATTTGTTTGGGGATTTTTTGTGCGCTTCAAGCTGTATAAAGAAGGCGTATCATTGCATCACTTAATAGGTAGCTTATCTGCTTTTACGACAATAAAGCGGAAGGACGGGATTTTGACTAGAAAATATGAAGTAAGTTGAACTTCCCTAAACTAGGAATACACTACCTAATTCTAAGTCTAATTTCCATTTGGTTCCTAAGACTGTGCTTCATGTTTGTTATTTTAAGAAATCTGTCCCACTGTACCATCTAGCACCCAATATGAGGTATCGTTGAAAGCTTTATTGATTGCGTGCTATTGTCTCCAGTTTCCTGACTTATCGTTGGCTCAATGTGAACATTATTAAACGGGTTGGTCTCTAGCCCATTTTTGTTGGGAGAAGTAAACTTTAACATTCCTTTTCGGCCATCATGACATTTAAAGCCAATTTTTTTGAAACAGTGTAGGACTAATTTTGAATTAAATGAGCCTTTCCGATGTTTGTGTAACAATTATAACACTCACTCCAGTACATTTGATATTTCTGCCTCGCTTTTTAGAACTATCCTCGCTTAACCCATAGCAACTTTATGAATTTACTCTTTACAATCTAACTGATTCTTTCTTCTCTTAATACATTAGGGGTATTCGCTATTTCATATAATTTTTCACATGTATTTTGTTGTTGTAAGTTTACAATCCGTGCAATCTGTGTCATGCTCAGACCTATGTTTATTTTCGTTCTACTAAATGTAGGAAATAAAACACAGCCCTGCCGAACGGTATGTCTCTCAATCCTCTCATTTCGCTCACAGAAATAGTGAGCAAATATTTCACCATCATTATTTGCCATATTTTGTTACTCTCTACGAGAAATGTTAATCAATCGTTGCCGAAGCATGCTATAACTCAGCAAGGGGTGCTCGCGTAGTCTTGAATTTTTTGATGTGGGATTTTTACAATCCGTGCTATCCTTGCACCTTGCTGGACTTAGCGAATACCCCTAATATTTATACGTTTTAATTTCTTGTGTTACTCAGCTGATGAGTTTCCCTCTGTAGCTGAGCAGTTTTAGATATCGACACTTAACAAATCCCTGCCTTTCAACGACTCGGCAATATATGTATATAAAAAAAAAAAGCCCTGCGTTATGCGGATGTGTCAATTGGGCGGGATGGTGGGTTATCGGTTGGGAATTATTATTATTATTATAATGTAAGTATAAAACTAATATATGTAGGTTTGTTACAACAGTATTTTTCATAGGAGTTCAAGTTGTGGAATTCATAAAGTTATAGCTGTATTTTGCATTGGCAACGAATAGGCTTAGGTCTTTTTATTGCGGGCCTTCCGAAATGTGTATTTTGGACCTACCAAAAATTAGTCAGTGTGGTAAACTTTATTTCACAGTTGATGAGTAAACCCCTAAAATGTTAGTTGAAATGTCACACTCCTCACATAGGAAAACATTTCAAAATAATTTACAGCGCACGCCCGAAAGCGTGAACACCCCAAAATATGAACAGGCATTTTGGTGCATTGACAATTCTAGCACGTGAGCAAACCCAAAAAACTCTATATCAGGAACAATAAACTGAACTTGGGGGAATCCCGTAATTATAAAATACGCATTTTATTTGTAATTGCATATAACGCCTAAAATACTTCAGTTGAGATTTTGATTTTGCAAAGAATGTTTCGTCTTAGGTTTCCTGGTAAAAATGAGTTCTAAAAAACTTGTGTGCTTGACATTAAAACAAAAAGCTGAAATTCTCGGCTTTAAAAAAAAGGCTAACTGCGACGTTTTTAGCTAAGAAATATAATTTGTTGCATTAAAGCGACAAAACAAGTGATTTTAAAATGCGTTAACAACTTGTATTTTGGATATGGAAAAAGAAAAATACTGCTTTCTCCAGAGTTGCCCAAAGTGGAGAAAGTTCTTTATCGTTGGTTTTTCCGAATGCAAAATAAGAGCTGGCCAGTAAGTGCATAAATGTTGAAAGAAAAGGTAAAATCAGTGCATGCAAAATTGAAGGAAAACTAAGCAAACTTCAACGCTAGCGATGGATGGCTTCAAGGAATTAAAAAAAAAGGTTTGGAATTTGACTTCTTCAAATATCAAGCTAACAACTGTCTTCGCAGGGTCAGCTAGTTAATCCGTTTAAAAAAAAAAACTTAAAGCTAAACTGACCGAATTGGAGTTGTGCAACGATCAGTTATATAATGCCGATGAATCCGACTTATGCTGCAAACTCCTGCCAGAAAAAACGAAAAAACGTATGTGTGCAGTTTGGAGAAGGGAGGGCCAGGGGTAAAGTCGGAGAAACAGCGAATGACGTTTTTATGTTGTTCAAACGCCACTGAATCCCATAAATTTAAAATACTTATTATAGGAAAGGCGAAGCATTTTGGCTGCTTTATAGACTTTCAGTGCCCCACAGATCTCGAAATACGCCTGGACGACGTCGGCTATTTTCATGCATGGTTTCATGAGTCATTCGTTCCACAGGTGTATATTGCTTTTGAATTTTCTCTTATTTTTAAGGGTAATTGGTTGTTTTATTAGGTTATTTTAAAGGAGAAAGGCTTGCAAATTAAAGCTCTCGTCCCTATTGACAACGCTCCTCCTAAACCCGAATGAAGCTGAACTGACAACGGAGAATGGGCAAATTTCGGGAATGTTTATGGCACCAACCGTTACTCCCCTCATTCAACCGATGGATCAGAATGCTATAAAAGTTACTAAGTTGCATTACAGACACAGCGTTCTAGCTTAAAGTGCAGCTACAAAATCTGATTTGCTAAAGTCGATGAAGAAAATTAACTTAAAAACAACTATAAATATTTATGATGCCGCTTGAAGCCGTTTTGGTGAAGTAGCATTAGCTAGGTGCTGCAACAATATTTAAAATTTTGCAGTAAACGATGATGATCCCGAAGATAGTCTTCCGTTGGCGGTTTTAAATGAAAACTAGGAAACTGAACTTTGCTTTTTGATAAACAACACCGTGGATCGCCTTAACAATTTAAATCCTGAGGTTTGTTCGTGTTTGCAGATATGCTCAAAGATACGATGAATAGAACGAAGATATTGAGGAGGATAATGCAAACGACGATCATGAACAAGAGGACGAATCCGATAATGACTGCATATCAGAGCAACTGGAACAAATTAAGCCGACGGAAGCAGTTGAAATTTTCAACAATGCGATAAGATTTGCTGTTCATGAAGACGTCGATCCAAATAATATGAATGTACTGAGACGTTAAAGGGAGAAAGCTGTGATTTAAGTTATAGAAAAATAGAAGATACAAAAAAAAAAAGATGACTTCTGTAAATAAAACCTACATTTCGTATGATATGACTTAAGTGCCAACCCAGTAGCACCCGGGATCATCGTTTTATTAATACCGGAGTACTCTCTTACGAGTATTGGATTGCTCTCTATACCATATAATTTTGTATACTCCCTTTTAACATTGCATGTCCTGGCGAGTAATAGAAAAACTTCCTTTCACCTCCCAAAAAACAATAATGGAGTTTTTGTTATTACTTTTTTATGAATCGCATTTGAGTAATGGGGGTGTTTTGGAGAATTTTAGAAAACGTTCCAGGAGAGTAATGACAGAAGCATTTCACAAGAACTTTTGCAGAATCATGCCTCAAGCCTTCTATGGAAGCAAATAAAAGAATGGCAGCAATAGAATAGAACTCATTTGTAAACTCTCGAAGATTGCCCCTGCGGGTTAGGGGCTTAGAATATGCCCGAGGTAGGCATACCGGTCGTAAGAGGCGACTAATATGCACAAAGGTAATGACGTTCAACTCGATGGTTGATCTACGGATATGATGCCTCTCACCTCTCATTACCCATCTTATCCTTCCTTACGGAAGGAGGGGTGATATGCCCTAGAAGGTTTCACCGGTCATAAATCGCTACCACGACAGTCGGGAAGAACCGCAAGGGAGTACCGGAGCGTACTAGGTTCAAATCCGGCCAAGGACTGTTAATTCGGCAACACTCCCTAAAACCTTCGGGGAGTGTTTTTGTCGGTACCACAACAACAACAACAACTCATTCGTAAATACCTCGCGTACAACCAAATAAGGGATTAATTATGGAAAACAATAGGTATTATTATTTACATCTTTATTTAAATTGTGTTTTTTTCTCATATTTCTACGATTGCAGCTTTTTATTTTTTTAAAATTTTTTTAATTTTATGAAATTTTTTTTTCTTTTGTTGGCAAAGAAATTCGGCTTACTTGAAAAGGTGTAAGCTAGGAACAGAAATTGGAGAAATCTCTATTTTCACACCAAAAATATATAAAAGGGAGTATTCGTTTATTAATAACTTGAGGTGGTCTCCCCCATTGCTTCAAGATAAGTAAAATCGGGGCACAGAATGTGGAAATCTCTGTTATTGATCCGAAAATTTTGATATAGAGAGTACTCGCTTCAAGCTCTACTGGGAAAAACAAGAATAAAATTTGAATTTAAATTTATAAGTATTAATTAACGTAGTATTTTTGGCCAATTCAAAACGTGAACGCTTTTGTTAACGTGAACTGCATGGTTTTAATTAGGCCAGGTTATCGAGCGTGCGCTGCCTTATTCCTTTTGATACTTACTTGGAATGCTCTCTGAATTAATAAAAGTAATTATTTTTAAATTATTAATGTGTTTTATTGTTTCAAAAAATGACGATTTACCCTTAAACGTACATAGGTATATATTAAAAGTATGAACAGACTTATGTGCGTAATACAAATTAAGTGACTATAATGTCCATGGAAGTTAATAATTAAAAAATTAATGCTAATAACTTAATTCAAACAAGTATTTTAGTTTTATGAGAAAACATATTTTTTAAAAAATTCTAATATGAAATTTTAACTTAAGCATTTTATTTGTAACTTAGTTCTATCATTGAAATTAAGTTTAAATTAGCAAAATATGCTTTATTTATGTATAAAAATATAACTTATAAATATATGTACTCTTTATTGAGTGCAGTCAATGTGTTGATATAATAATTAAAATCCAAGTGTAGTGAATATACGTAATTATTCTGGTTTATTTAAATAAAGTGCTATAATAAAACATAAAAAGTAAGTTAATAATAGTTTGCATTTTTCATATATATTTAAAGTTCTTCAAAATTTTCGATATTTCACACATCCGAGACTCTACATGCTTTGTGCTTAAAATCAGTTAATCCTAACTATTTACTAAATTGAGTTTAATTCATCTTTACATGCTAGGTATTTAATACAAGGTGGCGCAAAAGTAATCATCCTATCAGAAAATGCTACAAATTTTGCGATTGGCCCCTAAAGTCAGTTCTGTTTTGACATTTGTATAGTAAACACATGCGAAATACACGTTAATAAACAATGTTACGCTACACTGCTCCAGAACGTGGAATATTGCTGACTATTTATTTGACCAATAATCGGTCGGGGCCAAACGGTTACTGTGAATGGTGAGCGCTACAGAGCAATGATCAACGAGTTCTTTTTGCCGTAACTTGATGAATTGGGATTGGAAAACATGTGGTTCCAACAAGACGGTGCAACAGCACACACTGCACGTGCCACAACCGATATGCTGAACATCGGAAGCTTACTTTTGCGCCACCTTGTACAATCATACTTTCTTATTGTTCAAATTACAAAAATTGCCTTAATCTATAGATTTGCTTCGTATTTTATTTAACCATTAAAAAATTTGAATCGAACAATAGTTCCGATTAAAAGTACTACATAATATGAAAATTGTTTACTTCTAAAGCATATTAAGTAGTAGAAAACATTACATGACATTTTATATCGCCCACACAAATCTAAACAGAAATCAACGAAAAACCGATCGCCAACTGTATACTAGCTAAATGAAACTTTTTTTGTAGTACATATTGTGGTATAATACGGCAACCATTTGTGGGTCAGCCGTATGCTAAATTTTTGTGCCAGAACAATTGGAATTCCTGACTATAATATCGCTCAAGAAACCATTGAAGTTGGAACATTTTGTTTTGTTTTATTTTGCAGAGCTTTTTTTCCTTTTCAGGAACTTAAAGCCTTTTCCAAGTGTACATTAGAAAGCATAAAAAGGTTTTTTGAAATCTTAAAATGTACTTCAGAATAGTAAACTTCACTTCGTAAAACGTTAAATGTATTTGCGTATAGTCAATTGTATTTCAGAAACTGTAAATTGTACTTCAGAAACGGTACAATTGTATAGTGTAATAGTACTTCAGAATCACACCTTTTCCAGATGTATTTCAGAACTCATCAAATGTACTTCAGAATAGTGAGATTTACTTTAGAAATTGTAAAATGTATTTCAGAACTGTTAATTGTACTTCAAAAACTGTAAAATGTATTTCGAAATAGTCAGTTGTACTTCATAAACCGTAAAATAATTTTCAGAATAAATAGTTGTAGTTAAGAAACCGTAAATTGTTCAGAAACGATGAATTGTACTTCAAAAGAATCAATTATAGTTCAGAATTAACAGTTTCTAAAATACAACTGACTATTCTGAAATACATTTTACGATTTCTGAAGAACACTTTATTCTTTCCGAAGTACACTTGAAAAAGGTGTAGTAAAATGTGCTTCAGAATAATGAAATGCAGTTCAACATAAGCTACAATAAGCTTTGTAATACCGTATCAAATCTGAAATAACTTTTACGGCAGTAGAATTGCGCATTCCGAGTTAAGTTTTACGATTTGTGAAATTCATTTGATTATTCTGAGGTACTTAGTACGCTTTCTGGAAAACAGTTTATGCTTTCCTAATCGCAATTTCCTTCGAAAATTTATTTATTGAATTATGAAGTACAGCTGGAAAAGTTGCACAACCTAGCCAGAACAGTTATTATTTTCAGATATAAAAACTACTGCTTACTCGTAATGAATGCTCGCTAAAAGTATTTTCCATTTTAAATAAGTTTTCAATCTGATTTTTGAGATCGCGTGTAACGGCATAATTTTTCTCAATGCAAAATATCAGAACTAGATGACAAGTGGCTCATAGAACATGATTTTTGTTAGTCCGGAGAACACTTTATTTCTCAGTTACTTTCTCAGACCACGAGTGACTCACCGCGGCTGATATTAAGTTTGGTGTTAACGCTGGTTCCCAAACAGACGAAACCCTTCCACGTTTCACATCACAGAGTTAAGAAACACATATGTGCGAGGTGAACTTTTCAACTATTCAGAAACTATCAGAACTTTTTTTATCTGTTAAGCAAAGTATTTAATTAATTTATTTTATTTTTCACGACACCGAAACCTCTTATCATCCGGTGGATTTTCCTTTATAACTTTCTGCCATCCTTCTCGCCTCTTCTTTATTATAAGCAGCTTTCTCTCTGCTTACCTTTTCAGTCATGCAAGGTTAACAATGTTCGTGTTGCTCAAGTTCCAGTCTAACTTTATAATACTGATTCTGTTATTTCAGAGTTAGAACAAGCTTGGAACATATGACAGTAATCAGGAAACACCTATGTTGTTGTTGTTGATTGACAAAAACCCTCCGGAAAGGTTTTGTGTGTTGTCGAATTACAGTCCTTGGCCGGATATGAAACCGGTACGCTCCGTTACTGCCAGACAGTCGTGTTAGCGATTTGGTGTGACCATTGCAACCTTCTAGGTTATGTCACCCCTCCCTCCAAATGCTGATGGTGAAGAAAGGAATGTTTGTAAGTACACCCGGAAAATGCAGCATCCATTTTGAAAGAGGAAAAAGCTGATTGGACTTACCGTCAAAAAAGGTCGTCTGTAGGGAAAAAATCAGGTATAAAAAGCTACAGCAAACTATATGACTGTGTAGTGATCGAACACCTGAAACAAAATCGATCGTCTTGGATATTCGTATTTTTTCGCTTTCAAAATATGTATCGAACCACCATCTTTTGACACTTAAGACATGTTCAAGCTATTGGGCAGCGAATAATGCACGCACAGGATAGCATGTTTGCTGCCCTGAAGATTCTCACGCAATATGCAGCTGATAAAGTCTCAACTCGGTCATAGTGCGCATTTTGACAGAAATTTAAGACTTAATGTTGTAATCAAAAATATCACTACAATAAATCTGAGATAGGTTAACTTAGATTAATCTATCAAGATATATAATAGATGCATGATTTTATAATTAAAATTCTGTGAAAGTAAGAAAAATTTTGAAGTTAGTAAAATTATATAATATTTCAAACTCATTTAGCGCATTCAATTGAATATAGTTTTATAACTAAATTACATATTCTAGCAATATTTACATATTATAAGTAGGTCTGCATATATATGCTTTTTCGATCGTTTTTTCTCGTTATATAGCATTAAAGTCCTTCTAATCTTTTATTTACAATTTGTTTTTTAGTATCACATTTTTATGTGTTACAATATTTTATATATATTTATACAAGTCTGTACATATGTATGTATGTATTTAATTTTCATACGCTAAAACAAACAAAAAAAAACATTTGTATATTACACAAGTGCTTAATATTTAATCCCTCTTAGTAGCTAAATGAAACATTTCGTTTACGCTTCGGTGCCTAAATTTATACTTCATTTGCCATTGCTTATTAGTTTCTACATATATTATATATAATCACCTATATTTTTTTATTTTTTCATTGATTTATAACTATGATGGTTTAATAATAAAACTCTCATACACTCACGCATACATACCTTTATAAATTTGAAATTCCTACATAATTTCAGTTATTTAGCTGCTATTATTTCAGGCGCGCTCTAGCAGAAACGATTAGCTGTCAAGCATGCAAAAACTATTTTGTAGTTAAATGAATTTATCAAATTTTCTTATGGCATTCAATTATGTAATAATATATGGTTAAAGTTGTGGTTTGTAAAATTTAATTTTAGATGCTTGGCTTGCGGCTTCAGTTGATTGCACCGGAAATGGAAAAACTCGCATTAACAAAGCAAATAAATCATGAAGTTCCATAGAAGTTAGGAATATTTTAAAATTGTTCTTCCTTTTCTGAAATTTTCTTTTTTCATGGAAATACGAAGGAATCTACGTTCTTTCTGTCAATTGTTTATGTACGCACAGCATGCGTTTTCATTAAGGCATTACAGCTCTACAAAAGGGAAACCATTTCACGCTGAGTACCATTGAATATGCATTGATAATGCAACTGCTGTGTAGGTATTCCGACGTTTCCACCCAGCAGTAGGACTTTAAGTGGAAATAGAGCTTTTAAGTGCTATCGCACTTGGTTGAAAAATATCAAGGATGGGAACTACGACTAGTTCGCTACTGTACCGTTATTGCCATTCATTTCTTACTTTAACTGCCGCGTGGTATATAATAGTAAAACGTGGGATTTTAATAATTTTCATTTAAAATATAGCGAATTCCATAACAGAAACCACATGAAAATTTTTTTTAGGTCAACACAAAGTCCAATCTGGTGAAATTTTATAAATTATAAAAGATAAAATTGTATTATTTCATTATATATAACAAAAATGAATTATAATATAAAATGAAGTTAAAATATAGCTCACTTGTTTCACTAAGTATAAAGCAAAATAAAATATTACAATGGAAAATATGTAAGAACATGAAAAATAGGCCATGCATTCCCAATTTTTTACTTGCGTAAAATTATTCTTGACCTTCATCCCTACGTTTAGGCGTTAATGGCTTATAATTTTCTGCATTGTGTTTGTCATCTTGCGCTGTTGTCGCAATTGCTTAGCGCAGCGCAATGTTACCACTCTCAAAAATTAGGAAATCCAATGCAAGTATTAGGGCTCTTACTATTCGGTTAGTCGATTAACCAAGTTATTCGAATGCATCGAGTCGACTTCACAAGTCGACTAGCACTATTCGAATAGTCTACTGATGACGGTCACTCGACTCACCGTCAACTTTCGACTATTCGATGAACCGAAAATTTCCGGTTAGTCGATTATAATGAACATGAACCTGCTTCTGTTTAACTTTTCAATTTTATAGTGATATTACAGTCGTTGATTACCTTGTATTGAGTTCATATTTTCGGTTTGAATTAAGTTTTTATTGACATTAAATTAATTGGTAGTTATGTCGCTATAGGTGGTAAAATTGTGCAGACACCGCATTTACCAATTCAAGAAATGCAATTCGTTAAGCTATCGTGCGATATTATAGTTCTCGTAAAAGTAATAATTCTAAAATTCGCGTGTGAAGTTGTTAGTTGGGAAGGATCTTTCCGAGCCGTTCAAAACTAAACGAGGTTTCAGATAGGGTGATCCCCTATCGTGCGATATCTTTAATTTGATCCTGGAGAACATAACCGCGATTGGACCAAAATTTTATAAAAGCGTGCAATTGTTAGCGTATGCCGACGACGTTGATATCATTGACCTTTAAAACCGCGTACTAACTTATGCGTACTCCAAGCTAGGAAAAGAGGCGGAAAATTGGTTCGGTGGTGAACGAGGTCAAAACGAAGTACCTGCTGTCATCATGCAAAGAGTCAGCGCATTCGCATCTCGGCAACCACGCCACTGTTGCCAGCAATAATTTCGAAATAGTAAAAGACTTCATTTACCTGGGAACCAGCATTAACACCAACAATAATGCTAGCCTAGAAATTCGACGAAGAATCACTCTTGTTAACAAGTGATACTTCGGACTGAGTAGACAATTGAGAAGTGAAGTCCTTTATCTCAGAACTTAAATAACACTATATAAGACACCTCTCGTACCCGTCCTCGTTTATGGTGCAAAAACTGACAGCATCTCTGGAACATAAAGGTTCTTGGAAAGATTAACAGACCCTTACGCTTTGGCGATGGTGTATGAGCTATATGCAGACACCGATATACTCCAACAAATTAAAACTCAGCGACTTCGTTGGCTAGGCCATGTTGTGCGAAGGAATGAAGATGCTCCAGCACAGAAGGTGTTCTTATCGGAATCTGTCAGTTGTAACATAAAAACGGGTGAGACCACCACTCCAATGGAAGGACTAAATGGAGACCGATTTACCATCCCGTGGTGTTGCCAATTGGTGCCAGTTGGCAGAAAGAAGAAACGACTGCCTAGGTATCAATTTTTCGAAAAATGGCCACAACAAACTTCTTTTACGACTCATGTTGAAATTTTTAATAATATTCATATATCAATATGGCAAGCTAATTTTTTTTTTTTTTTGACGCAACATTCATTGAAAATTCGGTTAATAGTATTCGAGTTTTAACAAAAGTCGAATAGTCGAAGCGAAGCAAATAGTCGAGTAGTCGTTGCTAAGCGACTATTCGAATACCACAAACCGACTAATAACCATGGAAACGGTTACAACCGACTAGTCGTTTAACCGAATATTCGACTAAGTCGACTTTTTGTAAGAGCCCTAGCAAGTATGTGTGACACGATGACCGCCGATTGCACTAATACTTAAAAATTCTCAGTCAAGTCTGCAGTATAGTCACGGAACCTTATAACATATACATATGTCTCTCTGTACGTATCCAGTGACAACAACTTGTTGCTATTAGAACAACAAGTCCAATGCCTGGAAAAATATTATAGTGCCAAAGACTGTGTGAAAACTCTTTCAGCCAAATTATTTTTGAAGAGAGCAGACATGCTATGAGAGTATAACAAGCTCTTAACTCTGACACTAAGTTTGAACTCGAGGTACTTGTCTTGTAGTATCAAGAGTTTCGACACCCCTATTGATTAGCCCAAGTTCCATTTTTAATAAATGGGCCATTCGTCAAGCAAATTTTGAAACATGAAAACAGTACGGAAACATCAAAATCGGAACTGACACAATATGAATGGTTTCAATGAATATACTAATGATTATCTGACGGAGTCAGTTTGGACTAATTTTTATTACTCTTTTCAGCGGGTCCGCATAGAACGACTTTTCCGTCTCATTAAGGGTTAAAAAAGGAGCTTTTTATGATGATAAAATCTCCGAAGTTGAGTGCTCCTAACACTTTCTGGCGACAATTTTAAGTAATTTCGTATGGAAGACATGCTTTTGGGTGACTAGTTGTCTTTTATATTGGAACTAGTTGGTTTGACTGCAAGGTACATATATATTTGTATGAGCTCGCTTACTTATATGTAAATGTATGCGCATATGAAAGTTATACCGGAATTGAATCATATTTTATAATCGAGCAATATCCGCACTTAAATCAATGAAAATGGCTCAATAACACATGAACATGCCGACATTGGTGCTTAGCAGAAATAGTACTCATAAATGTACAAACATATGTAAACATGGCACAACAAAAAGGTGGGGTATTGAATTTTTGAAAAGCTAACTCGATTTCCAGAAAAGCAAAAAGACTTGGGCACTAAAAAATAAAAAATTAATGGAACAGTTCTTAGAGGAAATTGAAAAAATTTCTGTGGATTTCCTATTCATTCATGGAAATAGAAGTTTATTCAAACAAAACTCACTAGATTGTGACAAACAAGTGTACTATGTAGAGATATAAGCAGGTATTTATACAAACAAATTGTAAAACAATTTACACGATACCATTAGCATGTTACGTAAAGTATCACATACATAAAATATCAACAAATTACAGGTATCCTGAAGTTCAAGTTTGATATCGCTGGCTAATCACAGGGGCTAGGTGAATGAAATGAGAAAGTTAGCTAGAAATATTTAATGTGGGTTATTAATAAGCTTGTATAGAAGATATAGTCCTGGTCTAATGCAGATGTGCCAAAAAGTACCAAGCCGGCGAAAACTATCAACTTTGAATCACTTTTAATATACATTAAAAAAAATGAAGTTAAATACAATATTGTGATACAAAATAAACATAGGATTGTTCACTTAATCTCTTTTAACATTGTCATTTTTCTATTGATTATGTTCAATTAAAGTTAGGCTCTTGACTTACAGTAAAAACCAGGAGGTTGTGCAATATTTCGTTAAAAAGAAATTACAAAAAAGAAGATGAATGTAGAAAAAAAATAATATGTGCATAAAAATAAAATTTTTGTTAGCCATAGCTCCGTCACTTTAACGTCGATTTTAACTATTTTGTCTTTGGTGGAAATGTTATTTCATCCTCTGAAAACAAAGTGAAATAACATAAAAAAGTGTGAAGGTAATGGCGAAGATATTTACAGATAAGTAATCATACTTTTATTCTTAGCTTTAAAACCGAAATTTCAAAATATCGCGAAAACTGTTTTGCTTTTAAATTATCTGACCACATATTTAGAATCAGCAGACAATTCTGCATAGGAAATTCGAGGAAAAGTTAAAATTGAAAATTTTTGGGGTAGTGTAATCTACTATCTACTAGTTTGCGTGCGTGAACTAATTTGCATGGTTGGCAACACTTTCAAAAGCTGGAAGGAGGAATTGAGCAAATGAGAGAGTCTTGTACCTATTTGTCTGTGTAGTGAGCACATTAAACAAATCAGGTTGATGCCGCATAGTTGAATTCAATATTGTAGGGACACGATATCGAATATAAAGTACCGTTAGTATACTTATTTAAAGTTTAGCTGAACAACTATGTTCCAATTGGAGGTTGTGGCATACTCTCGAATTCTACGGCATATCGGAATTAAGTAGTTACGTAAGTCTGGTTTCAAAAATTTTTTACAGTTGATTGCAGCATAAAGCGTTAAATTAATAATCTTTAAGCACTGTTTGTATTTCAGTCTTTATTTCCGCATACCCTGTACAAGTTCCAACTTTACTGTTTTAAATGGGATATCAAAGGTTTTGCCGATTATTAAAAAGTATTGACTTTTGCTAAGAAAAATGTTATTAATTTAATAAGCAATGGTGCAAAAATATGGCTCTGATTAAAATTGGATACGATACCGGGATCTAAATACTCGATGCCAATAAGTATTGCAAAAAAGTATCGGTATCGAAGAGAAAAACTATCGATATGGCATCATATCGCATCGAAATTCGTGAGCCTACAGTCTACAGTTGTGTTCAATATAAGAGAACAACAACCATATAAAAAGAAATTTCACAGTTTACACAAGTCTCAGGAAAGTTAATTAAAGTTTTAAAAATATACGTCAAAATTTCAAAATTTAAGGTACGCAGTTTTATAGCTCATTCAACTTTAGTATAATGTACAAGTTAGAAATACATCAAAATTTTCCTTGAGTATTTCGAACTTTTTTTTTGTCAAGGATTTTGGTTATTTTTTTCCATACAAAATAAAGTTTTCTTCAAACACCGTTTCCGGAAAAAGTTCGGAAAATTCAAAGAAATTTTTGTGCGAGTTCTAACTTGCTCAACATTATACTAAAGTTGATTGGCCACAAAACTAGGAAATTCTGCCAAAAAATATTGAAATTTTGATGTAAATTTTTAAAAGTTTAATTAACTTTCCTGAACTTTGAGTAAACTTTGAAATTTCCTCTAATGTGGTTTTTGTTATGGAATCCGCTATATTTTAAATGAAAATTATTAAAATTACAGTTTTTTCTTATTTCGTCAAACGATATCCATTTTTATTTCACTACTATTATATTGAACACAACTATATATACTAAGTAAGCATATGCGAGCGATAAGTGCAAGTATTACGATCTAAGGATGGTAATCAGGGAACACCGGAAAAATTTGAATCTGATCCCGAACTCCCGATGTTGTGAAAACAAACAAAATTATCGTCGCTACTACCAACACATATATATTTTTTGCTTAACATATACACTTATATATTCTCATATTGACGCCTCTTTTGTCAGCCAAAGCTGATCTATGTAAATACGGAAAAAAGTGTCGTAGAAGAGATTGTTGGTTTTCCATTATAGCAAGCGACGATGTTTTGATTTGAGGGCAACCATGAAGAATAGTGCTAGAAGACTTTAATTCGCAAAATTACATAATCCGCTCCCTTTTAGCATCTTAGTTATCAAAACTATATCAAAATTTTTCACACTTGCCACTAAATTTTTCGAGAAAATAAATATTTATGGAACACAATTAAAGTGCTCGAAGGGTTGGATATGTAAACATTTACTTGATTCGCAAAAATTGAGCACCTACTGTTCGCTGAAACCCAAAGAATCTTTTTAGGGCTTTTAGCAAACATTCGTAAACAGAGTAATGCAACAAAAAATATGTTGATGTTTGCATACCGAGAAAGAGAACTGTGCAACTCGTATTTCGCTCGAAAATAATGAACTAGAAATTGAAACAAAAAAAAATAAAAACAACATTGTCTCTAAGCAGGCGCGGATCCAGAAAATATTTTCAGGGGGAGGATCCACATTTTTTTCCATTTCGAGTGTAAAATGAAAATTACAAAATTGCAGTTTCATTTTGTCGCCAGTGGGGACGCAAACCAAATTTATCAAAACTTAGATGAAAAAATACCAAAAATAATTACTTTTTCTTTTGAAGGACTGTAACAAAACAAGTTCACAATTATTTAAAATTTCAGGTAGCAATGTATTAAAGATATATTAAAGAAAAAAGAACTCAATAGGTAAGGATAACACATTTTACATTGCTTTCTTTAGTTACGTAAATCAAAATAAAAAATCGCCCATGTAATTTGTTTGGAAAATTGAAAAAAATGCTTTGCGTAACATCTCAATAGCTTAAATATTTATAGCCAAATTTTAGCATTGCATATAGGAAACGCCTAAAAATGTATTTTGTATGGGAAATGTTTACACTCCCTAAATTTCAATATTCAGGGCCCAAACCCTCAGGGTATTTTTATAGGTGGGGACTTCCCCTAATATTTCGAAGTAGAACTCAAAAAAAAAAAAAAAAAGTCGAAAATAGAGCCAAAATATACACATACTCGTATGTTCCCCCGATTCTGCATTTATCAATATTGACAATTTGTCAACAACACAAAATTGGGTGAATTGTAGGAGTATAAGATTGGACATTTTCCCATATGTCATAAAATATATTTTAACTTGGTTTTACTTGCGTTAAATCTTAATTTTTTTCTTTTTTAATATAGTTACATAGATATCTCTTTATTAAGTAGATTGTTTGGTTTTGGAGTTGGGCCTTTTTGTGATAAATTTTGGTCCCGAAAAGAACCATGATATGGCAACCGTGCCTTTGAGCCAACGTACGCTTTTGCTTTTCAAATTTCAAAATGCCAGTTACAGCAAGATTCAAGACGGCAACGACGACGCGACCTCGTGCAAATTTTTTTTTTGCACATATTCCAAACGCGTTGAATTGTTTGGGCGCGACACGATATCGCGTCACAGATGCTTTCGTTTTGAGATTAAATATATTTCTATTTTTGAATGGACACCACTTTTTTTTCATGGGAATGATGACATGTACAGATTTCTGGCTGACACTTCGGGGAGTTTGAACCCCCTCTCCCTCCATTATCCGTCCGACATACCTCATATTATTTCATGAGTTTAAAATTACTTATTTTAATTTTAAATTTGCAAACATATACAAAAATATGTTACTATCTTGGACAGTTCCCGGGGTTCCCGATCCCCACTGTATATGCGCCTGTCTCTAAGTTATCTATCGCCCCTCGTATATATGTATGCTCAGTTTCAAGTGCATTGAAAAAATCGATGAAATCCTTTTGCACAACATTTTACAGTCTGAATAATGGATGAGTAAGCTGGAAGTGAGCTCTTATGGGTATTAGCACGGTTACGGATGAAAATAGTAACTTACATAAATACAAGAATAGAAGACGGTACAAGTGGTTTGTTTGAGTGACGTCAATATGTGCATTTCAGAAAAATATTCAAAGTTCAGAAACACGCAACTCTTAAGAATTTGACTACAAAATAAGAATACAAAAATAAGGAGATTTAAAATGAAAGTCTTAGTTTGATGACTTGAAGTTTTATTTTTATGAGAAACTATTTCAAAAATTTATGAGCTCAATTCAGATATCGTTTCCAGCTAAGTTTAAAGTGAGTGCATATTATTCTTAGCAAAATTTTATTATCTGCCCGAAATTTATGTTATGCAGCTCATAAACAATCGTTTTAACAACGCCATTTATTTGAATCGTTGAACTTTTATTGACTATTTATAATATTTAAATAGATATACTGTTTATAATAGCATAAATATTGCTCTATAATATGACGTCTGTATAATTTAAAAATATAGTGTTGGTTATATTAATAGAGCAAAAACTCAAAAAAGTTCGATTTGCTCTAGTTTCCGGACAGTAAAATTTAGTTTCCGGACGCTCGAAATTTGTGTGAAATTTGTATATACACTATATTTTTGTAAAGTATTTCTGAAGCATGAAGAAGGACTTTGAATACAATAAATACGTCTTAATCATATTCCCATCTCCCTGGATGGACGTCTCACTGATTTGGACACTGGTCATAAACCACCTTTTCGATCGGTGGTTCGAGGGAGCAGCCAAACTTACCGCGTACTTCATAATTGGTAGAGTTTTTCCAACAATTAGCTATATGAAGGTCCGGGAACTTCAGGAGGTCCTTGTCTGGCACCCGACGTTGGGTTAATCGCAAAATGCGGGCTTACATAGTCATGGCGGGGTGTACGTGAGTCTTCTCACCCTCTTTCTAATTGGGTATTCACCGCGATTGTGGATCTAATGGTCATTATGGAGTCCTCGTACGGTTACTAGTCACACAAAAAAATAACTTTTGTTAACAATCTGGAGAGAGTATGCACATAATCAATAATTAGTATAATGGGAGGCTTGAATGCCACCCCGACAGAATTATTAAATGCCCTTCTGTACATCGCTACCGTAGACTTAGTGGGCAAAAGCATATTGTTGACAACTGAAACTAGGCCCAATACCTCGTGGCAATAGCCTGTACCAGCGCCATCGAAAACGGGGCCGACAGACTGTATGGTCCCGCTCGCACTTCGAAAGGGTTTGAAGCTACAATAGATGTGACCATGCACATTTACACCGATTGCTCTAAATGTGCTTTATATTGTGCTTATCCGAAAGTTAAACAAATCCTACAAGGAGGTAAATTACAACAACTAAAAGTGTCTTGAAGTGCAGCGGGCGCTATGAAAAATTTACAAGGAGGGAACGTACATCTATACTTGGTCATGGGTCATATGTGAATAGATGGAAGCGAAAGGGATGATATCTTCCCCTAGAAGGGGGAGTCTCTCGAAAAGTATACCATAGAACTCCCTATCAGATTGAGAGTATTGAAAAGCAGTCAAGAGCTGTAAACGATCTATCAAGCAAAAACGGTTTAGAAGTAACATGGGAGGGCAAAGTCTCCGAGGCCGTGTGCAAGTCGTGTGGGTTAACAACCTAGCTCTTGACCGTAAAACGGCAAGCCTGCAATATTATGTTTTTATAGGTTGCACAAGTAATGCTTCAACATATTTTAGGATCTTGTCGCTCGCCAGATTAAGGTTCCGACTATTAGGAGTTCCACAGCTATACTAAGCTGACGCTTGTGTGATGCTTGTTTGGCTTGACCCTATAACCTCGAAGGGCTGAGGTGAGAGTCTGCATTCATTCTTTAAATAATAATATCGATAAAAACAACACAGTTTGTACAAAATTCTAACTGTCCGGACATTGAAACTTATTTTCTCATTATCCGGACAACAATATTTGTACTTCAAAAAACGTGTCCAAAGACTGAAAACATAGGAGCAAAATATGTTTTTCGTTTTGTAATGCATATATAATATAATAAGCTATCATTTAGGAGCATTCAAATGATAATTCGTATTTTTCGCCTTCTTTTCAGTATCCGGACAGCCTGTCCGGAAACTGAAAATCATCTCAAACTTCGGTACTGGTATCCGGACAGTAATAATTTTGACTGAAAATTTAAGTGAATTTCTTTTTTATTTATAAAACGAAAGTTTATTATATTTTAAACAAATATTATTAACTTTTATTGTAATATGTTAATAAATACTTGTTTAGGCCCTTACTTTTCTAAAATGCTCTCACTATTTTTTTTTTACAAAAACCTTCAATTTTGGCGCATGCTCAGACTTCTGACACTAAAATTACGTGTAACTTTTAAACTATGTTTTTGATTCACCTTCGATTTTCCACGTACACTCAGTAAACATGTAAATTTCCATTTGTGTTGTTATTTAAGACTATTTGTCAGTGATTTGCCTGTTAATCGCAAAACATTGACATAGTGTCCGGACACTAGCGCTGTCCGGAAACTAGTGCAGTTACCCTATGAGATAATAAATGCAGTGAATTTATAATGTAAGATTTTATTTTCGCCTTTTTTTTAGTTACAATAATATCTTCAGCGCCAAATAAGTGCAATATTGATTACATTTCAGAAAGTAATTAATAACACTTATGGAATTTATTGTTATAATCAAAGTCGCTTGGCTAAATATATTTAAACTGGAGCAGTTAAACAGGTGCGTGTATTTTAGCTTCAACACCGTTTAGATCACGGACGCTATACCCAGTGTTGCCATGTTAGCTGTTTTCCAGCTAGATCTACCTTTTTTTTGCCGTTTAGCTGGAAAAAATAGAATTTAGCTGCTAGGTTTTTTTTAGCTATTTCCAAAAACTGTTTTATCTGTTTTTAGCTTTTTTCCCTGATATGGGAAAAGATCTCATTCAACTCATGAGCAATTCTAATATTTATGCTAATTCAGCGGATGATGAAGAAAATTGTGATATTGACATATTTTAAAACGTATTTATTATATATTATCTCACATTACTACCTTTTATATTATATATAGTTATTTTGCATGCCATGAAAGTCTATTTCCTTTTAAATATGTGCCACACTTGATAACTTAATGGGACTTTTTATCGAAGGATACAGTGATCTGTTATTTAAATTCTACTCAGTGTACCTTTTATATAAATAGTAACTAATTTATATAGTAAATAGAAATATTAGCCTTAGTTTGACGTAATTTTGAAAAAATACAGATTTGAATTGTTCATTACAATGCCAATGCTCGAAAGTGCATATTCTTATGAAAAGCATCTGTGCAAGAAACTTTTTTATTTTTATGAAATTGGAGTACAAACAACGTTATTTTTTTGTATAAAATATAACTTTTTTATATACTTTCGTATACCTGTGAATAAAAAAACGAATGAAACATCTGAAAAGATGGCTTCCTTTTTATTTTGTTTTGTTGTTTTTCCGACAGGGTGAATGATTGATGTATATTGGAACGATTTTTCGTCATCCCTTGTCAAATTTGGTTTTGAGACAAACCGGTTTCGGCGTTGTGCCATCATCAGTGTCGATTTTCGTTCAGGTAACGTCAGCATGGGTGTCTGTTTGTGTACGTGTGTGCATGTGTTGTGCGTGTACATTCAGAAACGGGGGTGGTTTGCATCGATCGGTTTTTTTGTGGTTGACTGAGGCAGGTAAAAGTTGGTGATTTTTGTTGTTTGACCTTTTTTGCTTGTTTGTTGTTTTTGATCTTTTGCTGTTTTGTGCTTATTTGTCGGTGCGTGTGTGTCTGTTGTACCTGAGTGGTTGCTTTGTTTTTTGTAAACCAATTTTAAAGGTTCGAATATTGTGTCGGAAACAGTGTTTGTCTGTTCGTTTATTATTCTACCGTCGAATGTTTTTTGTTTGTAGATTTCCATGTTTTCGAGTACGTTCAGACGTCTGCCTTTTGCTTGTACATGTAGGACCTTGACTGTTTTTTTGATGTTTCCGGGGGGGCATTTATTCTCCGCCATGTGATTCGCAAAGTTGGACTCTGGTATGATGGTTGGATTCCGTATCTTTTTGTTGTAATCTCTAATGTGTTCTCTGAACCTCGTTCTTAGTTGTCGTCCGGTTTGTCCTATGTAACTGCTACATGGATCTTCTGAGTTAGTTTTGGTTCTTAGCTTCCGTCCTAAATTGTTCGATGTTTTGAACGCTGTGTTGATGTTGTATTTTCTAAGGAAATTTGCTAATTTATATGTTGCCCTTCCAGTATATGTCATTGTCGTCCAGGTTTGTGTACTTTCTTCTCCATTGTTTCTTTTTTGTTCTCTAAGGTCTCTCCTGAGTTTATCTACTAGTGATTTTTTATATCCGTTGTTTGTAGCGATGTTATATATTATTCCAAGCTCTCTTCTATATGCTTCTTGTGTAAGAGGTGTTCTTTCCAATCTTTGTACTAAGTGCCTTAGCGCTGCATTTTTATGTTGTTGTGGGTGGTTCGAGGTATTATGTATTATTGTGTCGGTGGCCGTTGGTTTCCTATATATGTCGTAGTTGAATTTATTGCTAGCTTTATCAATACTTATTGTGAGGTCCAGATAATTGATTCCTCCGTCTTTTTCGGTTTCCATTGTGAATTTTATGTTCCCGTGCTGCTTGTTGAGGTACTCCAGTACTTGCTCTTCGTTGTTGGTAGTTAAAACGCATATGATATCATCCACGTACCTTGCGTAAAATAACACTCCTAATTTGGAACTTAATTCCTGTATATACTCTTTTTCCAGGTTTTGCATAAACGCTTCCATAAGAATAGCCGATGTTGGGTTTCCCATCGCAAGTCCGTTTGTTTGTCTGTATATTTTATTGTTGAATTGAAAATAGTTTTGACGTAGTGTGGTTCTTACCGTGTTTGTGATTTGCGTACTTTTTACTTTATCTCTTGTTTTACGTAGTATTATAGAGTTTACTATGTTCAATGTCTCTGCTAGTGGTATTGATGTGTATAGATCTTTTATGTCGAAAGATACCAATTTGCTGTCCTTTGTCACTTCAACGGTCCTAAGTTTGTTTATTAGTTCAGATGTATTAGTTATGGTGTGTTCGTTGCTAAGTTCCAGTGTGTCCTTCAATACTGTTTTTAAATATTTAGATAGCTTATAGCATGGTGCCGATTTAAAATTAATGATTGGTCTCATTGGATTGCCTGGCTTGTGGATTTTTGGTAGCGCAATCAGTGGTGGAGTTGACGGGTTCATTTGGACTAATGTATATGCCGAGTTTTTATCTATTATATTTGTTGCAGTTTTTATAGCCACTTTGATTTCTTTCTGGTATTCATCCGTGGGGTTCACTCTCATTCTACGACATTCCATATCCTCGATGAGTTTTTCGGTTTTTGTTATATACTCATCTTTTGCAATTAGCAAAAAAAAAAAAAAAAAAAACCGATCGATGCAAACCACCCCCGTTTCTGAATGTACACGCACAAAACATGCACACACGTACACAAACAGACACCCATGCTGACGTTACCTGCTACCTACTATAAATACAAGACAACCGACCACAACGGATCAGAAAGAAAATCGACACTGATGATGGCACAACGCCGAAACCGGTTTGTCTCAAAACCAAATTTGACAAGGGATGACGAAAAAGCGTTCCAATATACATCACTTCCTTTTTAAGCTGTGTTTTAGCTATAACTAATTTTTTTTAAGCTTTTATTTCTCGAATCTAGCTGGATTGCTGAAAAAATTCTGGCAACACTGGCTACAACGGTAGGGTAAAAATTATAGTTGGAGCGCGGATAGGTATACTTAGAGTATTCGGGATATTTAGAGACTAACCAAGCATGTTATAATTATTCGCTCACCTTCTTCACATCTTTAAGCCCATTGTAAAAAAAAAAAAAACCAATTTATAAAGAAAATGTGGCTGATTCTTTAGGTTCTAATATCGATGTTGCAGTTTTCTTCATATTTTTTTGAAACGAAACAACCTCTTTAAAAGCGTTCGGAAACCTTCCCAGTATATTTGTGCTATGAAAGGTATGGCGTCAAAATACCAAATAAACCCAACAAGCAAAAGAAACATAGCGCAAACTTGTAAATTAATAGAAAATTTGAGTAAAAGTGAAAAAGTGTTTTCCTTTTTCTGGCTTTTTTTTAATATTTCCGCTTTACGTTTCAAGCTTAATGATTTTAAAAAACTTGTTCTCAATATTTTTAAAATTTTGACTTTAAAACGTTGAAATAAATTTGATATTGAAAACATTTATAAATCGTTTATAAAAGCAAACTTACTATGATTTAGTTTTAAAAATATTTACAGAAATGATTTTTGGGAGACATTTGAATATCACATATCAAGAGAGTTTATCTTTTGGCCACCTTCTGTGTGAGAGAGGGCGAGATCGGAATCTTCCACTTCGACCCGTTATGTTTTTTCCCAAGAAATTGCTAATCACAGAACGGTTCTTTTTAGTTCAGAGTTTTGATCGGATTAGGATGTGGATGGATTAGTCCTTTCTATCCTTTATCACTAGCATTCCAGTAATAGTTTTTGGTTGTATTTCTGGGACTGTTATCGTGGAGAAGCACAAAATGGGAAATCGCGTATGTGAATTTCCAACTCCCAAGTTCTTCCACCAATAAAACTTAACATACCATCTAGGTCGATTTTACCAAACGAAGTCAAGCTTAAGCTTTCTTTAGGCTACAGCTGATTGTAAAGCATTTTTAGCTCTTGTGATACCATTGACTCCACCCGAGCTCTTTATGTCCCTTTATTCATTGTGAATGGATCAATCTTATCTTTATTTTCAACCTTATCTTGTAACCTTTCTCTACAGTCCTTTATAGAAAAGTGTTCTTCAAAAACGGTGTCGCCCATTGGCAGTGGTCGGCCACCACTCCGAGTGTATTTCTGCTATGAAAAAGCTTCTCAGCTAAAATTTACCTCCTTTGGAAGATGTCACTCCGTAAAAACGTTTAGTAGTTTGATGGCATACAATGTACTGAAAACTAAACGAAATTGCGAAATAATGATGCAACAGCTTTCTTCATTTTTCGACAGCAACAACAAAAAGCTTAGCATTTTTTTTTATCAAAAAACCTTCCACACAGAATGTACAAAAAGTACTTTTTCCAGAGAAAAAATCGATTGAAATGTTTGAAAAGAAATGGAAAGTGACTTCAAAAAAACTCTAAACGTTTTTGAAGCTTTTTTGAGCTTTTTTAAAATGTTTAGAATACATTTTATACAATATTCAAATTAAAGAATAAAACTTATTAAAACGACAAGTTTATTCAAGAAGGTGCTAGACTTATGAAACGCACTATATCTTGCATTTCTAATCGCTTCTGCTATTAACGCCGAGTTTCCGCTTTATTCATTACAAAATCCCCGTATCCAATCAACACATTTCTTATTTATTTTAAAATAGTTTACGTACTTTTTCCATTCTCGCCATATTCTTTACACGTTTTGCACCCACGCCCACACACATACCTACACACACACTTACGTGAAAGTCGTATTTTTATAATTCGCTTGCCTCCCACTCTTTATCGTTCTCGCCGTCATTGCAATCGTTGTCGCTGACGATAAATTTGGTTGTATGTTGACATTTTTATTTGTGGTTAATGTGGTGTTGATGGTCGCATCGATGGCGGAGGCAGCGGTACACGCGGTCAAAACATCAATACCCGGCGGTCAGTTTACGCTGATCAGCGGTTCGATTGTAGTTAAGTGTAATTGCTGTGCTTGTTGTTGTTGGTTATGCTGTTGCATTTGTAAGTGTTCATTTTGATATTGCATTGTTTTTGCGGGTAATACCACAACGATTGCTTCCGATGGCGTACGATTATGCGCTGGTGACATGTGTGTTCCACTGCTTGTCGCTGCCGATGGTGCTCCAGGTGGTATAACGGTTGCAGCTGCTGCTACTGCTGCTATGGATGTAGCCGTATTATTAGCCGAACAACTACTATACGAAAGACTATTCAAAATGTTGTTCGTGGGGGGATGTAACAGAGATGGTGGTGGCAATTGTGATGGTGGTTCTTTAGCTGGTGGCGGTGGTGCTGGCGGTAATACAAGTTCATCAATTGTGCAGACGCGATCATCTATGGGGAATTTGAAGTTTATTTCATTGTTGGGCGTAGTTGGAGTTTTGGCATGTTCCGGAGGGCTGCCGCCATTATTTGTTTTACCATTTGTTGAATCTGAACTCTTCTCCATACATTTTCCGGTCTCACCTGTGAATGAAATGTGAAATTAAAAGTTTTATGAAAATAAGTGGACTTAGTATGCAAGTTTAGGAGTTTTTTGTCTAAAAATAATATTGACGACTAATATAAAGGGGGCAACCTTTCTGGTAAAGCTGTTCACCTGCATTTCCTAAGTTGCCTAGGCAATCAAAAGTCGTTTAACAGTCACCGCTGCGCGTTAGGGGGTTCAAATATGCCCGAGGTAGGTATGCCGGTAGTAATAGGCGACTAAAATCCACAAAGGGTAATGACTTGCAACTTGGGGGTTGATCTACGGCTATGATGCCTCTCTCCTCTGATTACCAGCCTTCTTCTTCCTTACGGAAGGAAGCGGTGAGATGATCTAGGAGGTGTCACTGGTCACACCAGATCGCTCGCACGACAGTCGGGCATGTACGGCAAGGGAGTACCGGAAAGTGCCGGATTCATATACGGCAAAGGACTGTCACTTCCGACAACACTCCAAAAACCCTTCTAGGAGTGTTTTTGTAGCTAAAACCAACAACAACAACAACAACAATACCGAAACCTTTTTGAAAAAAGTTCTAAGGACTTAACACATTCCGCTTCTCGAGTGAGGATAGTTATGTCTAAGGTCTGGATATAGGCATGTATTATTTCAACGTCTTCATATTCTTCTTTTTCTTTTTGCTTTCCTTCTTCATTTCATTCTTGTATTTGCTCAATCTACTTCTCCCTCTTGCTTTTTTCGTTCTTTTTATCACTCTGCTTACCTTACACCTCTTCTCTAAATTTGTTTATATTTCTCCATCTATCTTTCCCTCAACCTTTAAACTTATTCCTCCCTCTTATCTTCCATGTTCGTTTTTATTTGCATCTCCGTTTCGTTTAGCTTTTCCCTTCTATTTGTTCGCAGTTGTCGTTCACATATCTTTTCTCTTACACCTTGTAAGCCGTAAAGAGCTGGGTAGGATGGGCTAAACTTTATCTTTGCAGAAACCTCTTAGCAGAGGACTCTCATATCTCAATCTCCTTTTACTCGAAAATTGCTTGATCTCCGATGTCTAGGAGTTTAGGAAATTTATGAAAGTGTATACATTTGGTTGTAGAATATTCGTACCGAAACCTAAAGGAAGCCTCTAACTGCAAAATGGAACATATTGCGGCGAATATTCTTAAGAATGTACCATCGCTAACTCATTAACACTTCCACCACTAGTTGACGACAACAGAGATAACGATGGCTGCGCTTATGCATGCAAGCAAAAGAAAGGGAGATGGCGCAAGTGTTTGCGAATGCGGACCAAAGAGAAGATATAGATACATAACACCGACCCTTCGAGAACACGAAGAGGGAATAACTAAGAGACTTCTGGGTGCATAGGGTAGCTCCCTGTCGGACTATAAAAGGCAGTAACGAAGCAGTTGTACAGTGAACTACTGTGGAGTAACCAAACTCGGGAATTTGTAATACGTTTATACTAGTGAATAAAGCTAGCTATTTGTTACAGTATATGTGCGTGAGTTAATGAGAACGAAAATCGACACTGATGATGGCACAACGTCGAAACCGGTTTGTCTCAAACCCAAATTTGACAAGGGATGACGAAAAATCGTTCCAATATACACATGAGTTAATTTGACTTTACGGTGATCGAACTCAGGATTATTAACCGAGGAATGATCGAACTCGTCACAATATTGTGGAGAACACGCTCAACTCAATTACATTCCCACCACTAACTAGCACAACAGAGAGAGATGGCTATACTAATGCACATATGCAGGAGAAAGAGAGATAGCAAGAGTGTTTACGAATATGAGGAAAAGAAGAGATAACGATAACCTCTACAGAACACGATGAACGAACACAATAGAAACTTCTATATGTGTGAAGTCGCACCCTGTCGGACTATAAAAGGCAAGCAACACGCAAGCCACGGCAACCAGTTTAGTGTTGTGAACTTACTGTCGAGTGACTTAAATTTGAGAAATTTTACACCTGTTGTTCGCTTGTAAACGAGTTCGTCAAAAATCGTAATTTGTCTGCTTTTTTTTTATTTAAAGTAAAACGATGTTGTGAAGTGAACTCCTAGTTTTGAAGTAGGGTTGTCATTATTACATGCTAAAGGTTGTTGACACTACTTTTTAAAAAATTTTGTTCATTCCTCGACTCGAGAATGACGATATTTATCTAATGTGGCAATCAAAATGTCTCTAATGTTCGAGGCTGTGTTTGTTGGGTTGCCCTTGTAACTGATAAATGAATATAGGACAGGACTATTAAAAAACTACTTTTAAAATATGTTACTGCATATTTTTATAAAAATAACCAAAGGTAATATACCAAACACTTAATAGAAGTACTTTCATTGAAAATATATACGTAGCTGGGTATACGCAAGTTTCAAAATCGATATATTATGTTCAGCTTCAACCAAACTAAGACTTTCTTACATGTTTACTTTAGTAATTATTTATTTCTACTCAATGGAGGAGTACACTAACAAAAAGATCGTAGAGGCCAAGTTAGCTAGTACATTTGCTTTTCCGGACGCTTGTTTTCTTTTAATTTCCACTTTAATTGCCACTTTTTATCTTATTTTGATTGCATTTTTTCAACTTTTTATTTACTTTTGCGCTTACCATTGGTCAACGAGCTCTACAAAGGCAACACGTTAAGAGTTGTGGAAAACTTTGTTCCACTTGCGCCCCTGGGCATGCCTCCTGCGTTTTAAACTTCACTTTGCCGATATTAGGGCAATGCTACATACATTTTTTTATTATTTGTTTGTATATTTGTATATGTTGCGGTTCCCTCATAACTTCTCTGTAGGAAATGACAGCTGCAAATCAGTAGAGATTCTCAGCTGACCATGTCAGAAGAAAAGTATCCAGGTGGGTCAGCGAGAAACATACAGAGAGCGGTGAACTCCTGCTTCTAAAGTCTTCAGGTTGATCCGCAAGAACCATGAATACAATACAAAATCAGTAGTTCTAAGAAGACTGGATACTTAAAATGAGTATGACATGTTGAATGTCGACAGAAGATTGCATTGATTGGAATATAGTTTATCATTAGAGCTAATAATATGATCAGCTCACAATCACTACTGATTTGCAATTGAAATTTTCTACGTTTTAATAGTTCAAAGAACTTACATTTTCGCGCACGAAGTTTTTATTTCATTCAATCAAATGAAGACGTTTTCCGAGTACCAATTTTAGTCGCTGTTAAAATTTTTAGCGCGTAAAAGCTAATGCCAAAGTGTAGACGCCTCGTTGACATTGTCATCCAGTATTTCACCACAATACGCGATTGCTGTGCTGACTTTGAGATGCTCACACCCATGCTTCCTACAGGGTTACTTTTCTATTTCAGCTTTGCTATTGTTATTGTTCTTGTTATTATTGTCCTTCATTTTTAAATTTATAAATTAGTGCTCACTCCACGACTGCTTTTAAAAAGGAAACATACTAGCTTTTGAGTCTGCTCAGCTTCTAACTGTGAATCAATTTTTACTTTTCTTTTATATTTTTTTTTGCTGGTGGGGATAAAAAATGCTTTATTCATCATAGCTGTTCCGTCGCACCAACCGTGTGTCCGTTGAATGATAACCTTCCCGAAATTTTGGAACCGTTGCCACCCCGCGACGACTTTCTTATTACTTCAGGTTGACGTTTCATATTTCTTTGTTTAAGAGCCTTATATTATATTATACCTTCGTCCATTTATCGCTTTTTCTCTGAGTGTAGTTTCTACAAAGCTACTGATTTGTTTGCACACTTCTGGGTCGCTCAGCTTTTGTTATGTGACGTCATCGCCAGGAATTTGGCCGACACTTCTTTCGAGCACTTGTCGGTCCTTGCTCCATCTTGAGCATTTAAAAATTGTGTGTTCAGGATCGTCTTCGTCTGCCTCTCCATACGCGCACTGTGGATCTTTGACTTTTCCCATTTTATATAAGTAGTTTTTGAAGAACCTTGTTGCTAGAGAGCAATTCTGTAATGTAGTAGGTAACTAAGCCAAAGTTTCTAGTGTTTCATACTTTAACGTCAGGTGTTAGTCTTTTGCGGTCCGTCTGCCTCGGTATCCGCTTTCCTGGCGGTCTTCATCAATGTGATTTTAAGCTTTTCATTCGTGCTTCCAATAGTCTTCTTCTTTGCTGCGCCAATAGGTAAATGGGGATCGCTCTGATTATCAGGTGCACCGCTGGTCCTGATACGGTTCGATAAGCGGAGGTTTCTCTCAACGCTGGTTTTCGCTTTAAAAATTATTTGAACCTACAGTGGTTCTTTATCTTAAGTGTGTCTGCCTATAGCTCAGAGCCATATAGTAGAGTGGACAGGGTAATGCCCATCAGCACTTTTTGCTTTCTATATGACCTCCGATGTTTGCCATCAGCCAACTTAGTAAAGAATACCTGCTTACATGCCTTCACTGTCACATGCTGAATTTGTGCCCAGTGTGATATTCGGAAATCTAATCTAACGCCTAAATAGTTAACTACTTTCTTTGATGTTATAGTTCGGAAGAGGGTTTCCAAACCCTTTGGTATGTACTTTTTATTAAGAGCTCAGATTTTTCTGCCGCCAGTTGGAAGCCACCCAGGTAAAGCCATTATTTTGTGAGTATTATAACTTGAGCTTCTGGTTTTTGATTTTTCTGTATTCCGGCGGTAATAACTACGGTAATGTTGTCGGCGTATCCGACTAAGAAGGTAGCATCGGGCATTTTAAGGTTGAAGAGTTCATCGTATCTGACGTTCCATAGATCAGGGCCAAGAACTGAACCTTGTACTGCTCCGCATGTGACGTTGATGAAGTTGTGTACATAAGTCTGCGTTCTCTTAAATAGCTTCTGATTACTTGGGATTTAAAATCGTTGCCCTAAGGCAGTCAGCATGTCTGTCCATATCGAGTTGTTGAAAGCTGCAAACTGAGTTTTAACTCGAATAGCCTCTTCGCGCTTTAGAATCGAATAACGAACCAACGAAAAAAATTATGGTCTCTCACAGTTACAAATTTGTATTTGTCAGATATGACCTGGCTACCAAAGTGAAACTGAGAAAAAAATGTTTGATGCCAGAAAATCTTTCGTCTTGTTCTCGTTCAACCTAAGACCCACTTATTTTGCTTGTTTGTCTTCTCCAGCATTAAGTCGCCTTGTTGTTACTTTTAGGGACAAAAGCACTCCACGAAGGTTTGGAAAGTGTTGTCGATAGATAGATAGAGTGACAGTCCTTTGCCAGATATAAACCCGATACGCTCCGGTACTCTATTTCGGTACATATCCGACTGTCGGGAGAGCGATTTGGTATGACGAGTGGAACGTGCTAAAAGAAGGTTGGTAGAGAGTGGTGAGAGGAATCATATACGTGGATCCGCCATCAAGTTACACGTCATTACCCACTATGGTGGGTCGCCTCTAAAAACTGATAGGGGATATCGCCTTGTCCGTTGATATTGCTCAACGTTTTTTAACATAGATTTATACACTTTTTTAGGAAAGTTGAATTGAGATATGGCAAAGCAGCTTTAAAATCGACAAAGAGGTAGTGTGTGCAGAACCTCTTATCATGGCTGAAGATTAGGATTCGGTGTATTGTGAAGATTTGTTCCATGGTAGGCTTACCAGGCCTGACTCAGTCAACTTATTAACAACGGGTTTCAGTCTTTCGCGCAATATTCTAAACGTAATTTTTTTCCAATTTAAGGAAAGTGACTGAAGGTAACTGCGTTTAAAAGTGTCACGGTGGCTTACACAACAAGCCCCCTATTCATAATACTTTAATGTCCCAACTGCTTCAAACTATTTACAACAATAGCGCTACTGCTTGAATTTTTGCAGCATTGAACTTATTTAAAATTAATTTCTCAAGGCTCACTAGAGTACAAATATTTCTCAATTTAAACGCTCTACAACACGGAAGTACTTAATATTGTGCGCTGTTTGAGTAAATAAATATTTGACTATACATCTATTTTGTTTACTTAGTTACGATGGCTATTGCATTTTTTCTAGTAGTTTTGTGGATTAAACAAACAACTTTTTTGTTATTTCTATTACCAACCCGCAGTGCGCCACCACTGAGCTGGCAAATAGCAATCAAACCAGCAGTAGGTCATTAAAATGCGCCAGCTCGGGTTATACAAGCACATACCTTGGCCCTTTATTAATTAAGTACATATTTTTTTCTCGTTTCCGGTCTCCCAAGTGACACTCGAGTTCATTTTCGCTTTTGCCTTATTCTTATGATTCCTCTTTTCACTGCATCTTTCTAGTAATTTAAATTTTTTTCTTAGCACTTTTCACGTACTTCTCCTTCAACAGCACGTTTCAGACCATACCCAGCTGAGAGGGATATTAATAAGCTGTGCTCTGTTGCTGGTGTCGCAGATTGCGAAAGGTGGAGGCAATGTGGGAACAAATTGGTGAAAAGGTTTGAGGTCAGTTGGGTTACTGGCCAGTGTGCAGATAAAACGTTTTTGCCTGACCGTATTTTATTCTAATTTCCGTGTCGCCTCCTGTTTCCGACAACACATTTTTTTTAAATTTCTTGTTGTTAATATTCATCATTTTAAAGGGTTGGGTAATATTAATGGTGCACCACCTTAATTCCTATTTTAAGGATTAAAAGTTTTGTGTTAGGATTGAAAAATAATCGCTTAGTTTTAGCTGATACTCAAGGAATGCTTCCCCGAAACTTGACACACACATTTTCAATATAAGTTAGTGGCCATTAAATGAAACCCGCTTTGAACCTAATGTTAGGAGGGACCTACTCAACATTAGCGCGCTGCTAGAACTATTCAATTTGGGAACACATTTTGCGCACCTAGCTTATCATATTTTCGAAACAAGAAGTCATATTGAAAAGAATGGAATCTTTCGTTATACTATTTTTTTCAAAATTGAAAAGTGCTCTTTATTATTGGAATTTCCATTGGCAAGATCTTAAAGTATTTGTATGCCAACATAAGACAACTTAATGCAGCATTAAAAAAGTATAATTGGGCATACTTTGTTTCCACTGTATAATATATTTTTGAATTTAATTGTTTTATTTAAATGGACAACAGTTAAAATAATTTGTATTTGTTATTATGGTTCTGAAATTCTTTAAAAAAACTAAACAAAGAAAATTGTGAAACTATTTTTTTGCGCTCCCAACTGTGCTTAAACGCACGTCTAGTGCAGCATAAGAAAACTGATTCCTCATAATTTCCAATGTACACTCAAAATCTGAAGTTAGTGGCCAAAACTATTTTTAATATGTGAAGGTAAAAATTGCCTCATAATATTATCTGTGGGTATTCTGTTTGGACAAGGATCTTTCCCGATATAAGTCAATATGAATGAGGCTTCAGAAAATCCGATCTAATTTTTTAATGAAAAAATTGGTACGGGAACCAAATACTGTGCTCGGGCTACAATAGGTTAATACAATTGTTTATATTTTTTTGAGGTAAGAACTCCTACAAAAGCAATATAATTCAGTTGTCAATTCTATCTTGTTTGATTTGCCTTGATTCTGCCTAAAAAAAGATGGTTCTCATTTCTTTTTTTAGAAACTTCAGAGACGAGTATCTACAAAAAAAATATAAAAATGTACAAGAAGCCGTTATTTCCAGTACAATTTATGGCTGCAGTCTCCAGTAAATTGTTTCTGAGTAATTGTTGTTGAGAACCTAATTTTCAACCACATTGATCCCAGTAGCCAAAAATTTATTGATAGATATGGAAAACGTCTATATTTATTTTTGTTTCTGTCATCTTCATTGGGTTTTTCTTAATATCCTTACCTTTCGTTTACTTTTTATACCTAGTAGTGCTACGCGCACAAGGTATATACATAGAATATTTTCGAAAATACAAAAAAGGGAATATTCAGTACATAATACACTTAAAATGATAAAATTTGGTGGGTACATTAACTTTAAGGCAGAAAATAAAATTTTGAAGCAATTTTTTAAAATGGGCTTGGCACCGCCCGCTTTTGATTAAGTTAATATTAGAATTACCGTTCAAGATATCGAAACCAAATTTAGCACACATATTAATATTAACAGAAGCAAGTTCCAGAAAAAAATGTTCCACTTTTATACGAAAGATTTTGAAAATGATCGCAGATATATTTAATATGCAATAACTTTGCGTACAAAAGCTTTATATCATTTCGCTTTCACTTTCAAAGTTTCCGTGATCGAGAAAGTCGAAAAATATAAATTCTTGAAAATGGGAGTGGCCCCGTCCTTTTTATAGTGGATAATTCCACAAAACTTCTTATGCCATAACTGCGCCAAAAATTGATATGTAGAAACGATATTTGGAAAAAATGTTGAATATACATATAAAGGCAACTGTTTATTGTAAAAATGGGTTAAATCGGTCCACGGTCACGACCAGTTTTTTAACATAGTTCTGAAAACTTTTTTTGGAAAATGTAAGGCGCGATATTTGCCGCCCACTTATCAGCATAACAATTCTGCTATTTTCAAAGTCGATTGCTTGTAGTTTCAACTAGATTTTTCAATCAAAATTAGTCAGCTGCTTCTCAATACTATGTAGTATGCTCTTACCAAAAATTTGCAAATCGGATAACACGCAAGTAAAATATCCCGGAAAGTTGTTAGCACCCCACTGCAATAGGGAAGTTATATACCTAGTTTGATTATCATACCATAAATAAATATGGAAAGTTTGTAAGTATGAGAAGAAGAAGAGATGGGCCCATCAATAAGCAAACTGAAATAATAAGGACGATGAGCTGAGTTGATTTAGCCATGTCCTTCTCCGCGTCCGTTTGTCTGTCTGTCCGTCTGCCCGTCTGTCTATTTGAACGCAAATATGCATAAAATGTGCATGTATTGGTGTTCTTAAAAAATGTGGTTAGCAGTTGTTGGTAGGGAAGCTATTTATATACAAATCAATTATGGGCGGCCGCCGTGGTGTGGCGCTAGTGTTGCCAGCCTACCACACCAAAATTCCAAGGTTCGACCTCTTGGACAAGTAACATCAAAAGTGGTTCAAAAGAGTTCGAAATCGGCAAAAATCTGTAGGTCCTGCCAATTTGTACGAAAAAATTCAAAACGGCACACCCCAAACTGGAAGGGAAGCTCGGCGCAAAAATCTCTTAGGAGGTTTATAATGATAAACCTGTTGTATATCGCGCCATACATTTATATTTTTTTTAAAATGCATTTATCCCTCAAAACTCAAAACAGAAATGTTTTTATTCAAAACAATCAGCAGGCTTTATAACACGAACTGAAAAGTATTAAAATAGACCTGCGTAAATTGTTATGCCATAATAGATCACTACTAGGTATATAATGTTCGGTTCCACCCGAACTTGGACTTCCTTACTTGTTTTATTTAATTTAATTTAATTTTATTTTCTTTAGTTTTATTTTATTTTATTTTGTAAGATAAATTATATTCGCAATAAAGCGCATTCGTTTGACTTTTCTCTCTGCAAGAGAAATCTTGTTTATCTCTCCGAAAATCCCTTGCGAAACGGATTAAATTGGCAAAGAAAACTGCTGCTCATTAGCAACACAATAAACAAACGTAGCTGCTACAAAAACTCACATCTATTTTTTGTAATTGTTGTTTTTCATTTTCGCTATACACACTTTATTTAGTTTTGTCATTGGTCATTTTCCTAGCTCTTTAGTAGCATCAGTTTTCTTAATGTGCTTAAAAAGATTGTTCACAGCTAATCCAAACACTATTTGTAACTCCCATACATTAGTTAGTGGGCGCTCTTCAAGACATCCCAATGCATAATGTGAGTATCACCATAGAGAAAGTAAGAACATTTTTAAGTTGTTGCTTTACAAACGTCTCAAACGTTCTATTTAGTTTTTACTACTGATATATCTCCCCTCAGATGTGGTTTATTTGACATAAAATTTGTGCGTTTTATGTGGGAGATTCAGCAAAAATGTTGCAAGGAAATAAGTGGGAAACTTTAACGAAGGTCTAGTCCAAATCATCTGCTTGACTTACTACAGTAGAGACCTCCAGTTTACTGCGCTTTCAAAAAAGGTAGTCGGGAAAGTATCTTCTGTACAATCGAGTGTTAAGAAGAACTTTTGTCTTGTATATTCCAATGAAGCTTGAGGCATGTTTGAGACCATAGACTAACTATTTGGAGGGCTTGAGGCATGGTTGAGACCATGGAGATAGTAGGCGGATCATCCGTAAGTTTGTGCTCTTTTTCACGATTATCAAGACATGCCAAATGAGGCGAAGTATCTGAATTATCTAGATTTTGAAAGGTTTTGGAAACATTTTCATATTTTTGGAATTTTTCGGTCAACTTCCGTCGATCGACATTTCGAACAAGACCATCGCAGGCCTTACCCGTCATGAGGCAGGTCAGTGCACTTTGCTTGGGCAAGTCCACATTACAGCCAGCATGCTACAAAGCGCTAGAACTTGCTTTTTATTTGACAGTTTTTTATCATGCACCACATTTCGGTGTCAGTAATGAGATAAATTAATAAAATATGAAAAGTTATTAGTTCAAAAACTTAACAGGTAACAGAAAACCAACTCTGACAGTTTGAATAGCACAGTCCTAAGCGAGCAGTTTCAAACACACTGTATTTGACGTTCAAGAAACCATGCAAACAGCTATAATGAATAAATAGTCAGAAAAGTAAGTCAGCATACAACAATAATTGCAATAAAAAGTACAAGCCTTTCGAAAGCAACGCATAAAATATGCAAAAAATCTCGGCATACATAGATTCAATAGTATGAATTTATGAATATTACGCATCATTCAAAAATTTAAACAATTTTCTCACCAAGTAGTGAACATTAAGTGTTTTAATTCTCTTAGATTTAATTATCACTGAGAGTTTTTTTTTTGTAAGTTTTACGAGCTCAATACCAGTTGATAATAATTCTTTTTCAAATATTTATTATATTGCTTAAATCAATTTCTCCTTTGATTGTCGTTGGTCTTGAGCTCGTAAAACTTACAAAAATATGTAAAATGAACATACCGTAAAAACCAATAACAACGATGCACTGAGACACCTTGGCGTTTGCGTAAAATGCTCACAAATAGGAAAGGTCTTTAATGGTTTCAAATTTGAAAGCGTTTATAATTGTTTACTTCTGCTGCTGGAATTAAATAAAGTTAAAAAATGCGTGATATGGAGTCGGTTTATCTGAAACTTGGTTTGGTTTGGAGTGGTTGGGTTAGGACCTTCATAATCCTGACAGAGCTAGTTTTCTTGCTCGAAGTAATTTCAGCCAAGTAAAATACACCTTTGGCTACCTACTAATTGATTACCAACGTAGGATGTCCATTTTAATTTCAACTTTTTTGAATTTACCTGTCCGTTTTTGTAATTAAGTAATATTAAACATTTTAAAAGCGCACCTTTAAGTGTGTTAATTTGGAAATACCTCAAACAACAAAAAAAAAAAAGAAAGAAGTGGTTCGTTTCCACTTTTGGCCTATCATATACATACGCTTTTCGCGTGCTTTCTTCCTTGTATATTCAAGTTACAGATATCATTCTCTATTTACTCACCTCCATTTAGTCGATCCTCACGTGTATAATAGCGTGCTCTTCGTTTGGAAAAGCAAACAGCCATTGCCAGTATAATTACAACAATTAAAACCAATATAATGCCACCCAGTATGGCAAGCGTATTAAGGCCACCTAAAAGCAGAAAGCAAAACAGAAAAAGTGAAAGGTAAAAATATCGAGAAAATATGAAAATGCGCAACAGAAAGTAAAAACGTTGTGTAAGGCAAGTAATATGCAAAAGCCAAACTATTTTCATTATTTAAACAGTACGGCAATGAGTGACGATAGTTTGTGGGATAGTTAAGTTGCTTGTTGGGGTTGGCCATTTTACCCTTAAATCAAGTACTGCATTTAATTTTTATTTATTAGGTGTGACTGAAGTTCAACTCAGGGTAATCAAAGCACTCGGTTAAGTCATGCACTGCAATAATTTAGGGAGAATTTCCGGTAAAGGATTACTCATTTTTAAATCAATGGTAGAATGCAATGCGGTAATGATGTGCCTTTCGGTTTGCGTTTAGACTTACTTTGCTATTGTAGCATTATTTAGACATGTCCAGTTTACACATACATTCATATATTGTAAACAAGGATTCAGTGAGGAAGTTACAATGTATATAACTTTTCGACAGTGTGGGGCCAAAGTGAGGCTGGATTTGGTGAACTCGTTTAAGCGGAGTCATGCGAAAATAAGGTTCATTGCGAGCGGTGGCTACGCAGGGCAGAAATTGGATATATCAGAGTAGAAGCTATTAGGCCTAATGTATATAGTATTAGGGCTGAAGTTGTGCAAGAGGAGCTTCCGAGGTACTAAATTTTTTAAAAGGATTGACTAACTATTAATAAATTTCTCTAAAAGAATAAGCGTATCTCGTTGTTCCGCTGTTAACTGTGAAGATCAGAAATCAGCTACAAAGATCAGCTATTAGCTATAAAAATCATGTTATCTAAAATAAACGAAAATATAATAAAATAAAATAAAGTAAAATAAAATAAAATAAAATAAAATAAAATAAAATAAAATAAAATGAAAATAGTTAAATTAAATCAAATAAAATAAACTAAAACAAAATAAAATAAAATAAAATAAAATAAAAAAAAAATTAAATCAAATAAAATAAAATAAAACAAAATAAAATAAAACAAAATAAAATAAAATAAAATTTAATTAAAGTACATCGAATAAAATAAACTAAAAAAAATAAAATCAAATAAAATAAATTAAAATAAAATAAAATAAAATAAAATAAAATTAAATTAAATTAAATTAAATTAAATAAAATAAAATAAAATAAAATAAAATAAAATAAAATAAAATAAAATAAAATAAAATAAAATAAAATAAAATAAAATAAAATAAAATAAAATAAAATAAAATAAAATAAAATAAAATAAAATAAAATAAAATAAAATAAAATAAAATAAAATAAAATAAAATAAAATAAAATAAAATAAAATAAAATAAAATAAAATAAAATAAAATAAAATAAAATAAAATAAAATAAAATAAAATAAAACAAAATAAAATACAATTAAATTAAATTAAATTAAATTAAATTAAATTAAATCAAATAAACTAAAACAAAATAAAATAAAATAAAATAAAACCAAATAAAATAAAATAAAATGAAAATAGTTAAATTAAATCAAATAAAATAAACTAAAACAAAATAAAATAAAATAAAATAAAATAAAATAAAATAAAATAAAATAAAAAAAAAATTAAATCAAATAAAATAAAATAAAATAAAATAAAATAAAACAAAATAAAATAAAACAAAATAAAATAAAACAAAATAAAATAAAATAAAATTTAATTAAAGTACATTGAATAAAATAAACTAAAAAAAATAAAATCAAATAAAATAAATTAAAATAAAATAAAATAAAATAAAAAAAAAAAAAAAAAAAAATAAAATTTAATTAAATAAAATAAAATAAAATAAAATAAAATAAAATAAAATAAAATAAAATAAAATAAAACAAAACAAAATAAAATACAATTAAATTAAATTAAATTAAATTAAATCAAATAAAATAAACTAAAACAAAATAAAATCAAATAAAAGAAAATAAAATAAAATAAAATTAAATTAAATTAAATTAAATTAAATTAAATTAAATTAAATTAAATTAAATTAAATTAAATTAAATTAAATTAAATTAAATTAAATTAAATTAAATTAAATTAAATTAAATTAAATTAAATCGAATAAAATAAAATAAAATAAAACAAAATAAAATAAAACAGAATAAAATAAAATAAAATTAAATTAAATTAAAGTACATCGAAAAAAATAAACTAAAACAAAATAAAATCAAATCAAATAAAATAAAATAAAATAAAATAAAATAAAATAAAATAAAATAAAATAAAATAAAATAAAATGAAAAAAAAAAAATAAAAAAAAAAAATTAAATAAACTAAAACAAATAAAATAAAATAAAGTAAAATAAAATTTATCTATTCTATTATAATAAAAACTTTTAATACCTGATTATTAAAATTATTAAAAGAATAAAAACAATAACAATTTTCATAAACAATGGGAAAAATTATTATTCTTGGCCTTGAATTAGTTTATAGTCACGGTAATAAAATAAAATAAAAAAAAAATTCATGAAAAAAAAAAAAAAAAAATTTAATAAAATAAAATAAAATGAAATAAAACAAAGTAATATAAAAGGAAATAATAAAAAAAATAGAAATAAAATGAAATAATATGTGTGTGCGGGCTCGAAGTTCGATTTTTGATGAATTACACCATTCTAGATGTACTTCAGAACTCATCAAATATACTTGAGAATAGTCGAATATACTTCAGAAATTGTGAAATTAATTTCAGAATGGTAAATTGTATTTCAGAAATCGTAAAATGTACTTCATAATAGTCAATTGTGCTTCAGAAACTGTAAAGTTTATTTGGGAATAGTCAATTGCAGTTCAGAAACCGTAAAATAATTTTCAGAATAAATAATTGTACCTCGGAATAATCAATTATAGTTCAGAATTTATGTTTTCTAAAGTAAAACTGATTAATGTGAAGTACATTTTACAGCTTCTGAATAACAATTATTTATTCTGAAAAATATTTTCCGTCTTCTGAAGTGCAATTGACTTTTCCGAAATACATTTTACAGTTTCTGAAGTAAAATTGATAATTCTGAAATACATTTACGATTTCTGAAGTACAACTTACTATTATCAAATAGGTTTTACGACGTCCGAAGAACACTTTATGCTTTCTGAAGTGCACTTAGAGAACGTGTAGCTCAGGCAATTTTTGAAAAAAATTCATATCTTTTTAGGACTACCGTGGATTTAAATGCGAACCATTTAAAGACACTATATCGGAACCCTTCCGAGTTGTTAAATTTCGAGCCTACTTACCGCGTTCCAGAAAATTGTGCGAAGTGCTCGCTGCATTCTGTTCCTCGTCCGTTATATAGTCAAGGCAATCACTCAGTTTCGATACATCCAAATCGGTAATCTCAAAACCACGCAAAGGTTTCGGCAGAAAGCATATCGGATATGTTTCCCATTCAGATTCGAGCTAATTGAAAGTGCGAAAAAAGAAATAAAAAGTAAAAGTATTTTCAATAGATAGTAAAAGAATAAATCGATACAAAATTCGTAGCTGAACACAATTTAAAATCTAAAATCCTGCCAAGGATACCAATTAATATGCGATTGCGTAAGCAGCACGTGCAGCGAAAATCGAAAGCGAGCAAAGCTTACTTTGCTATTTGAATTTTAAAATGTTTTTTTTTCGCACGCAAATGCAAATAGATTTTATTTTAGAATTCAAAGACATTCATTAAAATTCCAATGCCGCGACACGCACACCGCGAGTTTTTACCAAAAATTTGATTTGAATTCGGTAAAACTACAAACTGTCAGGAATTTGCTTATTTATTTTTTGGTTGGATACTCACATGTTGCACGACATTTATTAATTTTCCCATATGACATTCATCGCATATCAGCGGGTTGTTGTCCAGTCGAACATTACGGATACGCTGAATGCGTAACACGGTGTCCTCGTTTATGCCATACAATTGGTTGCGTGATAAATCCAAAAACTGTCGGGTATTAATTACGGCATTGTATTTTTGGTTGAGTGTATTTGCGTCAAATACAGATTCGTGCAAAAAAGTTCGTGTTGCAAAGTGATGTGCATGAAATCAGGAAAAAAAGAAATTATAAATTTGGTAGAATTCAGCCGAATAATGAATTTAGATTTTGACAGTTATTCGATAATGCATGGATATATATATACTCGTATATATATATTAGTGATGCCAATCAAGGAATCCGGTGATGTTTATGCTCTAAAAATCTTGGAATTTTTTGCAACAATCCTGAGATTAATGACGTGTTATAGACAAAATATCAACAGAATTTTTTTTAAAATGATCCGTTTAAATATTGCGTAACCAAAGGATATATTTACAATTAGAAAATATTGCTTCAAACATTCAAAAGTTTTTATGAAATAACTTTCGTTTAAAATAAAAAAAAATCCACTTTTATAAATTTTAAGGATAGATAGTTTCTCAAACAATTTCTTAAGTTTTTGCAACCCAATTTTTAAGAGAATAGCGACTTTCCGAATACCGGAGCTGGTTTCGGGATCAGAGCCCTAAAATCAAGGGATTGCAAAAAACCATAAAACTGGCATACATAATATATACTTATGTATTTATTTGATAAATAATAATATTTTGTTGCTCATTCCAAATGCTCTGTATTTTCTATAAATTATTTCACAACTTTACTAAATTAGCAAAACTCTTCAGCTTGGTTAATCAATTATCCTCGTACTGTTCGCGCCTGTTCTCTGAGAGCAACCTTCGATTAAGCAAATGTGGAAGAAGCAGGGGAAGCTAGGCGTGGGACTATTCGAATAAAAGTTATTCAAATAAAAAATTCATTTATTCGAAGGCTATAAAAAATTCGAATAATATTTACTCGAATAATTTATACTTTTATTCGAATAGCATTATTCGAATAAATGACAACTATTCGAATAATAGGTACTCGAATAGTTAAACAAATATAACTACAGCTTATGCACACATTTGTACACGCAAACATACATACATACACACAAAACGTTAATCATGCTCATAGCTACAAGCGTTGAATACAGCGAATTTCGCTACCGACATCTCTCGCATTTCATTACAACTATTCGAATACCACTATTCGAATAAACGGATAAAGTAATCGAATAGATACTATTCGAATTTTTTGAAACGAATATTTTTATTGGTTTATTTGAATAGTATTCGAAAATAGTTCCACTACTAGTGGAAGCATATTTTGAACTGACTTACTTGACTGAAGAAACGTTACTAATGAGTACAAAAGTTCTAACTGAAAAGCTGAAATATTGCAAAGCATTTTAAAACCAAGAAAATAGGGACTTAGTGACCAACGTCTACTCCAGAAGTTGGAATGGGCAATCAATTGTTTGCTAACATATGAATCTCCAGATTCCGCTGGCATTCTCCCGAGTTACATGCTTAAAAAGTCGCCTAAATGGTCCAGAATTGTAGGAAGCCCAATTTCTAAAGGAAAGCAAGAGCGGGTATGAAAAGTCCAAAGACTTGAGATCCATTAGAATTTCGACATTTGCCTTTAAACAGAATGGAGTTAAAAGGGTTGTCAATGTGGATAACGTAGTAGTACCACTACCTGCTCTGTGCCACAACGTACTCAAATGTGATTAAACAGGAAGCACTTTGGAAGTTCAGCGGATTAGCAGAGAACGCGGGGCTCAGCGCAACAAAAAAGCATGCAAAATTCACCACTAGGACGAAAATCAGACGTTGCATACTACATCCGAAATACCTCTTGACACCCAGGCTAAACTGGAAGTTAATTATAGAGGCTAGATAAAAGTGGGCAATGGGAGCTCTGCACTTCGTGTAAAGGAAGGCTGGATAGATAAAAAAAGTGTAATGGGAGACCAAAACTCACAGCATGAAAGTAAATAGAAGTTATTCGAACGATTGTAGGGAATGGTGTAGCGGAAGACAGTTAAGGGGAGCTACATACACACATGCTACGGAATGTGCAGTGGGCTACCTGTTTTCGGTTAGGTCATTCCCTGCACAGGCTGCTAACTTGATGTGTAACCTCTCAACCGATCAAACTTTTTATCAAGGAAAGAATACTCATTTTATTATACCTTTCATGAACATGAAATGGTAATATAACTTTGGTCCGATGTTTGTAAGAATGAGAAGAAGAAAAGGTAGACCCATCAATAACTATACCGAAATGATGTTGTTGTTGTTGAAGTAACGAGACAAACACTCCCCGAAGCTGTTGGAGACTGTTGTCGAATTAACAGTCCTTGGTGGACTTAAACCCAGCACGCTCTGGTACTACCTTGCGGTGCTGCCCGACTGTCATGGAAGGAAGAATAAGACGGGTAATGAGAGGTGAGAGGCATCATACCCGTAGATCAGCCATCGAGGTGCAAGTCCTTACCTTTGTGCATATTAGTCGCCTCTTACGACCGGCATGCCTACCTCGGTCTAAACCCCTAACCGAAATGATCAGGGGGATGAGCTGAGTCGATTTAGCCATGTCCGTCTGTCTGTACGCAAATTAGTCTCTCAGTTTTTGGGATATCTTCATGAAATTTGGTATGGAGCCCCCATTTTGCATAAGATTAATCATTTGTCGGAATCAGCAAGATCGGAGCAATACAACGCATAGCTCCCATACAATCGATTGTACGGGTTTTGGCCTATAACTATTGAACTTAAAAGCTAGGAACGTAAAATTTTTGCAAGTTTGGTATATATTATGTATGTAAAGTGTGTAGTGAAAGTCGCCTAGATCGGACCAACATAACATATAGCTCCCATACAATAGATTTTTCCGATAAATGGAGTTTGGGCTATGTATCTTTAAATTAACAGTTTTGCAGAGTTTGTTCTAATTGTGAGTAAGGATCGGACACCTGAAACCGTGGTGCGTATCCTTGAAAGGTAAAAAGTCTTCGGCACAGTCGAAGACATCCCTTTCCTTACTTGTTTTAAAATACTTTTGCCTTGGAGGAAGGCCTATCAGCTTTCACTGAAGGATACTAAATGGTCTGTGGAGTAGGAGCCCAAATCTTTGCAACCACTTAGGGCCATTTCCTTAACAATGCGTCTGCCGGACTAACGATCTCTGCTATTAGGTGGCATGCTGGGAATTACTGTAGTGTACAGTGCAGAGAGTGTACCATGACTTCGCATGGCTATGAAGAGAGGCCGATCATTATACTCTTGAGCCATATCAGTAGCAATATCGCTCAGAACTCGCTTAACTAGGCTACTAATAGGTGGAAGCTTTATGCAATCCATGCTGAAGTCAATACACCTTGGATATGAAGGATAGAGCTAGCTATCTTCAATTTGTCTTTGTCCACTTTCTTGAGTGCCTGAGTTATGAAAGCAAAGAGCGGTGATACCCCTACTAAGAAATGGCAAACCAGCGAAGAGGGCGGAGTCGAACAGACCGATATGTGTATAAGTTGTGCGTTGTAATCAAATTCCAAGCGGATTAGACAAAGAACCATATTGTGCATTGTAGCTAATGGATGCGTTTTACCGACTCCTCGTCAATTAGGGAGCATTAATGACATCATCCTTGATTGTGGCTGAGACACAATATCTTTGTTTTAATATGCTGGATGCCACCATAATCTAAGCTACCTCGGAACACCTACGGAACAATGCACCGGAGACTTTACTAAGATCATATTTCCTATGGCCCAGCCCCATTGTACTGGTGCCTAGAAATTCCTTTAGAAGAGACTGACATGAATTTCGGTAATGGATGTGCTGATGAAGCAGGGCGAAGTACTGCTATTATAACAACAACAACAATCTGTATTCCTCTTTTGAGACTAGTAGCTTAATTTGTTTTGCAAGTTTGTCAATATTGTACTGTTCATTATATTCGTAAACAATCCCTGCAGGGAAAATCTCTAGCTTTGAATCGATCACCTGGCGTATTTCAAAATACTAGGCATTTTACTTATGAAAGAGGTTTGTAGGCGTGGTAATAATGAATATTTGATATAATTAACACGTTTGTGTTTTTAAGTTAAGGACATTTAATTTTCCTTCATTTTAAAATGTAGTTAGTTGAAATTTTAATATAGATCCAAAATATTCAAGTTATAGAAGAAGTATCTGAATAATTCATTTCATTTGCGTTGTTCTTGTAACCATTCGGTTATCTTTGTTCAGTAGGCGTGGCGCCGCCCACTTTTCAGCATAAAAATTCTGCTTTTTCAAAGGCGATTGCTTGTAGTTTGAAATAGATATTTCAAGGAAAATTTGTCAGCTGATTCTCAATAGTATGTGGTATACTCCTACCAAAAATTGGGAAAATCGGAGAACATACAAGCAAAATATCCGGGCAAGTTGTTAATACCCAACTGCAATAGGGAAGTTATATATCTTTTTTTGATTTCCATACCTTCGATGAACATGAAATGTTTGTAAGTATTAGAAGAAGAAGAGATGGGCCCATTAATCAGTAAACTGAAATAGTAAGGACGATGAACTGAGTCGATTTAGCCATGTCCGCCTCCTTGTCCGTTTGTCTGTCTGTCCGTATTTGAACGCAAAATTTCTCAAATATAAAATGTGCATGTATTGGTATTTTGAAATAATATGGTTAGCAGTTGTTGGTAGGGAAGGTATTTATCTACAAATAAATTAATGGCGGCCGCCGGGGTGTGGCGGTAGTGTTGCCGGCCTACCACACTGAAAGTCCAAGGTTGGAGTCCTGGGACAAGTAACGTCAAAAGTGGTTTAAAAGAGTTTATCAAAAGGAGTCGCCCCTCGGCAGTGGTTTGGCAAACTTTCCGAGTGTCTTTCTGCCATGAAAGTCTTCTCAGCAAAAATTCATCTCCTTTGTACAGGGTGGCTGATGAATTTTGCTACATTAAGAAACTCAAATAATTTTTTTTTTCAGTGTATGGAATTCATTTTTCTTTTATTCATGTTAAAGCTCATTAAATTTTATTAAATATAGCTTAATTAATTTAAAAATAATGGAATTTAAATGCCCCCCCTGCTCGTCGATGCATGTGCGGCATCTTACCAAAAAGTTGTTCATTACTGCTTGGAGAGTTGAGACAGGAATAGCCGCAATTGTTTCTCGAATGGATTGCCTTAGTTCATTCAAATTTGTTGGTTTTGCTTTGAAGACTTCCTGTTTGCAATAACCCCACAAGAAAAAGTCAGGTGCAGTAAGGTCAGGCGACCTGGGTGGCCAACGGAATGTGGAGTTTCTGGATATCAGCTTATTGGGAAATTTTCGTCGCAATTCTGTCATAACAGGTTGGGCTATATGAGGAGCTGCACCATCTTGCTGAAACCACACAGAGTTGAAAGAAATTCTCATTCGGCGTAATTCTGGATAGAAAAACTCTCTCAACATGCTCAAGTAACGGTCTCCAGTAACCGTAACGGTGTGACCGTTTTCTTCGAAGAAGTAGGGCCCGACAATGCAGCGTGATGAAACTGCAGACCACACTGTGACACGAAGTGGATGCAATTCCGTCTCATGGAGTATCTGTGGGTTGGAAGCACTCCATATTCGACAATTTTGTTTGTTTATGTTGCCGTTTAAATCGAAATGGGTCTCGTCAGACATGAAAAGACAGTTCAACATGTTTCCATCCTCTTCCATCATTTGAAGCATCTTCTGGCAAAATTCCAAGCGAATCGGCAAGTCTGCAGCGTTCAGTTTGTTGGCCATTTGAATTTTATATGGGAATAAGTCCAAATCTTTGTGCATAATTGACTGTAATGACTGTCTGCTTACACCCATTTGAGCAGATAAGCTTCTTGTCGAAACACGTGGATTGTTTTGTATGGCAGCAGCTACAGCAGCGATTGTTTCCTCCGTTCGAACTGAAGGGTTTCGATGGTAAGGTCTTCTGTTGACTGTCCCATGCTCGGCAAAATTGTTTACAAGTCTTATTATGGTCCATCTGCTCAGAGGATTGCCGCCAAACGTGCGCCTATACTCTCTTTGAACCGAAACTACGGACTCCAATGCGTGATAGCGGCGGACAATCCAAATTCTTGTTTCAGTGTCCCAGCTATCCATTTTTGTTAAATGTAAAGGTCCATCTGCAAAATAAATAAAAAATTAACCAGATTCATTAAATAGAAAAAAAGTTATTTAATTTTTTTTTGGTAGCGGCTTTCATTAGCCACCCGTAGATGGCGCTCGAAGTCGGCAAAAATCTGTAGGTCCTGCCAATTTGTAGGAAAAAATTCAAAACGGCACACCACAAATGGGAAGGGAAGCTCAGCGCAAAAATCTCTTAGGAGGTTTATAATGATATACCTGTTGTATATCGCGCCATACATTTATATTTTTTTTAAATTAATTTTCCCCTCAAAACTCATAACAGAAGTGTTTTTATTGAAAACAATCAGCTGGATTTATAATACGAACTGAAAAGTATTAAAATAGACCTGCGTAAATTGTTATGCCATAATAGATCACTACTAGGTATATAATGTTCGGTTCCACCCGAACTTAGACTTCCTTACTTGTTTTATCTTGTACAGTTACGATCGCAGTACTCTTAAAAACACAAACATAGTTTGCTTTTCGGGGATGTCTGATTTTGCCTAATGAAGGTTTTTAGCTCGTTACTTATGAACTAGAAATTTATCTCACTAGTTACGGATTTCCCTGCAGGGTTTGGTCCCCCACCTAACAGCATAGATTTTCAATATTTGGCAACAATGTGTCACATGCTTGCATGTAGCATTGCAACATTGTTTTTATGTGTGGCATTGCACATATTTCTCGGTATTTTTTTAAAATATTTTTTGTTGTTTTTACTATATGAATCCTTTCACTCTTTACTATTTGTAATGTAATTCAGTCGCTTGTGAGGCTTATCGATTTGGCGTTAGTTTTGCCAGTTGAACAGTTTGTAACAGCAAACCGTTGATGAATTTTACACTTTTTTATTGAGAATATTTTATCTGCAACCCTTTCGGTTTATTTCTTTACATTGTAAAATGTTTCGTTATTTTTATGTTCACACAAAAGTATTAATTTAAAATGCAAACGCTTTGGACTTGTTCACTTACAAGCCACACACAAATTTGTATTTGGTTTTATCGTTATGCCACATTGTGACATTGCAGTTAGCTAGAATTTTATAAATTTTACTATGCTAGCAGTAAAGCGTCATCATATACAAACTCAGCCACCCACAATATCACACAAAATTGTAGCTTTAGCTCACACAGTTGCCTACATTCGCTACACCAAATTTGGACGCATACAATTTTTGGCTATACTTCTCCTTCGCCACTTTTTTGCTCACCTCTAATTCTCGACATGGATCGATAACTTGCAGCGCCATATTGTCCAAATGATTGCCGGATATGTTGAGATAGCGCAGCTGTTTGAACGGCACCAACAAGCCCATCGGCAATACTCCCATATCGGCTACCGAAAGATGTGTCAGTTGTGGTATGACCTAAAAAACATAATTGGAAGTAGGAAAACATTAAATGATAACTTGGCTAATAGTTTGAGCAGTAATAAATATTTTCAAATGAAATTTTTGAGTAATGTTTTATTTTTTTTCTCTTTTCTGTCTGTTTAAGAGAGTAAGTTTTACTACTAAAAAATAAGAGAAATTATTAAGAAATAAGAGAACTAAAACGGGGATGTAGTCATTTGTGCCAGAGGCCTTATGACTTTGAAGAGCGGAATTTTGTTGCTTGTTGCTGTTGTTGCTGTAAAAAAAAATTCCAAGTATGTTTAAGGAGGTTGCCGAGATTGTCTGACATTTGCCGTAATGAATGCGGTGTTAGCACCTTCTGGTATTATCCCGACTGCAGCGGTAACGATTGGTTTGAATCCTTGAATTTTGGAATGATGTATATTCTAAAGCCTCTTAATGCACAATCCGGCCACCGTTATTGTATAGTGGGTATGTCCTGGCCTATAATACTCAAGGCCACAGATAAAATCCTTGGATAGCGTACACCCAATATACTCTAGCAAAGGTGTGGATAGAGATGGAGTGGGAGTTGCATTTGGAGATGGTGACGAATATGGAGATGGAGATGGTGATAGAAATAGAGATGGAGATGGAAATATAGACAGAGATGGAGTTATATATGGGGATGGAGATAGAAATGGTGATTGTGATTAAGATGTAAATGGAGATAGAAATATAGATAGAGATATATATGGAAATTTATATAAAGACGGAGATTTTGATGGAAATGGAGATTTATATGGAGATAGAGATGGAAAAAGAGATGGAGATAGGAATAGAGATGTAGATTTATATGGAGATGTAGATAGAGATAGAAGTATAGATGGAGATGGAGATGCCGGTATCGATCAAGATAACCCCCTGCGGGTTCGGGGTTTAGAATATGACCGAGGTATTCATAGCGGTCGAAAGAGGCGACTAATATGCATGAAGGTAATGACGTGCAACTCGATGGTTGATCTACGGATATGATGCCACTCACCTCTCATTACCCATCTCTCTTTCCTTACGGAAGGAGGGGTGACAGTTCTATTGTCGCTATTTCCAATTGGTTGCTTTACAGTTTTTTTTTTATGATTGTACTTTCCCTTACAGCTCCTTCTAATTAGTGCTTTCGAAATACAGAGCCAGTGGAGTAAATTATGCAGACTCGTTTTAGCTGCAATGACTTTAAGCTCTTTCATCAGCATAATCACCCACAAATACTTTCCTATTCACAAAACACTTTCCTTAACATAGTAATCAGTTGGTCAATTGAAAAGTGATTACACCCTGATGTGTTCAGTACTTAACTAGAATCTAAGTTTAAGTTACGCGAGTGCAACTCAATTTACTCACCTCAAATGTTTCGCGCATATCCAACAAATTCATCAATACATTCCCGCTGATATTCAATGTTTGCAAATTGCTTAAACTTCGTACTGATTGAGGCTCCAGACGCACAAGTTTATTATAAGACAAATCCAAGAATGTCAAATTGTTTAAATGCTGAAATGAGTCGTTCGGCACTTTCGCCAACCGATTGTAGGACAAGTCTGCAAATGAAGGCATAAACAAGCGCAGCAGGCTTAGCAAGCTCCAAGGAATACTAAGCATGTATTTATGTATGTATGTATGTATGTATGTATATAAACATGTATTACAGTAAACAACAAGGCGTGCAAAATTGCCAGCTGCGAAGCAAATATTTTCTTTCATACTTACCTAAATGTTGCAGACTCTTTTGATTGCGAAATAGCTCGTCAACAACAACTGATAGTTGATTGCCATCAAGTAGAACTTTTGTAAGGCGTTTGACATCGCGAAATTCATCTTTATCGAGGAATTTGAACTACAAAATTAGAGGTAAATTTTAGAGAGGATGAATAAATGGCAAATCATTAGTGTTAATATTTTGTAAAGGATAATTGTGTTTGTCAAAAAAATATAAAAGCATGACAAGTTTGTAAGGAAATCAGAGCTCGATTGAAAGCGCACGCAATATACTCAGTTGCATGTTTTGGCAAAAAGTGGAAGTGATTTCTACGTTCTATGATTTCTGTCAAAGTATTTAACATTCTTTGATATACAGTTAAATTGTAGTTTATTGGCCTGTGGGTAAAAATCAAACAAACATTGAAATTGACTCTACGAAGAAGCAAAACTAAAGGTTCATAGAAGGTAGTAGAAAATACTCATAGATTGATAGAGGAACACCAGTTTGGTCGTTATAACCTGTGAAGGTAAAACAAAAAAAAAAACAACAATAAAAAGAAAAGTAAATGTTAGCATCGAATGTATATCAGGGACCGTAATTGTTATGAGTTTTATTATAGAACTCGCTATTTGATCAATATTTTCAGAATTTTATACCTAGTAGTGCTTCGCACACAAGGTATATTAACTTTAGTCGCGTAACGGCAGTGCGTAACGGCATTAACGGATCGAGATAGATATTGACTTATATATATCAAAATGTTCAGGACGAAAAGAGAAATTGATTAAGCCATGTCCGTCCGTCCGTCCGTCCGTCCGTCCGTCTGTGAACACGATAACTTGAGTAAATTTTGAGATATCTTAATGAAATTTGGTATGCGGGTTCCTTGGCACTCATCTCCGAGCGCTGTTTAAAATGGACGAAATCGGATGATAACCACGCCCACTTTTTATATATATATAATTTTCGAAAACACAAAAAAAGTGATTACTCAGTACATAATACACCTATAAGGATAAAATTTGGTGAATACATTGAGATTGAGGCATAACATAAATTTTTAGAGAAATTTTTGAAAATGGGCGTGGCACCGGCCACTTTTAATTAAGTCAAATTTAGAACTAATATTAATCATAAATCAGAAACCGTTCAAGACATCGCAACGAAATTCAGCACGCAGGTTTGCAGGTATGCAAGGAATGTTCCAGGAAAAAATGGGCGGGATTGGTTAAGGTCTACGCCCACTTTTATATGAAAGATTTTGAAAAGGAGCGTAGATATATTAAATAGGCAATAACTTTGCTTAAAATAGCTTTACATCATTTATATTTCAGTTTTAAAGTTTCCGTAAACAAAGAAATCCAAAAACGTAAACTTTTCGAAAATGTGCATGGCCCCGCCCTTTTTATAGCGGACTATTCCACAAAACTTTTTATGCCATAACTCCGCCAAAAATTGATTTGTGGAAACGAAATTTGGTGATAATGTTCTATATATAAAGGTAACTGTTTGCTGTAAAATTGGGCGAAATCGGTTAATGTTCTATCGCACCGGAATGACCCGGGTTTTTTCACCCGGCCAAGGGCTGTTATTTCAGTGTAACCCTGTCCAATCTGGGGCAGGGTGAAGCACTGTTAACAACAACAACAACAACAACAATGTCGACGTACAGTTTTGTAACATAGTTCTGAAATTTTTTGTTTTTAAATTTAAAGAGCATTATTTCTACAACCAAGCAAGTTACATAAATTAGATTTTGCACAGATAATAAGCTTTTTAAGAAAAACTCGGCTGCAGAAAAATTTTTTCAATTTCGAAGAAGTAGGCGTGGCGCCGCCCACTTTTCAGCATAAAATTTCTGCTATTTTCAAAGGCAATCGCTTATAATTCGATCTTGATATTTCAATGAAAATTGCTCAGCTGCTTCTCAGTCGTATGTATTATACTCCGGCCAAAAATTAGCCAAAGCGGGATACACACAAGCGAAATATTCGGGCACGTAGTTAATAGCTCTTTTTTGATTTTCATACCTTTTGTAAACATTAAATGTATGTAAGTATGAGAAAAAGAAGAGAAAAGTTCACTAAAATGATCAGCACGATGAGCGGAGTCGATTTAGCCATCCTTCTTTCGATGCGTCTATCTGTCTGTCCGTCTGTCTATTTGAACGCAAACTAGTCTCTCAGTTTTACAAAAGAATGCTGAAATTCGTGGTTTGCTTTGGCCGTTTTATAATATACTAGCAAACCCGATATACGTTGTTTTGACGTTTTGATATATAGAACACATCTATATATAAAATTTCATTCACTTGAACCAAATAAACTCCTAACTATACCGAACTGCAGCTTTATATGACCTGGGGGGTTTCCAAAAGCTATATACAGACTGTGTCGTACCCAGCGAACTCCTGAACCTATAACCTACAAAACACCGCCCACAAAAATTATGTAGATATTGAATAAGTGACACATATATCCAAATTTCATTAATTTAGACCGAAAAAGTTCGGAGTTATGACGAATTGAAACTTTATATAGCCTGGGGGCGTGGCTCCGCCTACTTTTCTAAAACTAGATATTGTCTATGCTGTACCCAGTGAACCCAAGTATATATTGTGAAAATTTGATAAAGATCGGTTGAGTTCTTTGGCGCCTATGAAAGACACCCTTTTTTATATCTATTTTTGTTACGCACACAAGGTAAATTACTTCATTCGGCATAAACGAATCGGGATATATATTTATTAATGTATATTAGAACGTTCAGGATGAAAGGTAAAATATCCGGGCAAGTAGTTAATACTCCACTGCAAAAGCGAAGTTGTATATCTTTTTGGATTTTCATACCTTTCATAAACATTAAATGTATCTAAGTATGAGAAGAAAAAGAGATAGTCCCATCAAAAAGTAAACTGAAGTGATCAGGAGGATGAGCTGAGTCGATGTAAGCATGCCTGTCTCTCGATACGTCTATCTATTTGTCCGTCTGTCTGTTTGAACGCAAATATGAACTGAAAGTATTAAAATAGACCTGCGTAAATTGGGATGACATAATAGATCACTACTAGATATATAATGTTCGGTTCCACCCGAACTTAGACTTCCTTACTTGTTTGTAATAAAAATCAACAATAATAGGTATCGTCAAGTTTTTTTTTTTTTAATAAGGGTAATGTTTATTTTTTGAGTTTGAGTTTTCTGATCGAAAATAAAACTTATTCCTTGAGCGATATCTTATTCTTCAAGAATAAAAATTGAACTTTGAGTTTTAATTTTTTTCACTGATCGTAAAACTCAAAAAGCCACTATGCCTTTTTGACAAGTAATTGATAATAAATATAATAAATATCAATAATCAAAACATACATATGTACGATGTCGTATATGTTAAAATTTAATTTTTATTCTTGAAGGATAAAATACCGCTCAAGGAATAAGTTTTATTTTCATCAAAAAAAAAGTATGATTATTTTTGATCAAAAAAATAAAACTCAAAAAAGATTGATAGATGTAATTTATATAGGTTTCGCTCAAATTTTCTTTAATCAATGCAAATTTCCGTTGAGCATGACGAATATAAAAATAAGCAAGTGTTCATAAAACGAACTCAAGGCCAATCATTTTTAATTAATTATTAAATGTTTTTTAATTGAATAGAGTAGGAAAAATGTTCAGAGACAACCGCCATAGCTTTTCCAGGAAGCTGCTAGGCTTCTTCATCAGCTTTCGAAACGGATCTATGAGAAAAGCTATGGCGGTTGTCTCTGAACATTTTTCCTACTCTATTCAATTAAAAAACTTTTAGTAATTACTTAAAAATGATTATTAAAAAAAAAAAAAAAAAGCAACAATAATTTTCATAAAAATTCAAAAAGTAAAAAATTATTATTCTTGGCCTTTAGCTCGTACCATGAATACTTGAGAATGTACAGGCCGTAAATCAACAAAAAATGTTGGTATAAATAAGCAATAAAAATAATTATTATCTAGGGTTCCTGATGTATTTATCTCAGATGGCCTAGTGATAGGCGAACGGCGCCAAAAATTCATTGACAAGTGAAGCGCAGCAACTACGATACGAACGTGTTTATCAGAAAGGTTTCTCAAGGTGCGTGTAAATGGTTATATATCCCAAGAGTACGAAGTAACTTCTGGCGCCCCATGAGTTCCCATCTTAGGTTTGATATTCACACAGTGGTTGAGCAGTGGATAAAAATTTGTTTCGAGAACAGTCGACCTTTTTTTTCGGTAGTGTGAAGTGTTAAAGAGTAAAGTTAATATTTAGATAGTTACCTGAAACCATTTTAAACAATACACAACGTAAATAAATACATTTTCTACTACTTAAATCAAATTTTTTAAGTCTCTTTTACTTTTAAGCCACTGAGCTGGTAATGTAGGCTACATAATAACGCAGGTGAATACCCTAGCCCACATTACCAGCTAAATCGCCGACTTCAGACAAAAATGTTGAGAATTAGGTCTTGGTTTTAACAATTGTGAGAAATAAAAACGTATACCTTGGTTTAATTATCATGTATTAAGATCGATGTAAGACGGTGCCCACATTATCGACCCAGTTTTTTGTCATCAACTTTTTTCTTCAGGTTTTTTGATCTATTAGACGGAACGTTGAGAATTCAGTTGGTTTTTTTTTTTTTCAAAACACTGAAGAGATGATTAATAATTGATTAGTTGATATAAAAAACTCAATATTTACGTTTTGCTACCATTATTTTTGCTGAAATTAGTTTGAAGTAAAATAGTGCCCATATAGCCGAGCTTACTCTATGTCTATGGTAAAATGAATATAAATAAAAAGCTAAATTTTTTTAAATTCAATGGTTTGGCAGTTTTTATAAGAGCTAAAAAAAATTGAATTATCTAAAAAAAATTCAGAATTATACTAAAATTTCTAGCCATGTACGAATAGTCGCTTCATGTTGGAATGACCCATATAAAATTTGAATGAAGAAATATAAATTTTTCTTGTACTCGCTACTATGTATGTGTTTACCTCATTTCGTCCCAAATCCAATTCAGTTAGCATTGGTAGTATATTGTACAATTGCGGATTGATTTTCTTCAATTGACAATTACGACATTTAAAAACGCGCAAGTCCTGCGAAAAGGAAAAAGATGCCAATAGTTAATAAGAATAGACAAGCTAAGTAGACATTGGGATATACATATGTACTTTTTGATTTTCTTGCGATAATAATAGAAATTGATTTCATTATTTAATAAATGCTTTAAGCCGCTACCTTTCAAGAAAGTAGGAAAATATTTACACCAACAACTTACTTGTACATCACGAAATACATCCGGCGGCAGATCCTGTAACGGATTGCCGCTTAGGTCGAGAAATTTCAACTTGTTGAGCAGGAAGAAATTACGCGGCACTAATTCCATTATTGAATTGTCAGCTAAGCTAAGGCGATGCAGCTCCTGTAAGCAATGAGAAAACATTGATGATGATATGTTTTGAATTGATTGTCATGAAAGAGGAAGAAATTATATCGAGTAAAAGTGGGTGTATGTTTTTAAAACTTTATTATATGTGACCATTGGTGTTAATTGCAGGACGCCTTTCAGTTGAACTAGCCGGAATATTACTTAAAGAACAACGTTTTGTAGCCTTGTAGCTCCCAAATATATACTTCTGCTTTCACAATTCCGTTCCAGCTATAGTAACGTACTAATTTACCTAACTCGTCTGCTTTCATGTTTAAAGACCCGCCTGGTAGGATGGTTCTGTGGCTAATGAAGTTAAAATACTACTGCTATATTTCGGCATACGACCATCATCCGCTGGCGTTTTTTGCTGTTATATAGATAGCACAGGGACTGTAACAGTGGGGGTTTCAGAAAGCAGCTTCGATTGGGGAATCCTTTTACACAGGCATAGCAATATCTAAGGGAAAGAGTTCACTGCTCAAATTGGTAGACACAACAGTGACACCGCTTAGAGATAACCTTCTAAAAAAGTTAAAAAAAAAAACACTATTACTTAGTTCAAAGATCTTGCTATGGGTCTACCGTTATTATTCTGAATCCCCCAAGGTAGTTATTGCGTACAGTCGAAAAAAAAATTGCATGACAGTGGCGTTCAAGGAGTAGTTTGTACTTATGACCGACAATGAATTTATGAAGGAACGTTCTCATAGCTTCATCGTTCTTGGAGTCTTATGTAACACATTTCCACAGGCCCTACTATTACCTCAAATATTTATTAACAGTGGATGTACCATATGTTTGAATATAAAGTAGATTAGTAATAGGTTCCATATAAAAAACTCGAAAAAAGTCAGTGTTAAACGGACGCAAGGATGGACGGACATGGCAAATTTGGCTCAGTTCAGCGACCTGACAATTTCGGTATACTTATTGATGGGCCCTTCCCTTCTTCTTCACATAGCTACAAACATCAGGCCAAAGTTACTATAATAAAATGTGCATGACAGGGATGAAATGAGACGGTGAAACGCATGTTCATATCCGTTTAAAAAGTTTGCGGTACTACGCCTTAGTAGGAAAAAGCTAAATTCTCTGTATTTCCCCAACCAATTGCATCAGCTTTATACTATTTGATGTAGAAGTCCAGTATTAGGATTTGAGGTGATGAATTGTGAGTATATATTAATAACAATAGCAAATGGAAGAGAGTAGAAATAGGAAAAGGAACAGGAAAAGGAGCAAGATTAATAATGGAAATGGAAAAAGAATTGCGAGGAAGAGGGCGATGAAAGGGTATACAGGTTGTTTTTTCTTTGCAAAACGGTAACCAAACCGATATAATTTAATGAAGTACGAAACCCTAATATAAACCAGTTCCAGTGCCTTACTTTGTTCTGGTATTGACACATCTCCATCGTAATGTAAATAGAATACGATTCGTAGTAATTTCTGATTGATGTACACTAAATTCTTCTACCTTCCTCATTATTACATTTCATTAGTATTTTATTTCCTGCCAAGCGGTAACTGAGAGAATATCCGAGGGAAAACGAATGCATTGAAGTTGAAAAATGGCACAAAGTATGTTGAATAGTGAATGCTATATTTAATATATCGATGTGCTTGCCAACAGAGTGCGGAAACTTAAATACCCTGAAATGAACTCAGTAACTAGTGGGGAAAATTCCTGGTTCAGAACTGTGGCAAATGAGAACGAGCGCGATAGTAAATCAGTTTTTATTAGCTAGAAGCCGGAAGAGTAACCATAACTAGGAACTTTACATTGTGTTTAAGAAAATATGATTCTTCTTACAAAATTTTTAAGTCGAAACGATTAAAACGCAGAATTTTAAATTATGTGTAATGTTCTATAAATAAAAATATTTTATTCATGAAATGAATTACTCTGTTAATGTATGGTTTTATGTTATAATCTATATAAACCGTCTAGAATTTTTAGAACTATCAAAAAACTGATTAGGAACGCACTAGCTCTTACGTGTATATTTATGAAGTAGTTCAGATCAGATTTCTGAAGCAGTTACGTGTTGGCACAAATTTGTGTTTCGGAACTAGATTTAAAGTGATAGGTAAGAACTAGTCCCATAGTGAATAATTGTTCACTAGTTCCAAAGCCGCAGTTGAGTTCAGGTCATTTATTTATCTTGTTATTTTCTTTTATGTTTGAATTAATAGAATGAACACTTGAAGTTTACTTTGAATTGCTATAAAATAGGATAATTTTGTTTAAAACAATAACTAGTATCCAAATGCAGTTAGGGAGTCGGGATCAGCCTTACTAAAAAATTTAAATACAATGTCGAATGGCTAAAAATATTTGATGTTTCGAAACTATCGATTGAGTACGTCGAAAGAACTGCTTATAATGTGTGTGTTTAGTAGGAATTTCAATAATGGAACTACAACCTTACAAAAAAGGGATTTTGGCAATTGGAAATTGCGTTTATAAATTTGTATGGAGGAAAATATAGAAATCCTCAAGGAAAAAATTGCCAAAAATCATCAAAATGTGTCACCAACTTATTATACTAAAAGTGAAAAAAAATTCAAAACTTTTATTAAACATCTTTGAGTTTTCGCGAAATTTGCGTACATTTTTTAAACAAAATTTACATTTCTCGTATTAGACCTTGACACATGTTTCTTGTTAAAATAATTTTGTTAAAGCCAAAATTAGTGAAAATCGCAAGAAACGCGAGTATATACTCGTATATATATATATGTCCGCCAATGTAGGTTGAGCATAAGCCTCAAAGTTTTTGCAGACGTAGAAGCATTGTCGCAGACCTCAGTAGTCTGCTCATCCTGCAATACCACAGAAATGGATTGGTCTTAATACTATGGCGGTGTAAGGCCAGTGCATGGCTCGAGGGTTCAATCCCTTCTTTTACCCATGGCTGCCTTGAATGGATAGATGGCAGTAACTGCCTCAACATGCTTGTACGAATTGAGTTTACTACCGAGATACTTAACCTCTGGAGGTCTAAAGGCTTATACTTTGTATCTTCTGGTGAAAATAACCATTTCCGTTTTGGACGGATTCACCTTGAGCCCGCCAGTCCTACACGAGTTTCAAAGCGGTCTGGGATAGTTCGACTAGGGTTTGAATATGATTACCCGTAAGACCGATGTCGTCCGCAAAAATGCATCGTGACATACTATTATCGCTCACCGAAAAAAAAACACCCGTTTATGTTGAGACAATTCACTTTTTTAACGTTTAGGCAGTTATCAAAATAATTTTTTTGTGCTTAAAAGGATAATGAAATTATTAAAATAATAATATTTAGTTGATTAACGATAAGAATAACGTAAACGAGAAGTTGGATAGTAACTGTATCTCTTATAGTAGCATGAGAATTTCTAGCAGCTACCAATAATCTGTGGGTCCACTGTACCCACTATCGAAATCTTTCCACTTATTTTACCAATATTCTTTCATTTCAGAGCTATCGCTAAACGGCCAATACTGGAATCACTATATCGAATTTTCGCCTCTTCGGAGCCAGCGAAGTAGTTGCAATAAAGAACTAGACCCAAACTGCGAAACATTTGCATAGTTTGAAACTTCCACCGCCTAAGATATCGTCATATCCCTCAATTGATCACACGTAAAAGTGATTGAAGACGATCTAGTAGTGGTTCTGAACTGTACACATTCCCTATAGGTTAGAACGCCGCAAAATGCAATAACTCAAAAAAAAAAAACGATAAACGGAAAGTAAACGCCTGTGGAAATGTTTTTGAGCAAAAAAATAAAAGCAGAAAATGAAGAAAGAAGAAGAAAAAACTAAATGAAATAAAGTAAAGTAACGCAAAATTTATTACCGAGCACGTTCAAGCGATAAAAATGTGAACAACAAGAAGCTGCATTGATTATATGAGGAAAATGTCTGTAAAATGAGAAATATTGGCAGCATTAAAATAAGTCTTGGTAAATACGGGCAAAAGCTTGAACACAAGACCGCAGTAGCTGCTTGAAGTCAGAAGCGTGCGCTGGCTTAACCTTCCACTGCTGCGGGCTGATTGAATTCACGTAAGCTATATTTTTTTCTCTGCATGCATGTATTGGTATTACATAGGTCGTCCGCGGGTCGAATGATTTGACTTCGCAATGTGATAATTACATTAAGTTTATATTGACTCAGTTTACACCCTCATTTTACTGAATTTTTAAATGAGTTCTTGTGGTATTTTTTCAAGATAATTGCAATCACAGTGAGTATTGAAATAAATATTAAACCATTGATGAAGTACTGCTAGCTGATTGGTTTTCTGTTTATTCTGCTATGTACATGTCTGTGCATGTGTGTGTTCGATTCGTTTTTATTGAGGTTACTTAAATAGTGGTTATTGCGGTTGTTGTTTATTTACTCACGGTTAAATGATCAAAGGTTGAGCTGGATATGTTGAATATCTTATTCTTCGATAAGTCCAATTCATGTAAATTATCCTGGCCACGCAAACTGTGACGATTAACATTTGTAATATTGTTTCTGGACAGGTCTGAAAGAAACGAAAATAATAAAATTAAAAATCGTATTAAGTTAAAAAAAGAAAAAAAAACTACAAATACAAACATAATTCTTATACCTAGTAGTGCTACGCACACAAGGTATATTAACTTTAGTCGCGTAACGGTGGTATCTAACGGCATAAACGGATCGAGATAGATATTGACTTATATATATCAAAATGTTCAGAAGGAAAAAAGAAATTGATTAAGCCATGTGCGTCCGTCCGTCCGTCCGTCTGTGAACACGATAACTTGAGTAAATTTTGAGATATCTTAATGAAATTTGGTATGCGGGTTCCTTGGCACTCATCTCCGAGCGCTATTTGCTATTTGGGCGAAATCGGGTAATAACGACTCCCACTTTTTATATATAGAATATTTTCGGAAATACAAAAAAAGTGATTATTCAGTACATAATACACTTATAAGGATGAAATTTGGTGTGTACATTAAACTTAAGACGGCAAATAAATTTTTCTAGAAATTTTTGAAAATGAGTTTGGCACCGCCCACTTTTGATTAAGTCAAATTTAGAAATAATAGTAATCATAAATAAAAAACCGTTCCAGATATCGGAACGAAATTCAGCACACATATTTATATTAATACAAGGTATGTTGGGGGAGAAAATGGGCGAAATCGGTTAAGGTCCACGCCTACTTTTATGCGAAAGATTTTGAAAAGGATCATAGATATATTCAATAGGTAATAACTTTGCGTACCAAAGCTTTATAATAATTCTATGTCACTTTCAAAGTGTCCATAAACGAAGAAAGTCGAAAAATATAAATTTTTGAAAATGGACGTGGCCCCACCCCTTTTATAATGGATTATTCCAAAAAACTGTTTATGCCATAGCTCCGGCAAAAATTGGTTTATCGAAACGATAAATGTTGTAAAACTGGGCGAAATCGGTTAATGTCTACGCCCAGTTTTTTAATAGTTCTGAAAAATTTGTGTGTACTTGTATTAAGTTCGTGACACATTTTGATTTTTGTGTTACTGATTTTTGGGAATTTTTTTTCCGACGAGCTTAAGTATCTTCTTTCATACAAAAGAAATTGCTTTCATAAACTTGAATGAAGGAAAATGCAGAAGGTTTCAGGCAAAAATTGTCAAAAATCAGGAAAATATGTCACGAACTTAAGATTAAAACCTTATTGCACTAAAATTTAATGTGTTACAAAACTGCATAAAAAATTTTAAAAATTCTGGAAAAAAAATTAAAAATTTGAATACAATTTCTTTGACTTTCCCCTAATTTTGTGTATATTTTAAAAACAAAATGTATAGTTGTTGTATTAGACCTTGATACATGTTCTTACTCAAGCTTTGTCAAAATAATTTTATTAAGGCCAAAATTTGTGAAAATCGCAGAAAACGATTGTATGTACACTTATGTCCGCCACTGTATGTTGTTTGTTATAACTTATAAGTAAGCTTTGTGGATTCGAATAAATAATTTTTGAGTTTGTGACAATTGTAAACAAGGTAGAGATAGAGCAATACTTTAAAGCTATTGAGATTTTTAAAAATGTTTTTGTAATAGCTCCAGAGAATAAAATATGTTCAAATATTTAAAGAGTCAGGAGTTTATCGGAATTGAGTTTAGCTACCACCGGGCGGAAGGTGACGCTACAAGATCGGTTATTTGAACATTTCGGTTTAAATCCTGACAGCGAAGATGATAACACAAATGGTGCTGCTGTAGGTTCCATGCACGACAACGCTGGTTCGTCCCCATCAAGAGCTTTACCAAGCAGTTTGTATATGCGTACTCCCTTTACCTTGCGAGACATAGAAGATTCGTTAACATCTTTTAGTGGGTCGGTCTCTCCAAAGATAAAAGAGTGATTAGAGGACTTTAAACAAAATGCCAGTGCTGCTCAGTGGAACGAGCTCCAAAAGTTTATGTACGCGAAGCAACTCTTGAAAGGGGCTGCGAAAATTTTTGTACTCATTCAGCGTGATGTAACTAGTTGGATTTCGTTAGTGAAGGCATTATAGACCGAGTTCGGAACTAAGGGATCAATAGAAGTACATTGGGCGTTGATGAATAGACGCTAGCGTATTGATGAAGAATATCGGGAGTACTTATATTCTTTGAAGGCGATAGGGAAATCTATAGGGCTAGATGAGCTGAGTCTTATTGAAAACTTCATCGAGGGCATCTCTGACTCCAAGCAGAATAAGATAAATTAATATTTGCTAAAGTCCCTAGATGAATTGAAGCAACAAATAACAGTATACGGGATCCAGCCCAATAAGAAAATAAGGAAATGTAGCTAAACAGAATGTGGCTGGTATTGCCCACATGGTAGTTGGAAAAGTTTAAAACCTCTACAGGTCATACATAACTCCACAATAATTTACCTCGACTGCTTTACACAGCTGGGTATTTAATGTTCGGTTCCACCCCACTCTTTACTTGTTGGCGTTAAAGTTAGTTCCTAAATACTCAAAGTCCTTTATGTTCTTAAGCCTGTAACTACAATGTGAGACTTGGATGCCAAAACTTAAGCGCGTTGACTCGTTCTGCGTTACCAGCAAGTACTCTTCCTGCTTATCGTTAGATATATTTTTGTAGTCCTTATCGCAAGATTCTAAGTCGCTATGCCTTTAATTAAATTTTTTTTTTAACGGCTGGGGAGTCGATCCTAATACTTTTGAAATTATAATTCCTTCTCTAAGACATCTTTCACAGTCGTGATGTCGAAATGTTACCTGCCTGGTCAACACTCTGATACTGCGTTGCTTTAATCTTTGGCGAATGTTATCGAATACTGATCATCCCTAGCTAAATTACACTCCCACCACTAACTAGCACTTTAGAGATAATGATAACTACACTATTATAAAGAATGTTATATCTGAGACAAATTTCAACAACATGTTATCCCCGAATTTTTCTCAAAGCCTAGTTATCTCAACTGGAAATGTATTGAATTTAATTAAAGGGTCTTTTTAAACAAATTACGAGCAATTTTTAAAGAAAGGTCATATTTAGATACCAAATCATTTTTGAACCGCCCGAGATAGGATGATCTTTCACTCAATTGTCAACGTACTGTCTGCTATGTCTGAGTACTGGGTTTGATCATGAAATTGAGGTTCCGAAGTTTCAATGGAGACAAACAATATGCTCCCGGATCCAACCCGACAAATGACTGTCTATGTACATCGGTAAAACACCCAAAAGCTTTCGTTGAGTGTTTTGTCGTCGCAAACAACAACATTTGAAACCGCTGTTCATAAAAAGAGCTCATAAATTAAACATAACTGTACAAAATTCTCTGACTTTTTTCAAAGTACTCAAACACCACAACAAAATCAAAATGTAACCGAAAATTGTCTAGTTGCAACTTTTTGCAAAAACAATGCCATTTGCATATTTTATTCTTTAAATTGAGTTTTAACTTTTGTATTCGTGTGGTTTTCATTTTTTCAGAACGTTTGAGCAGTTTTAATTCAATAACAATAAAAAACATTTAATGTTATTCATACGCCCCGCTGTCTCAACTAACAATGAAGTAAGTGCAAAAGTTAAATACAAATGAAAGGGAAGGGTAGCACATTAAAAAGAAAGCAATTCACTCATACGACTGCCATGCCTCCTATATAAAAAGTTGTAACGGCGATTCCGCGGAGCATTGCAGGAATGTTACACATACTTTGAATTCCATTCAAATGCTTCCAATAACAACAAAAGCACTGCATGCTTTTTAATTTTCAAGCGCAAACACACATACATATGTACACACACACAAATACATGTATGCATTGCAAGCAGATGAGTTGCAAGCAACTTCTTAACATTCTTTTGACTATTGTGTGTGGTTTTACCGTATTTTTTATGAGAATACATCCGTGCAAGTTTTTCTTTTTGTTCACTATTTGCTATGTAACTTTGTATGTCATATGTACCATGTAATACATTAAATTAACAAAGCAACAGCGATTAAAGCGATCGTTGTAAATGTCATACACACCATGCTAACTGGCGGTTAAGTTGTAAGGTATAACTCTAAACGAGCTGTTATTTTATGCGTACTTTATTCTAAGACTTTCGAAATAGGTGTTGCCACTAAAGATATTTTTTAAATCCTCTTTTATCTCGAGAACGACTTCATTAGTTTTTTAATACATCGGCGACCTATTGCCTGGAGCATGAGTGTGCGAAATTTCCAGAAGAATCACGTAGGTTGCTTCTACAAGGCAACAAATTTGAGCTACCCATGACAAAACAAAACTTATCACAATTAAAACCTTCCAAAAAAAATCAGAAACACCATAGGAAGAAATTTTATTAAAAACGTATGCGGATACCAAAAAGTTGATCAATAAATACAAGCACTAATTAATAATTATTAACGCTGACAAAGGTAATAAATAATACATCAATATCTCACTTCGTGTCGTAGTAACGATCCAAAAAACACAGCTCAAATTGAAAAGACACAAAGTGAATTATGATTTTCTTTAGCAAACCATGTAAAGATGGAAGATAGATTACGAAATAACTACTTTTTAAAAGAAAATTGAACAAAGTAAACATTTACAAAAATTTTATACAATTTTACATACATGCAAATAACCAAAAACAAAAAAACCAATTCAATTAAAAACCAATTAAAATATTCAATTAATTTATGAAAACAAAATAAAAATTAATCACTGTCTGATAAGTCCATAGTGGCTGTTGTCGTAAGTCGGCTTTAATTCACAAAAAATTGCATAGCGCAATTAAAATTGCGTTGATCTTCAGTTAGAAAGGGAATCCCCGAGTTTTGATGGCATAGCGTAATTAGAAACAAAAGTCATGCCATCTTTAAAAAAAAAAAAAATACCTAAAAATTTCAAAGATAAAAATTAAAGACCGAACCGCACAGTGAACGTTAATACTATTTCAGCAAAGACGCAACTTCGAAAAAACGCCAAACGAAACAGCGCAAAGGAAGGTATTGGTGTATTGATGTACAAAGACGACTGCAAAAAAAAATTGTGGAGTATCAGAGTACTCCAAAGAAATCTTTTTCATATAAAAAAGTCCTTCAATGTACATGGCGATGTCCTAGGATCACCTACTTCATCTCGAAATACTCCAGTTTCTGCTTCAGAGTACTCCATAGATCACCTACAATCCTAGCACATCGCCATGTAAATATGACCATCTTTTTTACATGAATGAGGATAAGTGTTGGGGTACTCTGATACTTCTTAAGGAGTATTCTTTAGATGATTGAACGGAGTATTTCCGGGTTTTTCAGGGTACGAACAATAAATGAAGAAACTGCTAAAACAAACAAATCAGAAAATTATAAGAAACGATCCTACACAAAAATTACTTAGGAAGAACAACGCAGTTATAAGACTCGTAAAAACAGAACAAAATCAATTTGAAACAAAAATTTCACCTAATCTCTCCGGCTGTAAATGCACCTGCCAGGTATGGCGAGTTAGGGGTTTAGAATATACCCGAGGTAGGCATAGCGATCTTAAGAGGCGACTAATATTCACAAAGGTAATGACGTACAACTCGATGGTTAGTCTACGGATATGATACCTCTCATTACCCAGTAGGGGTGACATGACCTAGAAGGTTTCACTGGTCATACCAAATAGCTACTAGGACAGTCGGGTAGTACCGCAAGGGAGTACCGGAGTGTACTTGGTTTATATCCGGCAAAGGACTGTCACTTCCGAAAACCATCCCCAAAACTTTCGGGGAGTGTTTTTGTCCCTACAAACAATAACTGTGTGGCCTACATAAAATTCATGAGGGAAATGCAGCCTTAAGGCCAATATCCTCGTCCATAAATTAAATGTACCATATTACAATTTGTCACGATTAACAGGGTAAGGTTAGGTCAGGTTAGGTGGCATCTGCCCGCCTGAGAATGCAGCTCACTTGGACGCGTATACCGTCTGTTGTGATACCACATATTTACCGGCTACACTAACTTACAATTATTTAGCAAATCGCTGCATAGCGAGGATTAAACCGAGGATAAGGCAAACATCTATCATCAATATATGTATCTTCCGGAGACCTGAGAACATCCGAACCGAGATAGCTGCGCTTGTCATCCTCCATGCAGCTCACACATTTGACATTTTCCACGTCAGCACCCCGATCATCATGAAGGAATGTGCCTTGGAGAACCCTGGTAGTTTTGATGATCGCCTGGTGGCAACAACTGGCCACAAGGACCATGACACCCGGCCAGAGGTGGTGTCAGCCAAAGGCTTGCTTAGCTGATCCGAATCCCACGTGCCAGGAAGTAGACTGCATAGCAATGGCCATTTACGTCATAGTGTCCTGGCGCCTAGATAACTTTAATCTCGAAGAGTTAGACGCATCCTTAAGTGATCCCAAATATTCGCTTACTGTCCTAGAGCGCACGTTGGTTGCATTCAGAGCCTTAATAGCCGCTTGACTAACCAAGTAAATGTTAAACTCTCTAACAGTGAATGCTCTTGCTAGCATCCCATTCACGACATGTTTAATGGCGGGGACCTCCGCTGGGAATACTTTGCAATGATCGGGTAGCCTAAGTTTCCTGCTAGCTCCCAGTTCCTGACAGAAAGTAGTTGATAAATTGTTCCCGTGTATGCCAGTAGATTATATAACAATCTCAAGAGTGGAGAACTTGGAAGAACTTGGAGAACTTGGAAACTTGACGGACACTTGGTGGCTAGCTGTCGGCAAAGTGCTACTCCGATAAGTCGATAGAACTACGTTCTCCCGACAGAATTGGAGACAGCATTTCACAAATGCTTAGGAGCTCTTTCCATTTGTGTTGGTCGACAAAATACCTGCTTATCAAGCTTTAACATATTCGCTTTCAAAGCTACTATCTCTGCTGGGAAATTGGAACCAATTTTCGGTATACCATCACCCTGTGTACCTGCGACATTGACCACTGAAGCTCTAGAAATAGGTATACTTGTTGACGCGCTAATTTCAAGCCAGGCCAAGGAATTGTGTCCACAATTTTGCAGCATAGAGATAGTAGGATTAAATGGTGGATGACATGCGGTCATTCTCCACTTGCAGACCAGTGACCTAATGTTTCTGGGCCCAATCAGGGCAATATAGAGTTTAACTTGCTTCATTATCTTGATCTTAGTTGTTCAAGCGTTTTTAGGAGCTGTTTAGAAGCAGCGGATCGACCATATACGATTTTATTGAAGGGAGAAACCAAGGGAAGTGTATAAGATACATTATTATTTGAAATAAAGAAACATTATTATTGAATAAATATAAAGAAACATTGATCCTCTTACAACAGTGTGACCAGCTAAGTAGGAAGTCTTAGAATCCAGTACACTATCTAAATACCAAATTTGATCTAAATCGGGTAATGCAGTATCCGAGGTAGTAGCTAACATAAAAACGTAAAAAGCTGCTCCTTTAGTTAATCAAAAAATCTGAGTGTAGGATTTCACAACTAACAACCAAGAATAATATTAAATTACCATCAATTTAAGAGAAAATTAAATATCAAACTTTTGCGAAACTTCCACACTAATAAATTTGCTGTCATTTTCTGCGTCTCAATTTTTCCATTACCAAAGCTGTGTTTGCAAAACTTTCACCATGAAAAGTGAAATTAGTCGATTGCATTTATTGTTAGCCTTTTTTCCTTTTCTTTGCTGTGTACGCAAACTCGTTTATCTTTCGCGCTTACGCCTCCGTTTTAGTATTTTACTTATCTTCCATTCAATCCTTTCAGTTTGTCAATTACTTACCTATCCTCTGAAAGTGATGTCGTTAAATATTTGGTTGAAAATTCTGTTGTAAGCCGTCGTTTGCATTTAATCATCCGCCATACAATGCAACCAATTTTCCGCCTTTGCCCTCCCCTCTTCCAAGGAGACTTATCTAGGGAAGGCTTATCTAGGGTTGGTACTTGCCCTTTCTGACACACAACTATCCTAACCTTACAATAAAATAATCAGAACAACCCTGGTACCTATTACGCCTGCCTTCATTTATTTTATGATTATTTCATTCAATCTTCTTACAATGCTCTTCTTTCACACTGTGACTCATTCGGCGAAATTGTATGAATTTTCAGGCTTAAAAATATTGAATCCTCGAAATCGCGGCCACCACATAAAATGCGTAAGTGTTTATCCTTTCCTGTGGTTCTAGCAGTAGGGCAAATATTGTAGTAAAGGGTGTTTTTTTAGGGGTATATAACTTCGAATTGAAATAAAACACAAGAAAATCGTTTTAAGGTCCATCAATTTGGCTTTATTGGAAGGATAATTTTATGCCATTAATGTTAAAATATGATTTCGGGCATGTGGCCGCCGCGGCTGGCTCGAATAAAGCCAATTCTACAGGTCCAATTTTCAACCACTTTTTTGAGCATATGGGGCCGTATGTCGGCAATAACGCCACGAATGTTGGCTTCCAATTCCCCTAACGTTTCTGGTTTGTTGGTGTAGACGAGCGACTTCACATATCCCCAAAGAAAATAATCCAATGGTGTCCAATCACACGACCTTGGTGGCCAATTGACAGGTCCATTCCGCGAAATTATGCGCTCATCGAATGTTTCCTTCAATAAATCGATTGTGACGTGCGCTGTGTGGCATGTAGCGCCGTCTTGTTGGAACCACAACTCATCCACATTCATGCCATCCAATTCGGGAACAAAATAGTCGGTTATCATGGCTCTATACCGGTCTCCATTAACGGTAGCTGCCTCTCCAGCATTATTGCGGAAAAAGTATGGCCCAATGACTCCACCAGCCCATAGAGCACACCAAACAGTCAGTTTTTGTGGATGTAATGGCGTTTGTAATGGCGGCCGCCGTGGTGTGAAGGTAGTGTTGCCGGCCTACCACACCGAAGGTCCATGGTTCGAGCCCTGGTACAGGTAACATCAAAAGTGATTTGAAAAAAGTTTTTCAAAACGGGGTCGCCCCTCGGCAGTGGTTTGGCAAACTCTCCGAGTGTATTTCTGCCATGACAGGCTTCTCAGCAAAAATTCGTCTCATTTGTAGATGCCGTTCGGAGTCGGCAAAAAACTGTAGGTCCCACCAATTTGTAGGGAAAATTCAAATCGGCACACCACAAATTGGAAGAGAAGCTTGGCGCAAAAATCTCTTAGGAGGTTTATGATGATATACCTGTTGTATATCGCGCCATAGAGAGAGAATGGCGTTTCAAGGGTCTCATGTGGATTCTCTTCACTCCAAATGCGGCAATTTTGCTTGTTGACGTAGCCATTCAACCAAAAATTAGCCTCATCACTGAACAAAATTTTGCGATGAAAATCAGCATCGAAATCAATCTCATTTTCGGCCCATACACCAAAATCACGACGCATTGCATGGTCTCGCGGCTTTAATTCTTGCACAAGCTGGATCTTGTAAGGTCGCAAGCCAAGATCTTTGCGCAAAATCTTCCATAAAGTTGATGGACAAAGCTCCAATTGCTGTGCACGGTGGCGAATCGATTCATTCGGGTCCTCTTCAACACTTTGCTCTACAGCGGCAATTGTTTCTTCGGTGCGCACTGTTCGACGTCTCTGCGGATGCGTATTATCACATAGAGTAAACGTAGTGCGAAAACGATCCATGGTTAACCGAATTAATTGCTCTGATGGACGATTATGTCGACCATAAAATGGACGGAGCTCACGGTAAACTTCGCGAACTGAACCATTATTTTCGAAATAAATTTGCACGATTTGCAAGCGTTGTTCTTTTGTCAACCTGTTCATGATGAAATGGCAAACCAAACTGAACATAAATGACATTAGAGTTGCCAGATTTGACCACAAAATGCCAGTTTTATCTCTAATCGAAAAACAAACCTGTAAAAAAAACACCCTGTATAAGAAATAAAAATTCCCCACACAAAATTACAGTTCATCTTTCGTATTATAATAGTTTAATAAAAGCCTTATATAACATATTAACACAGCCTAAGGAAGCTTAACGATTTTTTATGTTGTTTACAGCAGTTTTTTTGAGATTGACAATCTCTGGAATAATCCTGAACCAAATCTAACCAACAAATCTTAAAACTTTAACTATCTTTTTTAGTTCGATCTTGGAAAATATTTTTTTTAACTGACATCACCGCCCTACAGGAAAAGCGATGTATGGGGTAAGACACCAAAACAATTGGGGCAACGTATAAAAGATTAGCCAGAAAGAGCAAAGGGAAAAGCTTAGGCATGGAGTTTGATTTCTTGCCTTTTCGACTCCATCCGCATAAAAACGGTCACGCGGATTCAGATTTGCTCTATGAAAGCCTTAATGATAAACAAAAATGATATCATAGACTGGCTTGACAACTTAAATGCCTGGCTGTACAAGGAAGAAGACTTTGGTATTTCAGTCTTAACATTCGAGCTCTATAGTCTATAAGCATCCTAATAATAAAGCGAGAAATTAAATTCACCTCCCGCTCAATGGAAGAGAGATGGAGAAGCTGTACATATTTACATTTCCACATTACTCTTCCTCTTGCTTTCTAAGATCAAGCTACGAGCAGCAAGAACACATTTCTTACCAACTTTGTACTGTCTCTGAGGACGCCATAGGACTCCTGTGCGAACCTTAGAATAAAAGAAAATTCTAACAGCAACACCGGCGGAAATGAAACGATCCACGAAAAGTACAAATGACTGCAGCAAAAATGAATTCAGCAAAGGACAGTCCACATCAGCAAGTCTTCCTTATTATATATATCTGGGAGTGTTACACACAAAACCAACAACAATATGAAAAAAGATTATCCTCATCTCATCATTACAGAAGGTATTGCTATCGATACACGCATTTGAGAGGAGACGAAGGCGAATACAAAATCAAAACCTCTTTTTTTTGAGACTAAAGCCAGACATGTAGAATGTTTGCCCTGGGATGTGGCGTGTCTTCCCGCAATACCAACCAGCTGCTTACCCTCCCGATAGCGCAGACTCTTCTCAGACGAATTTTACTTTGGTCAAACCTTATTGAAACTCACTCTAGGATTTCCGTTAGAAGAGATTTGTTGCTTAAACTAGGTAAGGAACCATGCAGGGCAAAATAATGTTAATACAACAACAACATAGTATAACCTATTGTAAAAAGCTTTATTATGAGGGGCACATTTTCTGCAGGGTTTCTGCATATTTTCGTAGTTTTTTCTTTTTTTTTTCTTGGGTATGTTTTATGTTTGGATATTTTGTATGAGGTAGGATTTTGCCATTGCTGTTCTTTTATACTTTTCGTTCAAATTCAATTTGTTTTGACTGTGATATTTTTTGATGGATTGTTGTCATTATAAGCTTCAAATACTACATTTGTTTTCCTTGTCCCCAGAAAATATAATGTAGTAGTTCTCAAGCTTTTGAAACTCTTTTCTTAAATACTTTTTTTGTTTGATGTCACATTTAATTTTTTTCAAGATTTTGCTACTCACCCAATGTACGCAATTTGATTAGACCGAAAAAGGATTCATAGCCCATTCTGGGTACTTGCGAATCTGTGATGCGTAAAACTTCCAATTGCGAAAGCCTTTGAAAGTATGGACCAATTGTGATATTGTTGCCTGGTCCTTTTATGATAATGACACGCACATCCGAATCGATTTGGCTAACCGGCATTGTGCTGAGGCCACCTGCAAAATGAAAAAGTAATAAAACAAACGAACCAAAGTTGTTATTAGCGATATTGTAAATTGAATTTTTACAGGTTTTTTATGAAAGTACTCATCATTAAATGTAATAAAGTAATGAAATAAAATCTTCGGTTAATGGATGAGTTCATGCGTATTTGTAGGAGTTTGTATTGATTGTTGTTGTTGTGTTTTTTAAGCTATCACAAGATGTTTTATATTACAACAAATTTCGTAGTAACGCAGAGTTTATGAACTGAGAAATACACCTCGAGTGATTTACTGCATTTCCAGGAGAATAAACAAGAATATCTGATGTAGGATGAGAATTTACTTTATACAAAAAGTTTTTATTTGGGGGAAGAACTTGAAGAAGGGTGCCTGAAGACAACGTAAGTAGTGCCAAAAATTATGACAGCAGAACAAAAACAATTATAGTGGGTGGCGATGTGTGCAAAGCATTTATTTGAATATTTTCCTTTTTTTATCTTATTCCTGATAAAACTGTCCCTGTGCTTTTGACGATAAAAGTTATCCGTCTAGAACCAACTTATTTATCCTTAGTTATTTTAGTTTAGAAAAAATTATGATGATGCCACATTAACAAAATATATGTGGTTACAAATTCCTCACATGAAGTGACCATTATAAGTAAAACGTAATAAAGAACATTTTCTCTCTATCGCCCCAAAGTAAATATTAGTTCTGACTCCAGCGGTTTAAAGGCTGTAAACATAGAAAAAAGCCCCACTTTACGAACTAAGACTTCTGGGAACTAGGGAGTCCGTATACTGTATCTGATTCAGTAGTCTGGTAGATAGATAGATCAATATTTGATTATGGTAGAAAATGAACTGGTATCTATAGACCGAACTTTAAGAATTATATACGAATTATCCTACATATATCTTCTATCATTGAGCCGTTGTCTTGCTCTTTAGTCTTGCTCAAATCCTTTGAGACTTGCAGATGATAGCTGTATATTTCTTAGTGGTGTGAGAGTCAAAGAACTGATCTGCTTGTGTGGGTTCCTGGCATGAAGGGCATGAAGGTAGTAAGTAACAGCAGATGACCTAAAGAAAAATTTTGCTAAATCTTTACAGAGACTCTGAATATAGTCTGGCGATACCTATATGTTTTATTCTAAGGTAGATGCACTATACCTTAGGCAATTTTCATTTCTTCATCTGTCTTTTGATTCACCGACAACTTGAGTAAAAAATATTGTGGGCAATTAAATTTTTTTTTCCTTAAACATTTTTCCAATTATATTAATGACGAATTAGAGCTGCAGGAACATCGAAAAAGGAGTATAATAAGAAGGTCACGATGGCAGGGTTATTTTTTTTTTGCATGTTTAATTTACTTTCTGGCTTTTACAATTCAAAAATTTGATAGAGTAAAGCAAACTGAATCTAACTCAGACATGTGAAATAATTATCACTTATCGTAATAATTACCGGTTTGATTGATTACTTTTTGGAAAAGCATAATAATGATTGATTGATTACATATTGTTTTCAGTTTTTAACGATTACTTTAATGATTATTTTAAAATTAACGAAGAAAAATCAAAAATAGTCAAATCTAATTTTTTCGTTATTTTTGATTGCTTTTGATTACTTTTTGGCCTTGTTGCAGACAAACACAAGAACATATGAAAAAAAAAGGAAAAAAACAACAACAAAAAATCAAAAATTATCAAAAGTAATCAAAACTTTACTTTATTAGTTTTTGATTATTTCTGATAGTTTTTTATTACTTTTTGGTCTTGTTCCAGACAAATATAAGCACATTCGTCAATGTAATAAAAAAATTTAGAAAAACAACAACAAAAAATTTAAAAAATAATCAAAAGTTATCAAAACCTTATTTTATTGTTTTTGATTATTTTTTGATTATTTCTGGCGTTTTTGACTACTTTTTGGTCTTGTTGTAGACAAACATAAGCACATGCGTCGAAATAATCAAAAATAATCAAAAAAAATCAAAAAGAGTCAAAAATATCAAAAGAGTTTTAAGTTTATGATCATTTTAATTTTTTTCAAATGTTTTTTATATTTATTTTAATTTTTTTCACAGATAATTAATTAGTCACTGCGCTTTTTTTAATATTATTAAAATAATTATTATTGATTGAAATGGCTCTTTCAGTTGATTACTCAATTCTAATGGGAATATAACAGGGTCCACTCTAATTTTATTGCCGCAAACTTAATAACAGCTTTATCTGGTTGACTTTTTGTGAGTTGTGCAAAGGGCGTTGCCACCTCAGAAGCAATATTTTTTGGTAATTTTGTAATATTTAATGGGATGTTTTGAATATAAGAAAAATAAAAATACTTACAAAATCGGATCCATAAAACTGCTTTAAAATTTGCAAATGGTACAAATTATATATCCCTGCTTTCAAGTCAAGATACATTTTTGCATTTCGTTAATACTTCAATAAAACATTTTCAGGGATTTTCAACGCAGAGTCAAAGCTTTTCATGTTTTTGCAACGCGATTTTTAGCTTTATTTTCATAGTTCATGTGGTGGAAACACGCGCTGTCACAGCATACAAATAAGTATGTTAATGAATGAATAATTTTTAAAAACTACGTTGAAAAGTTCTTCATCCAAGGGAGGTTGGATTGAGGCATTAAGAATATTTTCTTACACCTGTAACCGAAAAAAAAACGTTCGGAAATAGCTTACCGTCAGAAAAAGCGCCAAATAATAACAATAAAGTAAATTTCTTAGAAATTATATTGTAATTTTTTTCATTTTTTGGTTCATTTTTATTCTTCTTTTGATTATATTTTCTGTTCGATTTTCATATATCCAGGAGAATCGTTAAAATTATTCTTATTGTAATTATTAAAAATAGAGTTTAGTGCTTTTAAATTTTGCATGAACTCTTCTGTGGGTTTCCAAGGCCCCCCTCAGATAAAAAATCAACATTACTAGTTTTTGGTTAACTTCATCGAAAGTTCTGTACCCATAATTTTGTAAATTCATTTTTTTTTTGCATTGCGTTCCAATTGAGCACATCTATTCCTCAGTTTACAATCTTCAGCAAAAAAAGGGTCTGAACAGTTATCATGCATGCGTTTAGCCACTTCTCCCTCATAAACGGTACCGCCGGGAGTCGGAAAACCCTAACTTTGCTTTCTTTGCACGTAGGTCTGGTGTTTGTACAATTTCTAAATATACAGCTCATGTTGCTAAAAATAGATTAAAGTAAATTAATACTTTATTTATGTCCATGCAAAAAGTATACCATTATTTTACTTACCTTTTAATCTATTTCACGAACATATAAGAAACTAAATTCAGAAGTATCAATTATTTTATTCAATTTTAAAATTGTCACATCACTTACGAAATGCAACCTTAAACATGCTACCAATAAATTCAACCCTGTTGATGCTACGAGACACGTATACATGCAATGTAAAGTCAGTCAGTGAGTGAGTACGAGGCTAGCACCGTGATCGGAAGATTTTCTTGATATAAACCGAATTCATATTCAAATACTTTGTAATTACTTTATAAATTTCAACATCCATTAAATAACCATTTAACCTATAATTAAAGCAAGTGATTATAACTAAACCTTATAAATATAAATTTCGTTATATTTATTTAAACGGTCATCCCATACGTGTGCAGGTAAGGAGAAAAACCTACACTCGTGACAGTTCAGAAGTAGGATTTGCCTACTGTGTCTACGCCTACGAAGGGGGAAGTTTGTGCAGAAAGTGACATCTAAAAACAGTACTTATGTGCGGATCTGTAAAATTCTAGAACAAAAACGAATAGTTTATGAATTATACGTTTTTAAAACGTTTTAGGCTTGCATATGCGTTGCAAGTTAACCTAACCTCGAAATCGTGAACAACGGAGCCCCAGTAGACATACGCTTTGTCGCTGAGCTCAACGGTTTGCATTTGAATTTTGTAGCTACGTAGTGCTCTCGTTTTATATGCATATGTACATGCACATACTAATATATATACGTTCGTTTTCGGTTAATTTAAATTACTTCGTGCAACTCTATGTCCGTAAGCTAGCTCTCGCATGTCGCATATATCGATGTAGTTTTCGTTCACTCATATAACTCTAATCGTCTCTATAGTCTCACTCAAGTAAATCTGTCGCGCTCGTGTTTTGTGTGTTTACACATACGTGTACAATCAAAACATCGAAACAAAACAAAATGTCAAGTAAAACGACACTTAAAGATCTTAAAAAACAATGTAAAGATGCTGGTTTACCTACGTCTGGTACAAAAAACCAACTCATTCAACGTATAGATGAGCATTTTGCAAATGCAAGTGAGAGTGAGAGTGAGCATGACCAAACGATGGTGCAACGTTTAACAGCCCTCGGAAAAACGATTGAGCGTTTGATACAATCGCAAACAAATACGTGCGTGAGTGCCGAAGTGCCAAACTCTTCGCGTGTGGAAAATTTCCAACCAACATTGTCGTCGTCTCCGATACAAGCGATGTACACAAACGTAAATATGCAACCGTACGCGACAACCACAACAACTTCGCGAGTGAATTTCGCTCCGCAGTGGCAAAGAGTAAATACTCAAAATGCTGCTAATGTACCAATATCGCATAATCCAATTGATCCAATTAGAAATAAAGGGTGTTTTTTTTAGGGGTATAGAACTTTGAATTGAAATAAAACACAAGAAAATCGTTTTAAGGTCCATCAATTTGGCTTTATTGGAAGGATAATTTTATGCCATTAATGTTTAAATATGATTTCGGGCATGTGGCCGCCGCGGCTGGCTCGAATAAAGCCAATTCTACAGGTCCAATTTTCAACCACTTTTTCGAGCATATGGGGCCGTATGTCGGCAATAACGCCACGAATGTTGGCTTCCAATTCCCCTAACGTTTCTGGTTTGTTGGTGTAGACGAGCGACTTCACATATCCCCAAAGAAAATAATCCAATGGTGTCAAATCACACGACCTTGGTGGCCAATTGACAGGTCCATTCCGCGAAATTATGCGTTCATCGAATGTTTCCTTCAATAAATCGATTGTGACGCGCGCTGTGTGGCATGTAGCGCCGTCTTGTTGGAACCACAACTCATCCACATTCATGCCATCCAATTCGGGAACAAAATAGTCGGTTATCATGGCTCTATACCGGTCTCCATTAACGGTAGCTGCCTCTCCAGCATTATTGCGGAAGAAGTATGGCCCAATGACTCCACCAGCCCATAGAGCACACCAAGCAGTCAATTTTTGTGGATGTAATGGCGTTTCAAGGGTCTCATGTGGATTCTCTTCACTCCAAATGCGGCAATTTTGCTTGTTGACGTAGCCATTCAACCAAAAATGAGCCTCATCACTGAACAAAATTTTGCGATGAAAATCAGCATCGAAATCAATCTCATTTTCGGCCCATACACCAAAATCACGACGCATTGCATGGTCTCGCGGCTTTAATTCTTGCACAAGCTGGATCTTGTAAGGTCGCAAGCCAAGATCTTTGCGCAAAATCTTCCATAAAGTTGATGGACAAATCTCCAATTGCTGTGCACGGTGGCGAATCGATTCATTCGGGTCCTCTTCAACACTTTGCTCTACAGCGGCAATTGTTTCTTCGGTGCGCACTGTTCGACGTCTCTGCGGATGCGTATTATCACATAGAGTAAACGTAGTGCGAAAACGATCCATGGTTAACCGAATTAATTGCTCTGATGGACGATTATGTCGACCATAAAATGGACGGAGCTCACGGTAAACTTCGCGAACTGAACCATTATTTTCGAAATAAATTTGCACGATTTGCAAGCGTTGTTCTTTTGTCAACCTGTTCATGATGAAATGGCACACCAAACTGAACATAAATGACATTAGAGTTGCCAGATTTGACCACAAAATGCCAGTTTTATCTCTATTCGAAAAACAAACCTGTAAAAAAAACACCCTATAGTTGTCTCAATCCAACAAGCGTTCCGTTTCCATTTAACAACGAATACACACACTCGTCGTGCCATACAATTGAAAACATTGTGGAGTTATTGCCGGAATATAACCCAACAAGCGAATTTTCATTGAATTCCTTGCAATTTGTGCAACGGGTTGAAATGTTAAAAAGTGCTTATGGCTGGCAAGAAAGTATTGTAATCATCGCTGTGCAACAAAAACTAAAGGGATCCGCGAAACTTTGGGCCGATTCACAACAGTGCGTCTTTGTGAATTGGGCTCAATTTTTAAACAAATTTCTAACCGACTTTCCGAGTTTTGTAAATGATGCCGATGTGCATATAAAACTTTCGCGAACCAAACGCCAATACAATGAAACGCCGGTGGAGTATTTTTACCGAATGCTAGCTTTGGGTAACAAAGGTGGGTTGTCAGAGGCTAGTATATCTCGACATATCGTAAATGGTGTAAACGATAATGATTTAAAACGCAAAGTTTCTAACGAGTACGTACGGTGTCAAGATTTATTAAAAGATATAATGAGTTATAGTCTTTATAATGACGTATGCGAAACTAATAAACTTAAATCCGGTTACACCGCCGCGAAAACGGGTTCTGTAAATGAGAAAAATGTGCAAAAACCGAAGAACGTGAAAGAAGTGAGCGCAACAAATAACGTGAAGTGTTATAATTGTACCAAAGTGGGGCATTTTGCAATTAATTGCCCAGAACCGCAAAAGAAAGCTAGGTGCTCAAAGTGTCAACGAACCACTCATAAAACCGAAGAGTGCCCTAACGCAAAGAAAAGTAATGTGAATACCATTCAAAATTCGGTCGCGCCGAAAATTAATATATGTGAGGGTATAACTAAAATAATAAACGTGAACGGGCATGCTACAAACGCTTTTGTTGATCCCGGTAGTACGCGTACGCTCGTGCGACAAACGTTTTCCGAAAAAATTGGCAACTATAAAAATAATATGACTGTATTACGTGGTTTCGGGGGTGGTGAATATGTGTCTAGGCGGAACATTAACGTATTGTTAACGGTCGATAATCACAAGATGCCCATAGATATGGTTGTTGTGAGCGACGAAATGATATGCGAAAACGTACTCCTCGGTAAAGATTTACTATGCGGTTCAGATACGCGTTTAGTAATTGAAAATGAAAAATGTCGTGTTGAGCAAATCCGAAACATATGCGCGCCTCAAGGTTTAAACGAAAATGAAACCAACCAGTTTCAAAATATCATGAACGAATACCGTGAAGTTTTCGCTAATAATATTGCCGCCATTGGCAAGTGTAGTCTTACTAAAATGAAAATAGAGCTAACATGTAACATACCAATTCAACTAAAGCCGTATCGTATTCCGTTTGCAAAGAGATCAATCGTGTCGCGTATCGTAACCGAGTTACTTGAAAATGACATTATTCGACCCAGTGAGTCCGCGTACTCATCTCCTGTGGTTTTAGTTGAGAAAAAAAACAACGAACATCGTCTTTGTGTAGATTATCGTTGTGTAAACAAAATAACCGCAAAGCAACCTTTTCCCATGCCGAACATGGAAGAGCAGTTCGCGCAACTCGCCGGTAATAAGTTTTTCACTACGCTTGACCTCCGGATGGGGTACCACCAAATCGAAATCGAAGAGACTTCAAAGCAATATACCGCGTTCGTGACCTCGGATGGTCACTTCGAATTTAATCGTATGCCTTTCGGTTTGATTAATGCGCCGGCTACGTTTCAAAGTATAATGAACAAAATCGCGTCGAAAATGAACCACGGTGAAGTGCTCATATAAAGGGTGTTTTTTTAGGGGTATAGAACTTTGAATTGAAATAAAACACAAGAAAATCGTTTTAAGGTCCATCAATTTGGCTTTATTGGAAGGATAATTTTATGCCATTAATGTTTAAATATGATTTCGGGCATGTGGCCGCCGCGGCTGGCTCGAATAAAGCCAATTCTACAGGTCCAATTTTCAACCACTTTTTCGAGCATATGGGGCCGTATGTCGGCAATAACGCCACGAATGTTGGCTTCCAATTCCCCTAACGTTTCTGGTTTGTTGGTGTAGACGAGCGACTTCACATATCCCCAAAGAAAATAATCCAATGGTGTCAAATCACACGACCTTGGTGGCCAATTGACAGGTCCATTCCGCGAAATTATGCGTTCATCGAATGTTTCCTTCAATAAATCGATTGTGACGCGCGCTGTGTGGCATGTAGCGCCGTCTTGTTGGAACCACAACTCATCCACATTCATGCCATCCAATTCGGGAACAAAATAGTCGGTTATCATGGCTCTATACCGGTCTCCATTAACGGTAGCTGCCTCTCCAGCATTATTGCGGAAGAAGTATGGCCCAATGACTCCACCAGCCCATAGAGCACACCAAGCAGTCAATTTTTGTGGATGTAATGGCGTTTCAAGGGTCTCATGTGGATTCTCTTCACTCCAAATGCGGCAATTTTGCTTGTTGACGTAGCCATTCAACCAAAAATGAGCCTCATCACTGAACAAAATTTTGCGATGAAAATCAGCATCGAAATCAATCTCATTTTCGGCCCATACACCAAAATCACGACGCATTGCATGGTCTCGCGGCTTTAATTCTTGCACAAGCTGGATCTTGTAAGGTCGCAAGCCAAGATCTTTGCGCAAAATCTTCCATAAAGTTGATGGACAAATCTCCAATTGCTGTGCACGGTGGCGAATCGATTCATTCGGGTCCTCTTCAACACTTTGCTCTACAGCGGCAATTGTTTCTTCGGTGCGCACTGTTCGACGTCTCTGCGGATGCGTATTATCACATAGAGTAAACGTAGTGCGAAAACGATCCATGGTTAACCGAATTAATTGCTCTGATGGACGATTATGTCGACCATAAAATGGACGGAGCTCACGGTAAACTTCGCGAACTGAACCATTATTTTCGAAATAAATTTGCACGATTTGCAAGCGTTGTTCTTTTGTCAACCTGTTCATGATGAAATGGCACACCAAACTGAACATAAATGACATTAGAGTTGCCAGATTTGACCACAAAATGCCAGTTTTATCTCTATTCGAAAAACAAACCTGTAAAAAAAACACCCTATACTTGGACGATATTATAATACCAAGTAAAACAATTAACGAAGGGTTATTGCGCCTCGAACGGTTTTTTGAACTTCCTAAAGAAGCCGGACTAACTCTGCGTGCCGACAAATGCACATTTCTCGCAACCAAAATCGAGCATCTCGGGCACATCATTAACGAAAAAGGTATTACTCCTGGTGAACAAAAGGTGACCGCCATCAAAATCTTTGCGATGCCAACAAACGTAACCGAGGTAAGAAGGTTGTTAGGTCTGACAGGGTTTTTTAGAAAATTCGTTAGAGATTATTCTTTGATTTCCAAACCCTTAACAAAGTTATTGACAAAAGAAAACCAAACAAATTTCACGTGGGGTGCAGAACAACAAAGTTCGTTTGAAACCCTGATCAGTATCCTAACCAACGACCCAGTTCTCGTGTTATATGACATCAACGCCCATCACGAAGTTCATACGGACGCTAGCAGTTATGGTCTGGCTGGAGTCCTCCTACAATCTGTTGACGGCAGTGAATGGCGACCTGTTTGTTACTACAGTCGTCATTGTACTGAAACAGAGAGCCGCTACCACAGCTATGAGCTGGAAGTCCTCGCTGTTGTGGAAACTTTAGAGCGTTTTCGAACTTATATACTGGGTAAACAATTCCGTCTTGTAACCGACTGCTCCGCAATTGCACAGGTAAGGAACCACAAAGAACTTAAAACTAAAATTTCACGCTGGTGGCTCAAGCTTCTCGAATACGACTTTGAGTGTATACATCGCTCCGCTAATCGATTACAACATGTCGATGCATTAAGTCGAGCACCGGACCAACCCGCAAAAGATGTCGAACCAGCCGGTTTCGTATTAAATGTAATGACCGACATTAACGATTGGCTACTTACCATGCAACTCCAGGACGAAAAACTTCGAGATATCATTTACGTTTTAAATGGTAATACAAAATCACCGCAAGATCAGGTAATAAAATCGGAATACATATTGCGAAACCATAGATTGTATCGTAAACAAACTGACGGTTTAAAGTTTGTTGTGCCAAAAGGTGTACGCTGGCGTATTGTCGAATTCTGTCATGACCAAGCTGGCCACACCGCTTTAGATAAAACCCTTGACCGAATCAAAAAAACATATTGGTTTCCGAATATGAGAAGATTTGTGAAAAGCTACATAGGAGCATGTATTAGGTGTTGTTATCAAACACAACGTACTGGTAAAACTGAGGGTAGCCTGCATTTTGACTCCATCAAACCAATACCATTTTATCGCATACATTTGGATCACATGGGTCCATTTCCACGCAGTAAACGAGGAAATTGTCATGTCCTCGCCATATCCGACGCATTTAGTAAGTTTATAATAGTTAAAGCAGTGCGCGACACAAAGACCATTCATGTTCTAAAAGCTCTGAATGAAATATCATCATATTTTGGGTTACCATCGCAGATAGTTACTGATAGAGGTTCGTCTTTTACCTCGAAAGCATTTCAAGAATATTGTAACAACAATAACATACAGCATACAAAAACAGCAGTACGAACGCCGCGCGCAAATGGTCAAGTTGAGCGCGCAAACCAGAATATTTTGACATTGGGATCTTATTCTTAGAGATCTTCAATGGTCTGTAAATTCTCGTCGAAATGCAACCACAAAATTCAGTCCAAATGAGCTTGTGTTTGACTTCCAACTACGCGATCTAGTAACGAATCAACTTATTGCCGCTGTTAATGACGATATCGATGACGAAAGTTCTGAGCTAAGTTCAGCCGAAAAACGTAACCAAGCAGTTATTAATATAGAAAATGAACGCGAAAAATGGAAGAAACGTTTTTATACACGACATCAGCAACCGAAAAAGTACGATGAGGAAGATTTAGTGGTCATTGAAAATGAACCAGCTTCTACGGGTGAATCGCGTAAGCTTGAACCAAAATTTCGTGGACCGTATATTGTTCGCAAAGTTTTGGGTAACGATCGCTATTTGCTAGAAGACCTACCAGGGTATCAAGTCAGCAACAAAAAGTTTAGCTCCGTATATGCCTCCGACAAGATGAAACCATGGTGTAGTAACAATCCAGAACTAGACTCGGACGACGAAATCGAGACGATTTAGGTCAGGAAAGGCCGAGTTGTCACATCACTTACGAAATGCAACCTTAAACATGCTACCAATAAATTCAACCCTGTTGATGCTACGAGACACGTATACATGCAATGTAAAGTCAGTCAGTGAGTGAGTACGAGGCTAGCACCGTGATCGGAAGATTTTCTTGATATAAACCGAATTCATATTCAAATACTTTGTAATTACTTCATAAATTTCAACATCCATTAAATAACCATTTAACCTATAATTAAAGCAAGTGATTATAACTAAACCTTATAAATATAAATTTCGTTATATTTATTTAAACGGTCATCCCATACGTGTGCAGGTAAGGAGAAAAACCTACACTCGTGACAAAATTGTTTCCGTTTGAAGTAAAAATCAGTTCGATTTTGATACAACAATACGGTAGCTCATTTTCAAAAGGAAATGTCACAAACACAGTTTATGTCAAATCGCGGCAATGGCGGGGAAGAAGAAGACGTGTACCTACCTTTATATATTTGTACCATGTCTCGTACTATAATAAAGTTTGCTTGGGTATGCGTTTTGAAAGCAGGAAAAGCTACTTTTTTAAAGTCGCGCAAAAGTTACGCCTCCTTTTTAAATCATTTGGAAAGTTGCTAACAGCAGAATAGAATTAAAAATTATTTTTGAATACATAGTATTTTCTGCCAACTGAACTTTTGACCTTCTTGCTTTTTATTCGTAAAATCTTAAAAATATGTTTAATGCAAATAAATTCGCTCTTCATGACATGAAAATATGCGAAAATCCTTCAAGCTGCCAAAGTTAGCTGTGCTGTGTTGTATGCAAACTTTTGCATGCAGTTTAATAACGAAGTCTGTGCATTAGGAAAATTTTAGACAGGAGCATGACGTTAAGTAAAGAGAAGCGACCCTGAAGACAAATTACAAAATAAAATAAATAAAAAGAGAAATATATAAAACACGCAAAAAATAAACGCCTTCCAAAATTCTTGTGTTTTTCATATTTTTGTTCGCACATAAACAACAATGCATCATCTGCTGTAGCTACCATTGCGTCAAATGGATCTTCTTTTACAAGTTTTTATTGCTGGTGTTGCATACGTAATGTACTTACGTAACATACATATGCATTGTTCGGTGGCATAACGTTGCTTGTGGTGTGCCCGAACCGCCTATTATGCTACCAACGCGTAAAATTTTACTCGCTATCTTTTCTCTTATCCTTGCATATTTAAGTAATTCCAAAAAAATTTTTTATTTTACTACTTTTTGCAAAAATAAAAAAGGGTGCTTGTGAAGGAGGAACTAAAAAAATTTAAACAAATTTTGAAAAAAAAAAATTTAAAAACCAAATTATTTTTGTTTTTTGTTGCGTAAGGAACACTTCGCCCTGCTTAGAGAGGTGTGAGTGTAGCTGGTATACCCGACCATGTCTGCAGTCAAAAGATAACCACATTCGGGTTTCAGGTGTACTTCCGAAAAGATTACCCTTTACAATGTGTACTTACCCAGTAGAACTTGTTGTGAAATCTTCCCAAGCGAGTAATAAGAGAGTACTCTCTCTGACATCCTTTTAGACAAAGAGAAGATATTTTTTTTCTTTTCTGCTCTTATGCTAATCTTTGTGAAAGTCAAGGAGATATATTAATAAGTGTTGTAAATATAAGAGAGTACTCCCCTTAACATCTTTTCGGATCAATAACAGAGATATCTGCACTCTGTTCTCCAATTTTACTAATCTTGGAACAATAAGGGAGACCTTCTCTAGTTATTAATAAGTGATTTCTCCCTTCTATATATTTTTGGAGCGAAGGTAAAGATTCCTCCAACTTGTACTCCTAGCTAACACCTTTTTGAGTCAGTCGAATTTCTCTGCCAACAAAAGAAACAAATTTTCAACAAATGGAAAAAATGTTCAAAGAAAGAATAAGCTGCAAAGTAGAAATATAGGAAATATACACAATTTAAATAAAGATTTATATTATAACAACTATTGTTTTCATAATTAATCCCTTATTTGATAAATGTGAGGTATATATGTATGAGTTCTATTCTATCGCTGCCATTCCTTTATTTGTTTCCATAGAAGGCTTGAGGCATGATACTCCAAAGATTTTCATTGGCCGTTTAGGAGGAATGTGAAATGTCTCCCTCATTACTCTCCTGGAAGGTTTTCTAAAATTCACCAAAACTCCCCCCTCACTCGATTGCAATTCATAAAAATGTAATAACAAAAACTCCAATATTGTTTTTTGGGAGGTGAAAGGTAGTTTTTCTCTTACTCGCCTTCCTAGGACATGAAATGCTAAAAGGGAGTATACAAAATTATATGGTAATACACAGAAGTAAAGGGAGTAATCCAATACTCGCAAGGGAGTATTCCGGGATTAATAAAACGATGATCCCTGGTTCTACTGGGTATGTATCGTGGTATACACATACATGTACCTTAGTATCATGCGCTCCATGAGCGCGTTGGAATATGCAAAACTATAGTTGGTATGCATAAATCTACATTTTGCCATTTTCGCATTTTCCTCAATTTTTTCGTTTCGAAATTCTTCACTTTCCTTTTTCATAATTCTCTTCTATTTTTTTCATGCATTTTAAGATTTTCCGCTCATGATTTTTATTCGAATTTCGTTGGATTTTACCACATCTGTTTTGTTGATTCTTTAGCAAAATGCAAGAGAACACAGATTTTCATAAGCTTAATCCTGATGTATGGGTGCCAGCTATTTTTATACCTTTCAGGAACATGACACGATATATTAATTTTATTGTGTTGTTTGTAAGCACCAGTGGAAAAGATATGCTTTCATCACACCTTCCGTTTCGTGGTCGAACCTCGGCGATGGGTAAGAAAAATTTAAAGTTTTAAGATAATTTTGAATTTAGTTTATGATATTGATAGTTATATCATTCAGCATTTATTTCAGGACTTTTTCAGATCCGGTGCCTTTCAACACGTGCTAGATTGTTTTTCATGTTTTCATAATGGCTTTCGACTTGTTTGGAATATTTTTGAAATGATTTCGGGATAAGGTCAATATTATTTAAGATTTGCTTCTGCTACTTTTCTGTATAATTTTGCTACTACTTACTTAGGGAACATTTTAAGTCTATTTCCGGGATGAGTAAGTTATAATGCTTTGTAATTTTAAGAGTACTTAGGGAATTTTGTTAGCGATTATATTGAAGCTGTTTTCGATGTTTTGGTTTCAACATGAATTTTTGAAGACTTTTTTATATTCGTTCTAGATATTTCCCTTGGGAATTGATTGGTTACAGTTTCCATATTAGTTTATGATTCAGTCGTGTTTATCTAAAAGTATCTAAGCTTTAGAAGGGGGAGTAGCAGGAGAGTATAAGGGGGGTGCGGAGCACCTTTTCACCTTCTATGTATTAAATGGGGGCGAGCACTTGTGGCTCTGTGAAAAACCCGCATTTGGGATTGCAAATATAAACTAGATCTTTGGAATATTTCATAAGCTGGTTGCGAATTACGATACCATGCAATGCAAATGAAATAAACGAAATAAATAGTTACAGCTTATGTCGCTTAAATACACAGAGCACACCGAACTTATGCGTGACCATTACAGTATCAGTATTTTTGAAGAAAATCAGTGGAGAAATTAATAATAATAATTTGATAAGCATTTCTCCGAGGAGATTATGGCCGAGCTACTTTCAATCTTCCCTACAAGCTTGCAGGATTTAAGCAAATTTAACTGCCACGGTGCTTGAATCAAGAATCCTTTAGTATAATGGGACAGCACACTACTATTATAACACGGCGGCCGGAAAGTAAATCAGTACAGCATGACTATTGAATCAGCATGGGCCACTTTTTTCGAGAATAGTTCCACGACATTTTTAATGCTAACAAAAATTACATGGATTGATTTCGTGGCATAAATTAAGCAAATCGAATAGAACGAAACAAATTATTTTTCCTGCTATTTCATTATTTTAGTAGCCTTAAATTATTTTGTAGCTAAAATGCTATTTCTGAGTTAGGACTGCAATTATTATCAACTCAAGGTACAAGACAATACTTCTCTTAATATTTGTTTCTCATTTCCCTTGTCCTTGATAAATTAGTATAATAGGACCATTAAACATTTGCTTTTACTAGCTAATTTTTAACTTATTAAGAACGATTTATTGTTCAAAACCGATTAAATTTTTTAGTGACCTATAAGCTATTGAATTGAATGCCAACCTCTCTTTCGAATTCCGATTTCTCAAAAAGCCTAAGATCAAATTCGATGAAATTTTCATAACTATCTACAAAATCGACTGATCACAGGTATCGAAAAATATATCTAATACTTTTCTTATAAAAAAATGTGTTAATTTTTAGAATTAATTTTAGCATGAACAATAGTAATTATGATATTGGAAAATATCTATGATGTCCGCAGGAAAAACCACTTGAATTTTGTAGCTAAGTAATCAACTTTATATTATTATTTGTTCACAAATTTGTGATCGGTTTTTTATTTCAAAACCGGACCCAAATAAATCTTGAACCGAGATATGTTACAAACCCGTTGTTTGAATCGGTGTGATACCTTGATTGAAAAGAAAATAATTAAGGTTGCTAAGCGATACAAGTAACAGAAAACTTTTATTGAAAATAAACAACTAAGTAAAAGATGGGACTTGAAAATTATTAAGATAGAGCTTGATGTATATTGGAACGATTTTCCTTCACCCCTTTTCAAATTGGTTTCTATGACAACCTGGTTTCGTCGTATCTAGTTACGTTCTCCGCGAGCGAATACTGAGGATGGCGAGACGCTGAAACATGTCTGTAGTTTTATTCGAAATAAAATTTGTGCGTGGAACCTATTCGTTGTACGAGTTCCATTCTATTACCTTCGGATTTGACTTATCACTTTTTCGATTGGAAAAAATTGTGTACTCAATATATACCAAAATGATCACAAGTTAGAAAACTGTATTCGACAACCATTTAGTGGTTTTTTCATCAAAAAGTCATTTTTATCGCAGAAAGAGTTAAGTAGCCGCTGTTCAAAAAAGTTGTTTGAGGTTAAAAAAAAAAAAAACCAAAATTAGAACGAACTACAGAGTAGCAATGTATATTAGAATCCATTTTTGTTTTCGAGTAGAGCAGCCTTTCGAATAGCAGCACACAGCATTGCCCAAAATTGGCAAGGGATGATGGAAAATCGTTCCAATATGCATGTACATTGTACAATACTTCATACCCAGTCGGAAAATCAGCTAAACACACAGAGTTCCATAATCAATCAATACGAGGTATATTATGTTCGGTGACATGCGAACTAGGCCATCCTTATTTTTCAGAATTTGGTTTTCGTGGCGCAATTTTTTTTTACAAACTATTGATAGGACGGTTGTGGGTGGAAACCAAATAAATGCCGCTTGCTGTCGCTTTCAACCAACTTAATGCATTGCTTATTTCGTTTGAGCGGAATTAAAAATAGCACTCGTGGGTTTTATTAAAGGAAATGAATAAGTTTTTGTTAGCTCTACTCTATACAATTATTCTTTGTTTATTTTTTTGTCCATCGCATTATCGCGTTCAAGCGATTTCTATTCTTTTGGAAAGTAAAGCAAGCTAAGTTTTATTTTGTGCAGATACGAAAATTTTTCCCAGCTATGCCAAATACTCAAATCGCGCAGTTTTTCTTTAATTAAAAAAACATATTTTTGCTCCAAAATATCACACTTACCTTTTGTGCAAAGCACTCGTTTGCGATGTAGCTCGTCCACGTCGCATTTGCATGCCATAGGACATTTTCGGCCCGTACCCGTCAGAACTGGCATAGCCAGCAGGCAGATCACGAACCAATGCAACAACATCTGGAAATGAATGAATAGAAGCTTGGTTAGTATGTACATAAGATCTAGGAATTACAAAAGCAAAAATTCTGGTTATTTAGAATGAGCTGAAATTCAAACCGCGCCGATAATCTGTGATGAGAAACGAAATAGCGTTGAAGAGCCGAGCATTAGCGATGCAAGAGTGGTGGGTCAAAACTCAATGTCGTGTTACAAACTAGCTCACCAACCTCGTTGTTGTTGTTTATGTAGTTAACAGTGCTTCGCCCTGCCTAATGGGCACGATCGTTCTAAGAGTAGTCATCAAGTTCTTCTAACGGAAGTCTAAGGAAAGAGGCAGTGTTAACAGGGTTGGACCAGAGTGATATGGATGTTAGACAAATAGGTTCAATTGAACAGGTATTTGGTATGGATAAGTAAGAGTTTAACCTGTATCCATTAAGAAGTTGTAGTACTCTTGCCTCCCTCGCAAGGACGGAGAGCGTTCCTCAGCTATTTCTCGTGGTTGCATGTGAATAAGGGGGTTCACAAGCGGAGTTTTATTCTTTTGAACACTTCAAACTATGTTTGGTATCATGAGCCGACATACCACAAGCAGTTATGTATCTGGAAAGGTGGGGTTGGGTCTGGATAAGTAAGAGTTAAACCTATTGCCACATCCAGATCGTCCAGGTCAGAGTGACTCTATTCTTACTAGAGAGGATGCTCTCGTCTTCAGCTATTTTAGGAGGTTGGACGTCAATATCTAATTCAACCTAGTGTTCATCTTCAGCAGGACAGACACGGTATTTGCCACAGAAGATAACTTCACAACCACAGAGGGCGAAGTGGTCTGTACCACTCATCTTGCTAAATGTTGGTGAGGGAAAGGTGAGTTAGGTGTTCCTTACTCTCCGTTTCAAGCGTAATGTTGAAGTATGGATAGGAAATGACTGTGGATTGAGGGGCTTAGAACATGCCCCAAGGATATATGGCGATTAGATTGGTCACGCCCCATACCGTTGTCCTACACCATCAACAACAGTAGAGAATTTCTGACCTAGATTGTCATAGCATCTAGCTACTATATGGTCGCAATTATCTGCTCACGAGACTGTTGAGATAGTCTTAAGAATTTGTTGGCTCAAGAGCGGGTGAATATAAAACAGACGTAGCTGACTGTAAAACCTTTATAGGCTTACTGGACGAAAGTAACCTACACAGTGTTAGGTTTCGCGCACCTTTTGGGAATATTCTAACCCCCTAACCCATGGGAGTGGATACGACACTGCCCAATTGGCGTTCATACGGCGCGGTTGAATATTTCTCAGTTGTGTTATCTATGTGGAGGAGGTATGCTGTTGATTAAAAACACTAAGTAATACTCTTAACCTTCCGATAGGTCCTTTCTGTTAGTTGTAATTCAAATGGTCTCTAAAAGCTCCTGAATCTCATTAGCATAAAATTTTATCTGTGAGGTATTCAAAGAGCTGGCCTTGCACCACAAAACTATTATCTAAAGCTTTGCATTAAAGAAGTTAACTTCGTTGCAATATGTTTCTCTATTGACTTATTGTTTCCGATATTTAAAGAGCTTATAATAACAAACTAAACAAAGTGCAGAACTACAGTATGACAGACAGATCATGCAAATTTTGTTAACATTGCCAACGGTCGTCAACACAATACAACAACATAATTACTCTGCGTTTTAACCATTTGCACTGACATAAAATGGAATTATTTAGCTTTATTTCATCACAAACAGCAACGTTTTTGACAAACCTGTCGTCCATAATGAATGTGATCCCCAAAGCAACACATCAAAATCAATACGAAATGCAATCGTACAAACGCAATAGCTAACTGTTATACTCAACTGTCATACTCAACTGAGCATAACTCACGGAGTATATCAATTTTGTGCGCCTAGCGGTAGGTGGTAAGGGTATAGGCGACTCGAGATGGACATTTACAGTCGATATATAAATACTTGATACAAGGTAACCCCAGCAAAATTTTGTGATACCTTATTGAGAATTAGTTTGATATCCATACTAACCTTCTAACTGGCAATACTTTTGTTGAAATACGACGTGAAATAACTTTTGTTTGATACCCATGTTTGTATTTCGCATTTCATTAAAAAAAAAACTGATAAGTGGCAGCCCAAAACAAGTAACCTGAGTGGCAACACGGATGTAGAAATTCTTGTATCCCTTGTTTTGATAGGGATATCTTGAAGAAGTCAACGTATAACTAACAGAGTTTGGTTAACATATTTCACATATGTACGAGTATAACGCAAGCCATTTTTGGCAAAAATAGGAAAAAAATCGGTTGTAACCACGCACACTTTTGACAACATTGTCAAACCATGTTAAAATAAATGTGCGTGGGCGTGGTACAGCCTAGTTTGAACTCGCATTTCATATTTTATTGCTTTTATCGATTCTTCCAATTGTACTGGCATCCAATTGCAAATTGACGGCTGCATTTCAGGTACTTTTAGACTAAAATAAAGTCAATCGGTTGATAATCACGCCCACATTGCATGCACTCATGGTTTGTAAATGGACGCTATCAAGGAACAAATAATTATCACTTCCTTACTTATTTTTAATGAGGAGTGTATTGGAGACTAAACTGTACCATGAGTACTGCCTTTCTAAATATGCCGAAAATTTTATGATCAAGTACTGGGGTATGCAACATCAAAAATTTAATTCTTTCAGAAGAACTTAAAATCAAAAAAAATTAAAATATTTATCGCGATATACCTCCGGGGAGACTAAAACCGAGCTCCTCTATCAATTTGTGCTGTTTCTACTTTTCCTAAAAATTGGCGACTCCGAACGGCACCTGGAAAGCAGATCACTTCTTTCTAAGAAGCCTTCCATTTCAGAAATACACTCGTAACGTAACCAACCAATGCCGAGGGGCGACCACGTTCTTGAAAAACTTTTTTCAAACATTTTTGATGGTACCTCACTCGAACCTGGATGTGGTGGGCCAGCAACACTACCCCCAAAACACGGCGGCGGAACTTTGGCAAACTAGTGCTTTTTGTTGTGCAAAGTTTATCAGCAAAAATTTGACGCCTTAGGAGATGTCGTTAGTGTTCGGCATTAATACTGTATTTCCCACGACGAAAAATAAAAGGTAACATACCATCGAATAGAGGAGAACGTCGGTATCAATAACCTCGTAGGTTTAATTACAACAGACAGGGATGGATTATGGAACGACGGAACCTCACAAAAACTTAAGAAATGTGTTTTATTCGGACGCAGTAATCAGATATAGATTTTAAACGACGGATAAGGTATGATCATATAGACCCCATTTTAAGAAATTTTAGTTGAAATGCACTCAAATATCTTAGTTCAGCAAGTCGACAAAGCTTTTGATAGTAATTCGTCCATCTTGATATTAATACAGGGATATAATACCTTTCACATCTTACAACCAATGTCCTGCTTTCATTTAGGCGCCACAGTTATAAACAGTAGAATTTTCTTATACCTTCTATGAGTAATTTGACAAACACGAACAACAATAACAACTAACCAAAACTAAGAAGAATAAACAGTTGCAAATTATAATCCAAACCTAGCCTAAACTGGTTAAACGTACGCATATCAGCTAGTCTATCAGTGGTTTTTCCTAAACCTCATTGAAAAGAGTTAGAACGTATACCGCGGCGATGGTTAAGAAACAATCAGTATTTTGATAATAATTTTTGGTTGCTAAAGTGAAGCGTGCATTAAGTCACTACACTTTGAAAATTTTACTAAAGACAAGACTAAGCTATTTTGATAAATAGAAAAACTACCCACTCAAATCTAAAAACCAATAAAGAAGAGAAAAGAGCATTTGACAACATCTAACAAATAAAAGCCAGGAATCAGCTGCCGGCTGTCAAGCGAAAAGTAAATCAACAAAGTCAATCGATTTACAAAACCTGAACTAAATGGCTACATTCAACTCGCACGCGTCAGTGGATTCTAACAAATTTTACATAAAAGAACTTATTTCATTGGTTCAGCATTCGCAGATAAAAAGGATGCGATGGCTGAAGCAGTGAAATAGGCAAACAAGCAGGTCAAAGAATTTCGCTAAAATGTTTATATCAACTTTCAACACCAATATCGAGTGGGCACTTAGCAGCGTCAACGATTCTTCTGAGCACGAGTGTATGTCACATCAAGTTTGTATTTCATATACTTTTTACAAATACTTTGTGTCTAGTGTCCATATATACAAGTGAGGGTGTCCGTATTTAAATGCACACCCTGTGGTAATACCAACCAGAATGACTTTGTAAGTCAAATTCTTTTCCCATAAGCAACTGCAACATGTTCAAATAAAATAAAATAAAATAAAATAAAATAAGATAAAATAAAATAGAATAAAATAAAATAAAATAAAACAAAATAAAATCAAATAGAACAAAATAAAATAAAATAGAACAAAATACAATAAAAAAAAAATAAAATTAAGTTAAATTAAAATAAATAAAAACAAAAATAAAATAAAAAAATAAACTGAATGGAAATAAAATAAAACAAAATAAAATAAAATAAATCAAAACTAAATAAAAAATAAAACAAAAGCAAACAAAATAAAATAAAATAATTTAATATAAAATAAAATAAAATAGAATAAAATAAAATAAAATAAAATAAAATAAAATAAAATAAAATAAAATAAAATAAAATAAAATAAAACAAAATAAAATAAAATAGAACGAAATAAAATAAAATAGCACAAAATACAATAAAAAAAAATAAAATTAAGTTAAATTAAATTAAATAAAAAAACAAAAATAAAATAAAAAAAATAAACTTAATGGAAATAAAATAAAATAAAACAAAATAAAGGAAAATAAATCAAAACTAAATAAAAAATAAAACAAAAGCAAACAAAATAAAATAAAATAAAATAAAATAAAATAAAATAAAATAAAATAAAATAAAATAAAATAAAATAAAATAAAATAAAATAAAATAAAATAAAATAAAATAAAATAAAATAAAATAAAATAAAATAAAATAAAATAAAATAAAACAAAATAAAATAAAATAAAATAATATAATTATTTCTTTCGTGTTTTTTCGGCCTTAAATTGACGACTGTATGTGTTGTTGAGCTCTAGGCCACCCAAATATATATGAATAATAACAATTTTAAATTTGTTAATATTATATATTTATTTAAAATGATCGATATTTCGATTTCAATTTGAAATCATCATCAGGATCTGAAACATATAAACATTGAGATCAACAAAATTCAACAAAACACTTCCATACACTTACACTATTGACTGCACCTTATCGACTAATTTAACATTTATAATAGAATGCAGTATAAAGTCAAAAAATGAAAATTACAAAAACAATAATGATCAACAAAACTTCTCCAATAACAACAATACATAAAAATATGCAAAGAAAACGGCGCTTCAATAATATAGAAACAGATGATTGCTTGTTGTTGTTGACACTCTCTGTGTGCTAGGTGTAACTCTTTTTCCTTTCTATCAAATACCGGTATGCTGGAGCGACTCTCTCTACGTCGCTCTTAAAATTCATGCGTATGTCGCTAGGTGTGTTAATAATGTGTAGCATCTCCAAAATATAGCGCTTTTTGTAATTTGTTTCTTGTTGTAATATAGCTACGTTGTCTAAGTTGGGAGAGTGTCCAGTGGTGATGCAGTGTTGTGATAGAGCCGTTTTGTTTACATTAGAGTGGTCACGATTTTTGATGTTTGATTTATGAGCGGAAATCCTTGTCTTTAGTTTCGATTTAGTTGTACCCACATATGCTTTATTGCATACGTGGGACCCGTCCCCATTACAATTAATTTGATAAATTAAGTCCGATTTCTCCAATTTTTCTATTTTGCTTTTCGTGTTGCTAAATATTTGTTGTAATGTGTTAGTGTATTTAAATGCTATTTGAAATTTTTCTTTGTCATACATAGTGGAGTGTTTAATCCGGTTTGATAGGCTTGGCACAAATATGGCAGTCTTATATATTTTGTTAGCGTTATTATTGTTGGTGCTCTGTTTAGTGTAATATTCATGTATATATCCATTGACTAAGTGGGTGGGAAACTCATTGTCCGAAAGAATCCTTTTTATAATGTCAATATTCTTCTTGTGGTAAATCTCGTCGCTAATTGAGAGCACTTTTCGTATAAAATTCCTTGCCGTGTTAACTATCGTTGTCTTCGCATGTTTGGAATTAAAATTTATTAACCTTCCGGACGCAGTAGGCTTTTGATACCAGTCGAAGGTTAAGTGATTATCTTTCTTTACTACCATCGTGTCCAAGAAAGGCAGTTGTCCATTATTTTCGATCTCGCATGTAAATTTAATAGACTTATGATATGAATTTAAAATAGTCAACATTTCATTAATGGAGTCTGTCATGGCTATAGCGAATAAATCATCCACATATTTTGTGAGCAGCCGCGGTTTGTGTGGTGAGTCCTCTTGAAATTTTAGTAATAACTCCTCCATAACTATGTCAGCTATGACCGGTGATGCTGGGGAGCCCATTGGCATCCCTGATCTCTGCTCGTAGATTTTATTATTATATTTAAAATACCGGTTTTCTTTGATGCAAAAGTGAACCACACTAAGGAAAAGTTCTTTGTTAAGAGTTGTATGGTGGCTAATTTGATCCCATTTCGATGCTATTATTTCAATGGCATGGTCTACCGGGATACTAGGGAACAAAGACACAACATCAAACGATACAAGGCTCTCATCTTCGGACAAAAACGTTTCTTTCATTTTATTCTTGAACTCGATCGAGTCTTTGACATTGAACTTGGACGTTTTGGTAATATTTTTAAGAACATTGACAACATATTTACATAAACTATACGACGGAGAGTTGATTGACGAACATATAGGCCTAAGTGGAACTCCTTCTTTATGAATGTATGGATTGCCGAAAATTCATAAAGAAGAAGTTCCACTTAGGCCTATATGTTCGTCAATCAACTCTCCGTCGTATAGTTTATGTAAATATGTTGTCAATGTTCTTAAAAATATTACCAAAACGTCCAAGTTCAATGTCAAAGACTCGATCGAGTTCAAGAATAAAATGAAAGAAACGTTTTTGTCCGAAGATGAGAGCTTTGTATCGTTTGATGTTGTGTCTTTGTTCCCTAGTATCCCGGTAGACCATGCCATTGAAATAATAGCATCGAAATGGGATCAAATTAGCCACCATACAACTCTTAACAAAGAACTTTTCCTTAGTGTGGTTCACTTTTGCATCAAAGAAAACCGGTATTTTAAATATAATAATAAAATCTACGAGCAGAGATCAGGGATGCCAATGGGCTCCCCAGCATCACCGGTCATAGCTGACATAGTTATGGAGGAGTTATTACTAAAATTTCAAGAGGACTCACCACACAAACCGCGGCTGCTCACAAAATATGTGGATGATTTATTCGCTATAGCCATGACAGACTCCATTAATGAAATGTTGACTATTTTAAATTCATATCATAAGTCTATTAAATTTACATGCGAGATCGAAAATAATGGACAACTGCCTTTCTTGGACACGATGGTAGTAAAGAAAGATAATCACTTAACCTTCGACTGGTATCAAAAGCCTACTGCGTCCGGAAGGTTAATAAATTTTAATTCCAAACATGCGAAGACAACGATAGTTAACACGGCAAGGAATTTTATACGAAAAGTGCTCTCAATTAGCGACGAGATTTACCACAAGAAGAATATTGACATTATAAAAAGGATTCTTTCGGACAATGAGTTTCCCACCCACTTAGTCAATGGATATATACATGAATATTACACTAAACAGAGCACCAACAATAATAACGCTAACAAAATATATAAGACTGCCATATTTGTGCCAAGCCTATCAAACCGGATTAAACACTCCACTATGTATGACAAAGAAAAATTTCAAATAGCATTTAAATACACTAACACATTACAACAAATATTTAGCAACACGAAAAGCAAAATAGAAAAATTGGAGAAATCGGACTTAATTTATCAAATTAATTGTAATGGGGACGGGTCCCACGTATGCAATAAAGCATATGTGGGTACAACTAAATCGAAACTAAAGACAAGGATTTCCGCTCATAAATCAAACATCAAAAATCGTGACCACTCTAATGTAAACAAAACGGCTCTATCACAACACTGCATCACCACTGGACACTCTCCCAACTTAGACAACGTAGCTATATTACAACAAGAAACAAATTACAAAAAGCGCTATATTTTGGAGATGCTACACATTATTAACACACCTAGCGACATACGCATGAATTTTAAGAGCGACGTAGAGAGAGTCGCTCCAGCATACCGGTATTTGATAGAAAGGAAAAAGAGTTACACCTAGCATACAGAGAGTGTCAACAACAACAAGCAATCATCTGTTTCTATATTATTGAAGCGCCGTTTTCTTTGCATATTTTCATGTATTGTTGTTATTGGAGAAGTTTTGTTGATCATTATTGTTTTTGTAATTGTTTACATTTTTCATTTTTTGACTTTATACTGCATTCTATTATAAATGTTAAATTAGTCGATAAGGTGCAGTCAATAGTGTAAGTGTATGGAAGTGTTTTGTTGAATTTTGTTGATCTCAATGTTTATATGTTTCAGATCCTGATGATGATTTCAAATTGAAATCGAAATATCGATCATTTTAAATAAATATATAATATTAACAAATTTAAAATTGTTATTATTCATATATATTTGGGTGGCCTAGAGCTCAACAACACATAAAATAATATAAAATAAAATAAACCAAACTAAATAAAATAAAATAAACTAAACTAAAATAAAATAAAATTAAATTAAACTAAATTGAAATAATATAAAATGAACTAAAATAAAATAAAATGAAATTAAATTAAGTTAAGTTAAACAAAATAAAATAAATAAAATAGAACAAAATAAAATAAAATAGAACAAAATATAATAAAAAAATAAAATTAAGTAAAATTAAATTAAAAAAAAATATAATAAAATGAAACAAAATAAAATAAAATAAAATAAAATAGAACAAAATAAAATAAAATAGAAAAAGTTAAATCAAATAAAATTAAATAAAACAAAGTAAAATAAAATAGAACAAAAGAAAATAAAATAGAACAAAATATAATAAAAAAAAAAAATAAAATGAAACAAAATAAAATAAAATAAAAAAAAATAAAATAAAATGCAATAAAATAAAATAGAGCAAAATAAAATAAAATAAAATAAAGGAAAAAATAAAATAAAATAAATTAAAGTAAAATAAAGTAATAACAGAAAGAATAATTTCCAATAAAGCCCTATTTCAAAGTGAGTTTCGAAAACGATCCATCTTACCGAAAATGTAGTACATGCCACTAAAGATAGGGCACTGCTGAAAATAGTATCGTATAATTAAGTAGGGTCGAGAAAAAAATTTGCGGGGACGCGTTGAAGCTGAAATAGGACCCCTAAGTCAATTACACGTGTCATTAGTACAGTTGGTTCGACTTAGATAGCAGATTTTTATTGAGGGATATATCAAAGAAACGAAATATATGTAAATGTGTATATGCTGCCTACATACCCTTTGATACATGGTTGCAGATTACTTGGCAAAATCGGAAATAATAAATTACATGCAGTTCGTAGCTTCATGTTACACTTTTGTGAAACAAAGTATATATGTATAACAATAAGCCATTTCCAGTAAATACCATTTACTAGACATAGTTAATATAGTTACAAGTTACTCATATAGAAAGCTGCATATATTATATTCATATTAATAATAAAGTTAAAGTTAAAATCTTTGTTAGAGCTAAGTACCCGATCCAATGATCCAATTTGCCAAGTTGCAGTTTTTAAATAACATATATGTGCTACAATCAGACATAGGGATAGTTTAAACTCGGAAGAGGGAGGAAAATATTAATAGGTTGTGAGTAAAAGAAGGAGGAATAAAATGCAGCAGATGGAAATAGATAGTAGCATAATTTTAAGCTATCTGCGGTAACTACATGATCAGTGAGCTACAGCGATGTTAATCAGTTTTTGATCAGAAGCAACAGGGGTCCGGGAATCCCTCCGACTTATCAGGACTGGTTGTCTCATCAATGGATTAGCGAGGCTAATAATAAGTGGAAATGTTTGCAGTGCTGTATTCTGTCTAAGAGTTCGTTCGCGTAATCCTGCGCCGAATCACATTTTTTAGGAAACCTCTTTTTCGGCCGCCTCTTTAAACTCAAGGATTTTCAGTCCGAGTAGCTTAGATATAATTTGACATCTATCTCAGCGACGCAGTAGTGAATTTTTCAGTTTTCTTGCACTACCTTTAATGGGTTAATTTACGAAGTCTGGTATCAAAACAGCTGATTAGAGTGTTAGGTGACTCCCCACACCAACCAACGAACACATAATCAGAAGTACCGCACTCATATACGACTATACTCGTATAAAAAAATTTGAGGACAAAGTAAATTAATAAAAATAATCGGATGAAATTTGACACCTTTATTGATACGGTTTATATAGAGTGGTTTGTAAAATGTTTATGGACCAAAAGCTGCCGAGGTGTATGCTGGATGAGTATGAACTTATTTGTGCATAACTCATAAACCGCTTAACAGAATTGAATTCCATTTGGAATATACTTCACGAAGTGTATCATAAAATTATGCTTCCAGTTCCACGCACGGAAATATTTAATTGCAGCTGTACACATTGGTGGCACTGAAAGTTGGCTCAAAATATATTTATACCATTAGTTGCTCTGAAAGCGCTCCAGGTCCTACCCCACACTCCATTTTTGCCCCGTCGGTGAAAAGCGACAATGATTCATCATTGCAAACTCTGTCTCTCCGCCAGTCCCCTTTTGAGGGAAATTTCAACTCAAATTGCCTGTCGAAATTCACCACTGTGACCATACTGACTCTATTTCCAGCAGCCCGATTACCGAAGTTGTACTGCCGAAGCAGGCCGCAGTTTACGTATGTGAAGGTACAGTAAATGGGTAAGCACAATGTTCAGTGCTTCAGTGGAACATGACTTTAGCAATCCAGTCACCTCTCTAAAGGCCGCCCGCTGTAGGTTGTTCAGTCATGCAGTTATACACATTACTATTGCCCCGTAAGTTTGAACGGGTCTAACCAAGACAGTGTAGAGCCATATAATGAGTTTGGATTTCAAACCGCAGTTTCTTCTTTCGATATCTTTCCCATCTTAGGCTACCGTCTATTTGAACGCCGAAATATTTAACTCCCGCGGATAGGGCATTTAGCGTAAGCACTCGAAACTGTGGTATTTTGGTTTTTGTGGTAAACAATATCAGTTCCGTCTTGGTAAAGTGTACGTTAAGCGCTTATCTGCCTACCCGTGTAAAGAGCTTGCAGAGCACTCTCTAGGAAGTCCGTAAGGGTTGAGAGGAAACAACCTGATACTGCAATGTACCCATCTTATCTTGTATTACTCAATTGCACTGATTGTCTCCAACTGCAGATAGGATTGTTTAATCCCCATCTGCTAATGACGCTGTTAAAAGCCCTTATTTTTTTGTATTGTTGAATTCTCCTTGCCAAAAAAGGCTTAGGTCCACTTAATAAGGAACTTAGCATGAAGGAAGTTAGGCTTATTGGTGTGTAGGATTTTGGTAAGAAAATGAATTTAGCTCTCCTCCAGATTTTTGGAATCTATGTTTCAAATTAGTATACTTTATATTCAGCAGCATCGCGAACATGCCCAGCAAATCATAGGAGTCATAAATGAGTCAGAAGGGAGTCCCAAATTCGAGCGTTTTCGCTCTTTATGAGTTCATTTATGAGTCCGAAATTACGGTAATTCCCTTCTTGTGATGGTCTTTCGATATGAGCTGAATTTCATATATCATATGAGCTTGAATAGGAGTCATATATGATACATTTTTGCCTCGAATCATACGACTCCTTTATGAAGCTTTTCGGAGAGATTTATGCCTATTACAATCTTCTCTTTTTAGGCCCTAAAAAGATAATTTTTGAAACTGAAATTCTGGCGGTTGGATTGGCATATGTTGTCTGAGGCTATATTTACCAAATTTGGTTAAAAGATATTTGGGAGAAAACCCTTGAAAGATCCATCTACGTATATACATATGTCAGAACCAGCAAAAGACATGTTACAAAAAATTTTTATAGGAAAATATTTTTTTTTTTTTAGAACAAACGATATGAATATCTGCTCCAAAGTTGCTGCGTTAAAGAAACACTCCGTACGAGGCTCATAATTTTCATCACATTGGGGTCATAAAAGGCGACTATATGATCGTATTTCTGAGGTTCATATTTTTCACATATTTTGGACTCATATCGGACTCCTAAATTAAGAGCACTCCGAGACTGTTTGATGGGTTATAAACGAAAACTTTATAGAAAATCCCATAGTCAGTTTGAAAACTCGACAAGTGGAAGATACGAATAAATTAGTACCAAAGTCTTCTGCCTTCAAACTATAATAGAAAATCCAATACACTGTTCAGTTTACAAACCAACACAACGTACAGAAATACAATGCGGTTCAATCATTACGTGGAAAGCCCTTTGTCTTTGCTGTGTTAATTCTTTTGTGATATTGGTATTCATGCATCCTCGAGATAAAGAAGATAAGCAGCTACTGCACTTGAGGAATATACAAATCTCAATTCTTATGTTTTGGATTTAATTGCACATATTAGAGATGTTACGAAAGCGGGACTAGAACAAAAATCAAAAGGCAGATTACAAGCGAATGAAATTAGAAGTCTTAAAAAAATGGTTTCGGCGTTTCGGAATTGGTAAGCAAGCTGTGTAGCATCTGTAGTATTATTTATGTTAGACCTCCCTTTTTAAACAGCTGTTTAAGGCTATATAAGAGGCATATAATTATTTTTAATCGACGAGCCTTAATTAACTTCAACCAAACGTTTGACTCGAAAAATAAAACAAAAATTGGAATTTAGAAACTCTATTGGTGTTTGGTTAGTCCCTCCCTACCTCCTGCGTCAGGTTTAGCACCAGGACGTATCAACTTAAGCTTCCGTAATTGTACATGTTCCTTACATAGGTTAACGTGGAAGCCTCTTGCTCACAATTTGCTTATATACACATATATATACTGACTTGGTGCAACGTTGAGTTGAGAAATAGGAACGAGCTTTGTTTGATTTAGTGCTGAAGGCCATAGCGAATATCAGTGATGCTGTTTCAAGGAACGTAATTTGAGTTGGAAGTGAATGTACAAAGAAGATTAAAATGCAAAGTTTGCATTCACTTCGTAGCTGTATCTGTACAAAGTAAATTTGTAGTATGTATGTCTGTACACATATGTATATATATGAAGCTATGTATGTTGCAGACATACAATATAAATGCATTAAGGCAATTATAATAAATAGAATGGCATAGAACTTAATTTGTTTCTATAGAAATGTTAGAACCAATAAGTATATATTAGACTATTTTGGGTTCGATTCTCCACAAGATCCTCTGAAAAAGCAAAACTATACGAATTATAATTACCTAAGAATAATTATCAACTGGTCTTGAGCTCGTTAAACTTACAAAAATATGTAAAAATGAACAGACCATAAAACCAACAGCCAAAATTATTTTATTTTATTTCATTTTATTTTATTTTATATTTTATTATTTTATTTTATTTTATTTTATTTTATTTTTTTTATTTTATTTTATTTTATTTTATTTTATTTTATTTTATTTTATTTAATTTTATTTAATTTTATTTAATTTAGCTTAATTAATTTTAATTTAATTTAATTTAATTTCCTCTAATATCAATTAACAAACAAAACATAAAAATTCGAGCTTTGCTCCAACAACAATCACCATAACTATAATTGTTACAGGTACAGTGTTGTGCATAACATATAACACGGACGTGTTGACATGCAGAAAAGCCTTTTATTTTATTTTATTTTATTTTAGGTTATTTCAATCTATTTTATTATATTTTATATTATTTTATTTTATTTGATTTTATTTTATTTTATTTTATTTTATTTCATTTTATTTTATTTTATTTTATTTTATTTTATTTTAATTTATTTTATTTTATTTTAGTTTATTTTATTTTATTTTATTTTATTTTATTTTATTTTATTTTATTTTATTTTATTTTATTTTATTTTTTATTTTTTTATTTTATATTATATTTTACTTTATTTTATTTTATTGTTTTATTTTTGATTTGAGCAGATATGAAAATACTGCCATGTGCGGAATTTTTCGCTATATGGGTGGATGTAACGGTCGGTCGAAATCCCATATTCCCTTTAGTGCCAATGAAAATGATTTAACATCTCATAACAATAGCCAACTTATAAAAAGTTAGATAAAAATAAATTACCAACATCCGTCCTCTAACGGTATAATAGCTTTGCGGAGCTGTTCCCTTTTGGGGGAAAAATTGGCCACATCCAACTTCTGACCTTTATTATCAATTACAATTTTCCGCCTAAACGAACAACTGTAGCCTGCAGCAAAAGTAAAACATAAGTAAGACGCTTGAAACCACTTAACTACCAAACGATAAAGGTCGCACAAAAAGGATTTCGCTACCATTATTGGTTAGCTTAAAGCAGAATAAAATCTTCAAAAAGGGTTACAGCTTAACTCAGCAATTTTTTAGCGTTCTACAAATTTATGTCGTTCTGCGCATAATAACGTCAGCAGAAATGGTAACTGCTATATATTGAACTATTCAATTTGTCGGACAGAAAACCCCCCAGAGTATATAAATTGATAAATTACATGTATGCTTGCCATACACATTTTATTCTAAAATAGTGAATATGTATCAATGTAAAACATAAATTGCCTAAAAGAGAGTAGATATGTATTTGCAAATATACATTATATATACATTAGACTGGACCAAACAAAAGTTTACTATGCTTGTAAATTGTATTGATATTATTTTACAGAACTGTTTTTTAGAGTTTTATAATTGCTGCCTTAGTTTTTTGTCGACTGATTTGATTTTTGCTTTAAAACATGCAATCCACTGAAATAAAAAGTGCTTTTGTTTCTTGCCTAGTTTAATGTACACATCTGCAAAATCACACTTTTGCATTTATAGTAAATTTTCGCATTATCTTGTGGCTTCAAATTTTGCCAGTTGCGTGAAGGCATTATAAATTGAATTGGCTTAAACTTTATAATCATGTGGGTTTGCACCGAGTTCGAGTTTTTACACGTGTTTAGAAATAATTTCTCGATGCTTTTTATGTTCAATAGTTATGGGCCAAAACCCGTTTATCGGAACAATCGAAAATATTAACTCACTTGTGACAAAATATGATCAATGATGGCATATTTCAGTCCGTTTAAAAATATCGTATGAAATGAACGAACAGAAAAAGTAAAGAGAGAGAGAGAAACTTAAAATGTAGAAAAGCGAACTAATATTTTCCCAATAAATTGTTGTATTGTTTGAGAAGCACTATAGCTTCGCAGGTAGGTTTAATCTATAGTTAAAATTTGTACTGATATAAATCAATAAATCAATCAATCAAAAATTATGAAACATTGACAGTTATGTCACAAAGAAAAATTTCGTCCACATATGTGGACATTATACCCGAAGAGGTTAAAGAAACCGCATAATTGGGACTTTTCTTGTCTGAAGCTTTACTTACTTTCAAGTGATTCGGTTTTACTTCAGTAACTGAAAGCTCTTATTTCTCGTTTCCTCTTCATTTAGACCTAAAACTTACTCTTCTTTGTCTTCCTTCTTATTTTTTCCTATAATAACGTGGTACCTCCTACTTTTGATTTATTTTCTTTTACAAATATAATTGATCGTAAATAAAAAACCGTTTAAGATATCACAGAAAAAGTCGCAGAAAAATTACTCTTATTACAGGGAATGTGACAGAGAAGAATAGACAAACTCAGCTTAGAACCACGTATATAAAATAATAAATAATTTTATGAATATAGGGGTAAATATTTATTTATAAATTCTTAATTTTTTAGCGCCTCTTGTCCTGAAATAAAATAATTTTTATTAATTCAAATGTGGATAAAACGAACAAAAGTTTGTTCAAATATTGCTTTTAGTCACGCACTCAGCTAGCTATGCTAAGTCGTACATGCTTAATAGTAATTGGTTTTCTCTATTGGCATCATTGGTGTGAATTTGATCGAATGGAAATTTGCATAATTGGATTGGTATTATTTCTTTTTAAAGCTTACGCAAATTTTATAACAGCTGCACCATTAAATGTATTGCCATCTTTTATTAATTAAATCATTTAAAGCACTTAATTGTATATGTATATGGGAATACATGTGTCAGGATGTATGTATGCATGGAAGTAAATTTGTCCATATTTATTGGTTTTGCAGAAAAACTATGCATTACGGATCAGTTCGTCAAGTTTAATTATTGTGCGTCAAACTCAGATTGTAGCTCGATAGTTCCGATAAATGAGGTTTGGGCTATAACTCTTATATTAAATAGCTATGAGCTTAAAATTTTGCAGGTTTTGTACTTATTAGATATTTAATAGCGTTAGTGGAAATTGGTTAGATTGGACTAATATACTCGTATCGTATACACACCATACAACCCATTTTTTGAGAAACGGGGCTTGGGCTATGTACCTTTAATCGAGCTGGTAGACCGTAAAATTTTGCACAGTTTGTATTTACTGTAAGTAAATACGTGATGCGTATTCATGAAAGGTATAAACTTCTTCTTTATGTTAATTTCAAAGAAGCGGCAAGTCCGTAAAAAAATCCTTTGTTGGAACTTCTAAATAGAAATGTTTACAAACCGAGCTCATAAAATTTCATTGAAATATCTCTTTTAAAGTTATAAGATTTGCCCTTGTGTTTGAGGTTGGTTACCAATACCAAGAGTTCCCACAGAATTGGGTAGATCTTCTCTTAACTGCACTGAACTACTGAGGAACATATGTATACCAACACTACTTACCACGTTATATGCATGCATGTATGATATACATACATTGTATGTGTTGAGGATACAAATTTTGCCTAAATGTGTGATAGCTTAGGGAATTACAAGCGCTTGCTTTTTCACAAGGTCAAAATGAAAATCACAGAGATAACAAAAGTTTACTATGGCCCACACAATCGTAGAAATGTTGGCAAAAACTGTGCGTTGAAGGCGACGCTCGAAGGGAAATAACGTTAGCTTCAGATGAACAGCACAAAACTGACAGGGCACACTAAAATACGGAAAACACTAAACGTGCCTGTTTTTATGTTTGTCACTTCCGTATATGGAGTAGTAGATATGGCACGTTTTATTGTGAACAGATGTAATTAAAAATTTTTATTTTTTGGGAAAACGCAAAGAAAGTTTTGAAATTAAAATAGTCTTATTCTAGGGCTACTTGCGAAAGCACTTAGGAAGTCACATCAAATTGAAAAGTTGGACTGCGAATTTCAACTAGAATGCTTAATGACTTTAACTCACTATATTATAAGGGTATTGATGTAAATTTAGTTTCTAGTTTTTCTGTATTTAAGAGCTCTCTGTCTCTTACATTTCATTAGTAGTTCTTAATTTTAATTTTATTCGCTACTTAAATATTTGTCTATCTGTAAGGTTTGTAACGCCATAGGCTGAAAATAAATAAATAAATAAAAAAAGAAGTATATTGTTAGAAAGTATTTTCATATTATTACGGAGAAGATGCTTTATTTTAGCTTTACATTTAGAGTTAATTCACTTTTCTATAAAAAAATTCATTCAGGTTAAAGTACTTTCATATGGAGTATTTTTGAATGTTTGAATTGAGTTTTGTATCAAAAACAAAATACAAAATACATTTTTCTGCTGGTGGAATAAAGATTTATTTGGTCTTCATTCACGCTACATTCAAAAGTATTTTGAATGACCACAGCTGTTGTAACTCTGAGTTCAATCACTTTATTATGAAATGTTAAGCGGACTGAAGACGGACAGATGGAGAGACGGAGATGACTAAATCGACTCAGTTCATTGCTCTCAAAACGGGGTTTGGGCTTTCATAAGAGCTAGGAGCATGCAACTGCAGATTTGGTACATATTATATACGTAATGTGGCTGGTGAGATCCGAGCAACATGAAATATAGCTCCCAAACAATCGACTGTTGTGATAAATGGGGTTTAGCTATAACTGCTGCTATTAATTAGCCTCTTCTTCTTCTTTAAATGGTGATCTAACCGCCTGGGCGATTTTGACCGTCCAACATAGCTCGCCAGTCGTTTCTTCGTTGCGCCAACTGGCGCCAATTGGAAACACCGCGGGACCGCAAATCGGTCTCCACATGGTCCTTCCATCGGAGTGGTGGTCTTCCTCTTCCTCTGCTTCCACCGGCGGGTGCCGATAAGAATACCTTCTGCGCTGGAGCATCTTCGCTCATTCGCACTATGTGGCCTAGCCAGCGAAGCCGCTGTGTTTTAATTCGATGAACTATGTCGGCGTCTGCGTAAAGTTCATACAGCTCATCATTAAATCTTCTTCGGTACTCGCCGCCGCCAACGCGTAGAGGTCCACAAATCTTTCGAAGAAAATTTCTCTCGAATACTCCCAGAGCCGCCTCATCAGATGTTGTTAGTGTCCACGCTTCTGCACCATATAGCAAGACGAGTGCGATGAGTGAAATGTAGAGTGTTATTTTCGTTCAGCGAGAGAGGACTTTACTTTTCAATTGCCTACTCAGTCCGAAGTAGCATTTATTTGCAAGAGTAATTCTTCGTCGGATTTGTAGGCAAACATTATTGTTAGTGTTAATGCTGGTTCCCAGGTAAACGAAGTCCTTTACTATTTCGAAATTATTGCTGCCAACAGTGGCTTGGTTGTCAAGGCGCGAATGCGCTGACTCTTTGCATGATGACAGAAGGTACTTCGTTTTGCCCTCGTTCCCCACCAATCCCATTTTCTCCGCTTCTTTTTCTAATTTGAAGTAAGCAGAATTAATAAGACATCAATTAGCTAGGAACGTTAAATTTGGCAGCTTTTGTACTTACTAGATATGTAATGGAGTTAGTGAAAATCTGTAATATTGGACCAATATATCAAATAACCCCCAAACAGCCCATTTTCCTATAAACGGGTTTTGGGTTATATATCTTTAAATTAACAGGGAAATACCGAAAAATTTTGCTGAGATTGTACTTAATGTTAGTAAATATCGGACACTTAAAGCGTGATGCGTATTCATGAAAGGTATAAAGCCGTTTCTGATTTGTTAATGTAGATTTCGGCGAGTGAGTGCAAGATCATTTGTTTAAGCATTTTTGAAGAACGCTTTATGTAAAAATGCCCTATTTCAACAAAACATCAATACAGTTTCGGCTGAGATAGCATAATTTTCAAGAAATTCTGAAATAATGACTTTAAAGAAAAATTACGAAATAGAAAAATTCCTCAAAACTATTTTTAAATACAGAGATCTCCCACTCAGCCTCCGAAATACATTACCAGAAAAATATAATTAAGTTTAGAAAAAATAAAACAAAAGTAAGGGCTAACGCGTGTATTTCAATGTGCAATGCTGTACACACCCACATTCATACATACACAAACAGCAAAAGTTGCATTGAGCCACGTACTGTTTAAGTAATCACGACAAACGCTTCATGCAAAACAAGCAATGGTAAATATGAGAGGATTGAAGCTACACACGTGCCCCAAGGCCCAGCCAAGCGCATATTGTACTTACAGAGACAGCACCGTTGTAGGTATTGCTGAAAGGTTATAAAGCCAACACGAGTAGGCAATAATTTAGCTACATGTTACTAATAGCTACTTTCAGCTGCTCTTCTACTTTGGTTTAAGTGGTCCATTTTAGAAGCAAGTTGTTTGACGGCAGCCGCCGTGGTGTAGCGGTAGTTTTGCTGGCCTACCACACCGAAGTGCTAAGGTTCGAGCCTTGGTACAGGTGACATCAGAAGTGGTTTGAAAAAGTTTTTTCAAAACGAGGTCTCTCCTCGGCAGTGGTTTGTCAAACTCTCCGAGTGTTTTTCTGCCTTTCTGGCTTCTCAGCGAAAATTCATCTGCTTTACAGATGCCGATCGGAATCGGCAGAAAACTGTAGGTACCCCAATTTGTAGAGAAAATTAGAAAGAACCACAAAACAAATTGGTAGAGAAGATCGGCCTTAATCTCCTTGGAGGTATTTATCGCTCCAATCATTTATTTTTTTTAAACTTATAGCTGTAACTATCGAAGAGGCGTTGCTTTCTCAGAAAAACAGCTTACCAACTAGCTTCTAAAAACTTTGTTTATCGTTCTTATGATTCTTGATCTACGAATAACATATTGGTTATGTATCTTTTAGGGAAGTTCATGTTATTGTTCGATGAGCGCTGCAAGTGTGAGCGTCTTATCTCAAATATTAATGCAGCGAAATAAGCCGCGACGAGATCCAATCGCATGGAACAAGGGCAAAGAAAGGAGCAAATGTAGCCGCAAAGGAACACAGGCTTTCTAAGAAGACACGATTCACTCTAACCCTAGGTTAAAATTATGCTCCTTAGGAGTAGACAATGCAAGTAAGGCAGACAGAAAAGAAATTGATGACAACTCTTGAGACTTGCCGACTAAGCAGGGTCAAGTACTGGTACAAAACTATCAAAATCGGACTTATCGGTATGTATGGAAATCTTCGCTGAATCTTATAACAGGTAGATGTCTGTACATAGCAGATATTTAAAAAAAACTACATAGGAGGGATCATTATTAAGCCAATAGAAGTCAAATAGATAGTTTTTAGAATTTTTGTTTGTCTGTATGTTTGTTTGCGCATTACTCAAAACTGCTGAATGGAATTGCATGAAGCTTTTACTATACCATTACTAGACGTTTAGCTCATAGTGTAAGATATCACTTCTTCTGATAGCTAGACCAGTTTCGGATATACCAACAGATATGGGGACCAAGGTGACTAAAACGTGCTTAGTATAATATGGGTATCAAATGAAAGGTGATAATCAGTGCTGTAATAAGCAATGTAATTAAGTTCGATATCTTATATGATATGGGATATAATGACTAAAACCAGACTCACTACATTATTAGCTCTGAGACGCAGTGGAGCGGGCCGGGTTGTCTAGTCTATGTCTAAAATATCAAAAACTTGAACAAAAATATGTGGGTGAGGTGCCTCCAATTTTTTTAAAATGATGTATACTAACGATTGACCAGTGGTTGAAATTCAACCACAAAACTTTGTTTAATTTTAATTACTTTCTATTAATTTCATTCGCCTTCTTTCCCTTCCTTTCTTTGCTGTTCCCTTCCTTTTTGTTTTTTCTAATTTATTGTTTCCTTTTCTTGCTTATCCCATCCTTTCCTTTCCTTTATTCTCCTTTCTTTTTACTTTCCTTTCCTTTCCTTTCCTTTCCTTTCCTTTCCTTTCCTTTCCTTTCCTTTCCTTTCCCTTACTTTCCTTTCCTCTCCTTTTTTTTCCTTTCCTTTCCTTTTCCTTACTTTCCTTTCCTTTCCTTTCCTCTCCTTTTCTTTCCTTTCCTCTAATTTCCTTTCCTCTCCTTTCCTTTACTTTCGTTTCCTTTCCTTTTTCTTTGCTTTCCTTATTGTATTTCTCTCTATCTCTCTCTATGGCGCGATATACAACAGGTATATCATCATAAACCTCCTAAGAGATTTTTGCGCCAAGCTTCTCTTCCAATAGGTGGTGTGCCGATTTGAATTTTCCCTACAAATTGGTGGGACCTACAGTTTTTTGCCGACTCCGAACGTCATCTACAAAGGAGACGAATTTTTGCTGAGAAGCCTGTCATGGCAGAAATACACTCGGAGAGTTTGCCAAACCACTGCCGAGGGGCGACCCCGTTTTGAAAAACTTTTTTCAAATCACTTTTGATGTTACCTGTACCAGGGCTCGAACCATGGACCTTCGGTGTGGTAGGCCGGCAACACTACCTTCACACCACGGCGGCTGTATTTTACTTTTTTTTATTTCAACTCATAGAAACTTAATCATAAAAATACGAAAACAAAACTACGGTGTTGAATACTCTTTGAGAATAATCAATTATTTTGTTTTTGTAAATACTGTTTGTGTCATCAATGAAGTTCACATATTTGCTCAAGCCTTTGCTTGCTTAATCCATGAAAAACAAGGGTATCAGAGTACTTCAACACTTATCCTGCTTCAGCATTGGATCAGCTACTCCATCTCGGAGTACTCCAATTCTTTGCTTCAGAATACTTCATGGAGGACCTATGCGAGAGTACTCTCAAAATGCTCCCAAAAGATTACTCCATAGAGTATTCAACACCAAAGCGAGAGAGGTAGCAGGTGTACTTTTGAGGACCCAGACAACAAAGTAACAACAGCTAAAGTAAAAATGCACAACACGTTTACTCACTCTATAGTGCGTATATTTGGTTTTCTTTGGTCCACTACCAACTGTTCGCACTCACAGTGAGAGCCGATCACACGAGTAATTCAATAACATACATGATAGGTCTACTCACACAATTACGGCTCTATAGTGTGAATACATGTTTAGCATTTGTGTTGGTGTCATTTTTAAACTAAGTTTTCTATTTTATAATTCATTTTTTTTTTAAGTTTTTCTGATTTACGGCACAGCAGTTTGGCCATACCTATCCATTCATTGTTAATACCTTAGATGTATAGTTTGGACATAAATTGGGACAATTTACCTCAATTTGCTCGTTTATATTATAGATATTGACTATATCCAAATATTATTAATTCACACCAATTACGTTCATAATTATGACGAATCGAAATTTTATATAGCCTGGGGGCGTCGAACCGCTCTGTTTTCCCAAACTATGTATAGTTCAGTGAACGCAAGAAGCCTATAAAAGACACATAGACCCACACTTAGTTGTAAGATGAAATCATAGAATTTTTTAATACGTTATTATTTATTTATTTGATTGGATACTGACGCTACTGTGGTAAGTTTTCGCACCAATTTCTATAATTCTTGTGTCAATTTTAATTTTTAGTGTTTGCAGCGCATAGCATATTAGGATTAATACGTGTACTAGTAGTAACCAAGTTTTTACTGTCCCATCATCGTTCTCCTTTAGTCGCACAACAAAACAATTTTAATTCCATAGAAAATGTCGGTTTAATGACATAATCCTGCACCACTCAATGGAAACTTTTTGAATGCGCTTTTAACTTTTCCGTTATCCACTGCATAACAAAAATAAAATAGCAGAAGCAAGTGCTGCAACACAAAATCATAAACGCGTAGACTAAAACAAAACGAAATGGAGGAGAGCTTAAAAACATTGTACTAAACTGAACTTTTGCTATTAATTATGCGTTGTAGACCTTGAAAGCTGCCAACATTCGCACGAGTTCAAATGTGTGCAGGTATTTAAGTATGTATTTTGTAGTTGGGTACTCCTGATTAAACATGTTTTCATAGTTGTAATTACATATGCATTTAAGGCGTTGTAAACATGTAAAAGTGTGGAAAGCTAAATACGGAAAAAAGAGCCATGAGGAATATGCTGCACAACAGAAGATTGCAGAACCAGGTAATACATGTGAGCGCTCCATAGTAATTTGCCATACATCAGAAACAGTATTTTATTAGTTGAAGTCATTATGGCATAGACTTTATATCTAGCATTAGCTTTATAGAAAATGCTAAGTTTTTCTACCTAAATTAGTTAAATCAAAGAAGGACAAAGAACTGACAAGGGGTAGTTAGGTCTTTAGGAGTGGCTGTCCATGAGCGGCACACTTAGTCCAAGCTAGACGGCCCCTTCTGGTACCACAACAATTGGTGTAAACCTCCTTCTTGAACCATCCGGAGAGTCCTGTCCTATATCGTCATGTTAGCCTCGCTCTCCGACAACCTGTTGTTAATCGACATCTTTCACATGCTTGCGGTATACGGAAAAATTTGTTTGGCTGTACGTTGTCTCTCAAGTTCATCTGTCAGGCATTTTCCCTTTATATCCCTATGGCTGAAGACCCAGACTAGGTGTATTCTGTTCTGCTTTGTCACCTTCTGCAGAGTTCGGTGGTAGATCAGTCCAGTTTCGAGTTAAACGTGAACGCGCATAGTTATGTTTTCATAGCCTGACTATCACTAACAATCATAATGTCTTATTCTACCGTTTTTTTTGCTATTATGATTCACGGCTTCCATTAGAGCAGATACCTGCGCCTGAAAGACACTGTAGTGATCTTTAGTCCTGAATGATAAATTTAGGGATAAGGTCGTTGCTGAAGACCCCACCCCCCGTTCTTCCCTCTAATTTGAAACCATCAGTGTTGATAGTTCTGTTGAGGTGTGACGCTTTCCTTAAGACGAGCCACCACATTAGAACTCCATGCAGAAATATGAGTCTTACTATCGCAATGTAAATCCATCTGAAATTCCTGGGGCTTCATAACCATCTCTTGCTGATGGCTCTTTGTCATATATAGAGGATTATGAGCATCTTCTCTTGTCGCTGAAGTGTTTTTTCATCCCAGCTTAATCGTTTATCCAGGATCAATCCCCGAAACTTGACATTGTCAGCCAACTCAAGACGCATGCAATTTAAGATAGGTGAATTAAGGGCCGATATTTTAGAATAGCACAAGTTCTAGTTCAAGTTCTTTCCTAGAGTTGACACTGAGACCGCAGTCAGAGGACCGTCCTGAGTGCCTGTTGCGCACAGAGAGATAGATAGAGGGGTGTGCGTGCTAACAGTTTTTGAAACTTAACTTTTGCCAATTGATGAAGAGACCCATCATCCCCTTATGAGTTGTTCAATGAGATCCGACAACGAGTTGTCTACTCCTAATGTTGACAGTGAACTGATGAAATTATTGCATACAAAAAGATTCTTAACCTAGTTTACATATTTTTTAATATATATTTTTATATTACAATTTTATGTAAACAAAGATTAATAAGTAATACATGGGCGCTTTGGAATATAGTATTAATTGCATATTTAACAAAATTTACTAAAAAAGCACGTCCTCTTTGTTAAGAGGTTGAGTCAAAAAATGTTGCTCATACGCCCTGGTTCACATTTTTTTGACTGAATGAAGGAGGTTGGAAAAATTTCAAAAATTGTTCTTTTATTTAAGGTAATTCTGCATTTGTTGCTATATATAAAATCATAACCAACAAGAAATTGATTAAATATAAAGCTATGAAATTTTCATGCAGCATAGAACAAGAGTTAAAGACAAACTTGCCTACACAAACAAACAAAAATTTTAAGATATGATAATTTTAGATATAAAAATTCTAATTTATATTTAATTTGTTATATTACTTATCGTATATGGATATGAAGAGAGAGACTGAAATTTAAATGGATGGAGATGCGAATTGAGATTTGGCAGGAGATTAGAGCTGCAATATAGGTGGAGGGGTAACTAGAGGGTGCCATAATGGGGTTCGTAACAATACACCTCTATACCGATAGTTACAAATTAATGGTCTGTACTATGCCTATAAGCAGATCCTAGAGGTTTAAAGAATAACATAGTCTCTCCAAAGCTGCAGTTGAAGCCGTAGCGAAAGCTGCAGAAATACGCGGAACAACTTAAAAACAATGAAAGTGCTAATATGTTAGAAAATAAGGGGTGCGTCTTGTTAAGAGCATATGGTAGACGTCCCAATTGGACTGAGTAGTTTAAAAGCAAGCAAAAGTTTCAATTGATTGAGGTTAACAACATGGCTCCAAAATGGAAGGCCTGCAGGTTCAGGGCAAACCTTTGTGACATCACACCTTTATAATTTAGGTCTCACAGGTCAGATAGTTCAAACTTACCTAGCCACTTTCGTTTATGTTTAAAAGACACACATGGATCATGTTCGAAAAGAAAAGTCAACCAAACATTGATATCTTTATAATTTAAATTCTTATTTCTGAATTATGAACGCATATACACATTGGTGAAGCGAATACCTTATAATTCCTTTTTCTTACAACCGCAAATATATCACAATTTGCAACATAGTCTGACTATTTCAGTCCTCTATGAAGACGCTAATGGATTAGCTATTCCAAAACATTTTCTTTACTTTTAACCAAACATTAACAGAATATTTCGTAACCTATGATTATAGACTTATTTGAATAAAAAACTAACCAATTAAATACAAAAACAAAAATGCTCTTTATGTAAATACTGGAATCCTCCTAGTTGATTTTTGGAAACACATAAGTAAAGCACATTTCGCCAATTCTACCAAATCGGTATTAAATGGTATTTCTACGGTAAAGCATAGTTACGTGAGAGCACACAAAATACGTTTAAATAAATTTACGTACATACGCATACGAGTATATCAATATAAAGTATTCCCAAAAAAACGGAAATTCAATCTGCACATCCTGTTGGACGTTGGGAATATTCAAACCTTATGCAAATGTACAACGGTGCGTATGCAACGGAGGAGCACTCCACATAAACACAGAGAAACGCACAAGCGCACAATTTCATGTTATATCACGTTTTCAATGAGTTTGTTTCTGGGGCAGGTATGTAATTAACCTGTAGGGGAAATCTCTAGTTTTATGCTTTTGCGGTTCTAGTGCAAACGGCGACCTTACTAGTTCGTCTTAGGTCTCTCGGACTAGGGAAAATATTACCGTGAGCTCTATATACCCATTTGTTATATCGAAAATTTGAAAAAATTTATAAAATGAAGGAATCTATTTATTTATTTACCACAGCTTATCTCAAACCTAGCTTATAGCTACAAGGTGGCGCAAAAGTAAGCTTCCGATGTTCAGCATATCGGTTGTGGCACGTGCAGTGTGTGCTGTTGCACCGTCTTGTTGGAACCACATGTTTTCCAATCCCAATTCATCAAGTTGCGGCAAAAAGAACTCGTTGATCATTGCTCTGTAGCGCTCACCATTCACAGTAACCGTTTGGCCCCGACCGATTATTGGTCAAATAAATAGTAAGCAATATTCCGCGTTCTGGAGCAGTGTAGCGTAACATTGTTTATTAACGTGTATTTCGCATGTGTTTACTACACAAATGTCAAAACAGAACTGACTTTAAGGGCCAATCGCAAAATTTATAACATTTTCTGATAGGAGGATTACTTTTGCGCCACCTGTTATTTACATTGTGTACTAATCTAAACTAAGCTTTAAGTTTTAACTTAGTTACCATATCGTGGGAATCTGTGGCAACATTTCACATAACAGTGTCACCGATTAATTCTATAAGCACCGTATTCTGGCATAAAATGCATAAAGAAAATTACATTTAACCATCCAGCGGCAAAACCTAAAAATTTTTTCTAATATCTTATTTATATAATATTTCTAAATTCTTATGGGACACTGAAACATACTTTGTTGCACTTATATTCTGCTCAACAGCCTCAATAGAAACCAGGAGAGGTGCACATTTTAATTTTATGATAATCGAAATCCGCATGTGTTTACTACACAAATATAAAAACAGAACTGGCTTTAGGGGCCAATCGCAAAATTTATAGCATTTTCTGATAGGAGGATTACTTTTGCGCCACCTGTTATTTACATTGTGTACTAATCTAAACTAAGCTTTAAGTTTTAACTTAGTTACCATATCGTGGGAATCTGTGGCAACATTTCACATAACAGTGTCACCGATTAATTCTATAAGCACCGTATTCTGGCATAAAATGCATAAAGAAAATTACATTTAACCATCCAGCGGCAAAACCTAAAAATTTTTTCTAATATCTTATTTATATAATATTTCTAAATTCTTATGGGACACTGAAACATACTTTGTTGCACTTATATTCTGCTCAACAGCCTCAATAGAAACCAGGAGAGGTGCACATTTTAATTTTATGATAATCGAAATCCGCATGTGTTTACTACACAAATATAAAAACAGAACTGGCTTTAGGGGCCAATCGCAAAATTTATAGCATTTTCTGATAGGAGGATTACTTTTGCGCCACCTGTTATTTACATTGTGTACTAATCTAAACTAAGCTTTAAGTTTTACCTTAGTTACCATATCGTGGGAATCTGTGGCAACATTTCACATAACAGTGTCACCGATTAATTCTATAAGCACCGTATTCTGGCATAAAATGCATAAAGAAAATTACATTTAACCATCCAGCGCCAAAACCTAAAAATTTTTTCTAATATCTTATTTATATAATATTTCTAAATTCTTATGGGACACTGAAACATACTTTGTTGCACTTATATTCTGCTCAACAGCCTCAATAGAAACCAGGAGAGGTGCACATTTTAATTTTCTGATAATCGAAATCCTGGTGACCCTAAAAAAGAGTACGCAAATATTTCTGTTGATATGGAGGAAATAAAGTTTCAAGATAAGACATATGTAATTTTGGTTGATCTAAAAATGATTAACTTGTTTTTTGGGTTAGTGAATGAGATACACGAAGCTAACTTATTTTATTTGTCTCTGGGACAGTTGTTACAAACATCATCATTGGTCACAAAAGTCTGGGCAGTGCGGAAAGGGGTAAAAGCATTCTTGCATCACTTTATATCAGGCTCGACAAAAGTGGCGGATGGTTTTGTTTTATTTCACGCAAGGTCCCAGTATTATGTAGAGAGCAATTTAGGACTGATTTTTTTGGCGTTTCATGGTTTAGGCAACTCGTAAAAGATTCTAGTTTTATTAATCAATTTAGATCGAATATGAAGCTTGGAATTCATTTGTTTTGGTTATGAATAATTTCCTAGATAAAAAAAACTGACGACCACCTAGAGTTTGTTGAGGCTATGCTATACTTTAAAGAGCTAGTGTCTAATGTAAAAAAATCCACTTTCTGCACTCGCTTTTAGACCAATTTAAAAAAAGTCTGGATGATTTTCATAAAGAGTACGGTGACATATTCTATCAATGGCAGAACTTTAGCAGGGGCGGTGTGTCTCGCGGAACATGCAGCCTACTTCTGAAGTTTGCAAAGACATAAACAGCAAGTCGTTCATCTAAAGAGATCTTACAAGAGATCATTATTTTGGTTTTAATTGAAATTTTGTTAACATAGTGTATTAATTCTCTATATTTTTTTGTTAAAATCAAGCTTTAAATTATATTTTTCGTTTTAGAAATTTCCAATAACAGAAAAATAAGTAAAGAAGCAAGATTTGTGTTAAGCTGAATTGTAACTATTATTATTATTATTATTATTATTGCTTATTAGTAAAAATATACAAATATTAAACCTAATTTATATAAAGGAGCACAAGCAACAGTGGATATCGGCGCCGAATTGCATTACTTAGAAATAACAAAAAAAAAAGAGGTAGGCTATATTTTATTCTGCAAGTTACATTTTTCTAAAAATTATAGATTCTTACAATATTATCGTCAGATAGTGTACTTAACAGTTTGCGATACTGGTTAGTGAAAAGGTGTTTGTTTCTAATACCATCCCAAGCCAAACAAGTGTTGAAGATGTGATCCACTGGCAAGTTGTGGCCGCCCAGTGAGGATGATGGTGGTGGACTACCGGTGAGGATGAATTGATGTGTTATTTGGGTATGCCCAATCCTTAGGCGTGGGAAAATGGTTGATTGTAGGCGAGTGATAATGATGAAGTAAATGACTCTATTGCAAACAGGATTGAGGTCAGAATACCGGTGCTTAAAATTACCCCAGGCTTCAAGACTTTTTTTGTGCGTGTGTTCTTGTAACAATTTTTTCAAATCATTTTGGTCATGAGGTTTATGTTGAAGAGTTGTTGCTGATTTTTAATATTTCGCTGCGCTGTCTGCTTGTTCATTACCAGGAACACCAACGTGACCGGGTACCCAAAGCAAAGCAATTTTTAATCTATGTTTGATGCAAATGTCTAGGATTTTTTGAATGATAGTGGTGCTGTTGCGTACGTTTGTAACTGCGTTCAAGCAAGAAAGGCTATCAGGGCAAACAACGAATTTGCCTTTTTGATGGATAGCGTACTCTAACGCTTTGTAAATATCTAAAGCTTCGGCCGTGAATACAGAAGAATGAGGCGTAAGAATAACGCCTGTTAAAATAGTTCCATCGAATGAGGTAGCAGCAAATGCGGTGTTTGTTGCTTTGGAATCGTCTGTACAAATAGCTTAAAATTTTCTTTGTTTGTAATTATTAGCTACTTCCAGAAAATGTTGTTGAAAAATAATGTTTTTTATTGAAGTTCGGTGGTATATTGATTTTTAAAAGTTGACAATGTAGGGTTGTTAGTTCTTATTTAAAATACTAATTTAACTTTGTATTTTTGTTTGAAATCAAATTTGTAATTTTAAGTTTTCAATTTTAAAATTTTGTACTTCAAAAATTTTCATTCTGAAATACATCTTTAAAAATATAAGTTGTTCAATAAACATTTTTAAAAAAATAAAAAATTAGCATAATTTCCACATTCGCGATCCTGCCAGGAGTTACGATTCAATAAATAAAATATATTGTACATTTAAAAGGGCGTTACATCGTTATAAAATAAAAGTAATTGATGCACGATATACAAACAGCAGCAATCATCTAACGGATAGCAAGAAAAACCAATTCAGAAAAGTGATTAATTGAAAAAGAGACAACGCTCGCTTAATACATACCAAGATCATTTGTGGATTAACCCATAAACAACAATTACAATTTGCATCAATAACAACAAGTTAGATCTTCAATAAAGGATTATTATAATAATAAAAGTGATATCAACAACAATAATTCTTTCAATAATATTCAGCAAAAAATTTGGAATAAAATCAAAAATAACAACAACAAATAAACGATCTTCTACAACGATTTTCTACAATATCAACAACAAAAGCAAAAATTAGCGATAAAAACAGTTTGTATTATCAACAATCAAATTGCAACAATTTTCTAGAAGAAAATTCATCACGAACAAGAATAAAAACTTCTACAGTAATCTACAATAAAATAATTAAGATATTGTATCAACAGTAACTATAACATAAGCGAAGTATTACTAAGATAATTTATTTATATTAATATCAATATAAGTTTGTGTAAGTCATTTAAATTGATTTTTAAACATAAATTAAGTATTAATTTTTTTTTTTTAAATTACGGAAATTAAAATTTAATATATGCATTAATTATTCACCGAAGTAAAATCAGGTTGTTTCTAATTTTAAAATATAAAATATAAAATATAAAAAAACATAAAAAAAAGAATAAGAAGTTATTAATATACGGGCAACTTGATACATATTTGCAAATACGAAATAATATAATAAGAACTTTCTTTAAGTGTTGATGCATTTAACACAGCAGTTGGCGGTGTCATACATCAACATTTTAACGGTAAATCAGAGCCACTCTGTTTTTATTCAAAAAAGCTTTCTCCATCAGAGATCAAATACAGTGCGTTCGATCGAGAATTGTTAGCCATTTATTTAAATATTAAGCATTTTCGGTACCTTTTAGAAGGACGACAATTTACAGTTTACACAGACCACAAGCCATTGGTTTTTGACTTAGATTCAAAAACGGAACGTAGTCCGAGACAAACCAGGAATCTAGAATTCATTGCACAATTCACTAACGATATACAACATATTAAAGGTTAAGATAATATAGTAGCTGATACATTGTCACGAGCTTTTGAGGTAGATGCAATTAAATATTTCCATATGAATTTCAAAATATTGCTAAATGAGCAACAAAAAGATAATGAATTGAATGAGATAATAACTAGCCAAAATTTTCATAACCTAAAATTAATACGAATTTCTCTACTAAATTTTAATATTTGGTGCGAATTATCGGGTGAAAATCCTAGACCATTCGTTCCAAGCAGTTTAAGGAAAACCATTTTTGATACTCTGCATGGAATCGCACATCCAGGTACTAAGGCTACTCGTAGATTAATAGTTAAAAAATATTATTGGCCAAATATGAACAAGCAAATTAATATCTGGTCAAAAGAATGTATAAGTTGTCAGAAGTCGAAAGTTTACCGTTATACTAAATCAAGAGTTTTTAAAATTGCAATACCTGAGAGTAGATTCGAGCACATTCATTTGGACATTGTAGGCCCTTTACCTGTTTCAAGAGGACATCGTTATATTTTTACTATAGTTGATAGATTTACGCGCTGGCCAGAGGCATTTGCGCTAAGAGATATATCTGCGGCAACTATTGCAAGAAAATTTTTTAGTGAATACATTTCACGATTCGGAATTCCATTAGAAATTACTACGGATCAGGGAGCCCAATTCACCTCAAATCTATTTTCGGAATTAACTAAATTTTTTGGCAGTCATCACATAACAACATCACCTCATCATCCTCAAGCTAATGGAATTTTAGAACGTTTCCATAGGCAAATAAAGTCTTCAATTATGGCTAGGAATGAACCCAGAAATTGGTGTGAAGAGTTACCGATAATACTTCTTGGCTTGCGATCAACATTTAAAGAAGATATTTCGGCTACGCCTGCTGAAATGGTGTATGGTCAAAATCTACATTTACCTGTTGAACTTGTTATTCAAACTAATGAAACAACAACTTCATCGGATGTGTTAAGTGGATTTCGCGAGCATTTTAGAAATTTTAGGTCACATATTAATCATCATCAAAATTCTACCGGTATTTTCGTTCCAAAAGATTTACAAAATTGTAAATATGTTTTCGTGCGTGTTGTTAACAAACATTCCTTACAACATCCCTACGAGGGACCGTACAGAGTTATTGAAAAAGATATTAAAAATTTTAGAATAGAAATAAACAATGAAGTTAAAAATATTCCTATTGATCGTTTAAAACCAGCTATAGTTGATTTAACACATTTTCCTGAAACAAATACCAAAAAGAAAGTTACATTTAACTTATTTAACAATAAATCTCTGGAAGGGGGAGTATTGTAGGGTTGTTAGTTCTTATTTAAAATACTAATTTAATTGTATTAATATTTAACTTTCATATAACTTTACTTTGTATTTTTGTTCGAAATCAAATTTGTAATTTTTATTTTTCAATTTTAAAATTTTGTGCTTCAAAAATTTTCATTCTGAAATACATCTTTAAAAATATAAGTTGTTCAATAAAGATGTTTAAAAAATAAAAAATTTCCACAGACAATATCTGATGCAGCGCCGAAGTGTGGACTTGCGCCGGAAATTTCCTCTATGTCTTTTATATAAATAGATTTCACGTCTTGTAGAAAAAATTTATAAAACAAAACAAATCACATGTATTTACCCAACTGAAAATTGACATGCGAATTTTTGCAAACAATCTCAAAGTGCAACTGATGCTCTCATTACAATAATAATAAACCCAACGGACTTCCCAACATCCCGACCAACCGGCACGAGGGGCATAACGCGCGAATTAAATTTGCGGAGTGTTCGAAAGGCGGCGGTTTGTTAAGCGTCGAGAACTCAAACTGCTCAGCTTCAGAAAAAAGTTCTTCATTAAAGTAAGTCTAACCAGGTAAGCTAAAATTGCGCTGTCCGAAATTTTAGCTGGTTACTTCTTAAACAGAAACATTACCGCGAATGAAAAGAACTCCAGGTAAAAGAACTTGATGAAATTCTAAAAGTGGGTATGCTGCTTGGGATAGATTATTATTTTCTGCACCTTTAACTTTTAGCAAGCTCGTTTATGGGTTCTCTACGTTGTTTAAGAAAAGGCACTCTATTAATTGTAAACCTGCTAACTTTGAGATTTCATGTACTTTTCAAATTTAAAAAAAAAAAAAATTGTTTCCAAGTTACTGAGGCTACTTCCTTTCTAGTTACAATTGAACTAGTTCGACATAAGAAATTTCGTTCGCAAGTTATTTATTCAACTGTAGGGTAATTAGGTAGTTGTGCAAATATATGTTGCAGCTCTTTTATTAAATCCTTTTAATATCCGCAACATTCGTTGTCATTTCTGAATGTTTTTGCTGTAACTCGAGGTACGTTGCGTAAAAGTTTTAAAAACTTTCAAACCTTTTCAACCTTTTTGCATTTTGCTTCGAATTTGCTTTTTATTGTAACAGTTTGGCCAGATTTGGGCAAATGTAATTTAAGACAGCCAACAAAAACTTATGCAAACTATTTTTTTATGTATATATATTTTATTGTTATCAACGAACTCACAGCATCATACAATTTTGTATATGTATTGTTGACCTTTTATTAGTAGGTAGAAGGTGCAAAGTTTTTAAAGAAAATATTATAGTTTCAATAATGTCATTGCCTTTTTGCACCTTGTGTAATTGATTTTTGTTTTACTAAATGAATTTAAGTTTCTTGCACAATCTTGAGATTTATTTGTATTGCTTTAATCTGGGGCAGAGTGCAGCAGGTTTATGCACAAAGCCTTGGTTTAATGTATAACGTTTTGCGAGTGAGCGAAGAAGCTGCCTACCAGCAGGTTTTTCTATCGACACTCGACTTTAGCAGCAAATATAGCTTCGAGGCTCAAATGAAATGAGAATCACTAGGCCCACTTTGGTGTTTCCAATTTGATATTCGAGTATATGGCTATTCACATGTACTGACGCACAGTGCTGCATGAGCGGGCAAAAATCATAAAAATCGTTGTAACGGATGGCAACTTTTTTAGTTGGTAAGGTACAAAAAGTTCTTAAAATTGGGTATTTAAAAAACATTTTTTTTATGAAAGCGCATTTAGGTGGAACCTTAAAAAAAATTTCCAACAATTCAATTTATTATATCCTATCTTAACATAATATTATTCCCATTAGGAAATCTCTAGGGAAACCAATGCATAGCGCTTTTTAAGAAATATTAAGTTTCCTGGAACTTGTTACACTCGAAAATTTGTTGCAGAAAATTTCAGAAATTCTAAAATTTATAAAGGTGTAATAAAAAATATTTATAAGTATGCTTTTTTTTATTATTTTAAGTAAAAGGTAGGTATTTATCTTTAAAATAATAGTAAAAAAATCTGATATTAATATGGACAAAATCTTCCAAATGCCTAAATTGTACAATAATTTATCTTAAGGACTCCGATGCAAATATGGATGTGTCAGGCCGATATTTAAAGGGAAGCGTTGCCAAATTGTGAACATGGTTTAGAACAACATCTAATTGGAATTCTAATTTAGGAAACGTCAATGAGAAAATATCACTTTGGAACTAATGTTGTTGTTACATAGCTTTGTTTATCCAACAATATGTGTTGGAAATTTAGTATTTGAAATCAAAGTACTCTAATCAACTTAGAAACGAATTTTTACTCAAATACGCCCTTTATTCAATTTTTGCCCACTTTTTATATGGAGACACAGCACTGTGTGACGTGGCGTATGAGTAACTTATTTGAAATACAATTCAAAATACAAATTTTTTTTGCTTCAATAGTGCCAGATACCTGCAAATCAAAGAAATATTTACAATGGTTTATAAGCAATTGAGTAATTTTGTGTTTCACTAAACGATCTCGTCTAAAAAGTTAAAAAAAATTATACAAAAAAAATGTTTGGCCAAAATTCAACAATTCATATTTCTGAAAAACCACAAATCACCCTTCCCAAAATTTCAGGATATCTTTTGATGTATCAGAGTTATAGTAAAAAAGAAATTGGGTTCAATGTTTAATTGCGAACTTCCATTTTCTCGATTTTAAATATTCAAAAATGGGAACTTAAAAAAATTTTGTTTTTAATTTTTATTTACTTTTATACCCAAAGTTTTTTTTTTTACTTTACCAGCAAAAGTTTCGGAAATATTGACAAAAGTGAAATTTTAATATTGCATTAAGAAATTAATTTTTTTTTTTGGCAGAACTTTGTTTTATGATAAAAGAAAACTCTTTACCAAATTTTATTCAAATCAGAAGGGGTCGATTCTACTATGTGACGATTTGACATGGAAAGAGCCATAAAAGTTTTCTGCAAAGGGAGAAGAAGCATTGAAACTGCCATATCTCATTGACTGATGCAAGTAGAATTGGGCACTTACGTCATTCTATATACGAGATTTGAAAAATTCTTGACAATCGGCATGTCACCGCTCACTTATGAGCTAAGAAATTTTTAATTTCGACTGTTTACAACTGCAGAACTTTTTACGATACAAGAAATGTTATTATTGTGGAAAGGATAGCCAGTGAAAACATCGCACCTAGCCAAAGAAATTTTAATCAAAGTTGAGTCTTTGGATTTGGCAATTCAATTCTCTTGGTATATTAACTCAAAAGTAATATCGTTAACATAAGAACGAAAATATATTAGCTTGTGAAACTGAACTTTATAACAACTAGAGATCGCTCAGTGGTTAAAATTCAACCAAAGAACTTTCATTTTATTTTACTTATCTTTAATTTATTTTGTTGGTTTCTATTTTATTGTTTTCTTTTCTTCCTTATCCATTCCTTTCCTTTCCTTTTCTTTTCCTTTCCTTTACTTTCATTTCCTTTCCACCCGTTTTCTTTCCTTTCCTTTGTTTGTTTGAGTAGCGACAAAAACACTCCACACAGCACGTCATTACCTCTTACTACCTGTATGCCTACTTTGGACATATTCTAAACCCCTAAGGGGTTTCTTATCCTTTAATTTTCTTTCCACTCATTTTCTTTTATTTTATTTCCTTTACTGACCTGCCCTTCCCTTCCCTTCACTTACTTTTAATACATTTACAAATACTTATGAATAATCAATTATTTTGTTATGTGACATCAATGAAGTTTACGTATTTGCTCATATTTTACATTACTGGTTTAATGCCTCCAACAAAGCAACTCCTCGTTTTCTCAGGAGAGCCGTTGACACTGGGGATCGTAGCCAGTGATCAATGCACGACACGTTTACTCACACAACAGCGGCTCTATAGTGCGAATTCTTCTTTTTCATTGGTCCACTACCAACTCTTGGCACTCACAGTGAGAGTCCATCACACGAGCAATACAATAACATGCATGACATGTCTACTCACACAACTACGGTTCTATAGTGTGAATACATGTTGGGCGTATTTTTATATTGTGTTGGTGTATTTTTAAACTAATTTTTCTCTATTATAATTAATTGTTTATTAAGTTTTTTGGATTGACGGCAGTGCGGTTTCGCAATACCTTCCCATACATATACAAGGTGGCGCAAAAGTAAGCTTCCGATGTTCAGCATATCGGTTGTGGCACGTGCAGTGTGTGCTGTGGCACCGTCTTGTTGGAACCACATGTTTTCCAATCCCAATTCATCAAGTTGCGGCAAAAAGAACTCGTTGATCATTGCTCTGTAGCGCTCACCATTCACAGTAACCGTTTGGCCCCGACCGATTATTGGTCAAATAAATAGTCAGCAATATTCCGCGTTCTGGAGCAGTGTAGCGTAACATTGTTTATTTACGTGTATTTCGCATGTGTTTACTACACAAATGTCAAAACAGAACTGACTTTAGGGGCCAATCGCAAAATTTATAACATTTTCTGATAGGAGGATTACTTTTGCGCCACCTTGTATATATGTTAATGCCTAAAATGTACAGTTTAGCCATAAAGTGAGATAATTTCCCTCAACTTGCGCATTTATATTATAGATAGATACAGATAGCACTAAAACGGTAGCGTGAAAAGTTGACGTTGCTTGCAAAAAATACAAGCAGTCGCTATAAGGTAGTCTCTATCATTTATGATTACTTTCATTCATTTCATTTGGAAGTGACAAATCGCTACACTGACGTCTAATTATTACTTAAATGCAACTTTAAAATTGCAGTTACTTGTAAGTAGCTTTAATAGTTTCTCTGAAGTTTTGGGGTACTCCATTGTCCCTTTAAAGTTGTGAACCTTGTAAGTGATATTCAGTGTTACCAACTTTCTAATTTCGCTCGAACTAGAAGACTAATGAATTCCACTTAAAACACTAAGAGCCGGTTTCACCAACGCGACTAAGACTAAAACTAAGTCGTGACTTAAGTTAGCACAGATTCGAGACTAACTTAATTTTGGGTTTCACCAACTGAGCGACTTAAATAATTTTGAGCACAACAAACCGATCAGCTGTTTTATGCATAGTAGTATTTTTTCATACCAGACAACTCTGCGCATCCCAATACTCCAGTGCGAAAAAGGCATGTATGGCCATACAAGAAGGAATGTATTGATCTTACACCCATTTCTCTTCTCAGTTAGTTGGAAGGTACTAAAATTAGCGCTTAATTGAAAACGATAGTTTCGTAATGGTTGCATGCTAGAAAACAAGCGTTCACATGCATCTACGCTTACCCTGTTAAAGTCAAGCATGGTGAAGTTTCCGACTGGGGCGTTGCACAAAACAAATTAGCAACATTAATGACATTTAGGTTTTGAACCACTGTTTAGTCGAGAATAAGTCAGCTGGCAAGTTGACTAAGTTGTGACTTAGCTAAGTTAGGTGGTGAAACTGAAAAAGTGAAAATCGCTACTTAACTAAGTTAAGTCGAGTTGGTGAAACCGGGCCTAAAACTTCTTATTTCAATTCAAACCATTTGGATATTTCAATACATATGCATACACATAAGAATAAAAGTATATAAAATAGATTAAATTTATGCTTGTATATAAAGGCAAAAGTAAAAGTAAATATGTATGATAAAGTATCAATAGATTTGTCGAGATCTGTGTGGTAAACCTAGTTTGTAAAATTGATACATCGGCAGGAAGCTCAAAATCATTGCAACATGTCGATTATTTATTAATTTGTGTTTAAACGAAATAAATATTTGAATGATATTTTCTAGATAAATTTGTATTTGGTTGTGGGTTTAACGTTAAAAAAACTCTATTTCGACGAGGCGATTTAATTAATTTTCCATGCCAGGATGACTATTGGCTCAACACTTTAAAGTCGCAATAATGGTGGCAGTTCTGTCTCAGCGATAAAATATGGAGTTTCTGTTTGTATTTTATTGCGATGTCTACAATTTTAATGAGCAAAAAATGTATTGTATACTTTTTTTTATTTTATTATGTGACAGTACTTTGTATATATGTATATTGCGTTTTATAATTATAGCGCTCTAAAAATTTAACTTCATATATGTATATATGAAAAAAGTTTAGACTACAGTTTTATATGACTTCTAAATAACAAAAATATAAGTAGAATTTTGATATTCAAATAATTTTATAAAAATGATTAAAACGTGTCAAAACCAGCTGCTCATCAAATTAGTCATAACAAAGTACACATTCAAATTTTTAAAAGGGCGGCCTGAACTTGAATGATTGCCTTCCATGAATTTTTTTTCATATAATGTATGCAAAAAAAAAAATGTGGTGTGAAAGAAAACGAAAGATGAATCAGAAGAAAATATTATGGAAATTCAACACTATTGTTTATCGCTTAAACCAGACCTGTTAAATAATGATAACTATTCGTAATGATTACCGGCTTGATTAATTATTTTCTTGAGAATCCATTTAATGATTGATTACCATTACTTTAAAATTTTAATGATTATTCATTATTTTCAATTAATTAAATTAATAATCAAACAAAAATCATTACATTATCAAAGTTGTTAGAATCAACAGAGGAATCCAATAAGACATGTCCCTCCGTCCGTCTGTGGCTACGATAACTTGAGTAAAAATTGAGATATTGGAATGAAATTTTGCACACAGGTTGCTTTCCGGCCAAGGTAGGTTGCTATTTGAAATGGGCGAAAATGAACCTTAACCACGTCCCTTTTTCCGAAATCGCAAATTTAGAAAAACGTATGAAATGGGTTGATTCAATAATAAAAGAAGCTCCAATGATGATATTTGCTAAATTTATTAATTTGCTTGTCCCATTGAAGATTTTTGCAAAATTTTGGAAAGTAGGCTTGGCACCGCCCACTTTTAATAACTTCAGAACGGTGTAAGATTGAATTACGAAACTTGATCCGAGGTATACTATAGACACCTAGAGTACCCCCACGGAAAATAAGCAAATCGGTTAACGACCACCCCCACTTTTGGACCAAAGTTTTTAAAAGAGCGGTTGGAAACCGGAACATGCCATTTTTTGGAAAAAAATGTTCTATTCGGGTTTTGAAAAAATCGATTTTTCGACCAAAACAAGTCCCAAAACCCGAAAGTAAAATTTTTTTTTTCAAAAAACCGTTATTGCCAACGTTTTTAGCGCATAATTTGAAGTGGGACAGGAATATGAGACAAATTCGTTTTCATCGAAAACATTTTTGCATGTATGCTGAAAAAACCCTTAAAAAAATGTCGAAAGGGTAAATTTTTTTACCAAAACACTCCCCAAAACCCAAAAAATATTTTTTTTTTAAAACTGTTACCGCCAACGTTTTTAGCGGATATTTTTGAGTCGGACAGGGTATACAAGAAAATTTTAAAATCAAATGAAATTTTTTTTAGTAAGTCATGAAAAAAACCTTAAAAATCAAAGTCGGGAAAAGTCAAAAAAATTAAGTTTCGCAGGATCGAAAATTATTTTTTTGGGTATGCGTAGTTGAACTTTTTTTTCCTGAGCCCATACAAATCGACCCACCCTACTACTATTTAATGTTCGGTTCCACCCCAACTTAGATTTCCTTACTTGTTTTTTGATTTTTTGGATATTTTTTTTGCTTATTTTTGATTTTTTTCAGAATCCTTGTGGAAGCACATAAATATACATATCAACAATACTGAAAAAAATCAAAAATAATAAAAAAAAAAATTAAAAGTAATCAAAAAAAGTAAAAAATAATCAAAAAAATGTCAAAAATAATCAAAAGTAATTAAAACAACTTTTTTGTGATTATTTTTGATTTTTTCAAATCGTACTCAATTAATTATTACCTTTTCTTAAAAAACAATTAAAATAATTATATCAATTAAAAAAGCTGTCAAATTAATTGATTACTAATTACTAATCAAATTTAGCAGGTCTGGCTTAAACTTTATGCCTCGATATTAGAACTTGATGGACTACAAAATGGTATTTGCGCTTTTGAAATTAAAAAATTTTGTAAACAATTTTCATTATTTTTTTGAACTTTCCTAAGATCATTAGCATACAGATTGTTTCGAATTTTAGGTACGAATTAGATTTGAAAAATGCTGCAATTCAGCAATTCAAATTAAACAAATAAATAAAGCATGCAAATCTTGAGTGTGTTACAAATATGAAGCGCGTTATACGTAATGAGTGCTGTAATGTTAAGCTCTAAATAGAAGCGCTACGTAGCTACATACAATAGACCAAACTCAAATAATGATGTATGTATGCGATTTCTTCTGGTAAAATATAATTAAATGCCGAAGCAGTGTGAAGAATGTGAGGAAAATTGTGGTCTCGAGGCCGTTGTAGAGAATTAAAAGCGAAACATTTGTTAAAAATTTTCAATGACAATTTTAATTAAAAGGAACTCATACCAACACACACAACTTCAGCTTAAAAAGTTGTTGATACAAAAGTGTAAGTGTGTAGGTGTTCATTGTGCTGTACTTTACGGCTGGAAGAGCATTAATTTACCTACTCGAAAATATGGTCCCTAGACGTTGGAAAAATGAGTAAATGAGCAAAAACAACAAGAATATGTAGGCTGAATAAATGCTTCTTACTTACACCTTATTGCTGCGTATCAAAGTGTGTGTGTGTGTTGTATTTAAGGCAATAACCCTGATACCGCATGGGTAGTATGAGCCTAAAGTTTAACTAGTCAGCAATCTGTATTTTTTCCGATCAGCAACAGATATATTTTGTATGGTGAGCGACTTAGGGAAATATTCAAAAGTTTCTGAGCATGACTTCGGTAGCTGCGGAGAGAGTGCTTGAAGTAGCTCCTGTTTAAAGCAAATTGAGTTTTCTTTATACTTAAACTGGCTTATTTAATACTAACAAACAAAAAATTGGTAGCTTATAAAGGCTCTCTTATAGAAAACAAACTCAAATTTTACCATAAACTGGACTGGAAAAAAAAGATAAAACTCTTGAAGTGTTCTAATCAATACAAGGCTTCCGTAGGGACTTGCTTTTTATGATTACTCCAAAATATTTAAATCCGGAAGACGTCTGAATTGTAATCCCATCTAACCTGTTCTATCTAGTTAAGGGCACAACTGTAGCTTTGCCAGAGTTAGCGGCAGTTTAAGTTGCGTTCAGTCTGCACTATACATTATTGTGATCAGATCTCGCCGGTAACAACGGCCTACTGCTTTTTAAGCTATGACGCGGCACTCTGATGAGGTTTTATCTCTAAGAGATGGGCTATAGTCCAAAATTAATTTATGATTAAAACGAAACTGCGAAATCAGTTAGGTGGAGTTTTGCTATAACTAAGCCCAAAAATCTCTGTTCCTAAATTAATTATATTCAACATGTTTCACTGCTTTCTTAATGGCTTAAACTTCAAACGCAATACAAAACGGGTGCTTCAACTATATAATATGTTTAGTCCAAACAATGACTTATAACTGGTTAAGAGATATTTAAAAGTGTGATCCTTTTTAGAGTAGTTCGGTTCATGTCCGAAAATTATAGCTGTGTCTAAATATAGTGAGTTTCATAATTATAGCACACTCGGAATTGCCATGTTATATTATTATTTATATACGAGTATTATCATTTTAAGTTCATTATTTTGGTTATAGAATTTTGAATTATGGGTCATACAGATCTAAATTCTGAGCGTTAATAGCGCCGCCGTGGTGTGGCGGTAGTGTTGCCAAGGTCCAAGGTTCGAGGTTTTGTATATGTAACATCAAAAGTGGTTGGGGTCGCCCCTCGGCAGTGGTTTGCTAAATTATCAGAGCGTCTCTCAGCCATGGAAGGCTTCTCAGCAAAAAACTGTAGGTCCCGCCAATTTGTAGGAAAAACTCAAATCGGCACACCATAAGTTAGAAGAGAAGCTCGGCCGTGTAGGAGCCTTATGATGATATACCTGTATAAAAGGTTTCCAAAATCATAGTGGAATCACAAGTTTAAGTAAATAAAAATAGACAGAAGGCTTACGCTGTCTAAAACGTTACCGTTGTATTTGCAAGGGACGCAAAGATGTAAAATCTTAAAGAATTTCCAACTGTTCTTGTAATCCTTTTAACGTTAACAAAATCAGAAATTGTGTTTTGTATTTTAACAGTATGTGTTATCTAACACGACGAATTAGCAGGGGATTTATAGCGACAGAGCATTTCACTACCTCTTACATTTCTTAAATTGATTCCGGCGTGGATTCTGGTAGCGAAAATATGAAAATTGAAATAGGCAGCCTTAAAGAGGCTTCTCGGCAGGTATCGCTTCAAATGTGTTCACCTCAAACTATTTCAAGAAACTCCAGATTGATTGATGAATTTTTCTATGAGTCGAAATTCAACTATAGTTAGGTCCACAAGCTGTATAATAAGCTTTTGTATTATACAAATACTATTGCTTTTTATTAAAAAGTGTCAAACCATCAAATTTCTTTGGGCTATGTTTTTTTTGTCAAGGTATCGCTACGGTAGTGACAGTCCTTCGTTCTATATGAATATTAATTGATGCACAGGTTGGGTCCCATGAGTTGTTATTCTTTGGGCCTAGATACAGTTTTGCGCAAAGAAATTGAACTTATTTCATAAAGATATCACTAATAAAAGTATTCATTTTGTAAGGGCCTTACTGTGGTTATCTGTAAGTTACTGTATCGGGTGAAAACTTCCTATGACTTTGCAGAAACCTAGTTTTATGATTTTATCGAAAAAAATCTGCGAAGGTAAATCAGGAGTTTTTTGTGACAATATCTTTCTCGATATACTTTTTATGTACTTTGCTTCCAAGTGATAATTTACCTCACATATTTATGTAAAAAGCGTATTAAAATAATAAATTCATTTACCAACAGTTACCTATTTTACGAATGGATGATAAAACAAAAAAGGTTTTTTGCATACAACATTTGCTCCTCAGTTTTAGATAGCCGAATGACAGAACAAAGAAGAAATTGGAGGGTAACTGACAGCTACCATCACTGTGCCGAAAATAATTTCTAGTAGAATTTAAAATTAGTTTTCTTTTTACTACCTTTATATCAAGTTCCTTTCTTGTTTCTCCGCTCATTTCCATACGAATTTTCAGATTATTGCAAAGTCTTTTTAGGTAACTTTCCATTGTGACAGACAATTGAAACTTGTAATATAATTAAGAACTCCGTGACAATTTAATGTGAACGAGAAAAATATCCGCTAGATGGCGCACGGATTGAGAGATACTGAAAATTGAATTAACCTGAAGCATTAAAACTTGATACATAAATCAACAATGCAGTGCCATGCAATACTCTGTATACAAAATTCCGCTAGATAGCGCCCTGATCTAGACTAATGAAAATCGCCGAAAAATGGGGGGATCTTGCGATCGATTTTTGAGTAATTTCCCGTTGAGGTAGAGACTTGAAACTTGTCACATAGTTCAGAACCCGGTGACAATGCAATATTTAAGCAAAAAAATTTCGCTAGTTGGCGCACGGATCTACCTAATTTGAAAATTCTTCTGAAATTTTGAATCTTGCGATTGATTTTTAACTAACTTCCTGGTGACCTAGGGATTTGAAACTTAGCACATAGTTCAGGACACTATGACAATAAAATTTGTAGAAATAAAAAGTTTCAGTAGGAGGCGCGCTTATCATGATAACTGAAAATGGCTGAAAAAGGGAGGAATATTGCGATAGATTTTTGAGAAGTTTCCCGATGGGGTTTGGTGAAAAAACTTTAGCCAGGTGGCGCATGGATCGAGCTGTTTGGAAAATTCGTTTGAAATTGGAAATCTTGCTATCAATTGTTACCTGATTTCCTGATGATCTAGGGACTTGAAACTTAGCAGATATTATAGGACACACAATAGAATTTGTAGAAATCAAAATTACCATGGGTGGGGCGTTGAAAAACGGGGGAATATTGCTATCGGGAGCTAACTAATTTCTCGGCGACCTAGGGACTTAAAGTTTAGCACATAGGTCAGCCCACAGTGAAAATATGATTTGCCTTAAAAAAAACTTTCGCTAGCATTGGGCCAACTGGTCTGCTGTGCTACTCGGCCATAATATTTTTCGAGAATCCGAATTTTTGATTTCGAAGTAGGCTGTAAAATATGTACATGTGCACATTAAACTCAATTAATCTCAATTGCAGCTGCCCGGAAGTTCAGCAATTGGCAAGGCATTTATAATCCATTAATTTCACTCCACTTTTATTTTTTCAAATCTTAAAATATTTTACTCATCTAAGAGTCGTATAAGTCTGTATTTTTAACTTGATATACTTCGGTAAAAAGTAAAAGGCTAATAGTGCTATAGTTATGAAACGCACTATATGAGTTAGCTTGATGTAAAACACATATCTGACTATGTTTGTAGGTACAGTGAATGCTGTCAACAACAATCTTCTGCTTATTTAACCAACATCCGCTGAGACGTGGCTAACAAGAAACAAGCTGCTTGCCAAAAAGTATTTCACTTTTTTCCAATTCTCTGGAACATTGAAGGAAGTTTTAAATTTTTTTATAGTTCTTCTGCCTGTTACTGTAACGTATGCACAGCTACTTGCGTCTCACTCAACGCACACAAGTAACGACACTTTACTAATTGTTTCCTCTGCTGTTCATTAGGCGTGGCACAACAGTGGCTGGCGCGGTAGCGGTGCTAGCGGGATGTTGGTTAAATAAGCTTCAAGCCAAAATGGCAACATTGGCTGCACTGATATTCGCATTTTCCTCGCACATTAAACCAACCGCAAAAATGAAAATTAAAATTGCGCGCTAAAATGTATAGGGCTGCTTTAAAAAGACGTGCGGGCGTTGCTGCTATGCCGTCATCAGTGTCAGTTGTGGTGCTTTGGTTTGAGTTGTGTAAGTTTGAACGGAGGCGGTTTCCACGCTTGTGGCATGAACAAGTTGTACGAGTACATACAAATGTATTGTATATGTGTTTATAAGTAGTCGATGGGCATACATATGTACAACTAAGTGTGAGCGTGGCTGACTTCTCTAAAAAAAATCGTGTCACTAACCAAAAGACGCATCAACATGGCGGCTGATGCTTTCTGCCTGTGAAGAGCGAAAGGCACAGTGTACGATTTTTAGCCTGAAGGAAACTAAATTTGTTCTTACTTGTAACCACACATTATGCGTCCTCTATCTTCAAAGGACCCTTGAGCAAGTCAAAAACTCACTTCGTAACCAAAGAACTTTAAACGGATACTCAAAGGTCTTTCGTGAATCTGAGATTGTAACTTTTGTGGCGGGGAACTGAAGGAGTTTTAGCTTAAATTTATATGAAAGGAATTTCTTTTTGACTATGCAGATCGTTTAAACTCTTTTCTTTCGTAACCGAGTTGCGAAAGAAGATGCTGTCGAATGCTGGAAAGCATGAGAGAACTACAAAACTAATTTGCTTGATGAATCAACTCGTTCTATTATTTAATAGTAACGCTGATGAAATAATATAGATGACGCGAAAAGGAAGGATGCGTATTGGAGCTCTGGGTGCAATTCTCAGAGTAACGTCTCTTTACGCCTTCATATATGGGAGGCACATTATGCCATCTGCTGAATTCCAATCAAAGCCTGCAGGCGTCTTCAAAAATCGATGTCTTAGGATTTTAAGTTGCCAATTCCTTAATTGAAGATGTTTGTTATTGTCTGAGCTACTCAGTGCGAAACGAAAAGCGTTTAGTCTTCTGTGGGCGCTGGTTCAAAAATTAGTTCTTCCGGCAAGGGTGAGCTCTGGACAGGTACCACATTCAGTTGTAGCACCTTCTACCTTGACCATCGAAGATACCTCAGAATACTTTCCCAAGTCGAGGCTAAGAAAAATCGAAAGGGTTTGAGTGATTCCATCACTCATAGAAAGTCTAGTCAATTGTGTGCTCTCATTGAACATACAGAACCGCAATCAAATTAGGATATTACTGGTACCTTGGTTTCTGTGGCATAAATATCAAAACTTTGTAACCCAATTTTGCATTTATGACTTTATTGGCATAATACTTTCGGGATAGATGGCTTAGGAGACGATCAATTGAGCTTTCTTAAGAGGTTCTATTCCATTTACAGACTCTACCAAGCCTAGCTGCAACAATTGTTCTAGAGCTCGTCCTCTTTTCTTTCTCAGTGTCCACACAAATATTTATCTTAAAGAATGTGATTCCTCCTACACGATTGTCATTGTGTTGACGTCGTATATGCTATATAGTTTCTTCTGTACGACAGCGGCGGCTTAAAGTGTGGTTTTCTTATCAAAAGTGTTTTTGTTCCGTTAAATCCTGGCGAAGATATGCATATGTCCTTCTTATTAATGTTAAAAATGGCCGAAGGTCTTATCTTTACAACCTCTTGGTGTTGTTGTCCTTAGCGACAAAAACACTACCGAAAGTCATCCGTAGAACAATCATCGAGTTACACGTCATTACCTTTGTGCCTATTAGTCGCCTTTTACGACGGGTATGCCTACAGCGGGCATTATCTAACCCCATAACTCGCTGGCGTCTTCACCACTTTTGTAGTACCTCAGCTGAATTTAAAATATACCCGCTGTAAGGCATGGCTGTCGTAAGAGGCCACTAAAAGCCACAAATGGCAATTAAATATAACTTGATGGTTGACCTATGTACGATGCCTATCACCTCTCATTACCAATCTTCTGCTTCCCAACAGAAAGAGGAGGTGAGATGACCTCAAATTTTAAACTGATTATATAAAATCGCTTCCCCGACAGTGTATGTATCTCAAGGGATTACCGGAGCGCATTGGGTTCATATCCAGCAAATTACTGTCACCTTCCAAAAAACTCTTCAAAACCTTCCGAGAGTATTTTTGTAGCTAACACATCTTTGTAGAGAGTGAAGAGCTGCAACCGCCTCGTTTTAAACCTACTGACTTATAAAAACAAATCCACAAGCCTGTAGTCTGATAAGAATATCTCCTTCGACATGAATTGCGAGTGAATTGGAGCTACCTCAACGGTCATCCTATTTATCTTTATCTAACGATACCCTCCTGCTCCGATCAACGAAACTATATGTCAACTTCCTAAGGCTAAAAAATGCTATCCGTACATTGAAACCAGTCTCCCTTTTATTGTTATTTGTTGAGCTGCATGTCTGCCAGTTATCTATGGAGATGTATATCCTTTATGGCTGAAAAGTTATCAGATCCACTGAAATCGGGAGTCGCTGATGGTTAATTTGTAGCGAGTGTCACATTGATTCCAACTTTCACCCCTCAAACAATTGTATACCCTAAGGTACAAAATGCGAAGAATATGAGCAGATTTCTTTTGAGACAGTGGAAAGGGTGAATCGAATTGGCACCCGCTTAAGACTGAACCGTAGCTCCTCGAATCCTAGTGGAAATAACTCGTCGCTGCTGAAGCATGAACTGCCAAAACTACTAACATAGTACTATTTACATAGTTTTACTGAAGCTATAAGCCCTGGTCTTTCCTAAATATATCTAACTGTAAGACTAGGCAGTCTTAGCACCCTCGATAAAGAGAAATATTTATTATAAACTTTGTTTCAGAAATATTCAGAGCAAATACCTTGGATTCTTTTAACTCTCTTTCTCGCTTCTTGATTTTTATAATATTGCGTCAATATTTGCTTGATTGGTACATAAATCCAAAGTAGGAGACATGAACAGGTTCAGATTTTGCAGTATGAAAGCACATTTTCCAGACTAGACATTTCTAAAGAATTTTGATTTCACGAACTTATAATGCAAATTTGAATGCCACACCTTTCCCTCATCCGCATTTGAGTTCTTATAACGTAAGAGCCCCTACTACCAATTTATAGCAAATGCGACTCAAAATCTAAGTGCATATTACGTAATTTTCTTATCTTTATTATTTATAACCATAAAAAATCATTATAGTTTTATTCCGTGTTGCCTCAATACCTTTCACTGTGCAGCGAAGAGCACCTCCATGCTGTTGAAGTCAGTGGGCTGCTCGTATTTCTCCATGTCTTTGTTACTAATTTGCTTCTTGTTACTGTTGTTGTTGGTACTGCATTTGACGCGCGCCCACATTTATCACTCTTCATTATTTCACTTTAATTTAATGCAATGAAACTAAATCAAAAGTGTATTTTTAGTAGCGACAGCTTGTTACCTCATTTACTTTTGGCCGTGAAACGAGCTGGCAGGGCAAACAAGCTTCTTCTGCTCAAACACTTTACTCACGTCGTTCTTCAACACTGGTTATAATTTAATATTTATCTAACTTAATTGCATCTCGTAAACTTGCATGAGTTAAGAGATTTCTAATTCAAGTTTTTAAATTAAAACAGGACATAATTTATTTAAGAGGCTGGTCTCCTGAGTGAATGCGAAAAGTTCGCCACATAGTGTGAGAACTTTAGTTCAAGTTGTGGCTTTAATAATATTCGTACAGGTATTTATTAACATTTGTCGATATTTATTAGTTTAAAGGGATTAAGATCGGTGATTGTTGGGAGCCGTAGGACTCCGGAAGCATCAAAAACGAAAATACTTTTAATATCATTTTAAAATATCGATTGCGCCGCTGAAGATGTCGGCAAACCCTTCCAACGTAAAACTGCTTTGAGACGCTTCCCAAAAAGTATGGTTTTGTCAAGTCGAAAATATAGAAAACAAAATAGGGTGGGAAACAAAACAGGCGAAGTAGAATGGGAAAGGTTAAGGAATAGTAAAAGAGAAAGGAAAGGGTAAGGAAAAAAAGGGAAAAGGAAAGGAAAATGGAAGGAAGAAAGTAGAGGTAAAGTTAAAGGGAAAAGAAAAAGAAAAAGAAAAGGGAATGGAAAAAGAAGAAATATAAAAGAAGATTTGAGATTATAAACGAACACAATGTGCTGAACTGCTTGATCCAGCTGATAGCGTAGATATACATATATTCAAAAAAGAAAACAGAACTCTTGTTCATTAGAAAAACAAAAATCCCTCCTTCGATCTGCACGCACTGAATCGCATGTTGATAAATATATATCGTCTCAAGCGAAATGTATTGGCATAATTCTCGACTTAAAATTAAATTGGATAATTAATGCCTAGGAGAGATCAAAGAGGGTAGGGTACTAAAGCACAAGCGGGCGTTCCAGAAAAGCTATGCGTAACACCGTCAAACGACTGATATTAAAGTATTGGGTGTTAGTTTGCTGAAAGACACTGGATAAAATTGCCCATATAGTAAAACCTGGAAAAGTACGGAGCGTGGCTAGGTATACCCAGCGGAGGAAGAAAAAACGTTATCTTCTTCCTGTGGCAAAACTGACTTAACAGTCAACACGAACAACATCTGGGAAGAGCAGGTTTAGTAACTGGTAGAGAAGTTAGAAATCTACACGAACGGCTCAAAAGTGGATCTGGAAGGTGATTAGTCATATCGACTCCCTGACCTAAGCTGAAGAATATAGTGACCAGAGCTTAATTTACAGCGAAGCGGCTTTAAACGCGTTCGAATATAGCTTGATAAAATCCGGGATTTTAACTGGATCGGGTCAACATATATCTCTCCTGGGTCACTAGATATGGCAATATTGAAGGCCAGAACGGGCTCCGAAATGGAAATACATACGGCGGACTACTCCAAGCTACCGTCCTTTTGAAATCTCGTTAAAAGTATCGAGCATATAATGCTCCTATTAATTCAACGTAAAATAACCGGGATGAATGGGAATTCTCAAGGTCCATATGGCTATCTTTAGACTAAGAAAGAACTAGCTTTTATTATAAATTCAACAGCTGTATGAGTACTTACAGCTATAACCGCAGGACAAAGTGTTATAGGCGGAAGAACAGTCGATCCAACATTTTCTTTGTCGATGCTTACAGCTGCAGAAAAGGCGACTTTGATTTCTCGAAATTGGTTTTTTTGGAAGTCTGGCCAATATGAAAGAAGTGAGAAGCGACAAATAATTGGTTGGATGAATGGGGTCCCACAATTGTTTTGCAACTTCGAATGGTTTTATTTCAAGAAAAATACTTATTTTATGGATAAACTTCTCAACAAGTTCGTTTATCTAAATTTTTTACCAAGCCTATCTAAAGTTTTTTTCTGAATAATCTATAAGATCTTGTGGGTTTATGGTGATCTAAACAAACTGAAATGGTTACCTCTGACGAGAATGTTACGGCTATGGCACAGCAAAAGGTTGCGTTTACTATTAGGGTAACAATAAATGCAGAATACTTTCCACGCCTTTGTGTTGACATTATTGAATAAATAAGTATCTGTAGAAATTTTGTGACAAGACTAATTGACATATAAAGACATAAGAAAAAGAGCAATATAAATCATTTTCGTTTATGAACACGTAGTTTTAATGAATTATTATGTACTGTCTTTGTAGGGAAAATATATGGTTCCTAACTGGAGCGCTTCTAGTATTATGGGAAGCATTACTAGCTCTCTATGAGCCTTTTTTACATCCCAAAGCTACTTGTAGTAGTTGTAATCTTTTGTAAGCAACTCTGAAAAGATCATTGGGTAGGTTATGAAAATACATGGGGAGCAACAACAAAAAGTAAGCTACCAAGTTCAACAGCTTCTTCAGAGTTAAGAATTGATATCATTATGAATGAGGAACGGCAATGAGCAACAGTAAGTTAAAAATAATTTTTCTTTATTTGGTTCAATTTAATAAAAATTTTCTTGTTTCAGAATGCAAGGGAATGGACATGGCTTCTGGACCTTAAAATGCCACGTCCAATAGCTGTATCAGCAACATTCTGCTCTCACGTTGTTCACGCCCCATAGCATGCAGTGGCTCACGTCGCTAGAGAGCACCTTCCACGCCTTTCAGCTTATTCCGCCTTTCCACGTAACACAGTCTATTCGCTCAGCAGAGAAGCTGCACTCCCAACACCTCGTCTTCCCGCCGTTGCTCATGCCCTATGGCGGATCTTCCATCTGCGACAGGCTACAATAACTAGAGGCGCCATCGTCGTCTTTGTCAACATATAAATGTTGACCACGGCCTTCAGCAATAGACCACACTAATTGCCATTTATATTCCTTCACTTATCTCCAGCAGTTGCATGGTGCTGCTCAAGATCCGTCTACAATTACTTAAATTTTTTTTTCTTCTATTGTTTTGTTACAAATTTCACAAATCTATAAATTATTTTTGCAGAGAAAACCAATGTTGTAAAGAATGTAGGAAATATAAAATATAAGAAGTCATTCTTTTCAAGGTTGTTTAAAAAGAATTACAACTAGTGAATATACTCAACTGAGCCAGTAAATAATTAGTTAAACTGAGACCAGTTCTTAACTGGTACTATAATTACAGTTATGAACTACGAATTTTAGTCATTAGTTATAGACTTCCTTGCAGGGTTACCAGCGCGCAAACTCACAGCCATGTTATATTTTCATTTATGTTTTTAATTTCAACTCAACAAACCACATAAAATATTAATTGCAAAAACACAAATCCAAAATAAATTAAGCTACTGTCAATTTCAATAATTCTTTAATAAAGTAATTTCTTATGTTGTCATTCGCAGCGAGCATGCCTCACGTAAATATACCTTTTGCATTAATGAATCTGAAATTATTTTGGACGCGACGTTGCTTTCTTTTTAATTTTTACTTTTTCTTAGGATTTTCTTTCATGTGCAAGTAAACAATATTTCGAGCTTTAGTAAAATTAATTTATCATCCAGTCATTAACAAGTATGTTTTTTCTTTGTTTTTTTTTTTTGGCGCAGTGCCCGGCATATTTCTCGCTCCATGCTCGCTCGTTAGGTTGCCACAAAATTTTTATTGACAATCTGCTGAGTGCCAAAATATTTCATTTGCAGTGAGAGTGTTTTCTTTGTTTTCTCCTTCGTTCCTGCTTGCTCTGCTTCTTTTACGGATCGCTACTGCGGCTCAGTGCATTGGCTGCATTCATTTAGCTGTGGCAATACTTCTGGTTTTCGTTACGGTTCTTGTGTTTTTCTTTGTTTGCTCGTGTCAGCAATGAATTGAAAGGTTGATAATAAATGAGTTGAGTGAAGGAGTTTTTTTCTCTCAATTGTTACAGTTATAATTTGTATTCTTTGCTGTTTGCTTTGCTTGTTTACTTTTCATTCCTCGTCAACATGCAGCTGAGTGCTTAAATTATTTACAACAGCTAATCGATTGCTTTGTTGGGTAAATTTAACCCTCTAAGACTTTCGTGCATTTATTTTCACTATTTCACCGAGGTGGTGGTCCAGCAAATACAATTTCAATGGTTTATATTTTTTCGTGCCGTTTTGAGAACTTAGTAAAACCATACAATTTTTATTTCAAAGATTATGGTTTTATTTATTGTGATGCTTTTTTATTTTAAAACCGTAATTCATTTTAAATGGTATTTATTTAAATAGCTCAAATTGACTCTAAAAAAGTATAAACATGCGCAAAATTACGTATTCCAAATTATATTTTTTTTCTAAACTTTTAATTGTTATAAAATACACTTCCCCCTGATTCTGTGTTCTTGACTAATTGTAAATCTTGATAAATAGTCAAGAAAATATTTTTGTATCAAATATTTGGAATTCTGCTTCAACAATAAAATAATTTTTCTTGTTTCTGACTTAAAATTAAAAAAACAGGATACAAATATTTTTGTATCATGTTTGTTTATGAAGGAAGATTTGTCAAAAACACAGAATCGGGGGTTAGGTTCATACGTCTCTAAAAAAAAGACAAATTTAATAGTTGACTAAAAATATATTTTACGTTAAATATTACAGTCCCACAGTTTGGCTTTGCAACAAGTATACGTATAGATAAAGTGTAGTGTGAAGTATTTCAAAATCTACTAAGCCTCTACAGCAGGAGATCATATTAAAAGTTTGATAGCAATTACATCTTTTGGCAGATTTTGTACATTAGCTTCGAACAGTCACACTAAAAGTATCTGGTAGCCTTCTTATTTTAGATGGCCGTATTGAGAAAAGTGTTCTGGTTAACAAATTTAGCTAACTTAACACTGAAGTGGATGCCCCTAAGACACCGATCTTTTTACTGACGTGGTTTTCTGCCCGACACTTTTCCGCTCTCACCGACCCTTTTCAACACAGTAATCTACGCTTTAACATCCAATAAAATGGTAAGGAAACCATAATTATATAATAGTAGCGCAAAACACCTTTTTCCTTTTATTGGTGTTTGTGAGACTACGACGTCAGTCGCAGAGGGTTAATGACAGCTTACTAATAAATCACAAAGCAGAAATACAAAGTAAGTGGTTATTTCAACAGCATTTACCTTATCTTTATTCTTTACTTTTGACGGTTATTTATTTTATTAATGAGTTTTAAATTATGTAGAAGGTCGTTGGAAAGGCTTTTATACCTGCGTAGACCTTTAATTGCCTTTGAATTGATGCTTAATGATAATCATATCAGTACTAAGTAGATGCTTCAGTATGAAAGAAATACAGTGAGTGCCACTCAAAATGGCCCACCAAAGGAAAATTCATAAACCTTCATATAACTCCAAAAAACGGCTTTTGCTTTTTAACTTTTTTTATTTTTCTTTATTCATAGGCAATAACTAACAACACAACGTAAAATTATTTCATTACAAACTTAGATTATCAAATTCTGTGGAAAAGAAACATCTCATTTCGTTATATATGAGCCATTCAAAATGGCCCACCTATTAAAACTAAGCAAATACTTGAAATAAAATAAAAATTCCCATTAGCTTAGTACTTGGTGGGGTACCCCTTTTGATCAATAACTGATTCTAACCTCTTTGGAATAGATTCCACCAGTCTTTTCGTATAATCCGGAGAGATTCTTTCCCATTCCTCCATTAAGGCTGTTTTGAGGTCCTGTATATTTGATAAAGCCCGTTTTCGAATTTCCACTTCCAATTTTTGCCACAAATTCTCAAGAATATTTAAGTCGGGAGATTGTGGAGGTGTTTTGAGAACTTTCGGACAATTATACATCAACCATTCCTTTACGATGTAGGCAGGGTGTTTTGGATCATTATCCTGATACAAATTAAATGTACTCTCTAACCCCAATTTTTGCGCACTTTGCTTTAGATTTTCTCTTAAAATTCTCAAATACTGGAACTTGTCCATATTTCCTTCCACAAAGCATAGTTTTCCTACCCCTTCAGCCGAACAAGCACCCCAAACCATTACATGCCCACCACCGTGTTTTACTGTGGGCCGCAAATGCTTTGGATTAAGCTCTTCATTCGGCTTTCGGCACACATTTACCCGTCCGTCTGACCCGAATAAATTAAATTTGGATTCGTCTACAAAAATTACGTTCTTCCAGAACTCGAAATCTTTCATATAATAAGTCTACGCGTATTCTAAACGAATCTTTTTATTTTTCTCACTGACGAATGGCTTTTTTCGGGCAATTCTTCCACGTAGACCGGCATTGTGAAGAACTCTTCTTATAGTAGTTGCACTACATTTTTTATCAAATTGTTCAAGAAGCATATCACAAAGAATTGGGGCACTTAAGCGTGGATTTATCTTGACTTTTTGAAGAATGCAGCGCTCTTCTCGTTGCGTCAACACTTTATTACCAGCGTGTTTTGGTTTATTTGCAACTCTTTTTTCTTCATTAAACCGTTTTATTACATTTTTTATTGTACCACGTGGCCTTTTAACCATTTCTGCTATAACTCTTTGACTTTTACCACTTTTATAGTGTTGTATTATTAAGTTTCGGATCTCGATTGTGGTTTGTGGAGCCATTTTCGAAAACGCGTAGTATATTTAACGCAACAAGTTAAAATCACAACTAACAACCTGATTTCATAAAGAGTACCACTAAACCACGCGATCAAAAAAAATAATTACTAAACTTCTTTGTTAAATACCGTTGTTGTTGTTGTTGTTGTTGTTAACAGTGCTTCGCCCTGCCCCAGATTGGACAGGGTTACACTGAAATAGCAGCCCTTGGCCGGGTGAAAAAACCCGGGTCATTCCGGTGCGATAGAACCGGCTGTTGTGGTAAATACCGTTATTGACTTTACCTAAAACGAGTGGGTCATTTGTGGCGCGCCATTATTCGGCACTTTTGATTCTCACTCAAGCATATTCCAAACAGAAGCATATCACTCAATAGTTCTATCCTTGTCATTTGGAGTACAATTCGTGCTTCAAGAAAAATAACAACAATCAAGAGAAACAATTAAAGTGTTGGTGTTGTAAAGCGGTTTGTAAACTTTGGTCAGGTGGCCATTTTGAGTGGCACTCACTGTATCTCAATTCATTTGGGTAAGAGTTTAATGAAGAAAGAATAATCAAGAAAATGTATGCCTAAACAAACGTTAAACTTTAATCTTAAAGGGAAGCAACAACGAAAGCTTTCGTTGCTTGTTGGTAGTGGAGGCATGCTGCAATACCATAATACAGGCCGCCTATTAATAGTAATGTTGGTGTTGTTGTTGCTTGAAACGAAGGTTTTGGGGAATCTTGTCGAAAGTGGCAGTCGTTTGTCGGATATGAGCCCGGTACGCTACGGTTCTCCCTTGCGGTACATGTCCTACTGTAGCGGAAGCTTTCATATTCTAAATTCCTAACCCCCCTTGTACAGTTTTACCATATTCTTAAAGCAAATTTTTCAAAACATTTATTGCATTGATTCTCTTCTGGACTAGATTTTTGATATGTTTTTAAACACTTTTCGTGTTTTCTATATTTTTCTTTTAGGAATGTCTTTATGTATTTGTAATGAGACATTGGAAAAATCTTCAAGAACTTTCGATCAACGCCCTTAGTCGATTCTTTAGTACTAGTGGGGTTAGAACTGTCTTTGGTGGACTTTATGGAGCTTCTTCTGTAAAACATGACCATTTCAAATAGCTACCAACATAAGGTATGTCCCAAGGAGGGCAGGACAGGACAAAGTTTCATCGACTGCCTAGAGAAACTTAGGCCCAAGGCAATTGGTAACACTTATTTGTAGCGCCATTACAGCAGGGTTGCATAGATATTTCCATAAATTGAAGTTATTAGAATGAACTTGGAAACCGTTTGAGATATGTCAGTGTGTCTGTTCTTGTACAAGATAACGATATATTGAGATATCCTTAAGGAATTTCTTCACAGTCGAGCAAGGTTAAGCCAAGGAAATTTCTTGCAATACATTAAATCAGTTGATATAAAATACACAAAATCCTTAGTCTGTAAATATATGTAATCGATTTTTACTTTCATCGATTATGTTTTCAAATGATCGATTTAGTTGAATAAATTTTAAATCGAGCGTGTGTTGTATTTAAATAAATCTGTAGTTTCCACTCAGTAATAACTGTTGTATTATTTTTACTGTAACAAAATATTGAAAAGTATTGAAAATTTTTATGGGAATAATTCGAATCTGTATGATTAAAATCTGAGCATCGTTTATTTGCAAATTTTTTTATCGCTATTATCTTTAATAATTGTTATGTAAAGTAATTATTTATAAGATATATTTTACTAATATGTACATCGAAGACACACATCTCTTAGACAAAATCGATTTATAAAAAAATCTCTATTTCTTTAAACATATCGATTTTTCTCAAAACAAAAAAATCCATTATTGAGTAGTCGATCTTTTCAACTCGCAATCATATTAAAATTCTGCACAAGGCACATGCTTCTACTTAAAAGCAGCTTGTGACGGAGCCTTGTAAGTATACTATGCCTGGATTGGATTTTTCGACAAAGCATGTCAAGGGCTCCCTATAGTGTCAGTTATTTCACTACCGTGTCGTCCTATGTTGCTAATATGTCCGACAAAATAAGTTTTCGTAATTGTTGTTGGAGCAGTTTTCGCTTAGCAGCGCCAAATTAGTACAGCCACCCTTCTCTCTCTGTCGTGCTAAAAACTTCTTAAATAAAAAATTTTATTTTATTCATTATTCAATAAAATTTGAGTGATGAGTAAAATGTTATTTGTTATTCAAAAATTTTGAATAAAGAATAACAATTAAATTTTTATTAATTATATTAAATAAAAAAATAAGCACAACGAGATACAGCAGAATTATACCCATATGTGTATATAGGATTATGTGTATCTAAGAAGGTTTTTTTGGTTATTTCTATATAAATTGACATATACGGAGTTAATTTTATTCCAGTTCGGGACCATTCCTCGACAAAATAACGCTTTTGTCGGGATTGCTTGGATGTTTTCGGGATGGTTTAATGAATCATTTTGGGACTTTTTGAGAGTAATTTCCGGGTCATTTCAGTATTGTTTTCAGGACTATTTTGGAATCATTTCGGTACTTTTTTCCTGTATTTCCCTGAAAAAACCCAAAATGAGCACTAAAACAATTCCAAAATGGTCAAAAAGTTTAAATATAATCGCTTAAACATTACCGAAATGGTCCTGAAAATATCCCAAAACTATCCCGAAATTATCCCCAAAAGGAAGCAAATAGTCCCTCCCAAAACTTATTTTGTCCAGCAATGATCCCGAACTTGCATCAAATCACCTCAGTGAATCTTAATTTATACAGAAATAATCCAAAAATATTCATAAATACACATTATGTCTATAAGCACATATGGGTATAATTTTGCTGTATCTCGTTGAACTTATTTTCTATTTTCGAAAGCTTGAATAAAAATTGAAATTTTATTCTTTAATCAACATTTTTTGAATTATAAATAACATTTCGCTCATCACTCAAATTTTTTTGTATATCAAATAATCAAAACTGATCAGAAATTACCATTAAATAAATTTTTAATTGTTATTTTTTCATCACGCGTCACTCAAATTTTTCAAAACGCCAATTCCTGCTGGGAATATAAGGATACGTGGCGTATACGCAACATTCTTGAAAATACAAAGAAGTGGTGGTTAATGGAGCAATTCAGGCGTAGGAACATTGGCGCCAGCGAAATTATCATAAGATAGAAAACAAAAATGTTGTTTATACATATGATTAGTCTCTGATTAATTACGCAATCAAGTCCAAATGTTGAAACATTAATTAATCCAAATGTTGCATAATTAATTGATTAATCCTGTATCCGTCGCTGGACCTTTTTAATAATCTTTCTATATCATTATATTGAGTTATTGCATTTTTCTACTGAAATAATTTGTATTACTGCGAAAAAAAGACAAAACTGACTGCCATTTTTATCTAAAGTATTACTAGATAAATTAATATTACTTTTCTGCTTTTCGTTTCTCCCATGCCACACTTTCAATGAGCACGTAAATATAAAAATTCTCATTCATATTCAAAGAAGATGGACAACTGACCCTTCAGTGTGATCCAAAGCAGAACAGCAACAAAGTTATTTACGAGCAGTTTGATGATTGAGAGGAAAATGAAAAAGTCATAAATTACCACCTTTATTGACATATTGGCATAAATATTGAATCTTCTTTGACATACATATATACATATTGTGTATGTATATACATGGTGGCGCAAAAGTAAGCTTCCGATGTTCAGCATATCGGTTGTGGCACGTGCAGTGTGTGCTGTTCTGTTGCACCGTCTTGTTGGAAACACATGTTTTCCAATCCCATTTCATCAAGTTGCGGCAAAAAGAACTCGTTCATCATTGCTCTGTAGCGCTCACCATTCACAGTAACCGTTTGGCCCCGACCGATTATTGGTCAAATAAATAGTCAGCAATATTCCGCGTTCTGGAGCAGTGTAGCGTAACATTGTTTATTAACGTGTATTTCGCATGTGTTTACTACACAAATGTCAAAACAGAACTGACTTTAGGGGCCATTCGCAAAATTTATGGCATTTTCTGATAGGAGGATTACTTTTGCGCAGTAACCGTTTTTCACCGACCGATTATTGGTCAAATAAATAGTCAGCAATATTCCGCGTTCTGGAGCAGTGTAGCGTAACATTGTTTATTAACGTGTATTTCGCATGTGTTTACTACACAAATGTCAAAACAGAACTGACCTTAGGGGCCAATCGCAAAATTTATGGCATTTTCTGATAGGAGGATTACTTTTGCGGCACCATATATATAGTGCGCGATATACGCACAATCCACTTTGGGCGGTACATAAATTTCGTCATATCCCAAAACGTTGACAAAAGCTTTGTTGTTATAAAATGAAATGTCATTTATCATTTTTTCTCACTGAATGTCATACTCGAAAGCATTTGCGAAATCTATTATACAGATTTTTTATTTTGAGGCAAATAGATTGAAATAACAAACAAAGTCAGCGCAGCGGATAGGAAAAAATGAACGGTCAAGTTGATGTTAAAAATGAGAGTGGTAAGTATTGAAAATTTACAGTTTGTGTAAACCAAATTTGAACTCGCTTCTAAATAAAAAAATTAAATTGCATTAAAACAATTAGTGGTATAACAATATTTTACATGCGATTTACTAAAATATATCTGCTAAATAGAAACACACATACCAGGAGAAAATAAAATTACAAATTCTTTAACTCTGATGGAGCTTTTAAGTAAACATAATTGTGTCAAGGACAATAACATGCAACCCTGCATCATCGTAAAATATGCAACTCCAACAACCCGCTTGGCTAACCGAACGAGAGTTGGGTTGCCGAAGAGTCGTACACCAAAACGCATTAATATTCGATCTTGTGTAAAAACTAATTACTTTTAAAAATTTATTTAATTAACTTTCATTCTCATAACGTTTAACTTCTTTTAAATTAATACATCCTGACTAACATTTTATTATATTATAATTCTCAGCATAACAAATAACTGCTTAAGTTATTTATGTGGAACAAATATCACAAGAAAGGTAAGGTGATAATTGTCACTTTTAAAATAAATGACTTATATGTGTTTTAAATGAGAAATAATCTCGTTTGAACTGCCCTTTCAAAAACGTCCTTCAATCAGGATTTGCTGTTTCTGCCGTCTCAGATTCGAGGCCTAGAATTTTTCAAATTAATCTGCTACCTAGTAAAAATAGTAACAAGTTGGAGCGATATATCTCTGAGAGAGATACTGATCACTGCCGAAGGGCGACCCGCTTTTGTAAAAAGTTTTCCATATAAGTTATGGTGCAATCTGCTCGGTACCTGAATCAGTTCACTTCAGCTATACCACGGGAGATATTAGTAATAGAAAATTAATAACGTTATTAAACTCTAGAGCACCTCGGAGTCTGTCTTCTTCAGCTACAGTTGGTGCTTCTGTCTTTATAGTAGAGTTCACTTGAAGCTTGATTAGTACTTGCTTCAAAAAAACTTACTTGGTATAGGGAAAAAAGAAAGCATATTTCTCGAGATAATATCGTTTGGTCGATATTTGAGAAAAGATAATATTTTTTGGTTACACCGAAATGTGCACTCTTTATTCATAATCTTTAGACTAACTCGTTTACATAAATCTTAGTGCTACTTATATTATTGAGATGCGTCAGTCGTTATCTGTTTACTAGTAGATAGCTATTTGGGTTATTATTGTTTGTTTTAGTGATAGTGCATTTCTATTGTTATAATGTTTGTTGCAGTTCGTGGTAAATCACGTTGAGACAAGTTCTGTTGTTTTGGTGCTGTGTATATTGTTATCATACAAGGTTAAAGGGCAAATTGTTTTTTATCGGCACTTTTCTTTCTTTAAACAATAATTGTGTATATATGTATGCAGTGTATATATTTATATACATGCATATGTATCTTTGTACTAACGTCGTTAACTCTCGGGCACAATGTTGCGTATACGCAGTGGAGTCACTTGTTATCTGTGGCAAGTGTGGAGCACGTATTGAGGCAAACTTGAAATTTTCACACGCAATGCAAGTAAATGAGTAGAATTTTGCTATGTTATTTGAAATTACAGTCTACATTAACATTTTACAAATTAAGTAAATATGCAGTTTGAACGTAATTCTAAAATTTATGGCGATTTTGATTTTTTTTTCTAATTGAAATTAAACTGCATTATAACAGTATTTTTTAGTTCTTCGAAAACTTCAATTTTTCTGAGTGTAGTATGCATCCAAAACTTATGTTAATTATCTTCTAATAAATATAAATACATCAAGAACCGATTGATATGGAATTCGCGACGCCCTCTTTTTGTCTCTTTGTATGATAGGTGTCATGCCTCATTTTCCCATATGAGTTTTTGCGATTAGCATCATATAACGGCTGCCCAAGCTGTATCGTTCTAACAAAAACACTTTTAAAGATATCTACATTGATTGACATTAAATTTTCAAAAAATGAATACTTTCAAAGACATGCCGTATCAGAAATTATTCCGTTGAGCGATGCCACACCCCTTTAATATAATAAAGTAAAAAGCTTCCATCTTTTAAATTCAACAATCTTTTAAGTCGATGTAAAATTCGGTTTCGTTCTATAGTTTCAGAGACCTTTTAAGTCAAACTTTTTTAAACAGGAAATATATTTATATAACAAATTAGGTGGAAACTTTATGAAGTAACCCCACTTAGCGCCATTTTCTCAACTAAACTATCTGCCCGACAAAAACATTTTTTGAACAAAAACAATTTTTGTTTACCATATTAAAGTTTACTTGAGCAAACGACCCTTAGATATATTTTTGTTGAAATATCAACACCTAAGCTCAAAAGTTGACATATGTGTATTAATTTGATATGTTTCAACCCTAAAAGAAATACTTTAAGCAAATGAAAATGAAATACTTTGTGGCATTTTTTATTAAAAAAGGTGGCTTTTTTTAAGGAAAAAGTTGCTACTCAGGCGAATATACGAAGAGGCAAGGTCTTAGCATGTAGAAGACCACATGCACACCAAACTTCAAGTTGAGCCATCTCCGAGATATTTCTCAACTTACAAGAAAAGCTTTTTTTAAGGGCACTGGAAGTTTCCTGTTATTTTTGTTACCGGCAAAAAGTATGTTGTTAGTCGGTTAGAGTGAACGCGTGTGTAATATAATATTTTTTTATAAATGATAATATGTTCCCTTAAAAGTAATAATAGCTACATTATTATGAACTTTAACAAGAAGTTTAACAAAGTTAACAAAAAGCAGCTTGCACATCATTTTTCAAGAAAGTTAGATCAAAGAAAACATTTTGCATAGCTACTACTTCAACAAAAGTAGGTAAATACAAATTTCAAAATTATATGTTTATTTAGACAAGTACATACATGATATATCGTGAACTTTCACATAAGAAATGCAGGTTAACAACTAAATAGCTCACTCGCACGCCAAATTGTTTGCAATAAAAAAGCGAATGAGAAAAGTTCCAACCAGTTAACAAGAACAACTTGAATGCAATGTCACCACAAAGAAATAAAAATTGCCATACAAATAAAATCGTGACTTAAACGAATATCAGCAGTAAAACTAAACTTTTTATATCTTCTTCTAGTTAGAAATGTAGGAGGAAGCGCAAGATACAAACTTTACACTTAGATAGATGTCAACAAACCGAACACAAAGACAAACATATCAGCGAGGCACGATAAAGTTAACAAGCCAAGTGCTTGAAACTGGAAGGTATGCATGTATATAGTTTATCCAATCATATATTCAATTTTAAATCGAACTTTTTATTTTTATTTGTGGGAAAATTAGTAGCGGAGCTTTTCACTTCATAAGCAATAAAATGATATATTGGATGCTTGCTTGTGTATGTTTTATCGTGTTCTAACTGCAACTGATATAACCAGTAAAAATAAGGTTTTATAAATGAAGGTATTTAATGATACTAGAGATCGTGCAGCGGTTGAAATTCAACCACAAAACCGAAAGGAATAATTATATTATTCACTTCAATGTTTAACTAAAAAACCCGGAACTGAGAACTTATAATAGACTGAGTCCGATTTTAAACATTGTGTCTAAGCTTTATGGAGGCCGAATACTTTTTTTGAGTTAATGTTTGTATATTATTTTATTATTTGTTCAGAGAGTAGAACGGGGGTGCGGAGCACATGTTGCATAGGGGACAACCTTTGAGTAATATTATTTGTTTTTATTACAATTATTTGTTCTATATGGAACGGGGAGTGCGAGGCACCTTTACACCTTGTATGTATTAATTGGGGCGAGCACTGTTGGCTCTGAGGCATTGCGCAGGATTGGCTTCCTCATTTGCGTTGTGAAAAACCCCGATTTGGGATTGCAAAGCATAAACTATATCTTTTGAATATTTCAATCTCCGAAACCAGTTAAGGTACGCAACTTAATCACATCGCTTGTTGCAGCTCTCATAAGCACCTTTCGTTTGATTCCCATATTGTAATAAACAATTTTCGCTACCTTGGTCCACATATTGGTTGATAACTCCAAAAACGGTAATGATATCGAAAAAATTAATAGTTCAAATTCTAAACCAGACGTATTGTAAAGCAACTGCGAAAGTTGTATTCAATTATATTTAAGAGACAGCAAAAAATTTTAAAAATTGTTGCCTTGGAATCGATTGGCTCAATAGTGATACTTAATTATACCTTTCATGAACTTGAAATGGTATTATAACTTTGTTCCGATGTTTGTAAGTATGAGAAGAAGAAAAGATAGACCCAAAAATAAGTATACCGAAACGATCAGGACGATGAGCTGTGTCGATTTAGCTATGTACGTCTCTCCGTCTGTCTGTCTGTCTGTTTGTACGCAAACTAGTCCCTCAGTTTTTGAGGTGTCTTGATGAAATTTGGTACGGAGCCGCCATTTTGAATGAGATTAATCATTTGTCGGAATCAGCAAGATCGGAGCAATACAACGCATAGCTCCCATACAATCGATAGTTTCGATAAATGGGTTTTGGGCTATACATTTTGCAATTAAAAAGCTAGGACCGCAAAGTTTTGCAGGTTTGGTACTTATTATGTATGTAATGTGTGTAGTGAACATCAGCCAAATCGGAACAACATAACATATAGCTCCCATACAATCGATTGTGCCGATAAAAGGGGTTTGGGCATGTATCTTTAAGTGATCAGTTTTGCAGAGTTTGTACTAATTGTAAGTAAGGATCGGACACTTAAAACCGTGATGCGTATTCATGAAAGGTATAAAGTCGTCGCCACAGCCCGTTCCTTACTTGTTTTTTTATTGATTCCATTTTAAAGAAATATCTTATCACGAATCCTTATGATAGGTGCCGCTCTATGTAAGTTGTGAAGAGACTCATTGATTTTTTCTATTTTTAACTTCAAATGCACAAACGATTGAGAGGGTTTCTTAAAAATTAATCTCTATAAGATTGTTTTTATTAAATTGAAATTGAAATTGAAATTATAAAAAAGTATTAAAGTGGTCCACTCAATTTTCAAATAAATAGTTAAAAAAATGAAAAAAACAAATTCATTGAGTGATATAAGCTAACCGCTGTACAGCAAACGGAAAGTCAGACATTGAAAAAATGCATCGGTCTCCTGCATAAATAGTTTAAGTATGGTTTGGCGCATTTCGAGTTAACGGTGCTACGAGTTCGCGGCTCAAACCTGCTATATGTACCTGTCCTTCATTATTCTATGCAAAGTTATAGAAAAGTAATTAGTTAGTGCATAATCGCCGAACTCGGAATTGTAGCAACTTGTATCAGCAAAAAACATCTATATCTGCTTAAGAACTATTGGAAATATTTATCTTAGTTGTAGAAAATGCCTAAATCGAGATAACCGGGTCTTGAAAAAAAGCATGTAATATAATTTTTTTAAAATTTCGTAGATGCCCATATCCTATACACCATTAGGGATTTTGGTTTTGTTATACTCGTAAAAATTGAATTTTAACAAGTAAGGAAGTCTAAGTTCGGGTGGAACCGAACATTATATACCTAGTAGTGATCTATTATGTCATCCCAATTTACGCAAGTCTATTTTAATACTTTCAGTTCGTATTTGCGTTCAACTAGACAGACGGACAGACAGAAAGACATTCCGAAAGACGGGCATGGCTACATCGACTCAGCTCATCCTCCTGGTCATTTCGGTATACTTTTTGATGGGACTATCTCTTTTTCTTCTCATACGTACAAACATTTCATGTTCATAAAAGGTATGAAAATCAAAAAAGATATACAACTTCGCTTTTGCAGTGGGGTATTAACTACTTGGCCGGATATTTCACTTTTCATCCTGAACGTTTTGATATACATTAATAAATATTTATCTCGATTCGTTTATGCCGAATGAAGTAATATATTGTGTGTGCGTAACAAAAATAGATATAAAAAATGTGTGCCTTTTATAGTCGCCAAAGAACTCAACCGATCTTTATGAAATTTTCACAATATATACTTGAATTCACTGGGTACAGCATAGACAATATATAGTTTTGGAAAAGCAGGCGGTGCCATGCCCACATATTTTGTGTTTTGTTTTGCTCTTGAAATTTCACGATATGTTCAGGAGTTCGCTGGGCACGACACAGTCTGTATATAATTTTGGAAAAGCCCCCAGGTTATATAAAGCTGCAGCTTGGTATAGTTAGGAGTTTATTTGATTCAAGTTAATGGACATTTTATATATAGATGTATTCTATGTATCAAAACGTCAAAACAACGTATAGCGGGTTTGCTAGTATATTATAAAATGGCCAAAGCAAACCACGAATTTCAGCATTCTTTTGTAAAACTGAGAGACTAGTTTGCGTTCAAATAGACAGACGGACAGACAGACAGACGGACGGAAAGACGGGCATGGCTAAATCGACTCCGCTCATCGTGCTGATCATTTTAGTGAACTTTTTTCTTCTTGTTCTCATACTTACAAACATTTAATGTTTATGAAAGGTCTAAAAATCAAAAAAGATATAAAACTTCGCTATTGCAGTGGGCTATTAACTACGTGCTCGAATATTTCGCTTGTGTGTTTCCCGATTTGGCAAATTTTTAATAATAGTCCACTATAAAAGGGGTGGGGCCACGCCCATTTTCGAAAATTTTGAGTTTTAGGATTTCTTTGTTTACGGAAACTTTAAAAGTGAAATATAAATGATGTAAAGCTATTTTACGCAAAGTTATTGCCTATTTAATATATCTACGATCCTCTTCAAAATCTTTCATATAAAAGTGGGCGTGCACCTTAACCGATCCCGCCCATTTTTTCCTGGAACATTCCTTGCATGCCTGCGCGCTGAATTTCGTTTCGATATCTTGAACAGTTTCTGATTTACGATTAATATTATTTCTAAATTAGACTTAATCAAAAGTGGGCGGTGCCACGCCAATTTTCAAAAATTTCTTTAAAAATTTATTTTATGCCTCAATCTCAATGTAGTCACCAAATTTTATCTTTATAGGTGTATTATGTACAGAGTAATCACTTTTTTTGTGTTTTCGAAAATATTCTATGTATAAAAAGTGGGCGTGGTTATTATCCGATTTCGCCCATTTTAAATAGCGCTCGGAGATGAGTGCCAAGGAACCAGCATACCAAATTTCATTAAGATATCTCAAAATTTACTCAAGTTATCGTGTTCACAGACGGACGGACGGACGGACGGACATGGCTTAATCAATTTCTCTTTTCGTCCTGAACATTTTGATATGCATAGGTCAATATCTATCTCGATCCGTTAATGCCGTTACGCGACTAAAGCTTATATACCTTGTGTGCGAAGCACTACTAGGTATACAAATTATATCTTTCCGGTGCTCACCCACTTTAATAAATTCTTGTACACAAAAAAAGTTATATTAAAATACAAAAACAGAAAAAAAGGAAAGATGACTGCACTTTCTACTGTTCGTGTACTTTTTAAGAATCATGTTATAATCTGGCTTTGTATGTGGAGAAAAATTATCTTTTAACCTTCTTAAATTATAATCACCAATCTCGTTAATCCAGCACCAAAAATACTCTCCAAAATTTGTTTTTTACGACTTATTCTTAATTATTGGGGTCCAAATACCATTTTTTTTTTATTTTTTTTAAGACTTTTAATATAATTGAAAAATAAATATAATTGAAAAATAAAATAATATATGAATTCAAAGAAAAAGTTAATTAATATTTTTTTTTGTTTTATTAAAACAAAATATATATGAATATATAAAGAAAAGTAAAAGTGAAAAAAATATTGACTTACTTGTTCTAAGCTTACATATTTCCGTGACTTTGAAAATCGTTTATGAAAAGAACGCGACAGAAACAGCACATAGAGAAACAAAAGTGTAAAAGAGAGAGCGAATATGTTCCTTATAAATTTTAAAAAATTTTGAGAGAAATAATTAAACATTATCAATTATTTGTCGATGAAAACTTTTGTCCACATATGTGGACATTATACCCGACAGGGTTAAGCTTAAATTTAAAGCTAAAATAAAACATTATTCTTTAAACAGACAATAATATGCCTTGGGTAATTTCCATTTTGTAAGTTATTAAGGATACGCTATCAAGTAGCCGATTTATTTGTAAAACCATATTCGAAGATCCTTTTTAATTTGAAAACAATGTGATCCCTTACCGAATGTTTGAAAATTTTCTTTAGTGTTTGCTTGATTAGTGTGCCAATTAACACTAGTGTTGTCTTGTTCAAATAATTAAGCTTTATAACATCATATAATAATCGTTTACTGGATTATGATCAATTCAAGGTATATTTTCTTCCAATGCGTGGGACTAATTCTCCCAAAAGAAAGCTAGGAGCAACATTGAGTTATTTGAAAAATAATTTTTTACTTTTTTTATAAGAAGTATACTCGTAAGAGTGAAATAAATATTTTGCTTCTAAATTGATTTCGTGAAACTGACTGCTAAGGTATCATTGACTTATTTGATTTAGCATACAGGTGTTCAAATGAAGATATTGGAAATTCAAGACTATAAGGGTAATCTTTCAATGTAGATAAGACAATCATACCAGCCAATCATTTGTTATTTATATTAAATTTAGACAATTTCTCTAACCATTTGTATTTATTTTTCTAGCTTAACTATTAAAGAGCGTATAAAAAAATCAAGGAACTAAACGTGTCATACCAGTATTGTAAAATCAGTTCTCACAAATCCCGGGATCGTAAATATAGAAAAAACTCACATCTATAGCATAACTTATTTGCATGCTGATATGCATTTATGGATGTTTTCATGTTGATTCGCATATTCGTTATGGCACCGGAAATTCCTTTTGATTTGTTGACAACGTTTATATTTGCGCAATGCTTTAGCCAATTTATAGCAAAAGCAACAGCAACGGAAGCAGAAAAACATGACATTTGCTTACACCCAAAAAAGAAAAATATAAACAAATAGAAAAGTTCTAATATTTACATACGAATATTCGACATATGTAATGGAAACTTTAGCAATACCTTGTAAATTAAGCAGAGGCCATAAATAACTGCTTTATTTAAAAAAAAAATCATAAATTTCGATTTATTTTTTGTTACTCAAATAAATACATAACTCAAAATAACTTGTATTGCACATATTTTATTTATTCGACTAAGTTAGATTTAATTAATTTTTTCCCTATTTTATACTTCCAGCTAGTATTTTGCACTATTTATTGCAATAAATGTAACTCAATCATGGTTGGTTGGTTGGTTGGAGTGGCGAGTGCCATATGACTCCAATTAGCGTTAATGCGCCGCTTTGATACCACATCCCGTGAATGAAAACTATTACAGAAAACTAGCGGGGTGGGACTAACGTCGCTCTATATCCATGCCCTTGAGTTAAAAAATTTTAGAAGCTCCCCGGGCTTTATATCGCTAAGCCCGGAAAGTCTTCCAAACAGGGGTTTCCCTATTTTATTTTTTTTTATCTACTCTGCAAGCAGGTGCTCTTCCGCCCCCGAAAGGTTGCAACTGCGGCACGAAGATTGTGCTCCAGGCCCATCCATGCCGCATGCGCTCCGATAGTACAATGCCCAGTGAGCACTGCAACTAATCTGAAAAGGTCCCTTTTATTCACCCTCAGAAGGGTCGACGATCGTGTGTCGTTGTAGGAGTGTCACAGCCTCCTTGACATTCTGCAGGACTGCGAACGCTTCCACCTACCTCAATCATACTGACTTTTCAAGCTATATAAAAAAGTGACTTACTTTACAGCAGGGACCGTAACTGATGTGAGTTTTATTATAAAACTCGCTATTTGATCATTATTTTCAGATTTTTATACCTTTCATGAACATGAAATGGTATTATAACTTTGGTCCGATGTTTGTAAGTATGAGAAGAAGAAGAGATAGACCCACCAATAAGTATACCGAAATGATCAGGGCGATGAGCTGAGTGGATTTAGCCATGTTCGTCTGTCCGTCTGTCTGTTTTTATGCAAACTAGTCCCTCAGTTTTTGAGATATCTTGATGAAATTTGGTACGGAGCCACCATTTTGCATAAGATTAATCATTTGTCGGAATCAACAAGATCGGAGTAATACAACTCACAGCTCCCATACAATCGATAGTTTCGATAAATGGGGTTTGGGCTATGTATCTTTAAGTGATGAGTTTTGCAGTGTTTTTACAAATTGTAAGTAAGGATCGGACACTTAAAACAGTGATGCGTATTCATGAAAGGTGTAAAGTCTTCGGCACGGTCGAAGACAGCCCTTTCCTTACTTGTTTTTAATAAAGATCAACAGTAATATGTATTTTCAAGTTTTTTTTTTTTTGAGTATTATTTTTTCTGAGCGAAACTAAAGCTCATGTTTGAGTTTTATTTTTTTTAACAAAAATAATAATTATTCCTTAAGCGATATTTTATCCTTCAAGAATAAAATTAAATTTTGAGTTTTAATTTTTTTTCACGGATCGAAAAACTCAAAAAGCCGCTGCGCCTTTTTGGCTGGTAATTGATCATAAATATTGGTTGGTATAATCTCGTCAACATACATGTACTCAATAATAAAAACATAGCTTTTTTGTGCCAACAATTTTTTGTTGATTTTACGGCCTGTACATTTTCAAGTCTTCATAATAATAAAAAAAATTTGTTTTCCTAACCTTTTCAATTAAACAACGTTTAATAATTAAATTTAAAAAAAATTATTATTAAAAAATAAATACTAATTTTCATAAAAATTAAAAAGTGAAAAATGATTGTTCTTGGCTTTGAGCTCGTTTTATGAATAATTAAAACATATTTATAGACAAATACACATGTATATGTACATAGATTGGCATGCAAAAAGGCTTTTCCAGTTTTTCGCACTGTCAAAAAATTTAAACCTAAAATTTAATATTAATTTTTATTCTTGAAGGATAAAATACCGCTCAAGGAATAAGTTTTACTTTCATGTTTGAGTTTCATTTTCGAGTAAAAAAAATAAAACTCAAAAAATGATGATTATTCCTGACCAAAAAAATAAAAAATTATGCTTTTTTATGATCAAAAAAATAAGCTCAAATAATTAAATGTAATTTATACATGTAGGTTTCGCTCAAATTTTTTTCAATCAATACAGATTTCCCTTTAGCACGACGAGACATGCACGTTCATATTCTTTAAACTGCCCTCCGATACTGGGAAGCATTTGATTGTTTTCATTAAAAATATAAAAATAATCATTATCGGGGGCCCCTGCTTTACAGTAAGAAAAGTGTAATTTTGGTAAGAACTCAATAGTCTCCTAGCTCGACTGTGGCCTTTATTGCATGTTACTAGGGAATTATGCATTTTTTGTTAAAGTTAAAATAAGTCTAATAATTTCACTAACCGTTGGCATATTCTAAACCTCCAAACTAATTATTTCAATCTATGTATTTAACACTAGCTGCTAAGTACAAAAGTGCATCTTGTGCCCTTACTTATAGCAGAATTATTTTACGAGGAACAAAAGTAATGCACGGTATACGTTTGGGTATGTTTTTATGCTGTCATCACTGGTGAGCATTAGCTGTTACTTTGAAAGAGTTATGCTATTTTTAAGGATCTAAGCGTTGTTGATACATGGGGTAGTTTTTTGTTGTGATCACCGGTGATACACTGGCAGTCAACGTGTTAAACTAACGTCTCTACTCTTTTATAAAACAATACTGCAATTTCCTTGCTTGAACTTTTCTTGGAAACGCCAATGTGGTTCTCGAAGCGTTCGTTCAGTTCATCCAATTTTAGTTCATTTTCACAGTTTTTCTCGTTCTCTATGAAACTTTCGCGATGTGTTCAAGTGTTCACTGGTTACGACATAGGCAGTATATAGTTTCTGGAAAAGCTCCCAGGAAGTACAAAGTAGCAATTTGGCATAGGTATTTATTTAATTCAAATTAATGATATCTCATATATAGATGTGTGTTCTATGTATTAAAAAAAGTGTTGGAAAAAGATATCGGTACTAAGATAAAAAAAAAAGTTTATTAACTTTTTCTTCGAAACTATGTTTATATTAGTACCAGGAGAGAAAAAAGGAGTAGAAAGAGTAAATTTGGAATACAGAGGAGGTGTTAGATGAAAAAAGGAGGGGATAAAGAACCAGGGCTTAGAATATGACCAAGGTAGGCAAACCGGTCGTAATAGGCAACTGAAATTCACAAGGGTGATGACGTGCAACTTGATGGTTGATAAGCAGATATGATGCCCTCACCTGACAATACCGATCTGCTCCTTCGTAACGGCAGGAAGTTACAAACCGCCCCCGCGACAATCGGACAAGTACCGCAAAAGAGTACTTGAGCGTACTCGATTCATATCCGGCAAAAGAATGTCACTTTCGACAACGCTCCTGACATTCTGAACGTATTTTTTACGTTACAAACAACAACGACAACAACAACAAGGATAAAAATAGGAACGGGCTATGAGAGTGGGGGGAAAAGAAAAGGAGAAAGAAATAGGAAGATACAGGGATAACTGAAGAGGAAGCGCAAAATGGGAAGGGGAAGGGAGTACAATTTGTCAAATGTAGGCAAGTCAAATTTTAGGCACGAAACAGTCTGCCGGGTCTGCTTGTATAAATTTATATACGTGTGGATTTTAGAAACACTCAATACTTACAACGAAACTCAAAGACACTTTGGAATGTATATGATACATGTTAAGCACTCACCTGAAAAAAAGAAATTAAAGTATATAGTGAAAGGCACATTTGTAGGGAAAATTCAAATCGGCACACCACAAATTGGAAGAGAAGCTTGGCGCAAAAATCTCTTAGGAGGTTTATGATGATATACCTGTTGTATATCGCGCCATAAAGAGAAAAGAAAGGCACATTTTAAAAATATTATATAAAATAGATGAGAATATTTTATATACCAACAATTCAATTGAATGAAAATTTTAGAGGCAAAAAAAGCTACGGCGGTTGTCTAAAATTTTCCTATTCTATTCTAATAAAAACTTAAAAATTAAAAACAAAAATAATTTTCATAAAAAAGAATAATTATTATTCTTGGCCTTGAGATCATTTATAGATGGGTATATATATATAGTGCCAGCTGCGTGTACTATTAGGAATGATTATAGTTTTAACAAGGTTTTAATATGAGTATCACGCTTTCTAAGGCCCGGTTTTTCAGTCCTTGGTTAAGCTCAGTTTAAACTCGGCATAAATTTAAACTCCAGTTAAACTGCAGAGCGGGTTTTCAGTGAGAGTTTAAGGCCGCTTTTAAGATTTGCTTTTTATACGGCAACATTGGTTCTTTTTTTATCCAGATACGGCAACAGATGACACTTGTTTACATATTCAACGCCATTGCTTCTCCTCAGTATTGTAATAGTTAGGATTTCGCTAAAATTTCTGCATCACTATAATCACTTTCGTCAGATGATATATCCAGTATTTAATTAAATGTAAAAATATCGTCCTTTTTTAATTGTGTTCAGTTTATTGTTTCACAACCAAAACCATAAAATATGCAAACAGCTGACAGGTTAACTAGAGTTCAACCCTGCCAAATTGGCCGCTTAAACTACGTTTAAACTTCGTTTAAAGTTCACTGAAAAACTGCGTAACAAGTTTAAGCTTAGTTTAACTGACAAATTGAGTTGAACTTGTACTGAAAAACCGGGCCTAAGAGGGCGAAATACAAAACTGCAAAAATTGATAAACTAGTATAAATTCCACTGCGTTAGTATTCAGCATTTATTCCGAAAGGCTTACGAAATTACCTTCAATCGTAAAAAGCTTAAATGAGCAAAACATTGTTTATTGTATTATTTTAACTATTTAAGTTATACTTCGCTACCCACAAAGCAACAAAAGTTGCGCTGATTAACAACAATCTGTTTAATGTAATTACTTTTAGTGCGAAACGTTAACATAGGGATTATTCGGCATTTGTCTGTTGAGAGGTTTTTTTTTTTTTTGAATTGTTACAAGTGATAAAAAATTAAACTGAATTTTTAACAAAACTCGATTTTCTTACAAGTAAAATTTTGTGACAAAGCTCTTAAATCTAATTAGAAGTGATATGGTTACCCAGCAGTCAAAAAGCAAACTATTCTCAATAAATAATTTCTTAGAACTACATGCTTTTCTGTGTCGAAACGAACAACTCCGAAAAAACACAAGCTTATACTAAGTACACTTCTAAATTTATTCAGGGTACTGGAGTGTTTATGGTAAGACAAATTTAGTACATGTTTTTTATTTAAATTTTCTAATTTCCATCACCAGAGATCGCACCCAGTAACTATATCTTTCTCTTCTCCCATCAATGAGTACCTATTAAAATACCTTCTATCCTCTACAAAAAGCTCATACAGCTCATGACTACATCTCTTATGGTAGCCGTAGTTATTATTGTATGCGCAATAACATTATTCTAAGGTTTAAGAAGTATCTCGCATATATGTGCGGTCACCCTTAAGTTTCGGAGGGATTTTTAAAATTGCATACTAAGCCAGAGTTCCCTGTTAAATGATGTGCTCTACTATGTGGAAGGTATGGCTGCCAACTGTGGTGAATTTGATGAGGTGGAAACGAGCTGACGCTTTTTTGCTGGCACTAGCTATTCTATAATATAAATGCGCAACTTAAGGGAAATTGTCCCACTTTATGGCCAAACTATACATCTAAGGTATTAATAATTATATATGTATGGATAGACATGGTCAATCTGCAGTGCCGTCAATCAAAAAAACTTAATAAACAATTAATTATAATATAGGAACATTAGTTTAAAAATGGCCCAACACAAATGGCAAACATGTATTCACACTATAGAGCCGTAGTTGTGTGAGCAGACATGTCATGCATGTTTTTATATTGCTCGTGTGATCAGCTCTCACTGTGAGTGCGAAGAGTTGGTAGTGGACCAATGAAAAACAAGTATACGCACTATAGAGCCGCTGTTGTGTGAGTAAACGTGTCATGTATTTTTGCTTTAGTTGTTGTTACTTTGTTGTGATTGTAAGGGTGGCTACTACGTTTGGTATGACCAGCTAGCAACCCTGTTTAATTTCATACGATGGTAACCCTGTTTCGTTTGAACGTTCAGTTAGCAACGAGCATTCGACGAGAGCCATTGTTTACCTATACTAGTTTGGCATCTAATTTTTCAGCCATTTTGCGAATTTGAGTGGAAGGCAGTGGATAATGGTACTCGGCTGCGTGGAATGAAAGATCAGTGTCGGGGACTTTCGATAAAATTCGCACAAAACCCTAAAATTCAAAAAAGGAGTTAAACTTAGTACGAGATTTGCAAATAGTAACTATATGTTGCTCCAATTTTAACTGAGCATACAATTTTTATATATGTAAAATTTGCCAGCTAGTGTTTGATTTATTACTTATTTTTCCTAGGTTAAGTAAAAATTATCGTATATTTAATTGTTGTGGTATAAGGTCATACGAAAATACATGAATAACATAAAAAATGTCATTTGGTAATTCTTTCTATTTAACGCCAATTGCTAAAACACGTCCAAAAATGTCGGGATGGTTATCAATTTACTGTAATTTTCATGTGGTTGTTGTAGACAAAGATATAGGGTGTGTGTTTGCGAAGAAATACTGTGGATCGCGTAGTCGGTGTTGCACCAGCTAAGGGTTATGTTTTTGAAGCGCGGCCAAAGGGATCAAGCCCCCTATTTGGAATCGGACCTGGGTCATTTTTGGTTTTTTGCCAATAACTTTTAAATTACTACAAATAATGAATTTCCTTATTATGGTTTGCAGGATTATGGTTCCTGGGACCGTAACGCGTCGCTGGGTACCAATATCGACATTTCTAGTACAGTTTTTACAGTTGACGTTGGATTTAAAGTATTACCCATTCTTTGACGTGATTTAGCACTCTCACTTAGTGGTGGTCGTAAACAATTATCAACAAGTAAGGAAGCCTAAGTTCGGGTGGAACCGAACATTAAATACCCAGCTGTGTAAAAGTGGTCATGGTAAATTGCTAAATTGTTGTGGAGTTATGATCTATAGAGGTTTCAAACTTTTTCTACTACCATGTGCGCAATCTCATAAATAGAAATGAATGGGTGTCTGTGTGTCTGGCGTCCGGAATACTTAACCGATCTTTATGAAATTTTACAGTAGATTCTTGGGTTCACTGGTTACTGTACAGGCTATATATAGTTTTGAAAAAAAAGGCGGTGCCACGCCCCCATGCTATTTAATCTTGTATAGGCGTCCAAGGTACTCAACCGATCTTTAGGAAATTTTCACAGTAGACTCCTGGATTTGCTGGTTCCAGCATAGGTTATGTATAATTTTGTAAATCGTAGATGGTATACCTCGTTTTATGTTTCCTAATGATATTTAACGCGGTTCTGGAACTAATAATAGGTGAAATTTGACATTTGGTTCATTTATATGTGGGCGGTGCCACGCTGGGTATAAAAATAGTATGTGTCTGTGGTATTTGCATTTGGGTATTTGTTTCCTTGTGTGGAAAAGCAATATTAACAATAAACCTTATTTATTTTTCCAAAACAGGGAGACAGGACTTCACCCACCGGTCTGGAAGAATACGCCATCGTTGAGCGGCACTTAGATATCGAATCAGATCTGGAGAAAATATCCATCATATTTAGTATTTTAGTTAGTAATAAAGTCGTAAACAGGTTTCTATTAAATATGTATATTTACGCAAAAGTTGTAACATAACTTTATTGTATGTAATTCATATAAAATGAAATATTAAATTAAAAATATATATATCTAAAGAAGAGTGTACTGTAGTCGAATTTAATATCGCCGCATATATGCCTCTGCATATGGCACACCCATTAAGTTAAGCATTCTCCACCTCCTCCGCATTGCCAGCTTCTTCAGCTTTGTCGAACGCCCTTTGTGCCTCCTCACGACGTTCTGCACATATAAAAAGATTTGCTAAGTTTACCTTGGCAAACACAAAAATTTTCGGTAATTGTTTCCTTTAGGAGACAACTACTAAAACACGTCCAAAAATATCGGGAGATGTATCAAACAACGCGTTTTGACTTTGGTATCAACAATCCGAAAGCGGATTTTCAATTTTTTGTTTCAGTGAAAAGTTATTAGCAAAAAACCCAAAAATGACCCAGGTCCGATCCCAAATAGGGGGGGATCCAAGGCATTTTTGTGCAGAACACCCTCCTGCGGCCGCGCTTCAAAAAAATAAGCTCTGGCCGATCCAACACAGGTTACGCGATCCCCAGTATTCCTGCGTGGAACACACTTTTGCACATTTTGTAACACCTAATATGTGTGATTACAACCGAATGAAAATCACAGAAAATTGTCAACTTTAATTGCAAACAACTCTTGACAGAGATATAAAATCGAGTTTCCGCTTTCAGATTATTGATACCGAGTTAATAAAGCATCGTTTGATAGCTCTCCCGAAATTTTTGGGTTTTACCAGTTGTCTCCTAAAGGAAACAATTACCGAATTTTCTACTCACGAAATCAATTTTTCACTTCATTTTCCTTGATGGCAGATGGTGCAATATCTGCTATTAAAATGTTGAGAATGAATTTGTTGTATTTTGTGCTGACTCGAGTTACTTTTGCTATATTTACACACAACATAATCCACTAAATAAACAAATTACAATTTTGCATTTAAAAAAATTTCTGCTTGCCACAACTTTGTTTACGTATTAGGAAACAATGACATAGCAAATACGAATATCAAGAAAACGCAATGCCAAAAGGCATATGCACATGGCTGTATTTTAATACACTAAAATGTTTTAAAAAAAAAGGACTTAACCTTTAATTTAAAGTTAAAAAAACAGCAAAAAACTTGATTAAAATATAAAAATTTCTTCTTTTGACAACAAATAGAGAGGCTATATCTTCAAAAATATGCTAGGTTTATGGCTTTTTAATATTTTGCTTTAAAAATCTTAAAGTTTTCTTCAAATAATGTGTCGAGAACTGTGCGTGTGTTTATATGCGTTTTTAGCAATCAGCTGTTAGTTGCGCTACTAGTAGAGATATACTATGACGAGAGCACACGCCGCGAAGTGACGAACACCCTAACTACTTCCTTTTTAAATGACAAACCCTCTATTAATACATATTTAAATCTTTCCAAATATAATTAATTAATGTTAATCACAGTGTTCGTGTTTTATTAATATTAGATTTACAAAGCCCTAGTTTCTAGCCTTTCAGGTCAGAAGGGGATGAAGCTGCTCATATGTATATACAAGGTGGCGCAAAAGTAAGCTTCCGATGTTCAGCATATCGGTTGTGGCACGTGCAGTGTGTGCTGTTGCGCCGTCTTGTTGGAACCACATGTTTCCCAATCCCAATTCATCAAGTTGCGGCAAAAAGAACTCGTTGATCATTGCTCTGTAGCGCTCACCATTCACAGTAACCGTTTGGCCCCGACCGATTATTGGTCAAATAAATAGTCAGCAATATTCTGCGTTGTGGAGCAGTGTAGCGTAACATTGTTTATTAACGTGTATTTCGCATGTGTTTACTACACAAATGTCAAAACAGAACTGACTTTAGGGGCCAATCGCAAAATTTATCGCATTTTTGTTTTGTTGTTTGTACGACAGGGTGAATGACTGATGTATATTGGAACGATTTTTCGTCATCCCTTGTCAAATTTGGTTTTGAGACAAACCGGTTTCGGCGTTGTGCCATCATCAGTGTCGATTTTTGTTCTGATCTGTTGTGGTCGTTTGTCTTGTATTTATAGTAGGTAGCAGGTAACGTCAGCATGGGTGTCTGTTTGTGTACGTGTGTGCATGTGTTGTGTGTGTACATTCAGAAACGGGGGTGGTTTGCATCGATCGGTTTTTTTGTGCTTGACTGAGGCAGGTAAAAGTTGGTGATTTTTGTTGTTTGACCTTTTTTGCTTGTTTGTTGTTTTTGATCTTTTGCTGTTTTGTGCTTATTTGTCGGTGCGTGTGTGTTTGTTGTACCTGAGTGGTTGCTTTGTTTTTTGTAAACCAATTTTAAAGGTTCGAATATTGTGTCGGAAACAGTGTTTGTCTGTTCGTTTATTATTCTACCGTCGAATGTTTTTTGTTTGTAGATTTCCATGTTTTCGAGTACGTTCAGACGTCTGCCTTTTGCTTGTACATGTAGGACCTTGACTGTTTTTTTGATGTTTCCGGGGAGGCATTTATTCTCCGCCATGTGATTCGCAAAGTTGGACTCTGGTATGATGGTTGGATTCCGTATCTTTTTGTTGTAATCTCTAATGTGTTCTCTGAACCTCGTTCTTATTTGTCGTCCGGTTTGTCCTATGTAACTGTGCTGGCATTCACAAGTGAGCTTGTATACACCATGGCTGCTAAATGGATCTTCTGAGTTAGTTTTGGTTCTTAGCTTCCGTCCTAAATTGTTCGATGTTTTGACCGCTGTGTTGATGTTGTATTTTCTAAGGAAATTTGCTAATTTATATGTTGCCCTTCCAGTATATGTCATTGTCGTCCAGGTTTGTGTACTTTCTTCTCCATTGTTTCTTTTTTGTTCTCTAAGGTCTCTCCTGAGTTTATCTACTAATGCTTTTTTATATACGTTGTTTGTAGCGATGTTATAAGTTATTCCAAGCTCTCTTCCATATGCTTCTTGTGTAAGAGGTGTTCTTTCCAATCTTTGTACTAAGTGCCTTAGCGCTGCATTTTTATGTTGTTGTGGGTGGTTAGAGGTATTATGTATTATTGTGTCGGTGGCCGTTTTTTTTCCTATATATGTGGTAGTTGAATTTATTGCTAGCTTTATCAATACTTATTGTGAGGTCCAGATAATTGATTGCTCCGTCTTTTTCGGTTTCCATTGTGAATTTTATGTTCCCGTGCTGCTTGTTGAGGTACTCCAGTACTTGCTCTTCGTTGTTTGTAGTTTAAACGCATATGATATCATCCACGTACCTTGCGTAAAATAACACTCCTAATTTGGAATTTAATTCCTGTATATACTCTTTTTCCAGGTTTTGCATAAACGCTTCCATAAGAATAGCCGATGTTGGGTTTCCCATCGCAAGTCCGTTTGTTTGTCTGTATATTTTATTGTTGAATTGAAAATAGTTTTGACGTAGTGTGGTTCTTACCGTGTTCGTGATTTGCGCACTTTTCACTTTATCTTTTGTTTTACGTAGTATTATAGAGTTTACTATGTTCAATGTCTCTGCTAGTGGTATTGATGTGTATAGATATTTTATGTCGAAAGATACCAATTTGCTGTCCTTTGTCACTTCAACGGTCCTAAGTTTGTTTATTAGTTCAGATGTATTAGTTATGGTGTGTTCGTTGCTAAGTTCCAGTGTGTCCTTCAATACTGTTTTTAAATATTTAGATAGCTTATAGCATGGTGCCGATTTAAAATTAATGATTGGTCTCATTGGATTGCCTGGCTTGTGGATTTTTGGTAGCGCAATCAGTGGTGGAGTTGACGGGTTCATTTGGACTATATGCCGAGTTGGTATCTATTATATTTGTTGCAGTTTTTATAGCCACTTTGATTTCTTTCTGGTATTCATCCGTGGGGTTCACTCTTATTCTACGACATTCCATATCCTCGATGAGTTTTTCGGTTTTTGTTATATACTCATCTTTTTCAATAAGCACAGTTGTGTTGCCTTTGTCCGCCTTCGTTGCGCCAATGTTGTTTCAGTTTCTGATAGGAGGATTACTCTTGCGCCACCTTGTATATACATAAATTTATAAGTGCAAATTGTGAAATTTCGTATAACGGAATAGTGAGACTCCGCTGGCCAAGCGTGGGTGCTCCGCTGCCATTCTGCGAATTCGGGTTTTGAATTGAACGTTAAAATCAAAATTTTTGAGCAAGATATTACTTGTCCACAAGTGGGAGTGTGACAACATAAGCAATATATTGTCGAAGTAGCGAGTGTCATATATTTTATATATGCATAAGGGAGATGCGATAATACTCCATAACTGCGTGAAAAAAGCAAATCACGAAATATAACGAAATACGTAAACGGTATGGTCGCGAAAGAGGGATGAACGTATAATATTCCTGAACGGTAGAGACATACATATTGTAAGCGAGACGGTAAAGTGCGTCTTCGGAAAGTCGAGAAGAAGAAAAACAACGAAAAGTTTAGCGAGCGCAACGAAGAGTGTGTTGGGAAAGAGTTTTTTTTTAATACAGAGTGCAAACGAAAACGTAAATAAGCAAAATGCCGATGGTAAAAATAAGTAGTTTGAAGTTGGCAGAAATAAAAGAAATGCTCAGTGAAAGAGGTTTAGAAACAGAAGGGCAGAAAAACGAGTTAATTTTACGACTAAGTGAAGCGGTTGGCGCGGACGTAATTGAGTTTACTCAAACGAACATACAGGAGTAAATCAATGAGCTGCGCGAAATGTTTACGTCGGTAATGCAAGTGATGCAAAATAACTCGGGAACGCCAGTCAGTGATAATTCGAATAATGATAATTCCCGAAACGAACAACAATCACCACTCCAATCGTCGGTGACAGGTGGGCATAAAACGAAATACTCGGTTAAACAAATAGCCGAAACTATACCAGACTTCGATCCAACGAACGAATCGTCAATCACTGTCGAGCAATTTGTAGACAGAGTGAATAGTGTTATGAGTGCATACCAGTGGGAAGAAAGGTGTTTGTTGTTGGCAGTGTATAGCAGACTCAAAGGCGCAGCGAAAATGTGGCTCAATTCGACCGAGAAGTTGTACTCGAATTGTAGTGAACTTGCAGAGCGGTTGTGCGATGAGTTTAGCTGTATACCAGACGAAGCTGACGTTCATTATAAAATAAGTCAAGCAGTGCGTAAATCGAATGAGGCACTATTGGATTATTGTTTTCGTGTGAGTGCTTTAGGCAAGCGTTATGCTTTGAGTAAACCAGCAGTTGTTAAGTATGCGAAAGAAGGGTTGAAACATCGTGAGTTTCAAGTGGCGTTGGCAGTCACTCGGTTTAAAACAATGCGCGAGTTGCGACAGTCGATTTCCGATTATATGAAAAACACTCAAACGCGTTCGGGTAAATATGAAAAATCAAACGAATATGAGAAAAGTAGATACGAAAAATCAAACGAATATGATAAAAGTGTAAACGTAAAAAGCGACAAAAACAAACAAGTGATTTGTTTTAATTGTCAAGAAAAAGGGCATATATCGAGTAAATGTATGAAACCACAGCGCAGGCGAAGATGCATAGACTGCGACAAAGTGCATCCAAAAAGCGAGCCTGAAAATTGTGGTAAGAAAAAAACGGTTGTGAGAAAAACAAATACGCAAAACAAAGTAAAACCCAATAATATTTTTGAGCAAAGTATTGTAATCAACGGACAGACATTTGTTGCATTTATCGACACGGGTAGTGAGTGTAGCATGGTCAGAGCGACGGTGGCTGAAAATTTAAATTGCGAAAAAGAAGAGTGTATGCTAAAAATAAGCGGATTTTGCGGTGGTGTAATATACGCACAGTCAAAAATTCGTATTGAGTTACAAATCGAAAACTTAAAACGTTTAGTTACGCTATATGTTGTTGATGATGAGTTTTTATCAGCAGATTTGTTGTTGGGGCAAGATCTGTTCAATGATATGCGTGCGATTATCGTTGACGGGAAAATATCATTTGTGAGCGAACATAAAGTTAATATTGACAATGTCAAGTGCGGCACCAATGATATAAACGTTAAAAATGATTTAATTAATTTGCTAAACGAATTCGGATATATTTTCTCAACAAGCGTTAACGAAATTGGTCAAACTGATTTAATGGAAATGAAAATAGAATTGGATACAAATATTCCGATTGCACAAAAGCCATTTCGAGTTCCTGAGCCTAAAAAACAGGTAATCGCGGATATGGTAAACGAACTTTTGGAAGCTGACATAATAGGTAACTCTACTTCTGAATATGCTAGCCCAATGATATTGGTCAAAAAGAAAAATGGAAGTGACCGTTTGTGTGTAGACTTTAGGCGACTTAATCAGCATATGCGTCGAGATTTTCCCAATGCCAAATATTGAAGAACAGGTGCAAAGCGCTAAGAGATACGTATATTTCACAGTGCTAGATTTAAATAGTGGGTATTACCAAATACCAATTGCCGCCGATAGTCAAAAATATACAGCATTCGTAACGACGGAGGGTTTATTCAAATTTAAAAGGATGCCATTCGGGCTTAAAAATGCTCCCGTAGTGTTTCAGCGGTTAATAGCGAAAATAAAAGAACGTGTTGAAAAAGACGATGTGATGAACTATATGGATGACATTTTAATCGGTAGCCAAACGGTAAATGAGATGTATGAAAAACTAAAACGAGTGCTAAGCGCCTTACGCGACGCGAACGTTACGCTAAATATAAAAAAGTGCGAGTTTTTGAAAAACACGATTGAGTTTCTGGGGCATGGGCTAACTCCCGACGGCATTGCACCCGGTATCGCGAAAACTTTATCAATACGGGATTACAAAACATCCTCAAACGTATCCGAAGTAAGGCAGTTCCTCGGGCTAAGCGGTTATTTCCGTAAATTCGTTCCGGGTTACGCGTTAATAGCCGCGCCGTTGAACCAATTGTTACGTAAAAATTAACAATTTGTATGGTCGGAAGATCAAAATAACGCATTTGAAAGACTCAAAACAATTTTAGTGTCGCGACCAGCGATGACTGCATTGCGAATCGATGCAGAACATCAAGTACATACGGACGCGAGTTCGATCGGCCTGGCCGGTGTTTTGTTACAAAAAGAAACCGACCACTGGAAACCCGTAATATATTATAGTCGTGCGAATACCGACGCGGAAAAAAAGTACCACAGCTATGAGCTCGAAACGCTTGCGGTCGTCGAATCCGTCGAAAGGTTCCGATATTATATATACGGCAAACGAATTAAATTGATAACCGATTGTAGCGCAATTACAACTACAATGAAAAAACGCGAACTAGTGCCACGAATCCAGGACTTTGACCTCGATATTGAACATCGCAGTGGGCAACGAATGGCGCATGTAGACGCTTTGAGCAGGGCTCCCACTGAAGAACCACGTGAAATTGAGACAGCATCGTTACGAACCGACAAAGTAAAAATTGCAAAGGAAGATTGGTTGTTTGGCATGCAATTGCAGGATGACAACATCAAAGCGATAGTTGATAAAATACAACGAGGGGATAAAAACATTACAAAAGATTTTAAAATTTCTAACGGTAGGTTGTTCAAGGTAGTAAACGGTAACAATGCTTGGGTGGTACCAAAGGCTTTACGGTGGCAGGTTGTTCACAACGCACATGACATAGCTGGTCATTTGGGGTTGGACAAAACTCTACAACGCATAAGTGAGCATATGTGGTTTGCACGTATGCGAAACGTCGTCAAGTCGTACATTAAGTCATGCATCGAATGTAAATACAACAAGGTCCCTGGGGGTAAGAAAAAAGGTGAGCTTCACGTTGGCGAAGTGGAGCCGATACCGTTTAGAACGGTGCATGTCGATCACCTTGGCCCATTTCCAAAAAGGTCCAAACGCAATGAACATGTATTAGTAATCATCGACGCTTTTACACGCTTTTTTATCATACGAGCCGTTAAAAGCACAGCGACTAGACATGTAATCGACGTATTCAACGACATTAGCAGTTTCATGGGCATGCCAGAACGCATAATATCCGACAGAGGTACAGCGTATACGTCCAAGGAATTTGAACGTTTTTGCACAGACAACTATATCAAGCACATATGTAACGCAGTTAGAACTCCTCGAGCCAACGGGTTGGTTGAGCGTTGTAATAGAACTATACTATCAATGCTCTTGCCAACAGTAAACAACGATAAACGATGGGATGAATCCCTACGAAATCTACAATGGAGCATCAATAGCATGAAAAACAAAACAACATCACGAACACCACAAGAGTTACTATTTGGGTTTCGACCGCGCGATATTTTACAAAATAAGATTGTGCTAGCACTACAGCATGATGTCACAATGGTTGATAACCGAGAAGAATTGCGATCAACAGCAGCAGCACGTATAACCGAGGAGCGTCTTAAAAATAAACAACGATTTGATCAAAGACACGTCAAGCCTACGAAGTACAAAGTTAACGATTTGGTGGTAGTCGAATACGAAGCACCAAGCACAGGCACATCGCGAAAGCTAGAACCACGGTACAAGGGTCCATTTCAAATCACCCAAGTACTTAATAATGATCGTTACGTCGTACAAGATATACCTGGGTCAAAACGAACCCAACGTCAATATTCTTCCGTATACGCCAGCGATAAAATAAAATCATGGTGTGCATTATCTGAGGTATACTACGAAATCGATAACGGCGATGATGAAGACATCGAAGATACACCAGCAGCGTCACGAGGTCGCACCGCATTGTCAGGAAAGGCCGAACTGTAAGGGTGGCTACTACGTTTGGTATGACCAGCTAGCAACCCTGTTTAATTTCATATGATGGTAACCCTGTTTCGTTTGAACGTTCAGTTAGTAACGAGCAGTCGACGAGAGCATACGCCGCGAAGTGACGAACACCCTAACTACTTCCTTTTTAAATGACAAACCCTCTATTAATACATATTTAAATCTTTCCAAATATAATTAATTAATGTTAATTACAGTGTTCGTGTTTTATTAATATTAGATTTACAAAGCCCTAGTTTCTAGCCTTTCACGATGGTCCTCAAAAGTACACCTGCTGCCTCTCTCGCTTTGGTGTTAAATACTCTATGAAGTAATCTTTTGGGAGCATTTTGAGAGTACTCTCGCATAGGGCCTCCATAGAGTATTCAGAGGAAAAGAAATGGAGTACTCCGAGATGAAGTAGCTGATCTAATCTTAGGACATTGCCATGTAAATTGGACCATCTCTTTTATATGAAGGAGGATTATGTTGGAGTTATCTGGAAAGAAAGGAAAGGAGAGGAAAGGAAAGCAAGGTAAAGGAAAGGAAAGACAAGGAAAGAAAGGGAAACAATAAAAAAGAAAACAACAAAAAAAAAAAAAGAGACTCCAGAGAGAAGAGGAAATCACATAAAACGAAAATATACTAAAGGAAATACACAGCAGTGAAGGAAAGGGAAAGAAGGCAAATGAAATTAGAAAAAAATGATTAAAATGAAAGAAGTTTTGTGGTTGCATTCCAACCACTGGGCGATAGCTGATTCGTTATAGATTCCTGAGCTAATGTGTTGCTCAACGTTATTTTTCGAGGATGGACCCTATTGAGGTTGTTTTTAGAAGGCTCATTTAGAACTGAGAAGTTAAAAAGTGATTTGTGTCAAGAGCAGATACAGCGCATGCCGGAAATGAATTGGGTATTTAGAAATTTACTTTATAAATGTAAGAGGGCACTTTTGAAGGGCCTGACCGAAGTTGGAGTAAGTGGCATCTATTTCCGTTCACCGGATCAGAGTTGACTAATTATTTACCCTACCAGTGCAGCTTTCGAACAAAAGGCTAAGTTAAATGAATCTTTTTCTTTAGATCAAATAATGTCGGCTGGTGACTTAAGTTTCTTGTTGAGGCCTTGTCCTTTGGTGGGCATCAAGTTTGTATGAGCTTCTGTTATCAAACGCCTCACCTAAGATTTTGGAATTGTTTGCAGTCTGTAGAGTATTAGGTTCATAGGGCGATCCAGGTCGTAAATAAAATGTTATAAGATTTTCTCGCAGAAAACATATATTCGCTTGGTTCAAAGTCCTAAGTGAGATTGGGAAAAATTGTCTTCGTACAAACTAAGTAGTGTTCTGTTGGTGTTGAAGACAGTTTTAAAATATGAAAATCACCGTATCTAAATCCTTTCGCTTCAGCCGTTTCGTTCGGAAATTCAACAGACGTCGGTCGCCCACTGAGGCAATTAGCAGTTTATCTTCTCAGACTAGGTGGATGTAATATTTTCGCAATATCCAGATTGTTGCGGGTTGATTGAGTCACATGGCCAGTTGCGCTAAGGTTTCTGTTTAGGTTCAGAGTTGTGTGTAACCAGCTGTTTTTACTGCAGGGTATTACTCAAAATATGCTATTTCTCAACAAACCAAAAACTGAAATCACAACAGTGAGAAAATAAATGTTGGTAAATATATAAAGATAAGCCAAATGCATCAGCTTATCACTAGCAAATACCACACAAATCCCTTGTCGGCAATTTGAAGAATTTAAAGACTGCGCCTACAGATTTAGTAGCAAAAAAAAAAATAAAATGCCGCCAATGAATAGACGCACAAAGCGAGGCATGTGGCATGTTGGCATTCGTTTTCCGGCTTTTTGAGTTTGACTTGTATTTTATTTAATTTAATTCTTTGCAATCTCTTTAATATCATCTCGCTCAGCACTATTCTTAGCAATTGTAACACTCTTGATTGTGTTTTGTTTCAATACTTAGGGCCGTTTTCAAAATCATTTATTTTGTGCTGCACAGCGGTTGGGACTGTTAACGAAAAAAAAACAAGCAAAACAAATCTAACAACAACCTAGATCAAAAGAACATAGAAACTGCTGGCATTGAAATATGTACACAAAGGCCAGCAGCCAAGTACATATTTCTTGTCTGACAGCAAAAAAAAAGCAAAGTTTCGGTTACTATGCAGCACGCTTAGCAATTTCAGCTTTTTCAAATTATTATGGTCCAAACCTTGTTGCCACCACACAACGTTACAAGATAAATATCCACTGTTATCCTGCCCGTAATAGGTTTATATTATAGTACATTATGGGTATTAAGTGCGTGTGCCCTTGTTATGAGTGTAGAGCAAAATAGCCATGATGTGGGGTCATTTCGGTGGCATGCAACAATGATCATAATATGTTTGTATGTGTGCTTTAAATTCTATTGCATTGAAAGTAGTTACATATAAGCTTCCATTTGTTGTATAAATAATAAACTTTTTGAATGTGAAATGTATGATTATTTAAACTCAGAGAATAATAAATTTTTTTTACAAATTATGCTTAATGTTATTAACCTTCAGATTATGCTGAGAATGCCATGCAAGATCTCTTAAGTAGCTCTATACATACATATATAAGTGTACAACCCTTAAATGGCTGTTATTTAATCACCTAAACTATTTTTATCGCCCAGCAAAGCGCGTCACCCGACTCTATCCTTTGCAACTGACGCCAATTAGAAACGCCAAGGGATCGCAGACAGCTATCCACTTGGTCTTTCCAACAGAGTGGCGGTCTCCCTTTTCCGCTGTTTGCATAGGTGGGCTGCGAGAAAAATACCTTCCGGGCCGTAGCATCTCCCGTTCGCATCACATGGGCAAACCAACGTAGACGCTGGGTTCTAATTCATTGGGGGATATCGATGTATGCATGAAATCTTCTTCTTCAAACTCCATCGGTATCGCTCGGAGGCATATAAATCCTTCCAAAACTTTCCTCCCGAATAATCCAACGCCTGGCTCATCAGAGGCTGCCATCATCCATGCTTCTGCTCCATACTGCAAGACGCGTATCATGAGCATATTTTAGGACGTGATTTTCCATCGTCGAGAGGGGACTGTGCTTCTCAATTGCCTACTCAGTCCAAAGTAACATTTATTGTCGCCCGGGTGCCAAAGCGCGAATGCAGTGATGAAAGAAGGTTTTTTGTTTAGTTCTCGTTCACTTCCATATCCCCTTTTTTCGCTTGTTTCTCCAATTTGGAGAAGGCATAACTTACGTTGCGGTTATTTAAACGAATGTACACTCTTGTAATAGATGGTTCTTGGGCGATGAAGTTCTGCCGTTTGTATTATTTTCTCCAGCATAAAGAGGACAGCGTCATTTAGTTTCGAACGGCTCGGAGCGGTCCTTCCCAATTCTGACCGAGCCGGTGATGTTGCTCAAAGTAATTTTGCACAGCCGCATAAGTTTTTTGGGGAAGCCAAATTCACATAGGCAGCTTCCTTTCGCAATTCTTTTCTCGCGGCTTTTTTTTCCAAGGTTTGGCGTATTGTAAAAATCTGGTCGATGGTAGTTTTACCAGGTCTGAAGCCACACTAATAAGGTCCACAATACGCTTGACAGGTCACACACTACGCTTGACAGGACCTTATATACTATATTCAAAAGGCTGCGGCTTTGATAGAGAGCACTGAGCTTGCAATCGGCAAGCATGAACCCTTTCGGTCATATTCTGTTTAGAAGCTAGTGCATGCACTTTACCAGCTCCTCGCCGCCGTACTTGAAAATTTTTTTAATCGCGCTATTGCTACTCATGTCTCAATATAGTGGGGTGGGAAAAAACTAATTCCATTATCTGCAATTGTGGGGTAGCAGATTGTCGTTCTAGTACTAAGTAGATATATACATATATTTATTAATTCATGCTGTTTAGTACCACAGCTGCTTATGAATATTCCGTTTGAAAATGATCGCAAAACCTTCCCATCTTCCAAGTCTTCACAGTAAAGTAAAACTAAAAAAGCCATTACAGCTTTCCTTAACCTACTCTGGAACACAGAAGCACCCAATAAAAGTAATTGCAGAGATAGAAAAAATTCACTCCACGTTTATTCCATATACGGACAGCTGAGTAAAACTACAACCGAACTGGATTGCCTTACTTTCTTATGATAACTGATTAAGGCCGAGCTTCTCTACCAATTTGTGGTTTGCTATTTTGAATTTTTCCTACAAATTGGCGGGACCAACAGTTTTTTCCGACTCCGAACGCCATCTGCACAGATGATGAATTTTTGCTGAGAAACCTTCCATAGCAGAAATACACCCGGAGAGTTTGCCAAAAGTCTGACGAGAGGCTACCCTGTTTTGAAAAAACTTTGACTCGAACCTTGGACCTTCCATATACTTGGTCACCAACACTACCGCCACAATACGGCGGTCGCCAACACACATACACACTTGTAAGTATTTACTTATATAACGGTAAAAGCTTATAAAGCTTCTTAATTGTAATGTCATTTCAGTGGATGTGTGCAAATCTAATCGCCCAAAGGTAACTTCCGAATTTAAAGTGGCTATGTCCCATATAACGTGAAAATAGTTCCCATTGCATTAAATTTTCTATAATCCAAAACAAGTTAAATATTCCACAGTTTAGGTCTAGTTCTGTTATAGGTACTACAGGTACACCGGCCGGTGGTATAGCGAAAACCAGTCCCGATTTCTCAGAAAAGAAAGCAGGTTTGAGAGCGAACGTGATTAAGTTTGATATTTAAAACCAGGAAAAATGGATCCCTCTAAGTAAAAACAGACGTTTGGTCCACCAACGCAAAAGGGAGCAAATCTGAATAGCACCTAAGCACTTGTAAGCCTTAATTAAACCAACAAAAACCAAATTGTCTTCACGATAACGACTTTGATGCCCTCCACACATCGTTGGATAGACTACAAGGGGAACTAGGATTCCGTAGATTATCGATTTAGCTTCCACTCGCATTATATCGCCCGGTTGAAATACTGGAAATTCGCATGCACCAAATATATTCCGAAAGCAGTCTTTTCTCGCGGTACTTCCAAGCTCTTGATCTCAACAACACAGAACAACTCTTACTCTTTGCTTAGTTCTAGATTTGTTCAACTCATTGAGTTCAGACATCGGTGTCCATCAGCAATTCCTATAGAAAACTTTACAGCTAGCCGTTTGTAAGATGTTATCACCATTTCCATAGGGAGACGCAAGTGTATCGACTCATAGAAATACCATTTTGTCGACAGTCAGCCGCTAAGTGTCCATCAAGGTTTCCACTCTTGACTTTCTGTTAGGATCTACTCACAGACATTGTCCTGTGCGATAATATTTTTAACTGCAATTTATCAACTTTCCCAATAACAAAAATTGTTGGTACAAAAAATCAATAACAAGAACCGAGAACACGCCGTAAGGTAGTTCTGTTGATGATGATAGAATAGATTCTGCCAAAGAAACCCATCACGATCACACTACTAACTGTCAGATGGCGGAAGTGGTTCATGCATATGGTAAAGAAGAACAGAATTAGGAGTTTAGATGAAATCAAAACCAGCGTATTGTTAGCAGCTTCCGAAATGGATCTATAAGAAAGTCTATGGCGGTTGTCTCTTAACATTTTTCCTACTCTATTCAATTAAACAACTTATAATATGGTACTAAGGACTACTCCTTAAAACCAGTCTCAACACCTACACGGTATGATCTTGATATATATAATGACTAGTATGCCAACTGGTGTATTGTTGATGCAGAGACTGACTAGTATGCCAATTGGTATGGTGCTGTCGGACCTTAACCGATTTCGCCCATTTTTTCCTAGAACATTTCTTGTACACCTGGAAATCTGCCTGCTGAATTTCGTTTCGATAGCTTGAACGGTGTTTAATTTATGATTAATAACATTTCTAAATTTGACTTAATCAAAAATGCGCGGTGCCACTCTTATTTTCAAAAAAAAATTTATTTTATGCCTCAATATCAATCTATTCACCAAATTTTATCCTTATAGGTGCATTACGTACTGAGTAATCACTTTTTTTGTGTTTTCGAAAATATTCTATATATACAAAGTGGGCTTGGCTATCATCCGCATGCATACATGCATACAAAATTTCATTAAGATATCGCAGAATTTACTCAAGTTATCGTGTGTTCAGACGGACGGACGGACGGACGGACATGGCTTAATCAATTTATTTCTTCCTCCTGAACATTTTGATAAATATAAATCAATATTTATCTCGATCCGTTTATGCCGTTAGGTACTGCCGCTAGGCGATTAAAGTTAATATACTTTGTGTTCCTTGCACTACTAGGTATAAAAACTGCATTTCACAATCACAATAAATCAACCCTGGAAAATAACCACAATTAAATATCTATTTTGTGAATTTTCTGAGAACTTTTTTATTAGTAGCAGGTTAGTTAAATTATTTTAAAAAGAAATGCTATTTACTTACACAATTGATTTGACAAATGATCGTTTCGTTTTCACTTTTCTTCGTAGTTTCATTCGAACATTTCTTATTCTTTGTTGCTTCGGGTGATTTTATTGCCATGCACGTACATACATGATCTGGAACCCAAATGCACTATTTGAAACACGAAATTCTCATAAGGATTATGATTTTACTATAAGAAATATTATTTGCGATTAAGTTTTATATTTAATTCAATTAAAAGAATATTTTAAAACACAGGATATAAGTTAAACAGAAAATTAAAGTGTAGGACGGCGTTGTTAACTAGCCGATTGCTGTCCGCATACTGAATTGTTTTAACCTCGCTCTTGTATGTACATACGTAGCTATCGACAGTTCGGCAGAGGTGTTGCTGCTTATGATAGCGGAAACGTTACAGTCGCCCAGACTGCTATGAATAAGCTCACGAAATTCTAGCTAATGAACTAGAATGTTTACTAACCAGTTTGGAAGTTGACTGCAGGGTATAGAAGTACATTCCCAAAGGAGGCCTGCGACCACAGTGTGGGTGTCAGTATTACGAATACTACATATATAGTTACATATTTTCATTTGTGCCTTTAGATGTATTGCACTCGTTTATATAGGTATGTATGTATAGTGTAAAATATCTGAAATAACTAAAACGTACATACATACAAGGTGGCGCAAAAGTAAGCTTCCGATGTTCAGCATATCGGTTGTGGCACGTGCAGTGTGTGCTGTTGCACCGTCTTGTTGGAACCACATGTTTTCCAATCCCAATTCATCAATTGCTCTGTAGCGCTCACCATTCACAGTAACCGTTTGGCCCCGACCGATTATTGGTCAAATAAATAGTCAGCAATATTCCGCGTTCTGGAGCAGTGTAGCATAACATTGTTTATTAGCGTGTATTTCGCATGTGTTTACTACACAAATGTCAAAACAGAACTGACTTTAGGGGCCAATCGCAAAATTTATAGCATTTTCTGATAGGAGGATTACTTTTGCGCCACCCTGTACTTATGCAGGATATTTCATTAAGTTTATCCAAGCTCTTAAATATCGTTGTTTGTGCAGCTGGATCATTGCTGCTGCACATTGGGTGTTAATATTGTCCCGGCGGGAATGTATTCTTGCTGAAATATCTACGCTTAAATTGACTTTAAAGTGTTGACAATGGCCGTCGGGTGCTGCTGTACAACTCGTTTTAATGCCAAGTTCAGCGCCAACATACCATGATGGAGTTTAGTTTCATAAATTGGTATTATTAACACTTTTTAATATTTCGTTTCAGAGCAGCATGCCGGAGAGAGGTTATTCTCAGCGTAATTGCATTTGTAAGCTCACAGCTAGTTATTGTAAGTTTTTGTGTGCAGCTTGATTCATTTTAGCTATTTAACTTACTGGGATTAAGTGTTATGAGAGTTAATATTGTGATTTTTGCAATAGTCTTAATTAAGATGTGGGAAGAATTAATATACATAAGTTATTTGCTAAAAACGTTTAAAAGATGGTATTAGAATTTCTTTTATAGTGAAAGACAAGCATTGTCATGATGAGTAGTATGCACTTCTGGTTGACGACTGCACACAACCCCGAATTGGCGGTGCTCAGCTGTGACATTATAACGAACCAGTGAGTTACTTTGTTATATACATATAACGCGTATTGACGGTTACAATGTTTGTCATCTCCAAGCTGGCCTGGCTCAGCAAAGAACTTAAGTATAATCGTTGATAGTGCCAGGTTTCCGCATGATGCCATGAATACACGGTTTAAAAATTTAGCTTGAATTTGAAACTTTTTAGGCTACATACAGCTGTGTTCAACAAAATAGTAGTTAAACTAAAATGGATATCGTTCGACGAAATAAAAAAAAGCTGTGTTTTTAATAATTTTCATTGAAATTAGAAGTACCCGAAAATTTCCTTTGAATTTTAAACAAATTTTTTGTCAAGGATATAGGGTATTTTTTTCCATACAATATTAGTTTTATTTAATGCGTTGTATGAAAGAAATCACATAACACCCTTGACGAAAAACAAAAATGAAAATTCATTAAAATTTTTGAGCGAGTTCTAACTTGCAAAATTGATTGATCTACAAAACTGCATACTCAAAAATGTTCTAAAAATTCTGCCAGAAAATTTTGAGATTTTTGATAGCCATTTTTTAAAGTTTAATTAACTCTCCTGAACTTTGTGCAAACTTTAAAATTTTTTTTATGAATTTTCTGTTATGGAGTTCGCTCTATTTTAAATGAAAATTATTAGTATCACAGCTTCTTTCTAATTCGTCCAACGATATCACTTTAAATTTCAATACTATTATATTAAACACAGCTGTATATAACACAACCAAATTTGGGTAAAATTTTAAACTAGTCCAGCTCTTGACATAATGAATTTAAGGAAAAGGGTCTCAATTCTAAACCAGAAATATCTTCGAAGTTCAAGAAAATATAGAATTGGTCGCATTCGAAACCAAGTACAATACATCAGAGTCAAATGATCTACCCACTGCACTACAACACACATAAACTCCTAAGAGAAATATTCATTGAGTTGAATAGCTTTCAGAAATAAAATAAAAAAACGAAACGAATTTTTTTCTGCTCTTTTTGCGAGAACTTTTACTTCTTGTGGTTTAGTCTAAAATCCATTTTGATATAATACAATTTGTATACATGTAGTTGTTTTACTTTTGAACATAAGAAAATTAAAAATCTTTATATATTATTGGCAGGCTTGGAGCATAATACAAAAAGATTGAAAAAATTGCAAAAACCGATGAATGGTTTGAAATTTAAGAAGAAATATTTGACAGTATACCTACAAGGATAACTTCGATTTTACTGACCGATTTCCATAGATGTGTTCAGATAGCTACGATCCGTCCAAAAAATTCAATCTTTGGAATGCATTTATAAATGCCAAATATAATCTACAAGGTTTGAAAAATTTTTAATTCTTCTGAAGTTGAGCTTTCGCATTACTTGCGATTTGACTTCTCCATGGTAATTTTTCAACTTTTGCAGAATTTGAGAAACAGTTTTCACTGAATGAGATATCAAACAATTAAAAATTGGAAACAAGCGAATTGTTTTAGTTCCTCCGTTCTTTAAATCCATTACCTCGATTAACTTCCAAGCCTTAAATTCGTTGAGAACTCAAAAAACTTATTAAAAGTTCTTTTTATTCGAGCAAATAAACAACGGTCACCCTTGAAGTTGCTACATCGCTTGCTCTGCTACGACTAATGGCCCAGTTATACTTGCCTAGCAGTGCATCGCATGGGATACAAGGAACTGATTATTCTTCACATAGCGTACATATTCTCTGGCAAAAGCAACCAAAGCAGTTTCTATCTAAAATACACACAAAAAAGCAATTAGAAAGTGTTACTCTGAAAGTTTTGCTACTTTTCCTAATCTTTGCACTAACATGTCAACACAAAAAACATAACAGAGAGAAGGAGAGGTGCATACATAAAAATCAAGATTCAGCATACTCCTATGGAAGTCCAAGCAATGCGATGCGTTGGCTATTCGATTATACACAAAACCAATTGACCAGAAACTTACAGAGAAGCCACACTTGTCATGTAATGCGATGCTATGCAAGTATAACTGAGCCATAACAGACTGGATAGACGAAAGAGCGTAGGAATCTGTGAGCACAATTAAGTGATGAACTGACGGTCACACAGCAGCGATTTACCCATTTTAGACAATATCTTTATTTAACAGTTGTCAACGATATTATCTAATAGTGGTGTGGAAAAATGGTTTTCGCCGTCACAACGATACCTTATCTGATGACACCTTTTTTATCTTTTTATGAAGTACAAAGAAAGGGAATTTAAAGCGCGTTTATTGAGAAAATTAATATCAATATTCAATTCTACTGTACTATCTTGATATGTACTAAGAAAAGTATCTATTTCCTTAATAAAGTTATAGAATTGAGGGCGAATATAAAATGAGAGTCTGTGGTAATTTGTGCGCATCGATTTGTGTTTATTTATATATTTTTGAAATGAATAATAAATTGCAAATTATATTTGATTTCTCTTTTTGAAAAACATTTACAAAAAATTATAGAAGCGTATGAAAAGCTCATAAATTTTATTTGATGGAGATGTGCTGAGTATGCAAGATACAGAAATATAAATAGTTTTAAATGAATGCGTTGCTCAACAATTTATTAATTACACAATTTTAAATATCATATCAAAAAACATTAAGGCATGCATGTGCATACATATTTTCATACACAAGTATGAAGCTTTGTTACTTTTACTAAGTAGGTATGAGACATAATTCTTATATGCATACGAGTACATCGGTATATAAATAAAATATAACATACTAACAGATGTGGAGGAAAATATCTTCTACATTTGATTCAAATAGTTTGAACTGCTTGTTTTTCCTTAGCACATGCAATTATAAATACATGCATATATAACAACAACAACATAGATAACAACAGTTGCAAATTTACTTGTTTTTTAATTGTTCAAGTGTGATGTACTTCCGTACCAATGTCGTTCAGAACATTTAAATTTATTATGATTTATTATGTTTTTAGACACACACACAAAACTTTTGCACACACAAAGGCATAAGCAGAAGAAATATAAATGAAATTTTGATGATAAAATTTAAAATACCGTTTAAGAGCAATAAAAAGTTTACCTGTGTATCTTTATGTATTCTGTACGATATATTTTATATTGTCTGAGGCTTAAGCTCTAAGAGAACGCAGAGCCAAAGCAATAACTGAAGCCGAAGAACGTGACAAAATATTTACTACTCTTTGACAATAGTTGACAGCGTTGAACTCGTTATGGTGACGAGCTTGTACGGTCACAATTTGATTGTGCATCCCTTACGGGTTTGGTTAACGTTAAGACGGGTTCATATACTGACACTGGCTACACTTATTCATCCTGCAGGCAGGTAAGGGTTGGCCCTATACCACAGGCAAGCAAACAACAAACTTAAGAAGTATAATATCGACCAGTGTTCCCAAACTCAATATGAGCGACAGCAGCAGAGACCACACAACTCCCATTCTATTCTATTTCATGCCCTGAATATAGACAGTCCAATAAGCTTTTGACGTTCTGGGGAGAAATATATATATATGGCGGGATGACCTGAGAGTCTGTCAAGTCTCTTGTAAATTTTTATGTGTAATCGCATTTAAGAGTATGAATTCTGTGTGTCTGATGATAAAATTATGCTGTCTAACTGGAAATCCAGAATTAAGCGTGTAGTAAGGAACTTGGTTTAAGTGAAAAAAAAAGTAAATATAATCTTTGAAAATTCAATCAGTTTTGTTTAAGCAGCTCTGAGCAATTCAACGAAATTTTTTTTTTTTAATTTTGAACTAGAAAATCCGGACATGCTTCGCTGCGTCTCAGAACTGATAACAAACTAACCCGGACTAAAATCATTATATCTCCGCAACCAGTCGAGATATGGCGCTTAATCACATCGCTTGGTCCACTACTCGCTAGCAGCTTTCGTTAACTAACACATTTTGGGTGCAAGTTTCGAGCCCTGTGACAGGTAACATTAAAAGCGGTTTGAAAAAGTTTTTTCAAAACAAAGTCGCCCCTCAGAAAACTCACCGAGTATATTTCGGCTATGGAAGGCTTCACAGAAAAAAATTCATTTGTTTTGCAGATGTCGTTCAGAATCGGCAAAAAACTATAGGTCCCGCCAATTTGTTACGTATAATAAATTTGTATTTTTTGTTGGGTAAAATTCGTTTCTTTCTACTTAGTTATTAGTGGCAAAGTATACCGTAAAATTATTTTCAAAATGTGTGTATGACTACCGAATCTCAATATAAATGTGTCCGATAGCCCAATGTGCTCTGTTAGCTTAAAAACTTTTTATTTTACACTCTCACATCTGAGTACAGATTGCCTACGACAATGCCCCAATTACGAAGCAAACTAATAAAGGATAGGCAAATATTACCTAAAGCTGTTTGAGTGTATGGTTATGAAAATGAACGGTGCCGAGGATTAAGAACTTAATTAAACTGAAATATTACTAAAACTATAAACCGATATACACATTACTTACGAACAGGTAGAGTGGATGGATGGCATTTTTAGGACACAAGTCCTCTTACATAACATTTCTTTATATATAACTACCCACGTAGACTGGAAGCATTTTAGTTAAAAAGAAGTATTTCCGCAAGCACTTTTTTGAAAATATTTCCTCGGATTAGATTTGGTAAAGCAATTTCGTTTTATTTACTTCTATTTCATTTATTTTATTTTATTTTATTTTATTTTATTTTATTTATTTATTTTTATTTTACATATTTTTTTGTAAGTTTAACGAGCTCAAGACCAGTTGATAATAATTCTTAGTTAATTATTATTATTTTTGATTAGAGGAAAAATTTAAAGCAACAAACATATACAGGCTATAGTTATAGTACTATTTCGAACGCAGCCACGATTTGTCGTCAGGCTAATTCGTACGAGTATAGTTCTGCTATTTTCAGAGGATCTTGTGGAGAATCGAACCCACTCTCTTTGGAAGCAAGCGCAACTGCCTAACCCATAGGCTATGTTGCGTGTAGTTTTGCAACCTGCTTAATTCAAGTTTTCTGTCTACGAGGTGTGTTCAAAAAGTATCGCGAATTTTGTGTTTTTTCAAAAATTATTTATTTATTCATGAATATCTATATTGTCCCCTTCAAAGTAATCCCCATGAGATATTATACACTTGTGCCAACGGTTTTTCCAATCTTCGAAGCACTTCAAAAAATCATTTTTTTGTATCTTGTTCAGCTCCTTCTTCGATGCCGTCTTTATCTCGTCAAGAGAAGCGTAACGTCGTCCTTTCATGGGCCTCTTCAGTTTAGGGAACAAGAAAAAGTCACAGGGGGCCAGATCTGGGGAATACGGTGGCTGCGGCATCATTAGTGTGTTGTTTTTGGCCAAAAAGTCGCGCACAAGCAACGATGCGTGAGCAGGGGCGTTATCGTGGTGCAAAAGCCAATTTTTGTTCTTCCACAAATCCGGGCGTTCCTGGCGGATTGCTTCGCGCAAATTGCGCATAACTTGCAGGTAATATTCCTTATTGACCGTTCTTCCCTGTGGCAAGAACTCATGATGCACCACGCCCCTGCAATCGAAGAAAACTGTCAGCAAAACTTTCACATTCGACCGAACTTGGCGCGCTTTTTTCGGTCTTGGTTCGTGCGGCAGCTTCCATTGAGATGATTGAGCTTTGGTTTCCACGTCATAACCATAAATCCACGATTCGTCACCTGTTATGACCCTCTGGAGCAAATTTGGGTCGTCTCGGACAGAGTTTAACATCTCATTAGCAATGTTCATGCGATGCTGTTTTTGGTCACAATTGAGCAATTTTGGTACGAATTTCGCGTAAAAATCGAAGACGATTCAAAACACGTGCAAGCAAAGCAGCTGTCAACAACTAACTGAACATTCAAAATGGCCGAGCTTGTCGGCATAAGTGAGAGACATGAGTACCAACATAACGCCACAAAAAATTCGAAATTCGAATATACGTAACCAGCGAAAATTCAAAATTCGCGATACTTTTTGAACACACCTCGTATATGTAAATCATGTATGTTGGACTTTGTTTTCGAAATAGTACTATAACTATAGCCTGTATATGTTTGTTGCTTTAAATTTTTCCTCTAATCAAAAATAATAATAATTAACTAAGAATTATTATCAACTGGTCTTGAGTTCGTTAAACTTACAAAAAAATATATAAAAATGAATAGACAATAAAAACCAACAACAAAAATATTTTAATTTAATTTTATTTTATTTTATTTATTATTATTTTACATATTTTTGTAAGTATAACGAGCTCAATATTATTATTTTATTTATTTTTATTTTATTTTATATTTTTTTTTACTTTTTTTATTTTATTTTATTTTATTTTACTTTATTTTATTTTGTTTTATTTTATTTAACTTTATTTTATTTTAGTTTATTTATTTTTATTTTATTTTATTTTATTTTTTTTTATTTTATTTTATTTTATTTTTCTTTTCTTTTATTTTATTTTATTTTATTGTATTTTAGTTTATTTTATTTTATTTTATTTTATTTTATTTTATTTTATTTTATTTTATTTTATTTTATTTTATTTTATTTTATTTTATTTTATTTTATTTTATTTTATTTAATTTAATTTTTTTTTTATGTTTTCTTATTTTGTTTTATTTTACTTATTTTTATTTTATTTTACTTTGTTTTATTTTATTTTATTTATTTTTATTTTATTTTATTTTATTTTATTTTATTTTATTTTATTTTATTTTATTTTATTTTATTTTATTTTATTTTATTTTATTTTATTTTATTTTATTTTATTTTATTTTATTTTATTTTATTTTATTGTATTTTAGTTTATTTTATTTTATTTTATTTTACTTTGTTTTATTTTATTTTATTTATTTTTATTTTATTTTATTTTATTTTATTTTATTTTATTTTATTTTATTTTATTTTATTTTATTTTATTTTATTTTATTTTATTTTATTTTATTTTATTTTATTTTATTTTATTTTATTTTATTTTATTGTATTTTAGTTTATTTTATTTTATTTTATTTTATTTTATTTTATTTTATTTTATTTTATTTTATTTTATTTAATTTTTTTTTTATGTTTTCTTATTTTGTTTTATTTTACTTATTTTTATTTTATTTTACTTTGTTTTATTTTATTTTATTTATTTTTATTTTATTTTATTTTATTTTATTTTATTTTATTTTATTTTATTTTATTTTATTTTATTTTATTTTATTTTATTGTATTTTAGTTTATTTTATTTTATTTTATTTTATTTTTCTTTTCTTTTATTTTATTTTATTTTATTTTATTTTATTTTATTTTATTGTATTTTAGTTTATTTTATTTTATTTTATTTTACTTTGTGTTATTTTATTTGATTTATTTTTATTTTATTTTATTTTATTTTATTGTATTTTAGTTTATTTTATTTTATTTTATTTTACTTTGTTTTATTTTATTTTATTTATTTTTATTTTATTTTATTTTATTTTATTTTATTTTATTTTATTTTATTTTATTTTATTTTATTTTATTTTATTTTATTTTATTTTATTTTATTTTATTTTATTTTATTTTATTTTATTTTATTTTATTTTATTTAGTTTAATTTAAATCAATTTAAGTTAACTTAATTTTTGTTTATTTTATTTTATTTTGTTTTATTTTATATTTTTTTTTACTTTTTTTGTTTTACTTTTTTATTTTATTTTTTTTATTTTTTTTCTTATTTCATTTTACTTCATCTTATTTTGTTTTATTTGACTTATTTTTATCTAATTTTATTTTATTTCATTTTATTTTATTTTATTTAATTTTATTTTATTTAATTTTTTTATTATATTTTATTTTACTTTATTTTATTTTATTTTATTTTATATTATTTTATTTAATTTTATTTTATTTTATTTTATTTTATTTATTTTGAAGCTTATATCTAGGTTAGACCAGCCTGATCTGAAGCCAGCATTTTTTGGTTTCGCTGGAAAATATAAAATTAGAACAAAAAATTTGGTTATATAAAACATATATTTAAGGATTTCCAGTGCACGGAGTTTGAAAGCAAGTGTTATAATACAAGGTGGTGCAAAAGTAAGCTTCCGATGTTTTGCATATCGGATGTGGCACGTGCAGTGTGTGCTGTTGCACCGTCTTGTTGGAACCACATGTTTTCCAATCCCAATTCATCAAGTTGCTGCAAAAAGAACTCGTTGATCATTGCTCTGTAGCGCTCACCATTCACAGTAACCGTTTGGCCCCGACCGATTATTGGTCAAATAAATAGTCAGCAATATTCCGCGTTCTGGAGCAGTGTAGCGTAACATTGTTTATTAACGTGTATTTCGCATGTGTTTACTACACAAATGTCACAACAGAACTGACTTTAGGGGCCAATCGCAAAATTTATAGCATTTTCTGATAGGATGATTACTTTTGCGCCACCCTGTACTATGTATATAAGTGGCTGTCTATAAGGTCAGAACTAGTGATTTATTTCCACATAAAAGTTATATTGACCTACAAAAAATTTAAAATAACTACATCAGATAATAGGTATAAAATAATAACCAAATGCACTATGATCAGATTTTATTTATTCTCTCTCTCTCTATGGCGCGATATACAACAGGTATATCATCATAAACCTCCTAAGAGATTTTTGCGCCAAGCTTCTCTTCCAATTTGTGGTGTGCCGATTTGAATTTCCCTACAAATTGGTGGGACCTACAGTTTTTAGCCGACTCCGAACGGCATCTACAAAGGAGACGAATTTTTTGCTGAGAAGCCTGTCATGGCAGAAATACACTCGGAGAGTTTGCCAAACCACTGCCGAGGGGCGACCCCGTTTTGAAAAACTTTTTTTCAAATCACTTTTGATGTTACCTGTACCAGGGCTCGAACCATGGACCTTCGGTGTGGTAGGCCGGCAACACTACCTTCACACACGGCAACACTACCTTCACATGCAAATTTTTGGTAATGTAAATTTTTATTATCACAAATGATCTGTATACTTTTTACTATTTGACTTTAAAATAAATAAAACGGAAATCATTTAGTCTTTAAACTAGAAAAAAAAAATACCTTTCTTTAAATTTTGAGTTTGAATTATGGACCTCAAATAAATAATTTCGTCAAATCCCAAACATTTGACTAGAATCAAGATTGACGTGAAGTGAATTTTACGAAATTATGTGGTTTCAACTGTAGTGTGTACATAGTCTTACACATTTTTTTATCCATAGCACAGATGGCATTATTAACAAGATCGTTTAAAATGGGAAATTTTTGTAATCAATGTATTCAAAATCGATGCTTAGCAATTATAATATCTATTAAAAAAATCGATCATTTATTCACAACAGTAACCTCTAACATACTTTCACGAAATGTGCCCTACGGATAACAACTTTACACCAAGGTTTTCAACATATACATCAAAAATGTTGTTTAATATTGAATAAGTGGCAACCTGTGTGTTGCTGATTGCATAATTATAAAATAATAAATAAATACTGGCAACCCAGTTCAGTTAGAATAAGAGAAGAAACAGTGCAATGTGTGTTAATATTTGGTGGTATGGTTTTGGTTTGTTGTTCTGTTTTCCTTGCTTCTTTTCTTGCAGGTGCGGTGCATGGAAATGCCAGACTGGTCGTCTCCAGAAGAAAAAAATGTATACTATAGTAAAATTGATTCAAAGAAATCCATAATTGAAAAAACAATCGATCAGTAATTTGTTTGCCATCTCCAGTCATACCTCAATGGAAGACATTATAATCGATGTTCGTGACATGTAAATTAGTTACTGAACGCTTTGCAATGGAGCTCATACAATTATTGTTTATATATATTCTGTTGAAAAAAATAAAAATTATAGAGTTACAATCATTTTCGCAACTCTGTGGTGTACACTTTCAATATTTATAGGACTTGCGTTCTAGCATGCTCGTCGATCCTTTCTTAAGATTTCTCCTTTTTGTAGTTTGCGCTTTCTTTCCTGACATTGGGTCCTTCTGTGTGGGTGTGTCGTCTATGTATGTGTATACACTAAATCATGCTAAACATATAATTACGCTCTCATCGTTCAGAAGCATGCAAACGCACATTCGCACACTCACACTCATACAAGTTTGCTTACATCAATTGCAGCTGCAGCTGGTATAGTGTGTGCGGCACTTCAACTGCCTAGGGATGTTTTTACACAACGCGCAAACACCTAAAAAGTACCCAAACGCCGCCAAGTATGCAATATTTTTTTACACTTTGTCCTCATTGCACTTGATGACACACAGCTGCATTTTAGCTTTTGGCATGACTTCAAGCTATTCGTGCGCTATGCTAGCTACCATTGGTGCGTGAAGTTTCCATTTTTTGTTGTTGTTGCTTTCTGTTTTTGTTTTTTTGGAAGTGCAAGAAAAAGTCATAAAAGTTAAGTTGATTATGCGAATATGAGTTAGTGAGAGAGTACAAAAACAAAAAAATATTTGGGTCAAAAGCATTTCAGTGCAGAGCCTGAGGGCTGTTAGATGTATCAAAATGTTTATGAGGGCGGGAAGGAGAAGTTGTGTGCATTAAGGCATAGTGTGAAATCACTACGCTCTTTATAGTGTGATGTTGGAATATGATTTGAAATTGGCATTAATAAAAAAGTTCAATTACAAAGTTGGTGCGCCAGTTGCGTGCATTCTGCAGTTAGTGTTACTTAAATTAAATTAAAATCTCTATTAAAACTGAATTAATGTTAACACGAAATGAGCTTCTTGTAATGTATATCCAATAAATAAAAGGTTTAAAACTAATTTAAAAAATAAACTCCTTTGACGTGTTTCATCGCAGTGCTTTGTTGATAATAATAAAACTGCTTCAAAGTTTTATATTTTCTAAAACAAAGTCGACTCTCGTCAATAGTGGGAAAACGGTGTGAGTCAATTGATACGGGTACCCTTAAAAGTTTTTTTAGCAGAAATTCACTTATTTTGGCTTATATCAATTTGAATCAGCATGTATCGATAAATGTAACTATTTGGACACATAAAGGGAGTTTAATACGTCCTTTTTCTGTTTGTCCATCTCAGCGGAGGGTCTGCTCCTGTATTCGAGTGTCGATTGAATACCATTAAAATCTGAAGGCTTTGCTTACGAACTCTGTTTTTTCTTCTTATAACCTGATGTAGCCACCTTAGCCTTTGGGGTTTATTTCGCTAAGTACAGTTCATACAGCTCACGTTGTTTCATCTCGAATGCTACTAGGTTCACATCATCGTTTTCACTATCCACAGATCCAAGTCACATTTAAAGCGTGATCTTTCCTCATCTCAGTCCTAACCCTGCAGTCAGGTCTACTAGTTGTATACTAGTCAAATACTAGTTTGCCAAACCGGCTCAACTAGTTCGGGTTCTGTAATTTTTCCATATTAGCAACTGGTATTTTTAATACGGCGATGTCCTACTAGATGGCAATTGTCCGCATCTACATCACCACCATACCAATTGGCATACTAGTCAGTCTCTGCATCAGTATCATACCAGTTACTGTACCACTTTATAGTAGCTTAGTTCATTTTTTGGTTTAAAAATACACCAAAATTGCAAAATTACATTACATACCACTTTATTGAAAATTCAGAATATGTGTCATCAGATATAAAAATATATCTATCATTAAACAAATGAAACCAATTTCAATAAAAATATAGTCGCTATTCATAGCAATCTTACCTTTCAAAAATATTTCTAAAAAGTAATTTTCTTCTTTTTTAATAATAGTCCTTTTTTGATTGAATTTTATATTAGATTTCACAGGCATACATCTTCAAATTTGCTTGAAACATTTTATGGAAAATTTTAATATTACCCTTAGATAAAATATAATCCGTACTTGTAAAAATATATTTCGAAGAAATATTAGCTTTTAATGGTGAAAATTATAAGTTTCGGAGTTCTGTTGTTTCAGCTTCTAAACGATTCTGTTGGAGATTAACAGCCATTTTATTTATGAAAATTGCATTTCAAAATCACAATGAATAAACCCTGAAAAATAACAACAATACAATATTTCTACTAGGCATTTGTTGTAAACTTTTTCTTCAGAAAAAGGTTATTTTGATTATTCCAAAAGTAAATGTTATTCACTTCTACAATTTTTTTGACAAATGATCGTTTCGTTTTCACTTTTCTTCGTGGTTTTATTTGAACATTTCTTATTCGTTGTTGCTTCGCTGCTGCGCCGTTATTGCAGTAGCGACGTAGCAAGAATAAGGGTGATTTTGTTGCCATGCACGTACGTACATGATTTGCAACCCAAATGCACTAATTAAACACGAAATTCTCAAAAGGGATATGGCTTTACCAAAAGAAATATTATTTGCCAGGAAGCTTCATATTTAATTTAAATAAATGAATATTTAAATACTCAGAATATTAGATGAAGAGAAAATTAAAATGTAGGACGGCGTTGTTAACTGAACGATTGCTGCCCGAATACTGAGTTGTTTTCTTTTTCGATCGCGTATGCATGTATTGACCAATTTGTAGGGTTGCTGCTGTTTGTGATAGCAGAAACGTTACAGTCTCTCAAACCGGTATTAATAAGCCCACGAAATTCTAGTTAATGAACTACAACGTTTACTAACCAGTTTGGCTTGTTGCCAAAAAATATTCTCCGTTGTTTATACAGATTGAAATTTATTTTCAGTCTTAACTTTGTTTAACAACTACATGAAGTCTTTCAAATATGGAATCTGCTAGGGCATAAGTGAGCCGACTCCAATATTTCTGGTAGTCTTGTCTTTCACCTAAAGACGCACTTCTCCCAGTTTTAAGGATCATATTTTTGTGGGTTCCCTTTGCTTGACTCTCTTTTGTATTGTTATATTTTATTGTTATAGCAATGGACAGTACATTCCACTGTCAGTTCATCATGTCATTCACTATTTAGCAGTGAGAAGATGTCTTATTAAACAATTTAAATATCCTATGTTGATTATCATGCAGAGTTTTACCTCTGGAAGTTTTATTACTCTCAGCCAGCATCGTAAGCTCTTCAAGTAGAAATCGAAAGGCCATTTTGACAAATTGGTTCTGTCTATCCCATATCCACTTTCACTTCTTTCATCTTCATTTTCCTCTACCTCCCCCTTTACATCTCACCTTTGCTCTTACTATTACTCTTTTTCTATTTCTATTGTCTCCTCTGTGCCAACATTTTCCCAATTCTAATCCTACATACAATTTCATATTTAGGCATTATGAGTTTAGAGCTGTTCTGACATCCCTTTGTGAACCGTTTTGCAGTCTAGTTTTGTTATCCCCAGAAAGCAAATAGTCCCAATATCACTTTAAATACAATTTTGACATTTTCAGCCAATTTCATCCACCTGCCCCTGCTAAAGAGACAACATTTCAGTATTTTAAGGATTTAAGTTTTGAGGTATCTTTTTAACTTGGCATCAATGTATTTGTTATTTTGCTCGCATCATCCATATGCAGCTGTTAAGAGCCATACATATTAGGGATGCTACGAATGTAAACATTTTGAGCATTTAGAAGTAATATACAAAAATCAATTTCATCCTAATATGTAGCATTATTTACAATTGCATGAGTATGATATTAATCTACAGTTTATCAATCACAATTGGAATATAAAACTGGCAGAGAAATATACCGAAGCGTGCCACCAAATATTACTAAGTAGTGAGATATTGTGTCACAACATAAATCAAATTAGTAACATAAATCGAGTAATTTTCTGCAGAAACCAAATTAATTAAATCGACCAAATCCGCTCTAATTAATAGAGCAATAAATCGATTAATTGAAAGGTAATCGAATAATAACCCCACATTTATGGCACATCAAATTGTAGTACAATTTTAGTTCAGCAATGCATCTTTTAAGAAATGAAATGGTGATTAAAAAAGAAGCGAAAACAAGTTTATGAATAAAAAGTTTATTCAGTTTATTACTAGCTACAAAATTCAAATAGTTTAAAATAGGTCTGATTTTTTAAAATCTTTTCAAGTGGACTTAATGGATTTTTTCCAATATAATATTGTCCATGCCATGTTCTCTAAATAAATAAGGAAAGTATTAAATTTTTTTCTAAACCTGTATTCAGTTGTTTCTATAGATTTTTAACTATCCGTCATGAAAATATGATGGAATTTAACTTTAGGCCTTTTGAGAAATCGGAATTTGAAAAAGGGGTTGTCATTAAATTCAATAGCTTATAGGTCACTAAAAAATTAACAAGTATATTATACAATAGTATTAATAATCGCTTCAGTACTTCCTTAGTAGAAAACGTATCTTTTGCAACTTTGCTCGACAGTCTTCGTTGAAAATTAGTCAGGGTACAATCGTGTAAAAAAAAAGGTTATGTCCAGAAAATGAAATAAAAAATTAAAAAAAGTTAAAACCGTTTGAAATCGGTGTGAAAGCTGATTATAATGTTATCAAGACCCTGGTACAATAACAAGGTAAAGTCAACTCTACAGCAACAACATACTGGCATAAAGAATGTCAAAAGCAACTGGCTGGTGTAAGCGAATGAAGGGAAGAGAACCCATAGAAATTTTCATTTGTTAGAAATTAAGTGGTGCAAGCATGGTTGAAGAGCGACTATTATTAGAAAAAATGCAAAAGCAAATGTAAATGATTATGGTTTGTTCTTAATATTCTGCTCTTTGCATCTCCTTCTGATAATGTATACGCAAGTGTGTTCAAAAAAAATTCAATCAGCTGATGAAATGACATAACCTTATTATTGAACCATGATCAATACGTTATGCCATCAGAGCTTGCGACGAAGTCAAACGGAGTGAACAGTTAAAGGTGGAGTGAGCTTTGCCAAAAATTCCTAGAACTGATTGGTTCATTATTATATATATTATTTCTGTAAAGCCTTTTTGTGTTAGTTCCTAATTTTCTGCTCTCATTTTGAACTAATATTAATAAATAAGGTATCGTTTTAAAGGTGGGGGTTAGCTCTACATGCAAAACCATGTTTAAGCGTATTTTATAAAAATTAATTCTTTAAAATAAACGATTTTGAATGCACAAAAAAATCAATTTGTACTGCAACGCTATTGTGACTGTGACATTCACATGCCTCGCGACATCTACATTTGAATACTAAGACTGAACAGTGCTAGAATAATTAAAGGCATTGCAAATATCACAGCGCAAATATCACATACCCACTGCGAGCGCGCTATCTACACTTGAACATTGCTAAAATAAGTGAATAAGACTGCGTTCACATTGGGTCATAAACCCGAGTTAAAGGGAAATTTTTTGAGTTAATTCATATTGATGTTGTTGTCAATCAACTCAAGTTTATGGCTCAACGTGAATGTAATATAAATGGTGGAATTTCAAAAAGCTGTTCGCGCATATTTGTATAATTTTTAGTGGTCTCACAGCAAGTGTAGCTGAAAATATTTTTTTTATAATTTGAGAAAAAGGTTTGAAAAATCCTGGACCTGGACTAATAAAAGGTTTCAAACCATTTTTGTTTTTTTTTTTTGCGAAAGGCCCTCACGGGTCCACCTAGTTAATTTATATTCATATTATTGTGCGAAAAGTTTGAAGAAGTATTCGTGTAAGTATGCCGAACTATTATCCCCGCAAGCATATTTGCGAAACTCAGTTAATGTGAACTCGAATGCGAATATTAGCGACATCCCTTATACACTTAACTATATCTACATATCTTTACGTATATAAATATGTATATTCTGTATTTTATGCTTAATCACATTTGACCTTTTTTAACGGATCAATGAATATTGAAGGCAACCAACAAACTTGTGAGCAGAAGTAAATTCAAAGCGTATTTGATATACATATGTGTGTATATAGTTATCATAAATAAATAAGTATATTAAAATATTAAATCCTATACATATGAATAAATATATATAATTGGGGGCATATGCCTTTGACAAGCGCTGATAAAGGATAAAGGACAACTTTCCAAATTAATCGAAAGTTGTAAAGCAAACCTTGACTTAATTTGTGATATTCGTATTTTAAGAAACTCAAAACTTCTAATTAATTGACGAATCAAGCTTTATGTCGACGTGAACAAAATCGAAACGGATATCGGGTATCATGTTTTATTATCTTTATATCAAGTTCCTTTCTTGTTTGTGCGCTCATTTCCATACGATATTTTGGTAACTGCTAATTCAGCTACTTCAAACTGGGAACAGAATTCAGAATCTCGTGACAATGCAATGTACGTGAAAAAATACCCGCTAAATGACGCATGGATCAACCTAGTTAGAAAAGTTCGCTTGAAATTGAATGTGAACTAACTTCCCGGTGACTTAGGAACTTGAATAGTTCCGGAAATGATAACCATACGTTCTGGAAAGAATTAGAATTCCGCTAGCTGGTGCGCTGAGGTATTTAGAATATTCGTTTGAGATTGGGAGATTTACGATCCAATTTTAACTATTCTCCAGGCGACCTAAGGGCTTGAAACACAGCACGTAATTCAGAACATGATGACATTACTCATTAATATAATTATAAATTCATGAAAAACGGGGTGAATTTTGCGTCCGATTTTTGATTAAATTTTCGGTGAGCTAGAGACTTGAAGCTATTATTTCAGAACCCGCAAAGCAATATTTCATAGAAAAAATTCTGCCAGAAGGCACTCGGATTGAGCTGTTAAAAAGTATTTTCAAATGTAAGATTAAAATCCCAAAATCAAAATTCAAAAATACCATAATTTTGTTTAAGCACAAATTTGTAGACATTAATACAAGCTGGTCTTTAAAAACTTTTTATTATTTTTTTTTTTCATATTTATCACCATCAGAAATTATAACAATTGTGCCCTATTCGCATGTTTGTTTTTAGGAAAAAATTCAAATATATACAAATACAAATCTTCACTATAAAGTGGTATCATACCACCCTAATCGCTCCTGTACGACTGTTTTGAAAGCTTAGAAAAATTGTAAGTTCCAAAGTTTTCTTTTAAGAAATGCTAAGAATTTGGGTATTATATTTTTCCCTCAATGTGGCAATTTTTTGCGAATTATCTAAATATACTGGCATTCATCCTTAACCATTTATACTTGTTTCAATAAAAGCTTTAAATGTTTATGAGATTAAAGGCCTAAAGCAGACAAAACAGGTGCCACATATGAACGTATGTAATATACGACATGCGGGAGCAAAGCGAAAGGAGAAACACAAACCGCCAAATCAATTACCAAACTGATATTGACCAGGCACAAAGTTCAATTTGTAAAACTATATACTTACAAACAGTCTATGTCAGTAACCATTTAGAAAATCATGTTCACACATTTGTTATGCTGATGGCTCGGGTAATATGTGTACGGCTGAAATCAAAACATTACCACTCATTCCTTTGGGATATTTTAAGAATTAATAAAAGATGAGGAATATGGTGTTTCGGGTGTTTTTCCGGTCCTGGCGTTGTTTATATGGAAATCAGCCAGAAAAAATATTTGTTGTACATCCTTTACGAAAGCATACATGTGTATGTATGTATGTATGTTAGCACAAACTTTAAGAGAGTAGTGTTTTCATATTTTTCTTGTCATCCATACCTCTAAGCTATCATTGACCTTTTTTTAAATTGGTATGTTTTGGTAAATGTTTAGTTTTACCCAGCAATAAAAAATTTTAACTGCACAAAAAGGGAGTTATCTTCATAGACAGGTTTTATCTCAATATTTTGTTGCAATGGTTTTGAAGGTAGGTATAAGGTTACCGTCCCGGCGAAGTTAGCACAAAAGGAAATGGTTTTTCTCCATATCCTCGAGGCAGTGATCAGAGAACACTCCGAAAAGCTGCTTAGCAAAAATTCCTGCGGCTAAGCAGGTACTGCTTGAACTGGCCAATTTGTAGGAAAAGACATGCAAGCGGCACACCACTAATTAGAAGTTATTTAGCGAAAAATTATTTCTTTAATATTAGAACTCTAAAATAAAAAAATAAAAACTTAAATTAAAACCAAAATGTTTATCGGTAAAGCTCGTTTTCAGGGCTGCGCAAACCATATGCACCTGCAGCACATTTTATTTTCGACTGAAGTAAAGGCGCAAAGAAAAATTTACTGTTCCAATACTAAAAAAAAAATAATTTTCATAGAACCCTCCTTTGCGTTCACAATGTAAGTATAATTCATAATTCATCAAAGTTCCTGACTTCGAAAGCCGAAGCTCTTCAGTACGGAGCTCAGACACTTCATGTTATAGAAGTTTACAGCAATAACAAAGAATACGTTTTTAAATACTGTGAAGCACTGAAAAATATTCATATTCAGAATTGCTTCCTCAATACAAGTGTTCTCGAACTTAATTCAACCAAAGAGGAGACAACATACGAGCGCGTAATTTTGAAGAAGACAGTCATGGAACCGTATCCAAGTCTTACAAGAAATACAAAAAGGTTTAAATGAACATGAATTTTAATTCAAAACACAATGTAAGGATTGGTTTAAAAGGCTCCGAAATATATATATGTATATAAAAAAGTGATGAGCTGGGAAAATCTAAAGACTATACCAAAACACTTAAGATCGAAAATGGGTGGGTTAGAAAAGAACTTAATAGAAATTTTTATTTATATAAAAAAACAAAATCTCTGATAATTCAAAACCTGAATTTAAATACTAATTTCAAGTATTTTGAAGTATACATTTGTTTGAAATTTAGCTTACCAACTTTAAAAACTACATCTTTCTTCTTCTTTAAATGGTCATCTAACCGCCTGGGCGATTTTGACCGTCCAACATAGCACGCCAGTCGTTTCTTCGTTGCGCCAACTGGCGCCAATTGGAAACACCGCGGGATCGCAAATCTGTCTCTACTTGGTCCTTCCATCGGAGTGGTGGTCTCCCTTTTCCTCTGCTTCCACCGGCGGGTGCCGATAAAAATACCTTCTGGGCTGGAGCATCTTCGCTCATTCGCACTACGTGGCCTAGCCAGCGAGGCCGCTGTGTTTTAATTCGCTGAATTATGTCGGCGTCTGCGTACAGCTCATCATTAAATCTTCTTCGGTACTCGCCGTCGCCAACGCGTAGAGGTCAAATCTTTCAAAGAACCTTTCTCTCGAATACTCCCAGAGCCGCCTCATCAGATTAAAAACTACATACCTTCCAGAAAATCTTTCTTACTTCGAAAACTATGTACAAGCCGATGGTGCTTATGTGAATTGTTATAAACCTCGAACTGCTTCAATTAAAAACAAAATATTAGCATCAAAAATCCACAAGATTAATGAAAGTAAATAAAATGTTATAAAATTATATCTTAAATACAATCTTAAATTGAAGATTTCCTGTGAGAAAAAAAGGTATCTATGCCCTGCAGTCAACTGCCAAACTGGTTAGTAAACATTCCAGTTCAGAAACTAGAATTTCGTAGCCTTATTCATATCAGTTTGAGCGACTGTAACGTTTCCGCTATCATAAGCAGCAACAACCCTCTAAAATTGCCCATACATGCATGCTCGAGCGAAAAATAAAACAATTCAGTATTCGGCCCGCTGTCGTTCAGTTAACAACGCCGTCTTACATTTTAGTTTTCTCTTCATCTAATATTCTGAGTATTTAAATATTCATTTAATTAATTTCATGCAAATAATATTTCTTATAGAAACTCATAATTTTTTTGAGGATTTCGTGCTTCAAATAGTGGTTCCAGATCATGCACGTACGGGCATGTCAACAAAATCACTCTTATTTTTTGCCATGTCGCTACTGCATAACGGCGTACAGCGACGCAAAACCGAGTAAGCATTGCTCAAATGAAACCACGAAAAAAAGTGAAAACGAAACGATCACTTCTCAAAGCAATTCAGTAAGTAAATAACATTTATTTTTGCAATATTCAAAGTAACCTTTTTCTGATGAGAAATTTTATAACAAATTCATAAAAAAATATTGAATTGTTTTAATTTTTCAGGGTTGACTTATTGTGATTGTGAAATGCAGTTTTCGTAATAAAATAACAATGAAACTCCAACGGAATCATTTAGAAGCTGTTAAAACGAAATTGACGAGCAGAGGCACATACAATAACAAGGTGCTTAAAATAGCACTTGTTTAAAAATTTTAGTTACTCTGAACTTCCATATTATGTACTAGAATTCCATACTCGAGTTACCTGCACGGTTATTTGCAAAGAACTCAGAAACTTATAATTTTCTCAATAAAAAGCTAATTTTTGCTTGAATTTTCTTAATTCTATATTCAGATATTTTTACAAGTATGGATTAGATTCTCTCTGAGATTAATATAAAATGTTTCTAGAAAGTTTAAAGACTTCTGGCTGTGAAATCAACTGTAAAATTTATTGAAAAAAGGATTATTTAAAACAGAAGAAATCTGATTTTTATAAATGTTTTCCAAGAGCAAAATTGCTATGAATAGCGGCTATACTTTTATTGAAATTTGTTTCAATTGTTCAATATGGTGATATAATATTTTTTTATAGACACATATAGTATGCAAATTAGTATGGTGCTGATGCAGAAGCGGACAACTGCCATCTCGTAGGACATAGCCGTGTTAAAAATACCAATTGCTAATATGAAAAAATACAGAACTCGAACTAGTTCAGCGGGTGTGGCAAACTAGTATTTGACTAGAATAAAACTAGTAGAATTGACTGCAGGGTAGTTAACTAGTGAAAATCAAATCTTATTAGTTGGCAATTTTTATCTTGTTCTCTCACAAGTCACTGAGTTCCCTGCAGGGTATCCTTCCTTTTAAGTTTGCAACTTTGTATTTCCAAAACAAACTGTTTGACAAATTTGCTTTGCTCATGCTTGCCTTGCTTTTGGCTTTTATTTTCTGCTTGAATGGTTTGAATGCTCACCAATGGCAAAGAGAACATTGAACAGTCTCTGCATATTCGGTTTTACACAGTTTAAAGTATAAAGCCGTAATACTTGTGTGTACGAAGATACCAATGAACTAAGAAAACAGAAAAAAAGGCGTAACAGAAATGTACCATAAATTTGCTATGATTGCTCATGGCAAAATTTCCAAATTTTTTTTTATCTCTTACCACCTTTAGATATTTTGGTTTTCGTACATAGTGAATTTTAACCTTTCGTCGGTGTTTTTTAAATTCGTTCACAATTTTCCAATTTACCTACATACTCGTACACACATGAGACGAACATTTTCTCTTCTGCAAATATGTAAATAAATATATACATAAAGATGCAGCACCACACAAAGTTGATACTTTTCAAAAGGAAATTCTAAACTCATTCTCTTCTAAGACCTCAGCCAAAATATTTCTAAAAAATATTAAAATTTATGTGGGCTGGATCAAGTTAGAAATACCTTCAAAAATCCACTTTGTATACCTTTCATGAACATGAAATGGTATTATAATTTTGATCCGATGTTTGTAAGTATGAGAAGAAGAAGAAGAGAAAGACCCACCGATTTAGCCATGTCCGTCTGTCTGTTTGTACGCAAACTAGTCCCTCAGTTTTTGAGATATCTTGATGAAATTTGGTATGGAGCCGCCATTGCATGAGATTAATCATCCGTCGGAATCAGCAAGATCAGAGCAATACAACGCATATCTCCCATACAATCGATAGTTTCGATAAATGGGTTTTGGCCTATAAATTTTGCAATTAAAAATCTAGGAACGTAAAGTTTTGCAGGTTTGGTACTTATTATCTATGTAATGTGTGTAGTAAAAATCAGCCAGACCGGACCTACATAACATATACAATCGATTGTTCCGATAAATGGGGTATCTTTAAATGATCAGTTTTGCAGAGTTTTTACTAATGGTGAGTAAGGATCGGACCCTTAAAACCGTTATGCGTATTCATGAAGGGTATAAAGTCTTCGGCACAGTCGGAGACAGCCCTTTCCTTACTTGTTTATTTATAAAAATATTTTGAAAAAAAAAAATTAACAAAAGACCAGATCATATGATAAAACAGTCACCCCCATATTCATAAAAAATAAAATCGGTTTTAAAATGACATTTGCATACAATTTTTGAATTATAAGAGCTTTATGAACCTTTTTGATGATTTATTAATAAGGGGGTTAGAGTATAAAAGGTAAGCATAAAAAAGCTTGAAGATTTTATCAACGCATTCCCAAAAATGAGATTTATGACGTTGCGTTGACTATATTTCGGTAGGTTTGTGAAAAACTTTAATTGCTAAACCAAATCTTTACCGATTTATACTTTTAAGGTAAAATGTGAATGATATTTTCCAGATGTTGAGATTTCTAATAAATTTAACCCACTCTGACCTAATTTTTGCACATCGCCGATATTAGCACCTCACTGAAGAGAGGGAAATTATCGCTGATTTTTCCCGAATCTACATCGAACGAACATTGTCTTATTTCAACCCTTATAACTATTATCAAAGAATTATGGAGTTTTTTTGATATTTTTTAGTTACTTCGAAGATAGGTCAAGGCAAAATGAGATAAGCCAAGCAAGACTAGGAGCAACTATAAGACCCTTTTTATTTCTTATAAAATTAACCCATTTCAGCAAAATTTTTTGAAATTCTAAGAAACCGCACATGAACATGATATTAAGAAAGTATCTTATTGCCATTGTTATTTATCAGTTATTACAATTTAAGGAAATCCTTACCAATTCAGCATCCTTAATTATATGAAAAAACTTTTTTATCACCTCTTTAATTTTTTGGGGAATCAGGTTATTTTTTCAAGACCTAGTAATAAAAATAATTATTAAATTTATTTTTTTATTTATTTAGCCAGTGAAATACAATATAGAAATCGTTACAGGCTAAGTAGTAAAGAGACTAAAACTAAATAATCATAAAAACGAGCATTACTTATAAAATAGATTTAACACTTCCATGAAGCAATTTTTTGAAAAAAAAAAAATGTATCTCAACATATCTGGAGATCCTGTTGAACTCACTCAAGGCCCTATTAATAGGCGAATTTTGAGAATGTAGAGTTCTAAGAACGCCAACATAGAACATTTCTGTGTGTCGCAGATGTTTGGTAGGAATATTGAAGGAAATTCTTCCAAGGAGAACAGAACAGTCAACAATTCCAGTGACTACATCGAAAACGAACGACAGACACATAATTGTTCTCCTCCTCTGTAGCGACTTTAGGTTTATCAAAAGACATCTGGATCCGTAATCAGGCACATGGTCTGAAAATCGTAGGCTTCGAAGCGCAAAACGTAAAATACATTTTGAATACGCTCAATCCTTGTGATATGGCATTCAAAGTAAGGAGACCAAATAAAAGAAGCGTAATCGAGCCTAGAACGAACAAACGCCATGTACAGTAATTTGAGCGAATATGGGTCAGCAAACTCCAAGCTGTGGCGTCGCACAAAAGCAAGCATGTAATATGATTTTGAAATTATGGAGCTCATGTGTCTAGTAAATGAAAACTTTGAGTCGAAGATTACTCCAAGGTCTTTGATTTCACAAACAGTTCGAAGGAGCAAGATGGTGATATTGTACGAAGTCTGAATGATGTTGTTAGATTTAGCAAAGGTAACATGAAAACATTTTTTTATGTTCAACGAAAGTCTATTTTCCACGCACCATTGGTTTATATTACCAATATCAAGTTGCATCAACATAGAATAGTGGCAGCCTCTAATAGCGGATTAAATCTTAAGATCATCCGCATAAAGCAGACATTTAGCAGAGGAAAAACAGGCACTGATATCATTAATAAACAGAACGAACAATAGTGAGCCCAGTATACTACCTTGTGGTACCCCCGAGATAGCGATAGCAAAGGCAAAGACTTGACACCATCAATTACGACCGAGCTGCGGCGATTAATAAGGTAAGATGTAATCCATCTCAAAAACAGCTAGTGAAAGTAAATAAAAGATAATTTATTTATTAGTATACTGTGGGAGACCCTATCGAACGCCTTGGAGAAGTCAGTATAGACAATGTCAACCTGTGCTCAGCTGGTGTGTTAGCCACTTTGTCACCAAGAAAAGCTGCGGAAGGAAAACTGGAGTAAGTCTTTTACGAGTTCACAAATTGCCAAAACGCTTTTGAGTTTGTCTTTAAATTGGATTCGATGTTTCACATATAGTTCCTATGCAAGAATTTTTCCAGCCATAGGAATTTCTTAAAAAATTCCTTGTACAGACTATAGTGGGCAATATTATTACTTTTTCTGAATTTACAAAAATATTTGTTTTTCGTGTTTGAAAGTCTAATAAGAGTTGCATCATGCCGGGGAACTTTGTACTCTTTATTACATACTCTTATTCGTCTTACTTTTCTCTTTCGCACAAACGGGGATGCCTTAATTAGCTTGTAATTCAAACCTTACTTATCTCTACGTGTAATATAACTGTAACAGGTCGATGTCTGTACATTGCAGATATTTAAGAAAAATCTATAGGAGGGATCTTTATTGAGCCAATAGAAGCCAAGCCAACTGTTTTTAGAATTTTTGTCTGTCTGTCTGTCTGTATTAGTCGCGCATCACGCACAAACTGTTTAATGAAATTGAATGGAAATTTTACCGTTGGATTAATAGACGTTCTATTAAAGTTTAAGCTTTCACCTGCTTCGATATCTCAACCAGTTTCGGAGAGAACGACTGATATGTGGACCAAGGTGACCCAAAATATGTAAGTACAATATGGGTATCAAAAGTCAGAGGATGATCAGTGCTGCAATGAGCGATATAATAAAGTTACATATTTTATCTGGTGTGGATATTATTGTTCAAATCGAAGACAGTCTATTATTAGTTCTGAGACGCAACGAATCGACCCGGGCTAACTAGTAATAAATAAATTTTAAAAAAACCATCGATATAAGAAACAACGCTTTCACATCGCCATTATTTAAACTTTCATACTAAGTCTTGCCATGATTTCGCAAAATGTCTACTTCTATAAATAGTCGGTCTCTTGTCATTAAGAGGAATGTGCGAATTAACAAATTTTCAGTAAATTGTGTCACTGGACTAGCCATTGAATGTTCTACATTTGATAAAAATCAGGAGTATCATACGTACAGGGAAACAATTTTATTTTGTTACCAAGGTTACTTCAATTAACCTAAATATACTGATTTTTCAAAAACATTCAACTTCTGAACTTCAGCTTCCAACATGTTTAATTTAGGACAATCATGGTTCTGGCAAGGGGCGAGGAGATGTACTGTACGAAGCTAAATTTTTTAATTTAACAAAATTTGCAGCCAATACTGGTAAGTCAATAAATATTTCGAATTTCATTGATACTATAGCCACATTAGTTAATGAAGTTAATGATTTATCACAAATTCCATTTTTTTAAATGGTTTTTATTGAAAAAGTGGTTATGGCTATACTTCGACTAGTTCGTTTTTAGTCTGAAACCGTCAATAGTAGTACAATAATTTCTCACCGTGTATTTTTTTTTTTTTTTCGTTTACTGAATAGTTCCTTTAGTTGGTTCAGCTACTTGTATGTGAATAAGTCTTATAAAGTTTCACATTCTCTCTAACGCACAGAAATTCTTTGAATTCAGCGTCGCATATTTACATGAATGTCATACTATGTATGCATGAGTAGGCGAGATCTTTTTTGCAACAAAATTTCCCAAGGCGCTTATAGAAAACATATTTGCTACATGTCCACATACATACATATACATATTTGCTTGTTGAATGATTCTTTCACTTATCCATACGTAACCTCCGGTAAATTTATCATAACTTAAATAATGCGCATAATTCTACATCTCTACTTACCTATATTCGGAGTATGTTTGCAAAAATAAATATGAAAGTTCATATGTTTTTCTACAGTTGAAGGATTCTATCAAGGATTCAAGAGTACTTGTGCATGTATTGGTCAGCAGTTGTGATGTGAGCTTCTCAAGTTTTAGTTGTCGATCTTGTCATCTTCTTATGCATGTATTTTTTGCATTTTTTTATTTAAAGCTCATACAACTTATCACATACAGATACCGTAAAAATATATCTAGAAGTGTATAACTTGTGGCCTTATAGTTTTACTGAACAAATTTTCTTAATTTATGTAGGACCTCATTGCACTCCCCGTCCAGTAGTGGGAGTGTGTTAAAGTACGACACCAAAGGTACTAGGTTGAGAGGACAGACGAAAAATACTTTAGAGTTGAGAGTATTTCACAAAAGTGTTTTCGCCAAGCCTTCGGGTATTCAACTCTCACGATAATCATAATTTGCCACTGGTATATTCTAAGCCCCAGTTGTGAAGCTCAGATCATATCTTTTATATACGCTGATGGCAGTGATATCATCAGTATTTAAGAAAACTCACTATCATCGAGGACGGGATCAACTAACTAATACCTATCTTTCTTGGCAGCTACATTTTTGAAACGATAGTCCTTATGTGTATCTAGAAATAACAGTAAACCAAGAGAATATCGTCAGATACTACTTTAGACAGAGTGGGCCTTTTAGAATTAAGACCCTCTCATGAAAGATGGAACTCACCTTAATAATACCAATCTTTATATATAGCTTGTTCGATGACAATATCATATGAGGGATTATTTGGAATACTCGAGAGAAAAGTTATTTGCAGAACTTATGAATGTATGTATATATGATGCCCACGATGAATATGAACGCAGAACTAACTATGAGCTGCCGACCAATAAATTAGCAACTAAAAATAAAGTACTTTTTTTTTTCAAGTTATGGCCCTAAAAATATTTTTCGAAATTTCGTCTCAAGTTATGCAGCTGTACTCACAGAGTAAGCAATCATTTAAAAGGTTTTTGTAAATGAAGACATATTCAGCTTAATATTATCGTGATTACAGTAATCATATTTTCTGACTTTATTTCAAATTCAGATTACAGTAATAATGAATCCACTGAAATATGGTTACAATTGCAGGAATCGTAATTTCAATTTTATAAATTAATTAAAAAGTAAAAACAACTAGTAGACCCGCCAAAAGTTGTTCTGCTCCAAAATTTACTTGACTCTCCCTTTTCATTAGATCAATATTCTTCTGCCTGACCACCTTCCTCTTCTTCCTCTTTATCTGCTTCTCCTTTTTCATATCGTTTATGTCTTATTCAATTTACCCTGTCAGTATTACTATGACTATTGCTCTCACTCTCACTTTCACTATCACTATCCCTGTCACTACCACTATCACTATCCCTATCACTATCCGTCTCGCTATCCCTATTCCTATCCTGGTCCCTATCCCAGAGACATCTGCTTGCTAACACCCTAATCAACACTTTAAACTTGACACCCATATCGTGGAAACATCTTCTAGGGCCATATCTGGTCCACATTTTGGTCAATATCTCGAAAACGGTGTCTCACATGGGACTAGGAACTTTTCTTTGGTCGATCCCTCATCATCACCTTTCATTTGATATTGAACAAACACCATCTAGGGCCCCACTTGGTCCACATTTTGGTCAATATCTTGAACAAAGGGGGTATCCTTTTTAAAGCATTCATTATTACCTTTCAATTGATACCCATATCGCATAAACCATCTATCGAGTAAAATTTTGTTAGAAACGTTCCCCAAAGCAACAACACATGTTCCAAATATGAAACAAATTGGTTAAGCGGTGTAGTATTTTAGTGGCCTACAATATACGGAAAACTCAACAAAATTGCAAAATCGTGACCTCTCAGCTGTATTAATTTTTCGGTAGCTACAACTAAAAGTTTAGAATATTTTTTTTATAGAATAACCTCAGAGAAGGTCCAAAAAAGTACTTTTCACATAATCTAAATCCGTTTAGCCGGTTAGACATTCATCGCAGTCATACAAAAGACATTTCCTTTATATAAATATCGAAGATCTTTGTCCTTGTTGGCTAAAAAATGTTTGATCCAAAAATTTTATCGAACTACAACCATCGTTAGCCAGACACCTAAGCTAAAGATATAATTAACAATGGTTTAAAAAATGGCGTCGTAATTTAAATTACAGTTATCGTAATCCTAATAACCTAAATTAAAGATTACAGTAATCCTTTTTCAGAGAAACCTGCTTAAAGCTTGGTGGCTTAACAGATCACTTATAGGTATATGATGCGCGGTTTCTTTGAACTTAAAACTGAGACTACCTTACTTGAGCTTTCTTTGAATTATGTTTAAAATGCACATCTGCTGGGAGAGATAATCATATAAAATTACCAAAGTGCAATTACTTCTGTTTTAAATTTATTGTTCGTAGTGTCACCTGGCAGCCCTACCATTCATTGACACTTGGCTACTAAATATTATCTATCTATGAACTATGAAGAGAGCGTACTCTTCGGGTCATCAACGAAGCAACATGAAATTATCAGCTTCAATAAATTAATAATCAAATCAATATATTTCAATATACTTTTAAACTATCAATAGATACATTGGAATTAAATGTATTAACTAATTCTAATCGTAATATATATATTTATTTACTCGGAAGAACCTGTCGTAAGTAAAGCCATCCCCTTGACAGTACTTGCTCATTTGTTTCAAGTATTTGCCAATTCTGCCAATAATTTGTTTTCCCATATTTCTGCCTAAATTGTATATCCAATTAACCGTACTCAATCTCTAACTGTCAGATAAACAACAACTTTGACCTGAAGCAACGATATGTCATATCAGTGAGTAGTTGTTTTCGCATAACTTTAAACAATGGTAAGTTTTTGTCAATACTTTCATACTTTCAAATATTTTACAATTGAAAATTTGTCATATCCCAGTAGAACTTGAAGCGAGATCTCCCCAAGCGATGAATTAAAAAGAGCTCCCTTTAACATCCATTTGGAACAATGGAAGATAATTTTTTCGTTTTCTGCTCTTATGCTACTCTTTGTGGAGGAAAACGGGACACATCCCCAAGCGATGAACAAGACAGTACTCCCCTTAACATACTTTCGAAACGATAACAGAGATTTCTACACTTTGTGCTCCGAGTTTACTAATCTTGGAGCAATAGAGGAGACCTCCTTAAGTGCATAATAAACCATTACTCCCTTCTATATATTTTTGGGGCGAAAGTAGAGATTTCTCCAACTTCTACTCCCGGCTAACAACTTTTTGAGTAAACCGAATTTCTCTGTCAACAAAAGAAAAAAGTTCAACAAAATAAAAAAGTTTGAGTCGTAAAAAATATAATATCAGATTCGATACCATTTGTGTTTGTTCAATTTTTTTATATGAATGTTATTTGTGCAATTTTCCATAATTTATCCCATTCTTCTGGTATGCTGGGGGCATTTATTTGCTTCCATGTCATTATTTGCTTCCATAGAAGGATTGAGGCATGATTCTACAAAGAACTTTCATTGGCCTTTTAGGAGCAATATGAAATGTATCCCTCATTACTCTCCTGGTAGGTCTTCTAAAATTCTACAAAACTCCCCAATTACTCGATTGAGATTCATAAAAACGTCATAGCTTAAACTCCATTATTGTTTTTTGTGAGGTGAAATGGAGTTTTTCTATTACTCGCCCTTCTAGGACATGCAATGTTAAAAAAGAGTACACAAAATTATATGGTAATACACAGAAGTATAGGGAGTAATGCGGAGTAATCCAATACTCTCAAGGGAGTACTCCGGGATTAATAAAACGATGATCCCTGGTTCTACCGGGATACTACTCGAAAACAAGTTTAAATATTTGTGCCTTCTATTTTTAAGAGCACCACACATGACAATGCTGTAGTTCTTAAAGGTTAACATAACATAAGAAGGCTAGTTGGAAAACCTTACTGTTGTGATTACCATAAAGAGATTTGAATAAAAGTGGTTCATTAATCGGAATACTCTACAAGTTCGGGTACTAGTACCAAAGGTATGCAAGTGTATTAACTAACGGGGTACAACAGTTTGGGTACTGATATCAGGTAGCTCGTAGAACAATACAAAGCATGGGTTGTAGGAACTAGTCGTAATGGACTCCCTCAGAACTAGTGAAGTCTATTTTTAAAGTATCTACTTGTTTTCTCTGAGGGTAGCAAAGTTCATCACTACATTTATTAGCATGTTTCTTTACGGGTACCATATCATTACATTTGTTGCGAAATTTCAATCATTTTTGAGGTCATTTTTATGTTTCCGAAGTTAACTATGCACCATAAGGTATGTAAAATTTTTTTTTTTACGAGTTTCCGCATATTCTTACTGACCATTCCTGGTTGCTGTTGTTATTGCAACCGTATCCTTTTATTATTTGTTATTTAAACAATTTCAATTTTATGTTATTTAGTTCATGTTGTTCATCTTCTTTGGCCGTCCTGCGTTGAGCTCCATTACATTACTTTCAAATAGGTTCGTAGTAAAATAGGTCAGAATTATTTAGTACTTTGATTTCCCTTTATTGATTGCTATACCACATGAATTTCGTTTTGTCAGTATGTAACCACATTCGAATATCGTAAAATGGGAAATAGCTCAGTATGTTATGATATTTCTAGTGCACATATTGTGAGCTAGCGAGATTTAGTGCTAATACCTCAACTGCGATATTGCAGAAGGACACCAAAATTTAAGTTGTGTAATACAAAGCTGAAAATGGTTTCGTACAACATCATGTTTATAATATTTTTGGAACACCAAATCCAACTTTGGTCCGCTGCGAGATGTTTCTGTGTACATAATTGAAAACAGAAGAAGAGGTGAACTCATCAATAAATAAACCATCGAAATGAGCGAGTTAATCAGCGATCACTAAAATTATGTCCATCTAGCAAACTTTTCAGCCTTTTAACTGAATTCTTCTATGAAAAATAGCAAGACGCTAGCATCACAAGGAAATTTTTCCGTTAAGAAGCTGCCGACGAAACTGCTTATTCTGCACTATTCTCCAATGAATTCGCTAATAGCAATTAGTAACCTTACAGTATACCCAACAAGTTCTATCATATTTCTCACTCACGGTGTGGATAATATGATGACTCCAACAAGACCGGAAAGTAAGTGCTACCTTAAGACTCTTTCGTTGCCAGTTAAAGGAAGAGCGCTGTCTACAGGTGCTTTCTCTCTCAATGGCGCGATATACAACAGGTATATCATCATAAACCTCCTAAGAGATTTTTGCGCCAAGCTTCTCTTCCAATTTGTGGTGTTCCCTACAAATTGGTGGGACTTACAGTTTTTTGCCGACTCCGAACGGCATCTACAAAGGAGACGAATTTTTTCTGAGAAGCCTGTCATGGCAGAAATACACTCGGAGAGTTTGCCAAACCACTGCCGAGGGGCGACCCCGTTTTGAAAAACTTTTTTCAAATCACTTTTGATGTTACCTGTACCAGGGCTCGAACCATGGACCTTCGGTGTGGTAGGCCGGCAACACTACCTTCACACCACGGCGGCCGCCGTGCAGGTGCTTTGTTATTAAGAATTATCGTCACTCAAAAACGGTAGAGAGGCCTTGTCACTTTAAATTGTTATAGGTATGCACAGCCAACAATGCCAAGTGGAAAGCTTTTTCAGTTCACCATACAAAAGGTGAAAAGCTTTCAAGGAAAAAGACGTCAAACAAATTAAAATTTGTATTTATTTATAAACAAAATAAACACAAATGGATAAAATAAAACACTCCATCTATTATTAGGGTCGCTAACCCAGTGTTGAGAGACACATCCCCGATAAGTCCCAAAGGTGCTGAGGCATTAATAGCCCATCCATGACAGGGAAGTCACCTGCTATTTCGATTCCCTGTAATCGAATATATCAGAGGTGTAAGGACCTCCTTCGCTGAATAGCCGATCCAGCTTATCGGCGGTTTCTTTTCCCTGCATGTTTTGATGCGCCGGCAGCCATATTAAAGAGACCTTGCCTTGACTTGCCTGGTTCATGGTCCACTCTCCTTAGGCCCGAAATTATCGCTATTGACCCGAGAGCACGAAGGGCCGGCTGGTTATCAGACAAGATTCCAATCGCATTTTTTGACGATAAGGGTATAACTGCGATGCCATTTTGGATCCGTCCATGGTAACTGAAATGTCGAATTTCCCTATTTTTCTAGTCATTTCTCAAAGACTTAAGACCAAATAAACAAGAACACGAACAATCATGGTATGTGCCTACGGACATGAATCCAGCTGATCTAATTTTTAGAGGAATGTCGATGGATGGGTTGATCGGTTGTCAGCTGTGGTGGCATAGACCAGATTTCCTCCTGCTCCCAGAAAGCATGTGGCCAAGGCTGCCAGATGGCAACCACGAGAAGATCGAAACAGAGGTAAATTAGGAATGTCGGCAGATAAAGAGAGGACGAAAAGGTGAGCAACAAGTTACGGCTCATGTTGGCACATTACTCACAAAGGAAGAGTCATTACTATGTCGATACTCATCCATCACTCGTTTCATAAGAGTGACAGGATGGATATTTAGATTTACGGAAAATTGTCGAATAGCGTTGGCAGACAGATGTAAGCAACATTTGAGCGTTAAGGAACTGGATGAATCATTAGCCTTCTAGATCAGACAAGAGCAATGGGACTATTTTGCGGACGGCATCCGAAAATTAGTGATTGCCGGTGAGGACAGGGATTCAGCTAAGGTTATTAGGCTATCGAACGCAATTACAGTATTGGCTCCGTTTATCCAAAATGATATAATGCGTATGAGTGGGCGGTTACAGCAAGCAGATTTGCCTGACTGCGAGCGTAATCCAGCGATACTCCCAGTGAAAGGTAGATTGACTTGGCTTATTGCGCCATCAACGCACTTGAAACTGTTGCATTGCGGGGCGCAACAGCTTACATCGACTTTAAGACGGAAGTATTGGATTATTGGTATATGAGCATTAGCAAGATCTTTGGTTAAGAGTTGTTCAACGTGTGAAAGATTGCGGGCGAAAATGAGTCAACAAATGATGGGAAATATGCCAGCTTGGTTATATAGCGCTTGCTTCAGACTTAACAACCAACCCTTTCTTAATGGCATTCATTGGATTTACCCCACGTTATGGACATTGTCTTCATCTTTGGAGCGATAATGGACGAAATTACGTCGGTGCTGAGCGAGAGCTAGGTCATATGTTACAGACTGGGAAAGATTTAGATCTGTTCGAGTCATTGTCGACGCGACAAACTGTATGGCATTTTATTACTCCATCAGCTCCACATCAGGTAGGTTTATGGGGGGCAAGTCGGTCAAACACCACTTGCTAGACTCTTGACAATAGAAGCAATACAGACTTTATTGGCGGAAATTAGTGCAGTCCTAAACTCACGTCCATTATGCGCCCAGAGTGCTGATCCTCGGGACTTAAATCCCCTCACACCGGGACATATATTGATTGGGGAAGCATTGGTTCCTACCTTAGGAGAGCAAATTCCAGCAGAACGTCCGGGGAATCGTCTTAACTACTGGCGATCTCGGCAGCAGATCACTCAAAGATTCTGGTAATTATGGAGTGATAGCTATTTACATGAGATTCAACAACGCCCCAAATGGAGTGAGGCTAGACAAAACATGAAGGTAGGGGACTTGGTGCTCATCAAGGATAAATCTATGCCACCTACACTTTGGAAAATGGGACGAGCAACAGCATTACATCCTGCCAGCCATGGTTTGGTACGCAATGTAACCGTATCGTTGAGAGACCTTGCATAGTTCACGTAGCAATTTATACAGTTATAACAGCAATCAGCGTTCTCACCTATTTCAAATGATCGGCAATCAATTTTCACTACCTTTAATCATTAACTAAAACTATCACTATGGGAACACTAATTACGGGAGGAGTTGATCTAGGGTTTTTTATTAATCTAATTTGTTATTATAACCACTTTGTATTTTTATAAATATTAAAAATAATTGCTTACATTCACATATGACATAGTATTTTGATTATCCAAATATATTTTGTGAATAACAAATAAAATTTTTAAACAATATTTCATTAATTAAATATATACCTGGGGGTCAATTCTGGTTTTGCATTATTGCCAAGTGAAAAGTATATAAGTCAATTCACCACGATTTTCGATTCTCGTTTTATTTCAAATTTTTGACTTGAAGTGGAGTGAAAAAAGTTAACGCCAATATAAATTTGGTGTTAACGTCAAAATTTCAAAAATTTCAAATATCGCATTTTTTATAAATTTGAAAATTTTAAGTGATAAAAATTACTTATATTTCTCGCATGGGATCAGTGAAGTGAAGAAAGGAAAACATCAAGTGATAACTAAAGTGAAAAGATTTATTTCCCTTCACGATAACGCAAATTGACCCACTGAGCAAGAATTGACCCACTGAGCTGTAAAGGAATTGCTTTTTCTCGTTGCTAGATAGCTATGATAAGCTAGATAGCTGAATCCCGTCACTCGACTTTGAAAAAGTGAGAACTAAAATATGCCGGCCTTGCAATCCTATCAATCGTTTCAATTAGCTAATGACTAGGAAGATAGGCTCCTAGCCATTCGGGAGCAATGATCTTATTTATATCATTTCACCTCTCATTACCCATCTTCTCCTTCCTTACGTAAGGAGGGGTGAAGGTTCCACTGATCATACCAAATCAGTACCACGACAGTTGAACAGTACCGCAAGGGAATACTGGAGCGTACCGGGTTCATATCCGGTAAAGGATTTGACAGTCCTTCCGATGACACTCCCCAAAACCTTTGGGAAAGTTATTTTGTCGCTAAAAACAACAACAACAATATATCATTTCCCTTAACAGCTGGGCTTTAACATTTGCTTCTCCTGTAAGGATGGAAAAGCAGAAGAAGGGAGTATTTTGGTTAAAGAGGACAAGTTTTATTCACAGAAAAAATTATCGATCTGGCGCAGAATCATCCTTACCAACGAGTGATACTTTGTGCTGAACAAATAATTGAAAAGTAATGTCCTCTTTCTACGAAAAAAGATCGCCTGTACGCCTTTTAACTTATAACTTTTAATCACGGACGCCACCGAAATACCGTACTTGGACCGAATTGGAGTATTAGATAAATATCGTTATTCTAAATTTATGCCTGTGGTAAGGGACGACTGAAATCAAAAGCTTAGATAATTCAAAGCAATCGTACTAGAATATGCCAGTACTGGAACGTACCAGATCCATATTCGACAAACGAAGCAATACTCTAAAGGCGATCTCGTATTTCAACACAGTCCATGATTTTGAGTAGTACATCACGACAAGTTGTGAGACGACGTTATATCTCAGTTTCTACTCCAAAGGAGCGGTAGGTAAAGCTACTTTATATGGCTCCAAGCTTGAGGGGAGGTGTTGGGAGGGATCTTTTCACCGGACCTGGGACTAGAGATCTCCTTCCGTCTTCCCGACCACTGCAGAGTGTACCAAGCGGAAATGCTGGCAATACACGGCGCGGTGAAAAGTTTGGTATCCATGCCCCAAAATGGTAAACGGATTTATATCTTCTCAGACAGTCAGGCCGCACTTAAAGCCTTGAACTCATACGTCGACAATGCAAAGTCGTTAACTGAAAGTCGCAGATCTCTCAACGAGATGGCTCAGCACTTCAGTATTACCCTTATTTGGGTACCTGGGCATATTGAAGGTAACTGCAGAGCGGATGAGCTGGCCAGACGGGGTACCACCACCCATCTCATTCCAGGAAATAGTTCGGTAGGCATACCCATGGCCTCCTTTAAATTTAGTGTCAGCACAAACACAATGAAGATTGAAAATATGCTCTGGTCGGGGCTCTCGACGTGCGAGATATCCAGGCTAACCTGGCCTTCTTACAACAAAGGACGTACAAATTCCCTGATGTCCCTTAATAAATCGGGCTTTTCATCCCTGGTAAGGGTTCTAACAGGGCACTGTTTAATAGGCACTCACGGCGCCAGAATGGGCGCAATGTCTAATGATTACTGTCGCAGCTGCAGATGTATTGAGGAGGAGGAAAGTGTTCAGCATCTGATGTGTCAATGCCCTGCTCTTAGCAGGGACGGTTAGCTATCCTTGGCCAACCGTTTCTCGATGACCTCGCTGAGGTATCAAAAATAGAAATAAAAGCGTTATCCAAATTTATTGACTCTACTAAGTGGTTCGATCCCCTTGGGTGTGAGTTGGTTTCCTCTGGCGTCGACGGTAGCACGACCGTGTGAGTCGACTGGACCTCTTCAGCTTTCTAGAGATCATTGAACTCGATTACTTCAGGGTTGTTGGATCGGCTGACTGTAAAACGGCTGAGCTGCTGTCGGCGTCAGGGATGACTTGCTCGCATCTCTGGGGCACGGAGGTGGGTAGAGACCGTAATGGGGGTCACAAGGGGCCTATTTAATGGCCTAAGTGTCGGGCAAATCCAGGTACTCTGTCCTGCCCCTGCAACCTAACCTAAGGATACTTTAAGTTTCTCGACTGGCATTATTTTCAGTGCTAACGCTGTTATACGAAGTTTATTATTTTTTCCCCGCCAGAAGGTTTTGGGTAGTATTGTCGAAAGTGACAGTCCTTTGCCGCATATGAACACGGTACGCTCCGGTACTCCTTTGCAGGAGTATTGTCGAATTGGTGTGGCCAGTGGAACCTTCTAGGTCATCTCAACCCATCCTCTCATAAGAAAGGAGAAGATGGGCAATGAGAGGTGAGAGACATCATATCCGTAGATCAACCATGAAGCTGGGCGTCATTACCCTTTGTGGTTTTCTGTCGCCTCTTACGACAGGCATGCCTACCATTTCCGAAAGTTAAAAAAAAAAATTATTAATAAGATCATCAGTTCGTTGTAACTAACAAATTGTAGCGCTCTATCTTCGTCAGTGAATGAGATATTGCCTATTCCGGTTTCCTACCTCCCTTTCGAGATAAACTTTTATAAAATCGTAAACAGGAAAACCATCTAAATAAATCTTCAAAATTGTATTATTGTACAGGGTGGGTCAAAAGAAACCAAGGGGTGTAAAAGTGTAATAACTTTTTCGTTTAATAATTTTTTTTTATTTTTTCTTTCAGATTATATAGACAACACTTGGAGAATTTATAATGGAGAGGTTCACAACTGAACAGAGAACCAGAACAATAGAATTTTATTATTTAAACCAGAGATCAATTATTTTAACGCAAAGAGCATATCGTCGACATTTTAACTTCAGAATTTCGCCCTCTGAAGCAATGATTCCTTGCTTAGTTGATCGTCATCACCACCATGGCAGCGTAACAGATTTGCTTCGAACCGGTAGACCACGTTTAAGTCGCACTGCGGAAAATATTGAACGAGTACAGCAAAGTGTTAACGAAGCACCAGAAACATCTGCCAGAAGGCGTTCTGCTCAGCTAGGAATGTCTCGTACGTCACTACGGCGCATTTTAAAAAAAGATTTACAGTTATACCCATATAAGGTGCAAATGGTGCAAGAATGAAACCCGCAGATCATCGGCAAAGTCTAAATTTTGCAGTTAAATTTCAAGAGTTGGCAAGAAATGAAATCAACTTTATTAAAAATTTGATTATGAGTGATGAAGCTCATTTTCATTTGAATGGCTTTGTTAATAAGCAGAACTGTAGGTTCTGGGGTTCTCAAAATCCAAGAGACATTCATCAACGCCAATTACACCCCATCAGGTGTACAGTATGGTGTGGGATCACATCTGAAAATGTCATACGGCCTTACTTCTTCGAGAATGAAGATGGAAGTGCTGTAACCGTAAATGGAGAGCGGTATCGGTTTATGATAGAAAATTTTTTACGTCCTGCTCTTGAAAACAGACCTGGTATGTGGTTTCAGCAGGACGGAGCTACTGCCCATACTGCCCGAGACACAATGGCACTTTTAAGTCAAATTTTTGGAGGGCGAATAATTTCCAGAAATTCTGAAATTATTTGGCCAGCGCGATCGCCAGATGTGACAGCAACCGACTATTTTCTTTGGGGTTATTTGAAGGAGCGAGTGTATGTGAACAAGCCAGAGACAATCCTTGAACTCAAGGCAAACATTGGTGCAGAAATTCGAACGCTACAGCCACAAGTTTTGAAAGATGTTATGGAAAATGCTCTAAAAAGACCCCATCAGTGCGAAGCTGAAAACGGCGGTCATTTAAGAGGCATCATTTTTCATACTTAGTGTAAAAAAATTTCCCTTTTGTATATTATATAATCTGAAAGAAAAAATAAAAAAAAATTAATAAACGAAAAAGTTATTAAACTTTGACACCCCTTGGTTTCTTTTGGCCCACCTTGTAGCTACCTTTATTATTGAATTTTTTCACTTTAAACGTTTTTCGAAATTTTCGATATCGAAAAAAGGGACGTGGTTTGATTTCGCCCATTTTATATAGCAACCAGAAAAGAACCTGTGTGCCCAAATTTCATTGAAATATCTAAATTTGTATACAAGTTATCGTGTCCACCGACGGACCGACGACACGAGGGACATGTCTTAATGGATTCCTCATTTCATTCTAAGAACATTGATATATGGAACTCTATACCTATCTCCATTATTTTGCACCGTTACAAATCACCGTTGTATGACCAAAACTATAATCCCCTGTGTACTAGTACACGCTGAATATAAAGATAATTTTTATTAACAACAAATAGTTGGCAGCCATGCACTAAACCCACATTCGAAAATGCATACGAATATAAATTTTGCAATTCACTCTTGCTTACCGTATCTCTGTAATATATCCCTCGCTTTACGAGTATATAATGCATTTCGTTGTGGAAAAAAAAATTATTTTTAGTAGGATTTTAATTGTCTCTTCTGCGCTTCCGCTCTTGCAAAATTCTGTTTACGATTCGCACTCAAGCTAAAGTACCAATGCTTTGTTTAAGCCACCTGAGCGTTTTGTCGTTTTTGTAGCCTTGTCGTCGCTTTTGTTTACACAAAATTGTTGAACAAATTTACCCACACAAATACAACGACAAAGATAGCAGCTTAATTACAGAAATGTTGCAGTATTCAGCGAATTTGGTGCGAAACAGAGGTGCACCAGAATAAAAGTGTTTATGATGCGAGGGTTTTAGAAAGAGGTCAGCGAAGAAAGAGAAATGTCATTTGTGGGTGGCAATACAAACGCCATTAATTTGCACAGTCAACTCGCAGAGAGCGATGCCACTTAAATTCTGATGGGCAATTAAATATCTCCCAAAACTGCATTCCAAACCTCATATCACACACAAGTGAGTATGTTGTTGTTGTTTTATCTTTGTCATAAAATACAAAATTCCATGAATTTGTGCAAAGGTAATTAAAAAATCGTAAACTTTGTAACTTTGGTTACGAGTAACTGTAACAGAAACAATTTAAATCATGCATGTATGAAGGTTTGTAAGTGACGTAAGTTCTCTAAAGGAAACTCTAAACAGAGTAATCCGCGATCAAAACCTTTCGTCTACAGTGGGCTACAATTAATCCCAACGATTAAGTTGGAATAAGTCGATTTTAAATTCTGTAGCCTACTTATAGGTGTTGGAAGTAAACTTGCCCGACCGTGACCGTAGAAGAACAATGGGGACCTGTCCGCAACTACCCTTTCAGGCATAAAAGAGGCCAATTAGTCTTTTCATAGGGCATGCTCAAAAAAAGGGATCACTTCAACCCATACAAAGATATTGGTCGCATGCGCCTTTGTGACTCATCCCGGATTCATCCTAGACTAATCGCATTTTTGCAGGGTTGTTTGGGTGCAAACATAAACTTTTTGGCCTCTTAGTTTATTAGCATTTGGTTGCTTCGTCAAATACTAAAAGATCTTGTCATTACTAGGAAGCTGTACGTTTTGAGTGGTTTGACAAATCCAATTAACATGAACGCCAAAAAATAGGCCATGAATTTTGTTAAATTCTTAAGCACCAAGACTAACAAAGGGTAGTTTGTCAAGTCAGATATTGTTGCTGTTGTTGTTTTTGTTTTCTGCCTAGTTATCAGTTTCGGTACTTAGCATTGTCTTCTATCAGGAGTCCCAACAACCTAGCGGCTTAAATAGTGTTGGCCGTGAGTGAGATTGCTGTAGAAGAGTTTGCACGGCATGACAGGGTTCAGTCTGGATAGGTAAGATTTGATTCGTATACAAGTTAACACACGCCAGTCTCACCCCTTGCAACGCTCCCACGTTTAATCGCAACACATTCTGCCTACTCATCACAATTGTATTTCACAACATACAACGGTCCCATACTCACCCATCACACGTGCCGCAGTGTCAGCATAAGTACGTTCCCACGTCGCACGGTAACGTAACACCCAAATTCAAGGCCATGGTCAATACTGGCAGTTAATACGTATGCTACTGCATTACTCCAGACGCACCGTCAGCATAATTCTATTTCACATGCTTATGAAATAGAATCAATGCATAACGCACCTGTGTGAACAAACGGCGGAACATATTCACAAGCAACGAGCCGTCAACAATTGCGCAACACGCACGCCGCTGCCGGACATTGGCTATAAAGGGAAGCAGCGGCCACGGAACCAGTTAGTTGAGTCCGGGACAAGGAACGGTTGTGATAAGTTAGATTAGTAGTATTAAATAAAGTAGTGCTTATTGTAAAACTCAATTTTGTGTTTCCTTCACAGGGCAAGTTGGCCCTTTTAATTTTTTTTGTATCCACGGACCTTAAGTCCGTTTCTGGCGCCCGAGCAGGGACCAGGAAGTGAAAGTGAAAGAGTGAAAGCGAAAAGCTGCCAAAAGGCAATATAAGGATTAAGTGAAAAATAAATAGCTCAAGCTATCCAGCTAGTGTGTGTATAAGAGCTTTAGGACAAAGCGAGAAAGCAAGAAATAGAAAAGCCAGAAAGCTAAGGAAAAGCTAAGGCGTAAGTGAAACTAGTGAGCCACTAAAAGGCGAAGAAATAAAGAAGCCATCAAGGCTAAAAGGCAAATCAGTGAAAAAAGGAAAAGGCTCTAGGGCCACAGCTAAAGTGAAAAACGAAAGACCAAACAACTAGTAGTGTGAGTAAACTTGAAACTGTCTGTGCCTTCCTTATTTTCTTTCAGAATGGATGACCTCAGGGCCACAGTTACCAATCTAACAGGCGCTGTTAATGCCCTGCTTGAGAAAATGAACACCCTTGAAAGACGGGTCACACACCTGGATACAGTAAGCTCAAGGATGGACACGTCATCAAACTCCAGCCATCCAGAACCAACTGAGGAGGTAATTGCACACGGTCCCACAACTGAAGCCGAAATAAGGGACATCAGTCGACTTCCTGACTGCGTCAAGGAGTTGCAGGTCTTCGACGGAAACCCTGTGCAATATGTATCGTGGGTACATTCCGTAGAGGTAATTCTCTCAGACTTCGATATTGTTAAAGGCAAGTCCCTGTACCGGGCAATTCTACAGCACATTAGGCAAAAAGTGAGGGGTGCTGCCGATTCCGCTTTAATTTCGTATAATATTTTCGATAGCAATTGGGGGAAAATTAAAGAGTGTCTTTCTCTGCATTATGCAGACAAGAGGGATGTCCGCACCCTCGAATACCAACTGCACCAACTCCGGCAGAACGGAAAGAGAATTGATGAGTTGTACGCTCAGGTGAACCATCAGTTCTCTCTAATCATTAACAAAATAAAAACCGAGTCCTACACGGACGAAACGGTAAAAGTACTGATAGAGACGTACCGCAACCGCGCATTGGATGTGTTCATCCGCGGCCTAAATGGAGATTTGTCAAGGATGTTGCTTATACAGCGCCCTAAGACCTTGCCGGAGGCCTATACAGCGTGCCTGGAGATACAAAACGTCGATTTCAGGAATTTCTCCATTCGCACCCCCACCAGCAGTAATCGGGTGGTGGTACCTATCAATAACTTACCAAGCACACCTTACTCTTCAAATAAATCTCCGCAATTGCCACCAAAGCCTACTTGGCGCTCTCAAGACCATCGTCCGGTATATCCCAGAAACGATCGTCCGTTCGGAAAAAGTGACAATCAAAGTTCCTCGTCACGCCCACCAGTAGAGAAGATGGAGGTGGATCCTTCAGTCCAAACACGCAAAGTAAATTACATGAATCGCCCCAACCCCTTCAAACGTGGGGCAGGATCCGATAATCTCCCAAGAAAGCAACAAAGACTTTTCCATACAGTACAGGAAGTAGACGAGGGGAAGGAGGAGCAGACTAATGAAAGGGAGTTAATAGATGAGGAGAGACCCGAGGATTTTCTATCCTCAGGTCATCTAGCGTTCCATACCTAGAATATACGTTGCCAGATGGCCGCGTACTGGATTTTTTAGTGGACACTGGCGCTAACAAAAACTTTATTAAGCAGGACATTACAACAAAAACAACTCCAGTAGATAAACCCTTTAACGTAACTTCAGTAGGCGGTGTTGTACCAATAAAAGAAAAGGTACGATTAAAATTATTTAAAAGTATCGACAATCCTAGTGACTTTGAGTTTTTCGTGCTTCCCACATTAAGTGGATTCTCCGGAATAATTGGAGATGACACCTTAAGAGAATTAGGCGCTTTGATAGACAGAAGGAATAACTTCCTTAAAATAGATAGCTATAAAATTCCACTCAGGGCACGATTGTCTAGCAGTGCTAATTTTACTTTAGGTAGGGATTTGTCTCCTGAAATTCACCGGAAGGTCGATACTATACTTAGGAAATATGTTGAATTATTTAAACCCCTAAACGGGAATGAGCTCGTAGATACAAATATCCTTGCGGAAATAAAAACATCCACCTCGGAACCCATTTACAGCAAAAGCTACCCATACCCAGCGTGTATGAGGGACGAAGTAGAAAGACAGATAAATGAACTGCCCGAATAAACTACCAGAATTTAACAAATTTTAGAGAAGAAACTCATGAAAACATAAAAGCCTTGTTATTGCATGAGCAAGAAACAAGGAATGCCAGGCTTAATGCTCGTCGCACAGAGCCCAGAAACTTTGAAACTGGAGATGGCGTATTCATAGCCAATAAACAATTTAAAGGCAAACATAAGCCAATTTACAAACGAGAAAATGTTGCAAATAATAGAAATGCAACCATTATAACCGAAAGTGGAAAGAAATTCCATAAAATTGACGTTAAAAACGTCTGAGATAACATTGGTCATAAGGCAAATCCTATGCTTAGATCCTTTGGTCCCAGGGCTTGGGTGCAAATCCTTTTGCAGCCGATCCAAGTCAGATGTTGGTTCTATTCCAAATAGCCCGGTGGTCCGGATGACGACGATCGGTGTGGTTCAACTCCACCACAAGGTCTTTGCTTTAATTGACGTGAAGCGCTCGTACCCTGAGTAGGCCATTTGCAATCATTAACGCTTATGGCTAAAAGGGATCACCGCGACCCTTCCGTCAGCTGGGAAACCGCCTATATTCCGATGCAAAATTAAACATTTTACTTATTATATGGTGTACGCACTACTCAAAATAAAAAATAATAATAAAAAAAATAAAGAAAAAAATAATGAAAAAGAAAATATAAATAAAAAAAAAAAGAAGGAAAGAAAACAAAAAGGGGAAACATTCCTCGAAAAAAGAGAAAACTTGCTAATACTAACAAACTAAACTAAAAAGCTTACTTACTAATCCGCAACAGAAAAAACAAAAAACCAATACTAATCTAACTAACACTATTAACTTACTAATGCTTTCTAATAAACTAACAGTAACTGAAAAACTAATTGTCAGAAACTTCCACTCCCAACATCACTTCCTGGTCCTGTATAAACCCTTCATGGCCCTTAACTTCCCGGACTCCACTCATTAGTAATAATATTAGAACTTAAGAAATTTTCATTAATTGCAAATCGCTAAACAAGTTAAATTTGAAAAAATGGTATTAAAAATTAAAGAATTTCTCCATCGCTAAGTAAGAAGCATGTACAAAAAAATGTATATGTCAAGTAATTCGCGCTAGTAACTCAAACATGTAGAACACGTAGTTTCCTTTATACTAATATTTTTTGCTATTGTTCATTATTTTGTATACTAACGTTGATTTCTATCTAATTTTACAGTAAGAATTTGATAACCGAATTTTAATAATGTTCAATCCAAAGCATATCGAAAATAAGAATAATATTAAACTAAACATTTTCGTATTCCTTGTCCTCGGAGCAACCGCCGAAGCATATAGCTTATTCAGCATCGATTCACCGATTGTAACGATCCGCGATGGATATGGCTGGATTATAGACGGGCATTTTAAACTCATCCACAGCATAGATCTGGAGAAATGCGAGAGAATTTTTGACAAATTAAAATATGCTATCGCCAACCTCAATGAAACCGATCCAATGACCGATGTGCTCAATTATCACCTATCAAAAATAAAGACGTATCTGCAAGATTTGAGAGGTCCTGAGCTGACCCGAACAAAACGATCAATCAACTGGATTGGCTCGGCATGGAAATGGATCGCCGGCTCGCCCGATGCAACTGACTGGGACCAAGTACTCCAAAGGCAGGACACCCTTTTGAGGAACAATGAACAACAATATCAGGTAAACTCTGAAATATTTCAAACGACTCACGAGTTGTTGCAGGTGATCAACGCAGCCGTCTCTGTTACGAATGATGTCCATGAACGTACCAGGATGGGAAAAATCATGCAGGAAATCCAAGGGAAAATAATGATCCTCAAAGAAGACATTTACGAGCTTGTCCGTGCTTGTCAAATGGCCAAGGCCGGCGTAGTTAATACTAACCTATTAAGCAAAGAGGAAATCAACAGGCTCATAAGCGAGGTCGAGGTCCTTCCTTACAGCAACGTGATCGAGGCCATAGAATATAGCAAACCCTCAATCTTCACGAACGGCACCCTCCTAATCTACGTTGTGTCGATGCCAAAGGTCACAGAAACAAAGTACAATCATCTAATCGCCCGAGCTATCACACAACACGGACATCAAGTTGAATTGAACTACTCAACAATCCTGGTAAACCAACAGCGAACATATGGCATCAAGGGAAACTGCTTATATCTTACAGCAGCTATGATTTGTGAGCAAAAGACGCTCGACCTACTGGCAGAAGAAGATTGTTTCCCTCGGCTCATCAAAGGGGGAGATGCTAATTGTCGTTACCTTACCTACAACGAGTCCACAATTGAAGTTATAAAAGAGGACACTATTTTCCTCAACAATTTCAATGGCAGCATAGGATCAGATAAAACCTTTGAGTACTTAACTGGTTGAACTGGATGAACAACGAATCTGTTACAATTAACAACCAAACCTTTTGGAGTACAAGCAAATCCGAGGTACAGCTACTACCGCCCATCCTTACTAACGTCAGGAACAAAACTCTGGCAGTCAACATAAACCTTGTTCACGAAATGACCACAGGCAACATTAAGCTCCTTAAATTTCTCGGAAGGAAGACCAACGTATTGATTACCTCTGAAATCATAATTTTTATTCTGGTCACGTTACTCATCTGGGCAATTTGGAAGAAGATAACGACCGGTGTAAAGATCCCTGAGCTAAAGATATCACTACTAAACAGAAGCTTTCGAGGACGGCAACACGAGGGTAAGCCTCATCTGCCTAATCCGCGGGACGCAGATCCTTAAGCGGGGAAGACTTAACACACGCCAGTCTCACCCCTTGCAACGCTCCCACGTTTAATCGCAACACATTCTACCTACTCATCACAATTGTATTTCACAACATACAACGGTCCCATACTCACCCATCACACGTGCCGCAGTGTCAGCATAAGTACGTTCCCACGTCGCACGGTAACGTAACACCCAAATTCAAGGCCATGGTCAATACTGGCAGTTAATACGTATGCTACTGCATTACTCCAGACGCACCGTCAGCATAATTCTATTTCACATGCTTATGAAATAGAATCAATGCATAACGCACCTGTGTGAACAAACGGCGGAACATATTCACAAGCAACGAGCCGTCAACAATTGCGCAACACGCACGCCGCTGCCGGACATTGGCTATAAAGGGAAGCAGCGGCCACGGAACCAGTTAGTTGAGTCCGGGACAAGGAACGGTTGTGATAAGTTAGATTAGTAGTATTAAATAAAGTAGTGCTTATTGTAAAACTCAATTTTGTGTTTCCTTCACAGGGCAAGTTGGCCCTTTTAATTTTTTTTGTATCCACGGACCTTAAGTCCGTTTCTTACATTATCCAGATCGAAGTTCGGCCAGTTTGACTCTTGTCTTCCTCGCAAGTTCGTGTTCCGCTTTGGCAACAGTTGGGCCTGGTGGCTGAATAACAGCATTCACTCGGCGAGAGCTGACAAAGAAGTTTACCGACTCTATGTGGATGTTGTTGAGGGGCTGTCGATGCACATTTGGAGCAAACAGCAATATTTTGTGGTACCGGATTTTATCATAGTGCCCAAGGAGCTGTATCCCTACTTACTTACTTTCCGGGGAGGCGGACTTTCTTAAATCAAGTACTTGTTTGAGTATTGCTGTTTACAACAATTGAACACGAATTAACATTTAGTTGTGCTCTTAATCATCGAGGATTTCTGCCTCATAACTCAGAACGTATTGGCAACGCGTAGCTCAGAACCGGCTGGCCAATTGTCTTACTTACTGCCAGCAAGTGACTTGAAAACTTTTCTGAGGCTTTGTACTTTTGTGGCGATTGCGTTTAAGTGAGCAGCAAAAGTGAGCATGTTATCAAACGTCACCCCTAAAGTTTTGGGAAGTGGGACAGTCGGAGCGTAGTGCCTTCGCCGTAGACATCTTATTATATGTCCACTGGCGCTGCCCAAGTTATGAATAAGATGAGCGAGGACTTAGTGGAAGACAATTCGAGGTTTCGAACGGCGAAGAAACCGGTTAAGGACTGAAGATAAGAGTATATTCTTGCTCTTCAAAAGGAGGCCCGTCGCCAAGATCATCAATCATCAGGTTAAGAGATGATCGAGATACCCTCTTGCATGGAGGCGACCCTGGATATGTAGGAATTAAACAATAGCGGGGATAATACACCACCCTATGGCACTCCCTTTTAAATCCCACGAGTTTTTGATCGTTCGCATTTAACCTCCATTGATGCTTGCCAACCAATCAGGTAATTGGAGGTCCAACGCTTAAGGCAGTTGTGAAGAGTTGAATCCCGAAGGTCGTTAATAAGTTAAGCGTGGTTGAAGATGTCAAAGGTGTTTGACTGAACAAGCGCAATCAATACAGTTCTGTCATTCGGTGGTATTTGATTGATGGGGCTACGCAGTTTACGAAATTCATGGCGGTGGTCGGCAAGCCGTAGTTTTGAGGTATAGTAAGGTAGCAAAACTGTCTCTAGTGTATTCACTACTAGCCAGAGGAGGGATATCGAGCGATATGACTCCCTTTCGTTTACTGGCTTATCAGCCTTTAGCACTGGAACTACGTTTGCCTGCTCCCATTTTTTTGGAATTACGAAAATAGTCATGGACAGGTTGAAGACAGCAGTAAGGGATTTTACTCCCTCAGCAAACTTGAGTCGGTCCCAAAACCATTTTTTATTTTTGCATTTGAGCACTTACCGTAGAATCTAACAAAGAATTTTCCATACTACACAAGTCGATAGAAACTTATAAATCTACCCTACTCTTGAGTCGTAGGGAAATGCTTCGTGTGTTGTTCATGGCAAATTTAATAAGTGTGTATTTTGAATCGCTCATTTTTACTGGAGAGTAAGTTCCATGTTCTAAACTCAGTTTTCACTTTCCAGTTAATTAAACTCCTTATCCATATTTTTGCAATTTCTCTGTAAATCATTGCCCGTTTTATATCAAAATTTCCATTTATTGCTTATCAACACATGCGACGCCGTTAACAGTTGCAAAATATATTAACGCCCAAAAAAAGTTGCATCATTGAGAAGTTGAATAAATGAAATAAAAACCAACCGTTGCTTATGCATGCAAATTGAAAAAGGCAGGTGTTTTCTACCGCAAAATGTGCAAGTTATACCATTTTGAATTTAAAACTTACTGCTGCCTCCCTGCGGCTGTTTAAACAGAAATGGATAATAAAGCAAATGGCAAACACGAATAAGGAAAGCAATGAATATATTTTATTATACCAGTTATATCTTCGCATTCACTTTTTTAAACTCAACATCGCACACTTTTAACTTAATCAAATACAAATGGTGTCTGCTATGCGCCAAAAAGTATGCTTACCGCTTTGCATGAATGCCTTTTTGGCATAAAACAACAATCATTCGCACCCAGCTGCGAAATGGCTGGAAGGAACCATGTTTGATTAAAGACATGTGTTTGAGTTAGCAATTACAAGGTGTGTATGTGTGAATGTTAGGGATGTCAATACCGGGATCCCGGGATGCCAACTTTTTTGCGGGATTGAAGAAAAGACATATCTGCACTTGAATTAAGTTACTTATATTTTAGCAACCACCTTTGTCCAGATTCATAAAATTTTAAAAACTTTTTAAAAGAATTTTGTGGAATAAAATTGCCATTTAAAATTTTATATATGAAATTTATAAATTTAATTTATTTTTGTACGCACTAGAGGTAAGTAACTGGGATTTGTTTAAAAACTATAACATTTTTAAAAGAAGAAATAAAATAACATTTTTCAGTACTTTATTTTATTGATTGTGAAACATAGAGTATCATGAGGCTTCTTGGCAACTAAATAGAAACTGTGGGTATACTGGACACTTTTCTATATTTTAATTTAATATTCGGTTTTTTTTTATTTTAATGCTAGAGGGACCGGCAGATTTTGTCCTGCCCAGATATTTACCTAAATGGATCTAGAAATATTGGCTTTTCGTATCCCTATCATTATCTCTATCAATACAATCTAAATTAGTGTCAATCATCCAAATCGGTACAGGCGTTCTTCAGTTATGAGCGTTGGAACTAACGTCACTTTCTTTTATATATATAGATAGATGAATATTCTATAACAAAATCTGAGTTAACACAGGTGTTAAATACAAAAAAAGGGCCGTTTTCTCATGTTGGTTTTAAATTTATTGTAAGAGTAAAACAAATTCTCTTTATCAATTATATTTTTTAAAAAGCTGATACGTGTTAAATACTGCAAAAAAACATTACTTCAAAAATTCAAAACTTCCACAAAATGACTTCTTTAAAAAAATTAAAAATTACTATAATTTTCATAAAAATTATTATTCTTGGCCTTGAGCTCGTTTATAGTCTTGAATATGATCTACTAGTACTTACATATGTATCTTTTAATGCATGTACTAACTATCTATGAATTAATTCAAACTTAATTTTAAAAGCATAATTTTACTTATGAATTGAGTATTTCAAAATAAAAGAATGAGTAATCAAATAAGTCCTTGCTATGTGGTTTTTTTCCATTAAAGATTTAGATTAAACTTTAAATTTTGACACCGACTAGAATTTTATAGGCATACAAGTTCTTACTTTTAAAATATCGTTCGTTTCAAACCTAACATATTTTATAATAAATCATATTAATAATTCGATAATTTATTTTTTTTAAATTGAATAGTTTCTCAAAAAATGTATTCACACTTCTTAAGCTAAACATTTGGAGCATAATACTACATTTACACTGAAAGACATGCGTGATTTTCATAGAAAAGATCAAAATAAGCCTCATTTCCTCATACAAATAGCATTCACAAAATCACGCATTCAAAACAAATTACACAGCAAATGCGATGAATTCATACAGGTTTGTTCCAAACGCGTCAAACTTGTATGATTGATAGTTCATAACAAAGGAACGAACGCATTTAAAGCCGATATACACACATTCGAATTTGGGGTCTGAAATCAAGGATTTTAGATCAGTATAAATGTTTTATAACGAATGTCCAAAAGCTATCATCGTGAAACGTAGACCACAGTTTATAACCAGATGGCAACGAATCTCTAAAAAAAAATTCCAAGTAGCAAATGTATCGACAACATTCTACGTAGAAAATAGCTGTGTTACTCTACCCAATGGAGACCTATCTCGCATGACTTGAGTGATGTACTAGTCACAAAGTTTTTGCTGGGTATTTCGTTAATATAATTTTTATTATACGAAATGTTTGGCAAAAGGTGTAAGAGTTAGCTATAGTCAATATTTTTCCTTATAAAAGAAATGACTTCCTACCTAAAAGAAGCAATAAAAGGAAGATTGTTCACTTTCGCAAGGTAGATGTGGGAGTCTAGATGATTTACTAAAGCCATCTAGAGTTCTTACAAACACCAGGCTTCTGTAGTGGATCGGTTATCCACTTACATGATGACTTTCTCTGATTTATATAAAGCGATTTATAGAAAGCCTTCCTAAAGCCATATGGGTGTGTTTTTGGCGCTTCAACAACAACAATAGCGACACCAACATCAAGTTAAAACGATTTTGATGCTATAAAATATTGATGTATGTAAAATTGTATTGCTTTGCAAATAAATAAAGAAATATAAAACTATTTAGCTAATATCCCCGCATTGATGCACATGAAACAGTGCACTGTTTGATGCAACCACCGTCGTCGGTAATGTGTGCGGTGCGAACAGCTTTTGTACTGTCTGTTAAAGTCTGTACGTGAGAAAGCTCAAATAAGCTCGTTCTACACCTTTTCCAAGTGTACTTCAGAATCCGTAAAATGTATTTCAGAATAGTCAATTGTACTTCAGAAATCGTAAAATATATTTCAGAATAGTCATTTGTATTTCAGAAACTTTTAAATGTACTTCAGAAAATTTAACTGGACTTCAGAATCTGCAAGTTGTACTTCAGAATAATCAATTATACTTCAGAAACCATCAATTGTACTTCAGAAAAGATAAATTGTACTCGAGAAACCGTAAATTTTACTTCAGAAGATACAGAGTTAATAGGCTGTTACCATTTCTGAAGAACAATTTACATTTTCCGAAGTACAATTGATTACTCTGAAGTACATTTTACAGTTTCTGAAATACAAATACTATTCTGAAGTACATTTTACGGTTTTTTAAGGACATTTTTCGGTTTCTGAAGTACACTTGGAAAGGGTGTAGCTTGCATTTCTGCGGGAACCACTTTTCTAAGGAATTCTTCAACCGTCGGGCTACTTATGCCTGTTCACTATTTAACTCATAAAATAAAAACTCGCATCCGCTACCCCATCGTCCATCATTGCGTTTCTAATGTGCGTGCATGCCTCATACAAAATGTCTATAAATTTTAGCTTCTGCAAATTCTGCCCACAAATTTCAAAGTATTTGACGTTATTTGAATCAATTGCAAGCAATTAAAAGTTTATTTCCGTTTCCTCCTCATTCGTGCTTTCTTTAGTGAGCTTAAGAAACAAGCTAGGAAGTAAAGAAACTCAAACAAAAATATATATATAAAGTCAAAGAAGTTGTAGAACAAGTTTTCTTAAAATTCGCACAACTAACGATGTTGAAATTCTATCTTATTAATTGCGGCTGTGTTTTTTTTTTTTCAGCTTACCTCAGTTTCAGGATGACCTTTGGGAATCTGCAAAAGAGGAAAGTTGAGCTTTAGAAAACATTTTGAAACAACTTTTTTTCAAAAGCAAACAGTTTGGTATTTTGTTATGGTATCTGCAATTCTATTAGTTCAATGTAACTACATACACACACATATAGCCAGTTGTGGGTTTTTTTATACTTCTTATTTCATTTCAATACTATCTAACTATGAGTTTTTTCAAAAAATAGTTTTGCAAAACCGTTAAGGTAGTTTGTTTTTATTCCCTAATAAGCTGCTACAGTTCATCAAATAGATAGCTTGGAAGGAGTAGGGCTACTTTCATAAAGTGATACTACTGGATCGTAGCCAATAAAAATCGAGAAAAAGACTATGTACGAAGGTAGTACTCACCAAACCTTCTCGGAGTATTTTGCGTTTTGAAACAACAAAACACAGCTACATGCGATGAACAGCCCGTGTGCAGCTTCTGGTCACAAAACCAGGTTGCGGATTTCCGTAATATTTCACGAAAAGCTTCCAAGAACTATAATTTTTTGCCATACCCCTATAGCATCGGATCACTTGAGAGCGAAGGTGACTCGCGAGAAAAAGATTGGCAATGTGTCTTGACGTTTTCGAGATGGGACATTGTTATTCAAACTTTGTCATAGTTCTCAATATCGCAATTGGGTATACCAGAGAGCAAATATATTTAGTTAGCAGTAACTGAGAATGCTAAGATGCTTGCAATAAAAATTAAATCTCAGTGCGGACAGCTTTTTAAGTGATATACAAACTCTTTGGGTGTAATTCAATTTGACAGATGTGTATGACTGACTGATTGTGCCAACCAGTGCACATGTTTTAAATGATAAGCAAAAGCGATGGTCTAACTATGCAAAAGTATTCGAACGAATCCTCGTGCGCTCACGGACTATGAATACATGTATGTTTGTTGGTGTATGCCAAGGAAGGGAAAGCACACCACTAACACATTTGTTTGACCAACTACAATATAAATTCGAATGTCAGGAAAAAAGAGGAATGGTTATGTCAATCATAAATGAGTGACAGCTACAAGTCTCAAATGTTGTGGCACCCATTCTTTCCTTACACCGCCAAAGCAAGTTAGTTCTCCTACTTCGGCAACGGAAGACAGGAAGCATTTGCAGGAAATAGTGAAATTCTATATCTATGTTTGTTTGTCTGTAACAGAGTGTGTTTGTCAAATAGACTTGTAAGCCAGCTAACCACACTTGTCACTTGCAAGAAGTGTGTCGTCATTCTAGTGGGACCTCGAAAGGAGGATAGTGTGTGAAGACTATGCATGTATGTGTGTGGTGTTGAGTCCTGGTTCAGCACTTCATTCGCAGCGCTGTGATAAACGAATTTGTTTTTGCTGCTCCTCGGCAACAGCGACATCATGCTTTTCTTATTTTTGATTGCCTGACTTGTTGCTGCGAGGGCATGATATACACATTTTTGTCAAACTTTGTAGACTTTTTAGTTTTGGCAAGGCCGGAGCCGAGGTGATTTTTAACTGTAACCTCTGATACTCCCTTACAGAAATCGTTTTTCCATATCAGGTAATTTTTGTTTTCAACGGAGATTTTACTGTCTGAAGAACACGTGGACAAAAGTTGTTGGTATTCATAGCCGCATACAATTTTCGAATTTTATGGAACAATTTTGACCATTCTAAATAAAATAAAATAAAATAATATAAAATAAAATTTAATAAACTAAAATCAAATAAAATAAAATAAAATAAAATAAAATAAAATGAAATAAAGCGATTTCTCGTCAGATCGTGGCTGTTTTCGAAATAGTACTATAACTAACTATACTATATATAGCCTGTATATGTTTGTTGCTTTCAATTTTTCCTCTAATCAAAAATAATAATAATTAACTAAGAATTATTATCAACTGGTCTTGAGCTCGTTATACTTACAAAATAAAATAAAATAAAATAAAATCAAATAGAATAAAATAAAATAAAATAAAATAAAATAAAATAAAATAAAATAAAATAAAATAAAATAAAATAAAATAAAATAAAATAAAATAAAATAAAATAAAACAAAATAGAATAACATTAAATAAAACGAAATAAAATAAAATAAAATAACAAAAATTAAATAAAATAAAATAAAATAAAATATAATATAATAAAATAAAATAAAATAAAATAAAATAAAATAAAATAAAATAAATATATTATTTATGAGCTCTAGGCCTATTTTAAATAAAACAACTAGATTTGTCGTTAATATTTATTTTCGATATTTCGATATCACTCTGATATTATCATCAGGAATCTTCCGCTGTGATGCAAAGACTATCTAAAATAGACCTAGAGCTCATAAATAATATATATATTTACTAACGGCCAATAAACAAACTAATTATATAACAAACTAAAATAAAATATAATAAAATAAAATAAAATATAATAAAATAAAATAAAATAAAATAGGTGATTGTTGTTGTAGCAGTGCTCGAATTTTTATGTTTGTTTGTTAATTATTAGAGAAAAAATTACAACGATATGCACAGCGATGGTGCACTGGGATATAACGGTATGCACATATCCTAGTGTCCGAGAAGGTGATGATAAGTTGGGCACTTCGAAACATGTCATCCGATGCTGTGCATATCGTTATATCCCAGTGTCCGAGAAGGAGTCTAATGAGAAGTTGGGCACCTCGAAACATGTCATCCGATGCTGTGCATATCGTTGTAATTTTTCCTCTAATATCAATTAACAAATAACATAAAATGAAATGAAATGAAATAAAATAAAATAAAATAAAATAAAATAAAATAATAGTCGTATTGAACTTTTCGCAAATAACCTTCATTAGGTACAAATTATATGCAATAGGAAGTAATAATTTCCTGTACCCAATGAAACATTTTTTCGAAACCCATTAATATATAGAAATGAATTAAATACTATTGAAATATTATTCATTCTATAAAGAGGGTTGGTGCCCATTACCATGAAATTTATTATTATTATTAATGAAGTATTTTAAAAATATAGAAGTGATTTTAAATACATATTTTATAAACAAAATTCATGATAATTAAATTCCCTCCTTGGAAGTAGTTCAAAACTAGCGAAAATTATTTTAAGGTCTTTTTAGAATACTTGTTAATATTTTCACCATATGTGACCTGGTCTACGGAAAGAGGGCTTAGGTGTCAAAAAATCAATTTTCACTTTTTAGTTGATTCGGATGGAAGATGAGATGCTTTTCACGTGGTAGAATCCAAAAAGTCAAAACTTGTTTGAAAGTTCCCTAAAAATGTAGAGAAAGAAGATTTCCCGTGGTATCAGTGTATGGCATTTATTATTTTTAACAGCTGTTTCCCAGAAAACTAGTTTTCGCACGTTAGCTCCCTTTTCGTAGACCAGGTCACATATTAGCCTGGTTCCAAACGGGAAATAGACTATGTGTTGCTAAGAGTACTATGGTCGTAGTTCCCTTGGTTTAGTCGTTCATGAACGAGTAACGCGCCAAGATGTGTTTAATTATCATACAAATAGTCATTGTAGGAAGCTTGTAACCAATGTATGTTCTTTAAAGAATTCATAAAAACGATCTAGATTGGAACGGTTAATTGTTAGCTAGTTACTATAAATAGTACATCTATTGAACTAGTAGAAATTCCTAACTCAAAATCTCTAAGCTTTTCCTACAGGGAGGGCTTAGGGAAAAACACACGCAGGCCATTGCTCATGATTATAAACCATGTAATCGATTTGTCTTAGCCCTTTGGCTGAAAATGCCAAAAACATTTGATCTTTGCGGTTAATATCAACATGTTCTTTTATACATAAACCACTCACTTTGATTATACGCAATTTTGCATAAATTGCGGCATTACTTTGTGACGCTCGTAAATAATAAATCAGAGAGAAAAATTTCTTTCAACCGCTCATTTCATATGCAAAAGTATTTACTTATTTTCTTTCATTTATCTTAACGAAATTAAATTACTTAGGATTTTATGACAGTATTAGGAATTAAACACATAACTTGCAAAATTTCCATATAAAAAATGTGCTCGTTATATAGGGCTAATTCCGCTTGATCAAAATGGCTACAAATTGAAGACTGTAGCTGGTACTTCAACTGTTAAGTTGTGAAATTTGGTATGTACAAAGTGTTTCTAAAAATTTTTTACCTTGGTGTTAAAAAAAAAACCTTTCTAAGTAGGGTTGCCACTTATTGTTGACACCTGAGCTTATCGTGTATGTTTTTTGGTTCGCGTAACTGCTAAACGATACAATTATTTGAGTGTAATTGACTCACTCGTATTGTATACATAGTTTTATTTTGAAAACAGCCAGCGCTGCTACTTTATTGTTTATTAATTGTAATCGCTTTCACAATTTTCTATTGGGTTTATTGCAAGATAAAACTCTTTGTAAATAACATTGATGCTTGTACAAAAGAGTATTTATTTGCTCACCCTTTTATAACCTTATATATATTCAGTTTCAAATATCGTTCTTTGTAATAAAAACCATACATCGAAACCAGTATTCCTCCAGTGTAATAAAAGAACCCTCAACCAAATGTGGTAAATTCTGGGACCAAAAACGAAAAACTTTTACAAGCCATTGGGGTGAATAAAAAATAAAATACAAAATATTGTTTCATTTTTAAAAGCATACTAAGTGCAATAAAGTTCGGCTGGCGGCTGCTGCCCAAAAGTTAAGACTGAAATATGATTAACTACGTTGCTTCATTTTTGAAAACACGTGATGTATTGATATCGCAGTGAGCGCAGATGTGGCATGGTGCAAGACCAATAACATTTCTTTATTAACCCTGCTGTTAGTTTAATGCCGTATTCATAAACTAGTTTACATGATGGCCATGCATAGGCATGGGTAATAGCGCAATTTTTGTACAGCTGGCGTAATAATGCAAGCGCCATGGCGCAAACTACAACAGAAAGGGAAAATTATTATGTTCTTGTAAAATCCAAGTGTTGTTAATAATACTAATTTACATAATAATTTTAAATTTAAAAAGGTTTTTTTGACACCAATGGAAAATGGAACTACATCATGTAAATGTTGTATTTAATGATCAGAAATGCTAAAAAAACTACAAATAAAAACCTGCTTATCCGAACAAATTATAAAAAAGCTGCTCACTTCACATATTTAAAGACAAATTAAAATTTTGAAGATTTCATTACATTTTTTTTTGTTTTGATAAGAATTTTTTGTGGATGGAGTCAACAGCTTTTAAAGCAGGGCGACGGTATGTAAATGCTTTTACTTGTTCGGGAAAATGGCTTAAGAATTATTCTGTATTTGACGAGATTTTTTCGAAGAAGGCAATAAAAGTAAAATTTTCAATGTATTGTTAGTATTGTCGGGCATCTTCTACAATTAGCCCAACTTCGATATAATAAGACTGATGTGACCATGTCGTTAATTTTTGATCAACATGTAAAAGTATTCGGCTCGAATAAGTGAGGGCAGATAAAGTGCGTTTTTTGATGAGTAAACATCTTTGGGCTCCAGTCTAGTCAAGTTATGCTTGGATGCTTGTAACCGTGCTTCTATCTGTTTCTTGTGAGATTATCTTCCTGCAAAAAAAGCGATTAGGCTAGGATGCGTCCGGGATGAGTCGCAAAGGATTGAACTGTTCACATGTGTTTGAGCATGTCCTATAGAGAGACCAATTGTACCCATTTTTATCCGAACGGATACTAAACGACTAATTCAATTTCTACCAAAACGGGTACTTTAAACTCCTATAAGTATTCTACACAAATAAAAATTCACTTATGTATATTGAATTACACTGTTACATTGAACTGTAGACTAAAAGGATAAATCGCGGATCGCTCTCTTTAGAGATTACTCACATTGTTTCTTGCAGGGTGATTATTCGGTAATCGTGATCAAACACGATGAATGCTTTCAATCGGTAAAATACAAAAAGGCAACTTCGTTTATCTTAAATATACCCAGTGTTTACAAAAACAAAATAAGTGATTATTAATGCTAAATTTATTTTAGATCAGAATACTCAACACGGTAGTTGATTTGTTTTGTTTGTGTAATATTTATGGTTATACTTAAAGAAAGGAAAAAACAATAAACCAGTATAACATAAAATAAAATAAAGGAAATAATAATGAAATAAAATAAAATAAAATTAAATTAAATAAAATAAAATAAAATAAAATAAAATAAAATAAAATAAAATAAAATGAAATGAAACGAAATGATATGAAATGAAATAAAATAAAATAAAATAAACTAAAACCAAATAAAAAATAAAAATAAAAAAAAATAAAACAAAATAAAATAAAATAAAATAAGATTAAATGAAATGGAATAGAATAAAATAAAATAAAATAAAATAAAATAAAATAAATTAAAATAAAATAAAATAAAATAAAATAGAATAAAATAGAATAAAATAAAATTTAATTAAATTCAATTAAATCAAATTAATTAAGAGGAACTATAATAACAGGAGGGAAAGGAAGGAAAGGAAAGAAAGGAAAGGAACGAAAAAAGAAGAAAAGAAAAGAAAAGAAGAGGAACGGAAGGGAAAGGAAAGGAAAGGAAAGGAAAGAAAAAGAAGTAAAGGAAAGTTTAGGAAAGAAAAGGGGGAAATAATAAAATAGCAATGATAAAAATATATTAAAGGAAAGGTGCAGCCCAGAATAGAAGGGAAAGAAGGCTAAGAAAGCAGTAGCTAATAACTAAAATAAAATAAAGTTTTGTTGAATGATATTAGAGAAAAATCACAACGATATGCACAGCGATGGTATAGGACGACCTTGAGTTGACATATAAAATATATGTACCAAAGAATGTATAAAAGGAATAAAGCAAATGGCACATTAGAGCAAAATGCATCTTGACACTACAGCGCATCATAGCTTAGTTGTTAGAGTACTCTAACAGCGGCTTTGGTGCAGACACTTGGGTTCGTATCCCAGTGTCCGAGACAGGTTCTGATGAGAAGTTGGGCACTTCGAAACATGTCATCCCATACCTTCGCTGTGCATATCGTTGTAATTTTTCTCTAATATCAATCAACAAACAAAACATAAAAATTCAACAACAATTACCATAAATAAAGTTTTGCTTTTGAAATTCAACTCCTGCATCGTAAACTTAAACAAAGTCACCTGCCCGAAGGTGTACAGCATTAGCCGAATTCTGCCAGGAACAATATGCCTACTGGTTAACCCAACATTTCACAGAGGATTCTCAAGCTTGCTACTTGAAAGTTTCTCCTGAAGTTATCATCTAATGCTGTCAACCACCTTAATACGGTTCTCATATTATGTCGATTGTGAAAACTAATGTTAAGTGTAAACATTTTTTTTGGCATTGAAGTGGCTATAGAGGCATTAGTTCGCTGACGATTCAATTGATGATTTCAAACGCTTTGTCTCTACCTCATAATCGTATTCATATTTCATATACTCGTATGCATAAGCGGTTAACTCTGGTAAGGTTATGCTTAAAAAATCGAACTATTAGAATTCGCCTCGTCTCGAAAGGCATTAGCTTCAGCAACAATCAGCGATTGGTGTAGCTCTATCAAATCTTCTGTAATAAAAATAAATAACTAAAGTAGGCTCCCTCGAAGCAATTGCTCCCAGATCGTTATTATTATTCTTGCAGAAATTAAATATGTTTGTGTTAACTGTTTTTACTCGACGGGCATAGATGCGTTCTAGAACTTGGCCTTACAGAACTAAAGTTGCGCTCTATTCTAAGTAAATATTTTACTTATTTTCTTTGTTTACTCAGCTTTTCATATTTTATTTGAATAAAACTACGTACACCAGGATAGATACCCCAGAAACATTGATGTGAGATATCGATTAGTTGTTTTATATCAATTCTAATCAACTTCCTTAAAATTTGGAATAATAATTTTTAAGTAGAATCTTTTTCAACACTGACGTTCGTTCGTATTCGCTAAAGTGGGCACTAAAGCAAAATTGTGCATTAGCATTCGGGAAGAACGCATAAAAAAGTCGACATCCTTCACGTTCGCGAGTAAAAACTTTCTTCTTGTCGTTCATCTTCAGAAACGAATGCATATGTATGTTGCGTGGAATATTCGCAGAAGATTGGAGTAATAAATTTGAAAAATTCAATTGCAGGTATAACAATCGAAGTGGTACTTCTTGGATTTATTCGGGCACATATAAGGACCTTTTTATGATCTGTTTAGGATTACTTCGGGACCATTTTGGGATCATTACGAAACTTTTTCGGGATCATTTTTTGCTTTATCGGGATAATTTTGGAACTTTTACGGGATCATTTCGTGACTCTTTAGGGACCATTTCAATATGTTTTCAGGATCATTTCGGGATTGTTTTCGGTTTCATTTTAGTGCTATTTTGGGATCATTACGAAACTTTTTCGGGATCATTTCTTAACTTTAGCGGGATAATTTCGGAATTTTTACGGGATCATTTCGTGACTCTTTAGGGACCATTTTAATATGTTTTCAGGATCATTTCGGAATTGTTTTCGGTTTAATTTTGTTGCTATTTCGGGATCATTTTAAAATATTTTCGGGATCATTTTGGAACTTTTTCGGAACTATTTGGGAATGCAACTAGAACAATGAGGATATTTTTATTTTATTTTATTCTTTATTTATTTTTTTTCTTGTTGACTTACTTGAATATCCATAAACGAATAATTCCGAACCCTGCTATCAATACTTGTTTATCCCTGAAGGGTTATTATACCTTAAATTAAATTTGCACTTTCAAAAAAATGTGCCGATACTTATTTGACCTTACTTCGGAAGTCAGTTTTCGGGAGATGTGAATAGCTTAGTCAACTCTTCACCGATTTCAAATTTTGACTCAGAAGTAGAAAGATTGTTTCGGTTCTTTCACATCTGTGCCCCATTGATGTTTCATATTTTCGTTTTACCAACAATTCACCTCTCACGTACCTAAATGGGGTGTATATTAATTGTGTTTTTAATTCTTCCGCACAAGGAGCTATGACTTTAGCCGATTTTTTATGTTTAGAAAATATTTTTCTTGGGTTTTGCAGACCAACCAGTCCAGCTCATTTAAATTTTTCCGTAATAATATGAGAGGAGTTAAAACATACCTGGTAAAAACATATAATTCTCTTTTGGAGACACCTTAATGTCATATGAATATATACAGTTTCAGACAATATGCTGACTGAATATGTGCACGGCGGTGGTGCCATTGAATGGTTAATGGAATGCATCTATATATTTTTGTCGCCATGTCACTCCATTTCTTACAAAATGACATCATCACTTCCCTTTAAAAGTTACGCAGCGTAAAATTGACTTATTTACTTTAGAAAGGCACACACACATAAACGCACTCATAAGTTCATACATTATGCCAGTTAATTAGATAAAATTATGAGATGCGAAGATGCTCTTTTGCAACAAAAAATGCCAAAGAAACTACAAGAAATGTTAGTTATAAAGAAATTCTTATATGTACATATATATATAGCGCAGTAATTTCGGAAGTTTTGCTTTGACTGAGAAAGAAATAATGTCGCGGCTGTTGTAGATGTCGCTGGTAAATGCAAAAACCACTTTGTGAACTGCCGGCAGTGAAAAGTTTTGCTTTCTGTGACATGCGGCCCATAATGGGCAGCTATGCGGAAGTTTGTGTTAATTCTGAAAAACTTTTTGTGAAAAAATGTAATTTTGTTATTTTAGTAAAGCAACAAGTAAGGGAGGAGAGTATAAGAAACCATTATATACTCTGCTGTGAGCTTTTATTATATTGATATGAGCCATGCCTATCTACAATTCGTTTATCTTTAAGAATTGATTCAAATGAATTGTATTACAGAACGTTAATACCATAGCTCAATTTTAACATAAAAAATCGACTAAAGTCATAGCTGCTTGTGCGGAAGAATTAAAAACACAAATAATATACACCCCATTTAGGCACGTGAGAGGTGAATTGTTGGTAGAACGAAAATATGAAACATCAATGGGGCACAAATATGAAAGAGCCGAAACACCCTTTTTACTTATGAGTCAAAATTTTAAATCGGTGAAGAGTTGACTAAGCTTTTCACATCTGCCAAAAACTGACTTCCAAAGTAAAGCCAAATAAGTATCGAAACTCTAAATTTTATACATATCTTTAAGCTTCAATTCTACCAAATATTACCGTACAAAAAATGATATTAGTCTAAGGTCAGTCTGTGATAAGTTTACTAACACTAATGTATATTTATGGAATTTGTACTGAAAAAAAGCGCCTAAATTTATGCAGGCTGGTTTGGAAATTATTGAACAATATGTGGACCAGGTGACCCGAAATGGGTTCGACAATCAAAAGGTATCAATCAAAATTATGTAAACAAAAAAATATACTAATTTTATCATTATTAATTTTAAAATAATATTTAAAAAAATTGCTTTTTATACCAACAATTTTTGTTGATTTACGGCCTGTACATTTTCAAGTATTCATGAAACGAGCTCAAGGCCAAGAATAACAGTTTTTCACTTTTTTGAATTTTTATGAAAATGTACATGCCGTAAATCAACAAAAATTGTTGGTATAAAAAGCAATAACAAAACCGAGAGCACACGGTAAGGCAGTTCTGATAATAAAACAGATCTGTCAAAAATCCAACATGATCACACTACTAACTGTCAAATGGCGGAAGTGGTTCATGCATATGGTAAAAAAAGAAGAATAGAACTAGGAGTTTAGATGGCATCAAAACCAGCGTATTGTTAGCTTAATGGTTAGCAACGCGTGCCAAAATTTCTCTGATGAGTGAAGTCTAGCAGCTTCCGAAATGGATCTATAAGAAAAGCTATGGCAGTTGTCTCTAAACATTTTTCCTACTCTATTCAATCAAAAAACTTTTAATAATTAATTAAATGATTATTAATAAATAAAAACAATAATAATTTTCATAAAAATTCAAAAAAGTGAAAAATTATTATTCTTGGCCTTGAGCTCGTTTCATGAATACTTAAAAAAAAAAATTTATAAAAAATTAAAATATAAATAAATAATATATACAGGGTGGCTAATGAAAGCCGCTACCAAAAAAAAATTAAATAACTTTTTTTGTATTTAATGAATCTGGTTAATTTTTTTTTTATTTTGCAGATTGACTTTTACATTTAACAAAAATGGATAACTGGGACACTGAAACAAGAATTTGGATTGTCCGCCGCTATCACGCACTGGAGTCCGTAGTTTCGGTTCAAAGAGAGTATAGGCGCACGTTTGGCGGCAATCCTCCGAGCAGATGGACCATAATAAGACTTGTAAACAATTTTGCCGAGCATGGGACAGTCAACAGAAGACCTTACCATCGAAACCCTTCAGTTCGAACGGAGGAAACAATCGCTGCTGTAGCTGCTGCCATACAAAACAATCCACGTGTTTCGACAAGAAGCTTATCTGCTCAAATGGGTGTAAGCAGACAGTCATTCCAGTCAATTATGCACAAAGATTTGGACTTATTCCCATACAAAATTCAAATGGCCAAAAACTGAACGCTGCAGACTTGCCGATTCGCTTGGAATTTTGCCAGAAGATGCTTCAAATGGTGGAAGAGGATGGAAACATGTTGAACTGTCTTTTCATGTCTGACGAGGCCCATTTCGATTTAAACGGCAACATAAACAAACAAAATTGTCGAATATGGAGTGCTTCCAACCCACAGATACTCCATGAGACGGAACTGCATCCACTTCGTGTCACAGTGTGGTGTGCAGTTTCATGACGCTGCATTGTCGGACCCTACTTCTTCGAAGAAAATGGTCACACCGTTACGGTTACTGGAGACCGTTACTTAAGCATGTTGAGAGAGTTTTTCTATCCAGAATTACGCCGAATGAGAATTTCTTTCAACTCTGTGTGGTTTCAGCAAGATGGTGCAGCTCCTCATATAGCCCAACCTGTTATGACAGAATTGCGACGAAAATTTCCCAATAAGCTGATATCCAGAAACTCCACATTCCGTTGGCCACCCAGGTCGCCTGACCTTACTGCACCTGACTTTTTCTTGTGGGGTTATTGCAAACAGGAAGTCTTCAAAGCAAAACCAACAAATTTGAATGAACTAAGGCAATCCATTCGAGAAACAATTGCGGCTATTCCTGTCTCAACTCTCCAAGCAGTAATGAACAACTTTTTGGTAAGATGCCGCACATGCATCGACGAGCAGGGGGGGCATTTAAATTCCATTATTTTTAAAACTAATTAAGCTATATTTAATAAAATTTAATGAGCTTTAACATGAATAAAAGAAAAATGAATTCCATACACTGAAAAAAAAATTATTTGAGTTTCTTAATGTAGCAAAATTCATCAGCCACCCTGCATTATAAAATAATTTATAACAAAGTTTATAAGTTCCATATCTGAAATGGTTTCCGAAATATACTTAATACTAAATAAGCCCATTTCCTTTAAAGCATAAAAAAAATGTGTGTAGAAGTAAGGCAAGAGATTGAAATGTCTCTAACATAGCTCGCGTCATATATTTCACCATGCCTGCTCTTAGGTATATACATTAGGGTGGGTCGATTTGTATGGACGAACGTTAACCGATATCGCGCCATCGATTTTTCGATGGGTTTTGGGCTCAGGAAAAAAAGTTCAACTACGCATACCCAAAAAAATAATTTTCGAGCCTGCGAAATTTCATTTTTTTTGCCTTTTTTAGACTTTGATTTTTAAGGTTTTTTTCATGTCTTACTAAACAAATTTTCATTTGATTTTAAAACTTTCATGTATACCCTGCCCGACCCAAAACTGTCAGCTAAAAACGGTGGCGATAACAGTTTTTTGAAAAAAAAAAAAATATATTTTTTGGGTTTTGAGACTTGGTTTGGTCAAAAAATCGAATTTTCCAAAACCCGAAAATTAAACTTTTTTTCAAAAAACTGTTATCGCCAACGTTTTTAGCCCATAATTTTAAGTGGGACAGGAAATATGAGACAAACTCGCTTTCATCGAAAACCTTTTTGCATGTATGCTGAAAACCCCATTAAAACAAATGTGGAAAGGAATTTTTTTTAGCAGGTCATGAAAAAAACTTTAAAAATCAAAGTCGAAAAAAGTTGTGGAACCTTTTTTTCCTGGGCCCAAAACCTATCGAAAAATCGATGGCGCGATATCGGTCAATAAATCGACCCAGTCTAATATACATATCCTGCTTATTTCCACACTAAGCACCAGGTGGAACGTCGAGTTGAAGGAACATAAAAATACTGCATTGAACATTAAACATTTTTTATGGTCGTTGAACTCTAAGAATGTTTGATAATGTTGAAATGATTTTCATTCAGGTCCTTGCCACCTCAACAAATATTTTATAACAAAGTTGAAATCAACTTTTGTCTGCGGGCAAATCAATTGAATTTATCTTCACGCTGATACAAGTATATGCACTCATCCATCACCGACATTTAATAGAACAATTCATTGCAAAAAAAAGTTTTTAAAATAACAACTGCAAGGGGCTTCCTAACTACATAACATCACTGTGAGTACCACAGCGGAAGTGACGCTGGGGCTCATAACAAATAAATTCGTAAAACTTTTTGCGGGTATGTACGTGTTTGTCCCTTTCAATATCAATGACCGCCGGAAATGCGGGCTGGCAGTAAAAAAACGTATCGCACGAAACTTTTCAGCCCAATTGTAAACAATTTTCAAGAGGACTTTTTTCTCACTTTCATATAATTTTTTATACAAAAGAAAAAAAACTCGATGTGAAAAATTATTTATTAATCATTGTGTACAACATATATAAGACTAGGTCAAAGAAATTATCTTTTTTTTATAACTTATATTGCTACGCACACAAGGTATATCAACTTCATTCGCCTTACGGTAGTATGTAACGGCATAAACGAGTCGAGATAGATACTATCAAGATGTTCACAACTTGGGTAAATTAGCAGCCCCGCCCCTTTTATAGTAGACTAGCTTATACCCATCGGTTTCACCCCACATTTCTATAAAAAAAATGTCAGCTGTATGGGAGGTGCCACGCCACCGTTTTTGTTATCCCCAGTTTTTTTTGGAGGTGGTAGGGATTAACCTCATATCAACCCTTACCAAATTTCAGTGGTCTAACGTAAATACAAGGTGGCGCAAAAGTAAGCTTCCGATGTTCAGCATATCGGTTGTGGCACGTGCAGTGTGTGCTGTTGCACCGTCTTGTTGGAACCACATGTTTTCCAATCCCAATTCATTAAGTTGCGGCAAAAAGAACTCGTTGATCATTGCTCTGTAGCGCTCACCATTCACAGTAACCGTTTGGCCCCGACCGATTATTGGTCAAATAAATAGTCAGCAATATTCCGCGTTCTGGAGCAGTGTAGCATAACATTGTTTACCAAGGTGTACTTCGCATGTGTTTACTACACAAATGTCAAAACAGAACTGACTTTAGGGGCCAATCGCAAAATTTATAGCATTTTCTGATAGGAGGATTACTTTTGCGCCACCCTGTACTTCCAGAGATATGGACTATAAAAATTCCATTTGTATGAGAGGTGCCACGCCCCCTATATATATCAAAATATTTTTTAGCTCATGACCATCCCGGTAAGGTATCCAGCTCGTGTTGCAAATTTGGTTACGATCGGTTTATACGTTTAGGACGCAAGTCGATCTATAGATCCATACATAATTTGAATTTTATATACGAGTATATAGGTTATTCCACGCAAATTTGTATTCCATATTTCCGGCAAAAATTGATTAGCCGAAACGAAACTTGGCGCAAATGTTGAATATATAAAGGTAACTCTTTACAGTCAAAATGGGCCAAATCGGTTCATTTTTATACCTAGTAGTGCTACGCACACAAGGTATATTAACCTTAGTCGCGTAACGGTGTTATGTAACGGCATAAACGGATCGAGATAGTCAATATCTATGTATATCAAACTGTTCAGGAGGAAAAAAGAGATTGATTGAGCTGACTTTTGTTGGAACGATTTTCCGTCATCCCTTGTCAAGTTTGGTTTTATGACAAACCGGTTTCGGCCTTCTGCCATTTTCAATGCCTAGTTTAGTTGATTAAGCCATGTCCGTCTCTTCTGTTAGCACGATAACTTGAGTAAATTTTGAGGTATCTTAATGAAAATTTGTATGCAGATTCCTTATCACTCATTTCCGAGCACTATTTAAAATGGGCGTAATCGAATGATAGCCACGCCCACTTCTTATATATAGAATGTTTTCGAAAATATAAAAAAAAATGATTGTTCAGCACGTAATACACTTATAAATATTAAATTTGGTGCGTACATTAACATTAAGGTAGAAAATAAAATTTACAAGAAATTTTTGTAAACGGGTGTGGCACCGCCCACTTTTGATTAAGCCAAAATAAGAAATAATATTAATCATAAATCAAAAACCACTATAGCCTTTATATGGTTGTTGCTTTCAATTTTTCCTCTTATCAAAAAGAATAATAATTAACCAAAAATTACTATCAACTGGTTCGTTGATTACTATCACTAAGCTCGTTGAACTTACAAAAACCCTTCAAGATGCCGAAATAAAATTTAGCACACATATTTATATTAATACAAGGTATGCTCCGGAAAAAAATGGGCGAAATCGGTTAAGACACTCCCACTTTTATACGAAAGATTTTGAAAAGAACGTAGATATATTGATTAGGTAATAACCTTGCGTACAAAAGCTTTATGTCATTTATATTTCACTTTCAAAGTGTCCGTGGACACAGAGAGTGGATTATTCCACAAAACTTTTTATGCCATAACTCCGGAAAACATCGATTTATCGAAACGATATTTGCCGAAAATGTTGAATATATATAAATAAATGTCTATGGTAAAAATGGGTGAAATCGGTAAACAGCAACGCCCAGTTTTTTAACAAGGTTTTGGAAAAATTGTTTGTAAAATGTAAAACGCATTATTTTTATAACCATGAAAGCTATATCAATAAGAACGTGCATACATAATAAGCTTTTTAAAGAAAACTCAACCGCAAAAAAAGTTTTGTGAATAAGAATTCTGTTATTTTCAAGGGCGATTGCTTGTAGTTTCAACTAGATATTTCAATCCAAATTAGTCAGCTGGTTCTCAATATTTTGTAGTATACTCCATGTAGCCAAACATTAAGCAAATCGGATAACACACAAGTAAAATATCCGGGCAATTGGTAATACCCCACTGCAATAGCCAAATTATTTACCTATTTTGATTTTCATACCTTTAATGAACATGAAATGTTTCTAAGTATGAGAAGAAGAAGAGATTGGCCCACCAATAAGCAAACTGAAATAATAAGGACGATGAGCTGAGTCGATTTACTAATGTCCGTCTGTCCGTGTGTCTATTTGAACGCAAAATTTTTCAAACATAAAATGTGCATGAATTGGTATTTTGAAAAAATGTGATTAGTAGTGATTGGTACAGAAGCTATTTTCTATACTACTTATAAAATAAAGTCGCTCAAAAGCTATGTACAGAATTGGCTTTGCACAGAATGCTCCGATTTGAAAGCGGTTTTTTGCATTTTAAAGCTTAGCTGTGTAAGATGGACTTTTTTTATATAATGTGAAGGAATATATAAAGGGGGCGTTGCAATCGGACAAAACGTGGTAAAAAAACATAAATTTTTGGTTTACCTAATCAACCGATTAGAATGAATCTTCCTTAAAGTTAAACTCTGAAATATTTACTTTCGTTCTGCATCAAAAAAAAATAGTTGATTTCTTTCTAATTTAACCAAAATTGTTTAAACAAAAGCAGCACTTTTTCCAAAAAAATCTGTTTGTGTGTTTGTTCGCTGCCAACCGAATAAGTCAGCGTGCTTTAAGCGACAGCTGTGGTGAGCCATTCATTTTGTGAAACAAGGTGCGGGTTGCTACTATACAAATAAATTAATTTTCCCCCCAAAACTCATAACAGAAGTATTTTTATTGAAAACATTTAGCTGGCTTTATAACAGGAACTAAAAAGTATTAAAATATACCTGCGTGAAATGGGATCCCATAATAGATCACTACTAGGTATATCATGGTCCGTTCCACGCGAACTTACACTTCCTTACTTGTTTTTAAACTAATTTTTCTATATTGTAATTAATTTTCTTTAAGTTTTTTTTTTTTGATTGACTGCACTGCAGTTTGCCCATGCCTATCCATACATATAAAATTGTTAATACCTTAGATGTATAGTTTGCCCATAAAGTGGGACAATTTCCCTCAACTTGAGCATTTATGTTATAGATTTATAGCTAACTAAATGTTGTTGTAATAGCATGCTTAACTTGTAAACATAAGTTACTATATAAAAACCGTTTCACCTTGTATGTAAGCAGTTAGTAAATGACAGCGTTGTGAATTCGCAAAGTGTAACTAACATTTTGTATGACATTGTTTCAACCGCCGTCTCATACTTTAATTTCACCAACTGCATTTGCTTGCCCATTCACCTTTTCGACGCATCGGAAGTTTTGCAGTATCACCTGAACTCTTAGGTCTCACGAGCAAATGCTTACCATATTTCACAATTCCTTTTGCATCTTATTCTCTCTTCATCCATTATATACATATTACGTTAACCTCTTCCGTTCTCACAACTTTGAGTGTATTTTATACCGTCGACCTCAGCTGACCTGTCACCCATGCTCGTTTTTCACCCTTCTCACTTCCAACGCCGTTTCGTCGTTATGTTTGTCATCTCATGTCATCTACTCTAATTGGTTGTAAGCAAACACTGACCACAAGCCGTTGCAAAGTTAACTTGACACCAACTCACTAGTGTTAGTATTAACTTTGGTAACAATAACAAAACGTCATGGAGTATAAAAACAATGAAATGCGTCCTGTCAGTGACGGAAATTATACCGCGGGGTGTTTAATGTTACCTTAATACTGCGATTGGTTCTAACATTATTGTTTGAATTACTCATTCATCTTATTTGTAATCATTTTCCCGTTGGTTTTTTTGTTGTTTCCTTCTTGTTTTTTGTTGTTGTATACATTACCGGATGCCTGACAGGAGCTGCTGGACTAGGTAAACTTGTTGTCAATTTGTTTCAACTGTTACAACAGTTCAGTATAATGGTTTTGTAATTTAGCGAAGTGATTTTCACTATCGCTGTAGTTGGCAATGACCCTGCAGTCAATTCTACTAGTTTTATACTAGTTAACCAAACCGGCTCAACTAGTTCGAGCTCTGTAATTTTTCCATATTAGCAACTGTTATTTTTAACACGGCGATGCCCTACGAGATGGCAATTGTCATTCTCTGCATCAGCAAAATAACAGTTGACATACTAGTCATTATATACATTAAGATCATACTATTCAACATACTAGTCCGTATATACACCGGTATAATCTCAGCCGTCAAACTAGTCAGCTTATGCATCAGTATCATAGCAGTAACTGTACCACTTCATAGTTAGTTCATTTTGTGTTGAAAAATACATGAAAATTGCAAAATTACAGTACAAACTACTTTAATGAAAATTCAGTCATCAGATATAAAAATATAAAATATTACTTTACTATATTGAACAATTGAAACAAATTATAGCAAATAAAAAATGAAATTATAGCAATTTTGCCTTTGGAAAACATTTATAAAAAATAAATTTCTTCTTTTTTAAATAGTACTTTCTTCAATGGATTTGATTACTGATTTCACAGGCAGAAATCTTTAACTTATCTTGAAATATTTTATGGAAAATTTAAATATTAATCTCAGAAAGAATCTAATCCATATTGAAAAAATATCTTCATACAAAATTAAGGAAATTCAAGAAAAGATGAGATTTTCATGGAGAAAATTATAAGTTTCGGAGTTCTTTGCAAATAACCGTGCAGGTAACTTGAGTATGGAATTCTAACTAAAATTTTTAAACAAGTGCTATTTTAAGCACCTTGTCATTGTATGTACCTCTGCTCGCCAATTTTGTTGTTGCAGCTTTTAAACGATTCCGTTGGAGTTTCACTGTTACTTTATTTATGAAATTGGCATTTCACAATCACAATAAGTCAACCCTGAAAAACTAAAATAATTCGATATTTTTTGTGAATCTGTTAAAAACTTCTTCATCAGAAAAAGGGTTCTTTGATTATTCCAAAAAGAAATGTTATTTAATTGCTCAACTGCTTTGACAAGTGATCGTTTCGTTTTCAGTTTTCTTCGTGGTTTTTTTCGAACATTTCTTATTCGTTGTTGCTTCGTTGCTGCGCCGTTATTGCAGTAGCGACGTGGCAAAACTAAGGGTGATTTTGTTGACATGCCTGTACGTGCATGATCTGGAACCCAAATGCACTATTTGAAGCACGAAATTCTCAAAAGGATTATGATTTTACTATAAGAAATATTATTTGAAACAAAGTAATTTAATTAAATGAATATTAAGATACTCAGAATATTAGATGAAGAGAAAACTAAAATGTAAGACGGCGTTGTTGACTGAACGACAGCGGGCCGAGTACTAAATTGTTTTTTTTTTCGCTCGTGTATGCATGTATGGGCAATTTTAGAGGGTTGTTGCTGCTTATGATAGCGGAAACGTTGCAGTCGCTCAAGCTGGTAGGGATAAGACCACGAAATTCTAGTTAACGAACTAGAATGCTTACTAACCAGTTTGGTAGTTGACTGCAGGGGAGTGACAGAATTTTCAGGTGACGCCCGCAAAAAGTCGTGGTTCTAATCTCTTAAGAGAGTGGTACGCCATTACCAACCTTAGTTTGAAGTTGTCTATCACTCAATATGGGTAAATTTCAACTTCTGTCGCATACTCAAAAAGGTAGAAACCGTTAAGGTACAAAGTTGATCCGTCCATTAACGGTTCGAGTATAATTGGCTGAAATTAGTCTCTCTATAGCACATGCTCAAACAAATGTGAATATTTCAACCATTATGAAGACACCAGAACTGGCACCAGCCACATGCTCCTTTGAGGTGACTTATAGCGGACTCATTCTAAATTAATCGCATTTAAGTAGGGCCGTCTAAATAGATGAGCCCATGAAAAAAATATTTGCTGTGCCATAGTTATATTGTTTACGATGAGTGGCAGCCACTTTTTCAGGAGAGGTTTACTTGGACAAAAAAATTATAGTTACATCTGCCCGTGATGTGGCTATGTACCTGAACCCAGCTGATGTTTATTATGAAATAGCTTGAGTCAACTAAGATAGAGACCAGGATTTCCCAAACCACTCTAGATAGCAACAATAGCAACATAGTCGAACTCAGCGCTTGAAAATCCGATGGTATGTACGACGTAATATTGATTTCTCGAAATTATTTTCTGTTCCGTCCGAATAAAAGCCACTACAATGATTAGGCAGCTTCGACTTGAGGCTTACGTCATGCTCCTGCTAAAAAATTAGCCATAGAAAGTCCAGTTCTAACTTGAACCCATTCGTGAACCATGTCACCAGTCTACCGCCTAAAATAAAATGAGGAGGTTAATGCGGTCGTAGTAGCACTGCTGATGCTATTCTTGTTCTTGCTTTTCTAACGGGAGTCCAAGAAATCTTGTGGCCTCAACAGGGTTTGACCAAAGTGATATTGCTGACGAAGCAGATGAACCGGTGGTAATGTCATGGGGAGACACGCCGCATGGCGGGCAGACATTTGGCATGTCAGGTTCCAGTCTGGATAGGTAAGAGTTTAACCTGTTACAGTATCCAGAGCGAAGTTGGGCTAGCATGACCCTTGTCTCCTTTGGCAGTTCGCGCTCCTCTTCGGCAACAGGTGGAGATTGTGCCTGTATAACGGCGTTCACTGGGCGAGAGCTGACAAAGGACTTTACCGACTCTGCGTGGATGAGTTTGAAGGCCTGCCGATGCACCTACCATAGCTTTTATCTGTACAGATACTAGAATTTTAACTTTGTTGGCCTTGTACAGTCATTGCTTACACACTATGGATAATGTGAGTAAATTAATTACCCATGTGCGGTAACCCATCTGTATGTAGCCATTTGTTACTGGAGATAATGGGTCTGAATGTATGGACTATCTGAAATACCCCATTGTGTTTTAGATTTAGCGGAAGAGAGTGTTATGAGATTCAGCCTTGCACCTGATCGGCCTAACCTCAGATGTCGATCGCATTGGTACTAAGAGAAGATGGACACCTACTATATCGATGGAGTTCGAGACCTATCTGGACTTATGCCGATCTCTGAGTACTGGCAATCGTGTTCAATGTGACGCCACATCGAAGAAAACTCTTCCGATTTTGGATATTAGCAGTATTTTGGAGTGACTTTCAGCAGCGCCCGCCGCTGTGGTACCAGTTTTTAAGTCCTTGCTGTGATTTTTTAGACAATATTGATAACGCTTCTGTATAACTCTGCTCCGGATTGGCGACTTAATTTAGCTCGTAGCGTCTTATACAAAACTTTTGTTTAAGCGCCTGGTAAGCAGGGATACATTAAGAGGGCCATGATTTGTTGCCAGAAAATGCAAACACCAACCGAGAGATTCTTTTGAAACTGTTGCCTGTAAATGTCTAGCTTTGTTGTGGATTCATTCGATCTATTTCGGGTTCAAAAGCTTCTGTTCTCGAAGGGAATGTTGACCCTTACACGCATGCGGATCTCACACACCAAGTAATTGTGGGTGAACATGACAAGTAGTATGACCTTCCGAATTCCAAGGCAAGGTTGTATGAGGTTCTAGGATAGGTTGCAGAATAATGAAATTATTTTGATCAGCTGTAATTATTAGTTGCTCAGCCGAACTCCTTGAGTTTACTGGGCCTTGTACACTGTCCTTGTTGTACTTTAGAACTTATTTGACAACGGACATAGATATCATCCCGTGCACTCGTGCTTAGTTGCACGTCTTTTGTTGAGAAAAGTTCGATTTTAGTTTCTTCAAAACGCCGGTGATTTTTTACAAGGGTGAATAAAGTGTTTTTATTCGGAGCATACCGATGGTGAACAGTGGTCCTCTAAATAATTGGTGCTGGTGAGCAATGAACTTCTTCTTAGCTTACCTAACTGGGTGTCTTCTTAAAGTCTGTGCTCAACTGGAGGCATGCCAATCCAGTATTTCTTTCTTTCCAGGCTACATTATAGTTGATGAGAAGCCAAGGATTGATATTTCCGAAATAAACGCTAGGGTGTCCTTACATTGCAAAATACGCTTAAATAGCGAGTTCAATGACTTTAAAGTTTTTCAGCAGTCCTTTCCGTTCCTTTTTTTCTCTTGAAGTTCCATACAAAGTTTGCAAGTCCAATTGTAAACTTCAAAAGCCTCAATTTAGGTATTGAAGAAACTTAACTCTCTTAAAAAGTCGAAACTCATTCCAGTACTTATTAAGTTGATTGAGTGAGTTAAGGTAATAGTGGGCACTAAATACCCATACTTCAAATTTGACGTACCACAAGCTCGCACCACTCGGAAGCACTTACTCACACCACCATACTTTTAACTCTCACGAATATGTAACAATGCCAAAGTGACGGTATATTGGATAAGTTGAAAATGAAGAAGTTTGCTGTTGAATGGTCGATTACGAACAGCACTACCAACAAGTAGTGCATAAATACTTTCAGTTTGTTGTTCATTTAAAAGGGCTTGTTGTGTGTGCTTGGAGAGGATATGAGGGTGACTGGGTGCGGTCGTGGTACAGTTTAGGTATATATATTCACATTACTAACTAAAAACTCAGCGCACTTTGTGGGAAGGTAATAAAATACTTCAGCGCGATTTTGAATAATAGTTTCAGAAGTGAACAATAGTTGCTAAAAAATTTTGCAACAATGCACCCAACTATGTGTGAGGAATGCACAGGTGTATGTCGTACAGTTGCGGCCATAAAAATAAGTGCACCAAAAATAAGCGCGAAATATACTTAAACAGTCTGCTTGGTGTATAGACTGGTGTTTATTCTCTCAGGTCTTACAAGTTTTTTTTTGTCTGCGACTATATCATACTACATAATGGAGCACAGCTGGCTTGAATAAAATAACGCTAGATCCTAAAACCATGGCTTCACGCGACTGCTTGGTATAAAAATATATAATTCAATCGAAACGAATAAGGAGAGAAATTTTAAGAAGTGTTATGCCTAGATGGCAGCATTCCTTTTCCAAAAGCAGATCCCTGAAATAGGCTCGATACTACATTTGCACGAAAATATCGGGATATCTTTGTGGACTTGAAGAAGTATTTAAGTATGTCGTTGCATTAGGAAAGTCCGTCTCGCATTAAACTTAAACATGGACTGTTGCGTAATCCAATGATCCAACTACTACTAAGAAGATATGCATCTACGCCCTAGGTTCCTGATTGAGAAGTAAAGTTCTTTATCGGTGAACAAAAAACGCGCTCTGTAATTCATTAAATGTTATCGTCTTGATATAGGCTTCTGGATTAAAGTTAGTGAGACGACATGTAAAGGAGTCGCAAAAAAATGTCTTCAAAGAAAATTTACTGACGCGTCTATGAGCTTTAGGAATTTAAGAAAATTAAAATCTTAAAGAAAAACGTTGTTCTTATCGTTTCTACGTTTAAGGCCCGGTTTTTCAGTCCTTGGTTAAGCTCAGTTTAAACTAAGTTTGCTTAAACTCGGCATAAATTTAAACTCCAGTTAAACTGCAGAGCGGTTTTTCAGTGTGAGTTTAAGGCCGCTATTAATATTTGCTTTTTATACGGCAACATTGGTTTTTTCTTTATCTAGATACGGCAACAGATAATATTTATATACATATTCAACGCCATTGCTTCTCCTCAGTATTGTAATACTTAGGATTTCGCTAATTTCTTCATCACTATAATCACTTTCGTCAGATGATATATCCAGTATTTAATTAAATATAACAATATCGTCCCTTTTTAATTGCGTTCAGTTTATTGTTTCACAACCAAAACCATAAAATATGCAAACAGCTGACAGGTTAACTAGAGTTTAACCCTGCCTAATTGGCCGCTTAAACTACGTTAAAACTTAGTTGAAAGTTGACTGAAAAACTGCGCAACAAGTTTAAGCTTAGTTTAACTGACAAATTGAGTTAAACTTGTACTGAAAAACCGGGCCTAAAGGAAGTTGTGAGCAATGAAAACGCTAAAAAAATGCCTTATTATAACACTAAAATAAACTAGTAAGGAAGTCTAAGTTCTGGTGACAAACAGACAGATGGGGGGCTAAATCGACTCAGCTCATCGTCCTGCTTATTTCAGTATACTTATTGATGGACCTATCTCTTCTTCTTCTCATACTTACAAACATTTCATGTTCATGAAAATTATGAAAATCAAAAAAGGTATATAACTTCCCTATTGCAGTGGGGTATTAACTACTTGCCCGGATATTTTGCTTGTATGTTATAAGATTTGCCTAACTTTCGGCAGGAGTATATACGAGTATAGTATGTGTATTAAAAAGCAGCTATCCAATTTTCATTGAAATTAAAAACAAACGCTTTTAAAAATAGCAGAACTTGTATGCTAATAAGTGGGCGGTGCCCGGCCTACTTCCAAAATCCCACAATTTTTTTCGGTCGAGTTTTGCTTAAAAAGCTTACTACGTGTGCAAAATCTTATTGATATAGCTTCCATAGTTATAGAAATATCGGGTTTCAAATTTTCCAAAAAATTTTTTCAGAACTTTGTTAAAAAACTGGGCGTGGCTCTCTACCGATTTCGCCTAATTTTACAACAAACAGTAACCTTTATATATTCAACATCCTCGCCAAATTTCGTTTCGACTAATAAATTTTTGCCGGAGTTATGGCATGCAATAATAAAAGGAGCGGGGCCACGCCAATTTTTAAAAATTTCTTGAAAAAATTTATTTTTGGCCTTAATGTTAATGTACACTCCCAATTTTATTCTTATATTTGTATTATGTAATGACAATTTTTATTTTTTTTGGCTTAATCAATTTCTCTTTTCCATCTGAACATTTTGATATACATAAATCAATATCTATATCGATATAACCATCAGCACAGGAAACAAAAGAAAAGTCGTGGACACAAAACAATGGTTTGAAACTCGGGTTGGAGTTAACCGTTCGATAAGCAAAATTAATTATGGTAATGAGAGCCAATGTCGTCTAACTGTAGCTGTTTTTCCAAACCAATATTAAGTTGGGTTGACACACCAAATTTTAGTTCGCCTTTGGTTGTTGTTGCTTACTGTCATAGGAGCATTCGAACTACTTACTTTAGCGTCATAAACAAAAATGGTGCAACTTTGTCAATCATTGAACGAGGATGAAAACATTTGAACTATGTATTTCGTTCGTTCACTGAACTGAGCCGATCTAATGAACTAGTTCGTTCTCGAACTATACAACTCTAAATAAATGTATGACGCGATCTACAACAGGTATATAGTCACGAACCTCCGAGGAGAGTTTTGCTCCAAACTCAAAACATTTTTAATTAGAAATATTTTTTTGTAAAATTTTTTATTTGTATTTTAGCCAAAGGAGCCCTCACAGCAAAATCTATCAAGTGAAAGAGTATAGCACGAGTTGTATAACATTCTCACGAGGTAGCTCGTTGTCTAGACTAGCTGGCGTAAATCATTTGAAATGTCTAGATACCCAACTAAAACAGAACTTGTTTTTTTTTTTTTACGAAAAGATAGAAGATGTAGAGTTTTTGTCACAGTTCTGACTTGATTTGCATCAGATTAAAAATCTTTGGATATATGTAACCTATACAACGATTAAAAAACCGGATTAAAAAAATTTATATTCTCGCTATATCTTATCGTCGAACTCATCTTTAAATTTCTTTCGATACTCGTCGCATCATGGGGACTACAATAAATCTTGCATAGAACGTTTCTCCTCTTAGGTAGCTAATACATGTTTTACCCCGAATGAACTGAAAAATTTATATGGATGCGGCATATCTCAAGATAGTGGGGAACCCAATTCGTTACATTTGGTTCTAGGATGGCTATGTGGAATTTTTTTAAGTTAACAATTGACTGAACAAATTTTGCATGACGTCTTGCTCACTCGACAGCTGTTATCTATCAACTACTACTACTAACGGCTATCGTAAATAATGTCTACTTGATACACTATTTTTTAGAACTGTTGCAATCTCAGTAAACGATGCGACAGCTAACGCAAGGAGCGCGTTGTATATGAACATCAAATTTGAACTTCTGGGACACTTGGATCTTATGTGGCTAAAATACTAATTCCATTGTTCACAAAATTTAGTCAGCTGAATTCGGAGAACCTTTCTAGTATGCATCTATTGTTTCGGGCTAAGTCAAGCAGCTTCAGATCGTCAGTCAATGCGTTAGTGTAAGAAGGTTTTCTTTTCTTTTTTGATTGATGAAAGAATGTTGATGGACGAATATCTGGAACTTTCGACTATGCGATGGCTACAATTTCCATATTAGTTGGACACTATTTTGGAAACAAATTGGTTGAACATTGTATAATGTCCTTTCAGATAAGTTCGAGCTCATTTTGAAACTATGCGCAGAAAATTCATAACTTTTGAGAGATTGAAACTATTTCATTTAAACGGTCGTGTTTCTATTTAAGTGGCAAGTGTTGTGCTCTCAACAGTTTGTAGAAATGTGCGCACGCGGACTTCCGCACTGGACAATTTGCTACATTTCAAAGCACCCGTGTGCAGCCAACGGTGAATCGAAACATAAAAGCGGTAAGTTAAGCTCTAAATGCGATGCCATATAATTGTCAATCCAAGTAAAGCAGCACGCAAGCTCCCAATGAAAACAAAAAACAGTAAACAACATACGACAAACAATGACAGCTATAACAATAGCGTTAACAATAAAAGTGACAACAACAACTACAAAATGTGTGGCAACGCAAACAACAACAACAACTCATATACATGCGACTATGTCCATAACAACCACATTTTCATGTTCAAAGTGGTGGATAAATTAAAACAATATCAACAATGATTGGAGCTATGACGTTGTTGTCGGTTTGCACTTCCAGTTAACAATCATAATTGCCATTCAAAGAAATCCAAGCACCAAAGTTGTTACAGGATAACTTCGTGAATAATAAATACATATGTATGTGTGGGAGGACTGGCTGTATGTGACTTTTGTAATTATTCTGAAAGAAATATGTCTATTTTCAACTGGTCGTATATCTCCTTTACATGGAATCCGCTGGATAATTTAATATGACGACGTCTTATGTAGTAGAAATCGGCTCCGTTGCATTATCTTTAATATGTCAATTGATATTTTGATTTTATTTGATCACACTTAATTGAAATATATTTATTGTAAAATAGAAATATATACATATATATATAATGCTTTTAGTTAGCTGATTTGTTGCAAACTTAAGCCAGCAGTAGATAACATGAGCGAATACGCATGTATAGATGCATACCAAAAAACCGAATATGCCCAACCCAAATCCAACTTTTTGCGATGTTCGAGAATTGCCCAGTTTTCAAAGTGATTTCCATCATGTTCCTTTCCTTGAAGTTCAACATTTTTTTCCAACGTTTGTCTTCATCATAAAAACCACTATATTCCTACACAGGAGCTGAGAATACTATGTATACTACGTTGGAATAAGATTTGATTCTGCAACCTTCGTGGTTAGTATTTTGGGGGAAAAAATAAGATCAAATAAAATAGACTAAAAAAATCAAATAAAAGAAAATAAAACAAAATAAAATGAAATAAAATAAGATACAATTAAATAAAACAAAATAAAATAAAACTAAAATAAATTAAATAAATAAACAAAAAAAAAAATAACAAAAAAAATAAAAACTAAAAAAAATATAAAAAAACAACAAAATAAAATAAATTAAAATAAAATAAAACAAAATAAAATAAAATACAATCAAATTAAACAAAACAAAATATAATGCAATAAAATAATATAAAATTAAATTAAATTACAAAAACTAAATAAATAAAGAAAAATTAAATAAAATAAAACAACATAAAATAAAAATAAAAATAAAATAAAATAAAATAAAATTTAAAAAAATAAAATAAAATAACATAAAATAAAATAATTTAAAAACAAATTAAATAGATTTAAGTAAAATAAAATAAAGTTAAATAAAATAAAATAAAATAAAATTAAATAAAATAAAATTTAATTAATTAAATCAAATAAAGTAAAATAAAATAGAACAGAATAAACTAAAATAAAACAAAATAAAATAAAATAAAATAAAATAAAATAAAATAGAATAGAGTAAAATAAACTAAAAAAAATAAAATAAAATAAAATAAAATAAAACAAAATTAAATGAAATAAAAAATTAAAAAATGTTATATTAAATGGAAAAGAAATTAAAGGGAAAAAAAGGCAGAAAAGCAAACATTACGGCAAAGAAACTGAAAAAAGGCAGTAATTGAAGTAATAGCTAAGAAAGTTGCAGAAACGAAGGTAGTACGAAAGGAACAGCGGGGACTGAAAACAGCAAAATAAAATATATTCAAATGCAATAAATAAAGTTAAGTTAATTGAACTAAAAGGAGAAAGTGTATTTATAAGTGATACATAAGGAAATGCAAAGAAAGGAATTGAAAGGGAAGGTAAGGAGATTGTTGTAATTTTGCTTTGTATGGTACAAAAAAAGGATTAGTTCACTTCTATATCGTTGAAGATCTATTGAACAAGTTATTTATTATCTTAGTTTGATCAGTTTATTCAACTATAGTTCAGCAAATTGAGCACGTTCAACTTGAAACTTAGGTATATCTCTTTAATCAGCATATGTATATGTATGTGTATTAGAATTGACCAAAAAATATAAAATTTTGACTTACGAACCTCTAAATCAAACATGTTATATGTGGACCTATTAAAGGCGACATCTTAATTTGAAGCACTAAGAACCTTGAAAGCGACGCTCTTCGCTGAGCTAAGCAAGTTACTATATACAGAAGCAAAACGACAAATACATCGCTTTTGTGTGCTTTTCACCTAATATGATATATGGACCATGCACGTATTATATTCACTATTTTATTCCAAGTTGCGCTGCCATTGTTCTTGTGGTTGCAACCATACTAGCTACCTTACTCTCTCCGCACGCTTGTCCAATTCCAAACTAAATGCAATTTGTGTATGAGCGATGCGTTTACAACATGATTCAGGTCAGTACTCGCCATGCCGGTTTGTTTCGCTTCAACCATTTGTGCAGTGCAGCTCGAGCTCAGCGCTACTTAATTCGAGCTTAACTCAAGCCAACGCAGCTCAAGTACAATTGTGTCTTACATAATCAAATATGTATATACCCTGCAAAAAATCGTGTGACTATTCTCTAAAAAGAGCGATCCGCGATTAATCCCTTCAGTCAAAAGTTAGCTGTAATTCAATATACATAAGTAAATTTTCAATTGTTTTAGTTTTTGTAGCATACTTATAGGAGTTAGAAGTACGCGTTTGGGTAGAAAGTGGCTTAGTCCTTTTTTATCCGGTCGGCTAAAAATGTGTACAACTGGTGTCTCCATAGGACATGCTCAACCAAATGTGAACAGTTCAATCCTTACAAACTGATTAGAACTGGCATTAGTCGCATTGTCCTTTGCGGCTCATCTCGGATGCATCCTGCCATTCTTGCTGCACAAATTTTTATGAAAATTAATGAAATTCATACCTACTGCTCTAAAATTTATGTGCAAATAAGTTGGTGAGGTTGTGTGTGTGCGTGTGTATGTAGACACCCTGTAGGAAAAACATCTTGCTCTGAAGTGGTACGCTTCTAGTGCACTCGGAACCACTACTAGTATATCTTCAAACCCTTTCACATGCCATCAGTTGAGGAATTTGACACGACGATATCCTAAGGACTATACTACAAATTCAGACCATATTGCGATAGTTCTGAACCACTTTATAGATATTCACTTGGAACTATGATCTCTGAAATCCTTTTGTGATAGTTCTGAAGAAACAATCAAACCCGCATTTGGAGACTAAAATATTTGAATTATTTTGGAATGTTTGTCCATCATCCCACGACCTTTTTTTTATCAGAATTGACACTGAGTATGACACAACGCCGAAACCAAAATAATTCAGTTGTTCACCCCGTCAGAAATATCGACATTAAAAGAGATAATAAATTATTTGATGACAAACTCTATCTATTTTCTAAGATTCTAGATCAAATAAAGAAATAATATGTGCCAAATTTCAAGAGCATATTAAATTAAAATTATTGTTCCTGATTCTATTTTTGCACTAACTAATACGAAGCGAAACCATATTTGTTATGTGAAGATGAAAGCCTATTAAAATTGAACTGTATACACAAAAATATATTAAACCAACTTTTATTGCCACCACTGTGTAAAGGGCGATTAAAATTCCTCCATGCCATAAAATATACGCTAAACATAAAATTTGGGCAGAGTACAGTCGTTCCTTCAAGGTTTGGAAAGCCACTTCATTTGGCATTTTCCATTAAAAGGACATATTTTTCCTGGTAAGCTCATGGCGGTTACTTTCACAGCCCAAGGAAACTTGGTCACTCATGCAAATATTTCGGTCGTGGCCAATTATTTTTGCCTTCCATCCTTTCCTCAGCAGTACAGATGGCCTCCGCCTTTACCTTGTGACCAAAATAACTTAATTCATTCTTCAACAGTGAATGCTTTTTGGAACTTTATCTCAGACCACCAGCAGCTATTCTTTGAAAAAATCCTTCAAGCTCCTCATAGCTCTTTTAAATTTAATGACGTTATCCAAGTACAGCAAACCTGTTTTCCAATGCAGTCCTTTTCATACCTGATCCATAATTGTCTCACAAGTACCTGGTGCGTCACATAGTCCAAAGGGTATTATCGTAAAACTTCAAAGCCCTGCTCCAACGCTGAATGCGGTCTTTTGTTTATACTCATCTTTTACAACTACTTGCCAGTGGTCACTTTTCCGGCTTAGTGTGGTGTGTACATTAATGTTAAGGCAGAAAATACATTTTTCAAGATATCTTTGAAAATGGGAGTGGCACCGCCCACTTTTAATTATGTCAAATTTAGAAATATTATTAATCATAAATCAAAATCCGTTCAAAATATAAATACAAGACAATACAAAAAAAAATGGGCGAAATCGGTTAAGAACCACGCCCACTTCTATACGAAATATTTTAAAAAGGATCATAGTTATATTTAATGGGCAATAACTTTGCGTAAAATAGCCTTATATCACTCGAAAAATAAAAATTTTCGAAAATGGGCGTAGCCCCTTTTATAGTGGATTATTCCACAAAATTTTTATGCCATAACTCCGGAAAAAAATTGGTTTATCGAAACGATATTTCTATCTATCTATGGCGCGATATACAACAGGTATATCATCATAAACCTCCTAAGAGATTTTTGCGCCAAGCTTCTCTTCCAATTTGTGGTGTGCCGATTTGAATTTTTCCCTACAAATTGGTAGGACCTACAGTTTTTTGCCGACTCCGAACGGCATCTACAAAGGAGACGAATTTTTGCTGAGAAGCCTGTCATGGCAGAAATACACTCGGAGAGTTTGCCAAACCACTGCCGAGGGGCGACCCCGTTTTGAAAAACTTTTTTCAAATCACTTTTGATGTTACCTGTACCAGGGCTCGAACCATGGACCTTCGGTGTGGTAGGCCGGCAACACTACCTTCACACTACGGCGGCCGCCATTTTTTGTTGAATATATAAAGGTAAATGTTTGTTGTAAAAATGGGCGAAATCGGTTAATGTCCATGCCCAGTTTTTAAACATAGTTCTGAAAAATTTGTTTGTAAAATGTGATATTTCTATAACCATGCACGCTATAACAATAAGATTTTGCACACATAATAAGCTTTTTAACTAAAACTCTACTCCAAAAAATGTTGTGAATTTTGGGGAAGTAGGCGTGGCGCCACCCAATTTTCAGCATAAAAATTCTGCGACTTTCAAAGGCGATTGCTTGTTATTTTAACTAGATATTTCAATCAAAATTGGTGAACTGCTTCTTAATAGTATATAGTATACTCCTGCCAATAGTTAGGCAAATCCGATAACACGCAAGTAAAATATCCGGGAAAGTTCTTAATACCCCACTGCAATAGTTATATACCTTTTCTGATTTTCATACCTTTAATGAATATGACATGTTTGTAAGTATGAGAAGAAGAAGAGATGGGCCCATCAATAAGTAAACTGCATAAACAAGGACGATGAGCTGAGTCGATTTAGCAATGTCTGTCCCTCCGTCCGTTTGTGTCTGTCCGTCTGTCCATTTGAACGCAAATTTTTCAAACATAAAATGTGCATGTATTGGTATTTTGAATAAATGTGGGTAGCAGTTGTTGGTAGCGAAACTATTTATATACAAATTAATTAATGGCGACCGCCGTGGTGTGGCGGTAGTGTTGCTGGCTTACCCCACCGAAGGTCCAAGGTTCAAGTCCTGGGACAGGTAACATCAAAAGTGGTTTGAAAAAGTTTTTCAAAACGGGGTCGCTCCTCGCCAGCATTTTGGCAAGCTCTCCGCGTGCCTTTCTGCCATGGAAGGCTTCTCAGCAAAAAATTCATCTGCTCTGTAGATGCCATTCGAATTCGGCAAAAATCTGTAGGTCCCGCCAATTTGTAGAAAAAAAATTCAAAACGGTACACCACAAATTGGAATGTAAGCTCGGCGCAAAAATCCCTTAGGAGGCTAATGATGATATACATGTTGTGTATCGCGCCATACATTTATATTTTTTTAAAATGCATTTATCCCTCAAAACTCATAACAGAAGTGTTTTTATTGAAAACAATCAGCTGGCTTTATAATACGCACTGAAAAGTATTAAAACAGACCTGCGTAAATTTGGATGCCATAATAGATCACTACTAGGTATATAATGTTCGGTTCCGCCCGAGCTTAGATTTCCTTACTTGTTTTTTTTTTTTTTTCAAAAATTATCAAAATTACTTGATGGTTTCTTAACAGCCGGGTTTGAGCTAGTCAATATCTAGTTACTATAGAACTAATTCTCATTTGGTTCTCCCTCTTAAAAATAAATTCGTCTCTCTAGTTATTGAGTTCCCTGCTGGGTATATTAAACTCCATAACCACCCAAGGGTTCGTCAGTTTATTCTCACACTCATCCTTGCAGGGCTCTTGTTCTTTCATACGTCACTTACCAGCCACGGGCACACACACCCATACTAATGCAATAATTTACACATGAATACCTACCTTATATACCAAAGGAACTTCTTTTGCTGATGCAATTTAATACACTTCAGCGCAAGTCCCATCGTCTAGATGAGTGGCATGCAAAAAACCAACAACAATTGCAGCTTAAAACAATAGTTCAATTGTGTGCTTGTGTGTGTGTGTGTGAGACCCAAATGTGTACTCAAATATGACAGTTGCAACGACCGCAAGCATATTTGCGCGAGTAAACTTTGGTTTCATGTGGCAATAATTTTAAATTTTTTTTTTTGGAATTTTATTTAAATGTTCTTTTATTTCCTCTTTTATGTATGTAACGCCTGATGGTGCAACATTTTTGTTGTAAGCCATTGCAAGGCTACGGAAATGTTTGCGGCATTGAGGTCAACCTAAAAGGGCTTAACAATGATGTACAGGCAATGCGGCAATTAAATACAGTGAAGTAGTTTTCATCTATATACATACTGGTGTATGTAAATATTTGCCGATGAGTGCGGTGTAATGGTAAGAAAATCCAAGAAAATTTAAATGCTTAAGTCAATTATTTAAAGTGCAGGTGCTTCTCAAAATACTAAAATTAGTTTGTAGATGACGGCTAAGCTACCACAAAGTTATTATAGCAGGAGCATAATCCATTTTGTATGTTGTAAATACAACTTTTAGGTTTTACTATAGGGTTATTGTTATTAGATCAAAAAGGAGAACTCCACAGATAGCCTCTTCGGAGTTTCAGGCGTTATAAAAACTGTATAACGTCCAAACCCGCTTGTTATGGAGTTCTTACTACACTGCCGTTAAGGTTGATTTATTAAAACAGTGGGAAGTGGAGCGCTTCATTGAGAAAAATTTGGATTTTGTTGTTTTGTCACATCACACCAAGTTTCCTGTTGGATTTCATTACCAGCTATATTTTTTATACATAGTTGTGTTGAGTATGGTCGTACTGGTTATGGTCGTACTGAGATTGATATAGCTTTCTATATATCAAAATTACGGATGGAAAAGTAAGTCCAATTATAAGGGTTGATTTCTCCCTTTTCGACCTTATTTGAATCAAAAGACACTGGTATTGAACAATCGAACTTATAAATTAATACAACGTGGCTCATTGAGTATGGTTTTAGAAAGAAATAAGATTCCGCAGTACTCTAATCTCAGTGTAGAACTCAGTGGTTAGCACAATTGAGTACCGATAGGCGATAATTGCGTTCATCTCTTTTGTTTTAAATAACGGTGACGAAACTCTAGCAGGGCTAAGCGAAAATTTTGTTTTCAGGTGTTCACATTTGAAGCTAGTGAGGTAGTCTCTGTAGAAGGCTATAGGAGCGCCCAGCTATACTTCGTTTAAAGATGACTAGCACACTGGTGGATAATGCACCGGTCCCAAAGTTACCGATGAAGAATATATACAATCGGTGTTGTGTTACACATACACCGTCGAATGCATAACATAAATATTCAGTCCGTTGTCCTGTCGCGTCATACGCTGACAGTGGACTCACCATTGAGTGGATAGTGTAATACTGAATAGTACCTGCGTGAATACTTGTAATGCCTCCGGTCTTTCGGCATGCGAACTAATGACACTGAAATCAATGCCATTGACACATGACGAAAAAGAATTTCGATGATGAGTGTGGTGGTTATGAGCTAGACTACCTTATTGCTGGTACCAGCTACATCACATCCCGGTAAAATTTAGAAAATTTTTTTTTTACTTATACCGCCGAATCTAAAGCCGAAATCGCTATCGAATTGGCAGCTCTTCAATGCCTAATATGTCAAAACTGTTGGCAATCAATTATAGGTAAATACAATTTTGAACTTTCTCATTAAATGATATATTCATTATTATTTTATACATGAAATTTAGAAAATTAGGAAAAGAACTGGAGGAGACTATATCTGCCTTTCAAAATAACAATTAATAAAAATGTTAAGCTTAAAAGGAAAATACAACAATTGAAATGATAGCTTGAAATTGATAGGTATCAAAAGACGCGTTTTGACCCCGGTGTCAATAATCCGAATTGGCAAAAAAAACATAAAATGACCCGGGTCCGATCCCACAGGGGGGCCCTGATTCATATTATTTAAGTTCAGAACACCTTTCAAACAATTAGTGAATAATAGTAGGGATGAATTAAAGTTGTGTTCTATGAAATTGTGTCACTAATCTCAGTCAATGTGCCGTTTTTTAAATAATATTAAAACAATTAAAAATTTAACGATACGAAAATGTTTTTCAAAGTACCATGACTATAAATGAGCTCAAGGCTAAGAATAATAAATTTTCTTTTTTATAAAAATTATTATTGTTTTTATTTTTCAATAATTTATTTTTAAAAATAATTATTAACAGTTTTTATTAGAATATAATAAGAAACTTTTAGAGGCAACCGTAATAGCTTTTCTCATAAATCCATTTCGGAAGCTGCTTAACTTCTTCGTCAGAGAAATTTTGGCACGTTCTACTAACCATTAAACTAACACAGCGCTGTTTTTTGTGTCAGCTAAAAATTGTTTCGAGTGAAAAGAGCATTTAAAGAGAAAAAACGAAATATAATTAATGAAATCTATTCAACTAAGCTTTAGGCGAAATTATAAAAAAAAATGTTACAAGCGGATGAATGTAGGTTATAAGTGGGTATTCAAATTGTCAGATAGTTGAAATCGACCCCTTCCGAATTGAATGAAAGTTGGTGTAGAGTTTCGTTTTGAAATAAAACTATGTTTTGCCTGAGAACAAAATTTAAAAAAATTGTTTTTTCAAGACTTATGCAAATTCAAAGATGCACTTTTTATTTTTTAACCTTTAACTAGAGGTAAAAAAAAAAAATTTTGAAACAAATATTTAAAAATTTTTAGTTTTAGAAAATTTTCAAGTCGTCAGAACCGAAAAAGATAAAATTGGCCATTAACTTTTGGCTTTGTTGTATACTCATGAAATCCTAAATTGTCAGAAAAAAGTGCCTGTTTATTTTTTCAAAAATACGAATTTTGGAATTTTTCCAAAAAATATTTTTAAAAATTTCCTTAAAAAAATTGTTTTTAATATTTCAAAAAAAAAATTTTAACAATTTTTTCTTTACATTCCTATAACGCAAAACAAATTTTCCTTGTAATCAAAATTGAGTAATTTTAAATAATTGAACTCGACTGAAAAAATTCAAAAAAATTTTTTGTTCTTCATTTCAAAAAATTTTGCTATGCCCCGAGTTTTAAAAAGTTAAATTAATGTTGTGCTCTCCAAAAGCTTTCAGGCAAAAATTCCATTGAATTTGAGTTGTTGCGGTTTCTGATTTAGGGTGCAATAGGCTTTTATGTAACAGATATTAAATAATTATATGAATTTTTGCCTGTCGCTTTGTATGTATGTTTGTACACGCATCACTTAAGAACTGATCGAGAAATCAAAAGCTTTTTCGCAGATTTTTTTCTGGAGGTCTGTGTTAAAATATAGGATACTGTTCGTGATGCAACCTGTCACCTAGTTAAGGTAAAAGCGATTACGACAATGTTTGAAATTACAATAACAATTACATCAAAGATTTGGGTGATGTTGGTATTACTGATGTTTATCCTATTTATAAAGCAAAGGCAGTCGACAGCCGACGGCAATGACAGCAACCATAATAATGACGATAAGAACACATCCGTTTATCATACGAAATTTTAACTGTTAAAAAGGTGAAAAGAAAACTTTTAGCAGCAACAATAAAAACAAACAGCAACTGTATATTTTTACACTTTACAGATGCCACAAGAGTAGGTTTTTGTGTTCGCTTTTTTGAAGGCATCACAAAAGCCTATTCGAAATATAAAACACAACAGAATTATTGTTCATGGCAGAAAATTGGGAGGAAATGTAAGAAAGTTAGCCAGGAAATACAAAAAGTCTGCTTGAATTTGAGTACTTTTAAAAGTTCAAGAATTTTATTTGTCAACGAAAGTTGCTGGAACTTAATAAAAGATATTGTAAATCACACACATACATATGTACAAACCACATCAAATACTTTTTATTTCATGAAATTTGGGTTGAACCGAGCATAAGCAAGGTACACAACCGATTAAAATAACATCGGTATTGTAACATGTTTCAGTTTCGGTTCCGGAATGGTTTTTTCAACATTTGTTTTGGTTTCGTTACGGTTTTTGTTTCAAAAAACACGAGTTCTTGAACAAAAAATTTACTAAACTACCCAATTAAAAAGTAAGTCTGATTTTTTAGAACTTTCTCATCTTGCTAACATTTTACAAAAAACATTGCTTAATCGGGTTTTGATCTTGAGATCAAAAAATTTCGGTAAATCGTTCGAAAACTGGAAACGACATCCATTGTAGTTCGAGTCACCATAAAAAAGATAATCCTATGCAAATGCCTCTCGAGAGAATTAAAAATTAAATTTACTCTTTCAGTTTTTTAATACTGAGGCGAAAACTAGATTTAGGTTACCCGACTCTTGAATTGCCTTTCAGGCTAAGGTTGCCTCTATTATCGACGGATCAAATAGTATCCAAATATGTAACTGTATTTTACTTTATTATTTTCTTGCACAGTCAATCGACTATTGAAGCGCTCATCACAACCAATGCGTCGTTGTGGTTGTTGCTGTAACCGCAAGATACTCACCGGAGGAGTGTTGCTGATACCAGCAGTTCTTTGCGGAAATGAATTTGATACGCTGCAATATCAACAAACTTCTGGTAGCCGCAAATTCGCAGCGGGGAAAGTTTTTTTGGCTCCTTGAACATTCGGAACGTGGATTCTAGACTCTTCTTACGACAGGAATAGCTACTAGGTAGCTCGCAAAACGCACCATCCAGGTGTTGGGATCATTATAACAAATCCCCGTTGTTGCCGTCGAGTGATCAGCTGAACTACCATAGTTTAGTAATTCTTTTAATGGTTTGCAAAGTGCTAAAAAGCGCACTATCTGACGGAAGTTTTTGTGGTTGTGTGTAACAAATCACCTAACGAGAGTTTTGGGAAGTTTTATTGATATGGGCAGTTCTTTAATGGGTATGAAGGCTGTACGCTCCGATAATATGACCTTGATGAGACTGGAAACGACTGTCAACTTAGCGACACTGTTCAAATCTTGAGCCTTATCTTTGTTGTTGAAACAACAACAACATTCAAGAGAGTAGCTCAACACATTTCGGGATTGAAAGTGGACACCTACTGGCGTCAGTTCCCTTAACTTTCTTATCAAATAATTTTGGCAAGCACAGTCGAGCTAAATTAAAGGAACTTCATATGTATATACATACATACAAACATATTTAGTAAAAGGGCAACATCTGCACAAGAAACAATCGGTTTGCATAAATAAAAACCGTAAGCTCCCCAAAACACCACCACACAGCAACTCGAACCTTAAGCGCGCCAATACAATGAGAAAGCTAACAAAATGGTACGTAGACGCGTCGTCTACTAACTGCCTTTGGCAATGTCTGCTTTGCCAATTACCTTTCCGTTTGCATTTTATTATGTATTCTTCTATTTGCAGCACCTAATTGCGCAGTTAGCCACTCATGCTGGCTGAAAATATCTTAATTAGCTTATTTGTTGATGGCTATGCGCCGGATTAGTGTGTTGGCATTTTTTTACTATTCCAGAGTGCGTTGATTTTTTCCTCGTTTTTTGTCGTAGATGGCTGACTTTATGAGCACTCTTGTGTGCTTAAATAGACTGGAATGTAGCACTCGCACAAATACATATGCCTATTAGCCTTGTTTGGAGTTGAATGTCCTAATTTCAAACTGCACGTTAACGCATTGAGTGATGAAAAAGTGTCGGTGTGGACTCTCAAATTCATACTGCGAACTAGAACAATAGCTGAACAAGGGTTATTCTGAAGTTTAACACTCGGGAAATGTATTTTAACTTTCCAACTTCTATGCAGCATCCAGTTCCAGTACGAAAAACTTAAGTATACGCTTAGCCGACAGATAATCTTGGAAGAAAGTAAACTTTTTCTTAGAATAGGCTGCTCCGTCGAGTAGTTGATAAGATAGTTGGTATCGTGAGAGGATACATCACTTGCCGTGCAAAGATTCGGAATATTCAGCATAACAGCCTGATAGGTTGGAGTGGAGAGCCTCCATGACTCCAGTTACCGCTCCACGGTCTTATGGCACTGAAAGTCTCTTCCCCCACCGAAAGGCTATAGCTATGGCAAGAGGTAGTGTGACAGACCGGTTCCTGACACGTGCACCCCAAAAGCACAGCAATTAATTTGAAAAGGTCCCTTCTACTCACCCTCAAAAGGTCGAAGATCGCATTTCGTTGTAGGAGTGCTACCGACTCTTTTACACTCTGCAGCACCGCATATGCTTCCATCTATTATTAGCCTCACAAGGCAAGTGCTCAGAGAAACGGTAATTCGGCTCTCAGACATCTAGAGGCGATCCACGTCTCGTTTCCGTTTATATGACGATACCCCGACACCCATATTAGATAAACGATATGTCGACTTGTGCTCCACTCTCTGCACTGACCCAAAAGCACGAAAAGCTACTTGGCTGTCACAGAAAATTACCGGTATTGTCCGCACATTACTCTGTATACCCCCTGGAAAGTGTAGCTCTTGGGTTGAAATACACTCGCTGTGTCTGGGAGCCGCAGGGATAGCGACATGGCCGGGAGTGCTGCAAAACTGTCCGCTTCTACTCCGCAGGCCATTTTGAATCGGTCCGTAAACACTGCAGAGTCGAAGTTTTCAGTCAATTCCTTCTCTTTGGTCGAAGGTAATAGAATCTTGAAGTATGTATCAAAGCCTGTAGTAGGATAGATGTAGTCCGTCTTAGTTTTGATATAGGATTCATTTACATGCAGGAAAATACGGCTGCTCAAACCTAAATGCACCCTTGGATGCAGTTCCTTGTTAAAAAGAGATCGATAGGTGGCACTCCACCCTATCACCTCGCCACATTTCTCTTAATTTAAATCAAAAATTACTATTAAATATTATTTAAAAAATTATCCACATTTATTCAACAAATTTAACGAAATACAAACCACACTGGAAATTTCCACAGGATATTTGATTTAAACAATTCTTTTGCGGTAAATTTATTTAAAAAATGGACAACGCCAAGCAGCATCATCACGCCGAACCGCAAACCAGCGAGCGGTCGATTGTGGTGTTTTCGCGTGTCATTGAATGCGTCGCATCAAACATCATCACGATTGTTGCGCAGTGATTTGTGGTAGTTCATAAACATTTTGAAAAAAAAAAAAACTATATAAACTCACATATGTATGTACATACCAACAGATATGTAGTACCTACATACGGGTTGATAAAATGGATGCTGCTAGCAGCTCGCCCATGAAATTGGTATGCGTTTTGACAAATAAGAAATTTCAGAATAAAATTCCATTTGAAAACGACGAAAATTTATTTATTTTTTACCAATCTGAAATGGCAATCTAAATTTTTTGATTGTCGAGGTATTAAAAAAGTTTTGGTATTTGCTATCAAAGATATTTTGATCCAGTTTAAAATGATTGTGGCCCGTTCGGGCACATACTCTAATATATCGTCCGATTCTATGTTACACTCTTACCTACGAATGAAAAATATTTCATTGAACTAAGAAAACCAACTAAAATATTTACGGTTTTCACATTGAAAAAGGAGATACGAGGTAACTGATCGAACAAAAACCAAGAAGGTTTATCAATTTCACCAAACTGATTTTAAATGTTTAGCCACTGTTATCAAATTCAATTATAACAAGTAAGGAAGTCTAAGATCGGGTGGAACCGAACATTATATACCTAGTAGTGATCTGTTATGTCATCCCAATTTACGCAGGTCTATTTTAATACTTTCAGTTAGTATTTGCGTTCAAACAGACAGATGGACAGACAGATAGACGTATCGAGATACGGACATGGCTACATCGACTCAGCTCTTCCTCCTGATCATTTCAGTATACATACAAACATTTCATATTCATGAAAGATATGAATATCAAAAAAGATATACACCTTCGCTTTTGCAGTGGGGTATTAACTATTTGCCCGGATATTTTACTTTTCATCCTGAACATTTTGATAAATATAAGTTAATATACTTCGTGTGCGCAACACTACTGGGTATAAAAAAGGGTGTCTTTCACAGGCGCCAAAGAACTCCACCGATCTTTATGAAATTTTCACAATATATACTTGGGTTCACTGGGTCAGCATAGACAACATATAGTTTTGGAAAAGTAGGCGGAACCACGCCCCCAGGCTATATAAAGTTTCAATTCGTCATAATTCCAAAGTTTTTTGGTCTAAATGAATGAAATTTGGATATATGTGTCACTTAGTCAATATCTACATAATTTTTCAAAAGTGGGCGGTGCCACGCCCATATATTTTGTGCTTTGTTTTGCTCTTAAACTTTCACGATAGGTTCAGGAGTTCGCTGGGCCCAACACAGTCTGAATATAGCTTTTGGAAAAGCCCCCAGGCTATATAAAACTGCAGTTCGGTATATTTAGGAGTTTATTTGGTTCAAGTTAATGACATTCTACATATAGATGTGTTCTATGTATCAAAACGTCAAAACAACGTCTACCGCGTTTGCTAGTATATTATTTATTTATTTATTTATTGATAATAGTAATAGTAGTTATTACACTAAAGAAAGAGCGCTGGCTGCCAGGGCCTTCGGTGTAGTATCAATTACATTTTGTATATCAATAATCTTACATTAAATAAATTTCTTCAAGTTAGCCAGTTTTAGGAATGTTGCGATTTTTCCAATATTATCGGAGGAAGGAGTTTTCAGCAGATCGGTTGGTGTATTATGTTTGAATACTTCGAGTCGAATGGCAGAAAATTGAGCATGTGTGCCTGTGGTGTGCCCTATGCGAAGACGAACGAAGGCTTTGATGTCGTTACACCGGATTGAAGGTGGGTATTCTGGTTTGATTCTCTCCTCATTCAGTTGCGTGTAGTGATGCTGAATGGATTTCCAGTCAGCTATTTGTTTGTTTTTCTGTTGTGTTAAGAAAAATTTATACAACTCTCTTTTGTCGAGAAATTGAAAAGTGGTTAGTGGCTCTATCCCAGCGAATTTGGCACGCTGGTCCGCAAGCTCATTACCTCTTATTTTTCTATGTCCAGGGACCCACATTACTTTTATGTTATTCGAGTTTACAATTAGCTTGTTTCGTATGCAGGATATGATATAGTTTTTGTTCGATGTATTTAGTATAGACCTTATAGTTGCCATGCTGTCCGTACAGATTATAGTTTTAGAGGTGAATCTTTGGGCGAGATCGATTGCTTTCAAAATCGCCACAGCTTCCGCTGTGTAGACGGATGAAAAATTAGGTAAGTGGCCTGCGATTAAAGTTTCCCCGCTAGATTTGACTACTGCAAATGAAGTGTAGTCGGCAGTCTTAGAACCATCCGTGAATATGGTACTCCAAACAGGAGAAAAGTAAGCCAGAGTTTCGGCGAACAATCGTTGGTAAACCATTGGGCTTCTTGTGTCTTTTGCATGTTTGCTGAGTTCTAAGATAAAGGATGACTTATCCAACGACCATGGGGGAAATGTATCTTTGATGCTTTGTATCGGTGTATTGATTCTAAGGTCTTTTCCGTATTCTATGCATCTGGTTATTACTGACTTTCGCTTAAGCGGGCGATGTCGATTGATTTCGGCACTAACCGCTTGGTATAGTGTGATGTTGTTACAAATAAAGAGTTTTGAAATCAGTTTTTTGGTGTTAATCACAATTCGCTCTTCGATCGTTGGCAGACCAGAATCCGCAAGTACAAATTTCGTAGGTGACCTTGGGAACGCTCTGATGCTGCGACAGACGGAGGAGTGGTATGGTGCGTACAGAAGTTTAATGTTGCTTTTTGCACAGTGTCCATATATTGGAAGACCATAATCTATCTTTGACAGAATAAACGACTTAGTAACATTAACTGTGGTCGAGATGTTAATCAAACAGTGTTTGTATGTTAAATATTTAATAATGTTTAACCTGGCAGCCAGCTGCTTTCTAATGTACAAACAGTGTTCCTTGAAAGTATATCTTTTATCAAAGATAATACCCAAAAACTTAAGACTATTTGAACTTATAATATTTACATTATTAAGACTCAGACTTAAGCTACTACATTTTTGCTTACGACAAATATGAAGAGTTTGACATTTGGTTACATTAATGTTTGCGCCTGAATTTCTAGACCAGTTTGTTATACTAGAAAGGATATCGTGAAAGTAATTTTTCGCTACGTTTGGATCGTTAATTTTTGTAAAAAGCAGAACATCATCGGCATAGCAAATATGTGAAACTTGTTTGTATTTAATAATTATGTTATTTACTTCGTTAAATGCGATGCTGAACAAAACTACTGATAAAGGTGATCCTTGCGGTATGCCATTGTCTATATCGAACATATCTGATAGTGTGGAATTTACTTTAGTTTTAAACTTGCGATAATATAACTGTTCGGAGCAGCACCCCGTGGGAAAAGCTAAATGAGCAATTAGTTGACCAAATTCATTTCTGCGGAACATTTTGCATCACCCACTACCATTTTTTTGTATACAAAACATAAAATTTCATATACATATGTACATATATATCTACACCTGTATGTAACTGGAGCAAAGGGAGACAAGAAATAAATGCATAGCGGTGAATGCAATTCATAACTCATCTTATATATTTGAATACATAAATTTTTAAATGACCATATTTGGGCATATCCAATGTTAATAAAATTCAGTTAGGCAAATGAAGATGTAAAAGAAAACTTGAAGTCAGTTATTAGCAAGAAGGCAAATTAAAAGCATTGGTCGCATTACTGTTTGCGCAAAATACAAATTGATGTGTTTTATTTTTTGTTGGTGTTTGCACACAATTCGGGTTCGTCGGCTAGCCCATCTATTGTGTTAAATTACATTAAAAATTGCTAAAGCTCCTAGTAGCTAAAATTTTGGGTATAGCTAAAAATAAAGCCGCCAAAACGAATAGCGGCTCAACATTGTACAATTTAAAGTGGCCAAATACGCTTGGTCGTTCAACAATAACCAATAACTATCATACAAAAATTCCTATGTTTAAAATATTGCAATGGAACATTAAAGGTTTTTACAACAACTACACCGAGTTAGAGCTTCTAATAAAAGAGCAATCCCCGAGCTTTATTGCTCTGCAGGAAACTCACTTGCCTGTGGGTAAAACCGCCCCTGTTCCTTAACAATATATAAGTTATTTCCATAACTTACCAGACAACAAACAGAATAAGCAAGGCATTGCTGTTCTGGTCAAAAAAAACGTCCAGCATAAAATGATCCATATAACTTCTCCTATTTCCGTCCTTGCAGTAGAAATATCTCTTAGCTTTAAGTTCACTATCTTATCTTTATATATTCCGCCACAACAAAAGTTCACTCGAAGGGAGTTAAGCAATATGATAAATGGCATTTCGGGTCCTATTATGATAGTTGGGGATTTTAATGCGTGGAGCCCTCTTTGGGGCTCCCATACTTGCAACAAACGCGGCGAGGTCTTAGAAGACTTGATTCTTTCCGAAAATCTTACAGTTCTGAATGACAACAAACCTACACACTTCTCTACACATAGCTCTTTTACCAATATAGATTTAACAATATGCTCCACAAATATAGCCCCAAAGTTCTGCACTAACACATTAGGCCACCTACACGGTAGTGACCACTATCCAGTCACTACCGTGCTTCAGACTAATTTAGTTATCATTACGCCTGTTTGCCCCAAGTTCTTAACAGACAAAGCCAATTGGGACAGCTTTCAAAACATATGTGCCAAACTTTCTAGCGAAACGCCTATTTCCGAAAAAATTAACCAAGAAGCAGCCTTGATCACTAAAATCATCCGCACCGCAGCCCATTACTCAATTCCCCAAACATCTAGGAAAATTCATCAAAAATATGTTCCTTATTGGACAGAGGAGCTTTCCAAGTTGAGAAATTCCAAAAACAATCTCTGGGCGGAATTTAAAAGAAATAGGTCGGACCTCAACTTAGTTAACTATAAAAAAGCGAATGCCTTGTTCAGGAAACAATCTAAAATTGCAAAAAGAGATGCTTTTAATAAATTTTCCGAGAAAATCGACAACAAAACGAACACAAAAAAAGCTTGGGCAGATATCAAAAAGCTCTCAGGCTCCTACAATCAAACAAACATTCCCTTCGTTAATAGTTCTAGCGGTCCCATCCTTGACTCAAAAGACATGGCTAATCACTTTTCTGCAGTTTGGTCGAATTACTCATCAGATTCAAACTTCGACCCATCCTTCATATTAGCTAAAAAAGAGTTTTTAAGCAAATCTATCAGCCCAAGCAATGGCTCTGCGGAGCTTGGTGACTAGTATACGAGTATTATAAAACGGCCAAAGCAAACCGCGAATTTCAGCATTCTTTTGTAAAACTGAGATACTAGTTTGCGGTTAAATAGACAGACGGACAGACAGACAGACGGACGGAGAGACGGACATGGCTAAATCGACTCCGCTCAGCATGCTGATCATTTTAGTGAACTTTGCTCTTCTTGTTCTCATACTTACATACATTTAATGTTTATGAAAGTTACGAAAATTGAAAAAGATAAATAACTTCGCTATTGCAGTGGGCTATTAACTACGTGCCCGAATAGTTTGCTTGTGTGTTTTCCTATTTGGCTAATTTTTGCAAGAAGTATAACACATACTACTGAGAAGCAGCTGAGCAATTTTCATTGAAATATCAATATTGAAATATAAGCGATTGCCTTTGAAAATAGCAGAAATTTTATGCTGAAATGTGGGCGACGCCACGCCTACTTTGCGGCCGAGTTTTTCTTAAAAAGCTTATTATGTGTGCAAAATCTGATTGATATAACTTGCTTAGTTGTAGAGATATCGCTTTTTAAGTTTTACAAAAAATTTTTCAGAACTATGTTAAAAAACTGGGCGTGGACAATCACTGATTTCGCCCATTTTCACAGCAAACAGTTACCTTTATATATAAAACATTATCACCAAATTTCGTTTCGACAAATCAATTTTTGGCGAAGTTATAGCATAAAAAGTTTTGTGGAATAATCCACTATAAAAGGGGCGGGGCTACGCCCATTTTCAAAAATTTATAATTTTCGACTTTCTTTCATCACTGACACTTTGAAAGTGAAATAGAAATGATATAAAGTTATTTTACGCAAAGTTCTTGCCTAATTAATATATCTTTGGTCCTTTTCAAAATCTTTCGTATAAAAGGGGGCGTGGCCCATTTTTGCACGCAACATACCTTGTATTAACATAAATATGCGTGCTAAATTTCGTTTCAATATCTACAACGGTTTTTGATTTATGATTAATATTCTTTTTAAATTTGACTAAATGAAAAGTGGGCCGTGCCACTCCCATTTTCGAAAATTTCTTGAAAAATTTAATTTTTGCCTTAAAGTTAATGTACACACCAAAGTTTATCCTTATAAGTTTATTATGTACTGAATAATCACTTTTTTTTATTTTCGAAAATATTCTATATAGAAAAAGTGGGCGTGGCCATCATCCGATTTCGCCCATTTTAAACAGCGCTCGGAGATAAAAGCCAAGGAACCTGCGTACCAAATTTCATTCAGATATCTCAAAATTTACTTAAGTTATTGTGTTAACAGACGGGCGGACTGACATGGATTAACAAATTTTTTTTTTTCCTCCTGAACATTTTGATATATATAAGTCAATATCTATCTCGATCCGTTTATGCTGTTACATACCACCGTTACGCGACTAAAGTTAATATACCTTGTGAGCGTAGCACTACTAGGTATAATAAAATTGATAGTCTTAATGGTGTGGCTTCGGGTCGTTTTCGACCCGTACTGAATTTGCGTTCCATTTTATTGAGCATTGACTACTATTGTTTTACGAAAATTCTCAAATGGAGACTTTTTTTTAGCAACTGTTGGTAACTCTAATGAAATAAGCTGATTCCATGAACATCTGACATTCAATGCCAGTTGATAAAAACGTAAAATTTCGAAAAGGCTTTATAAAAAGAAAAATAAAAATGTCGCGACATACTGCGCAACAAATTGCCAGTTTTCTAAAAAGTGGCAATGACCACAGCGATAATGATGAGGTATTTAGTAAAAGTGATACAGAGTATGACCCTAAAGAAGGTTATCTCAGTGTTGCACTGACCGAGTCCTCTGAGACGACAGTGATGATATATCAGAAGGGGTAGCTGCTGATTTGCTGATATCAAAAGATGGAACGTCTTGGAGTACAACACCCCTAACTGAAGGTAACGTATTTGTGTCCATTTTCATAACTGAATTATTCATATACACGAGTATACTTGTACATAGCTGGAAGAGCAAGAAGTTGCAACGCTTTGAACTTGCTACCCGGAGTAACAAGATATGCCAGTGCTCGTGTGGATTCAGTCAAAAATGCATTTTTACTTTTCTTTCCAACTTCAATTGAAAATATAATTTTGAAAAATATGAACACTTATGGAAAACATCCGTTTGGTAATGACCAGAAAGAAATCAATCGAGACTTGTTGCATGCTTATTTTGCAGTTATTCTCTTGGCGGGAGTATATAAGTAATAAATACGCTACTACTTTCCCCCTCTTCATGGTACTAATTCGTATTTTCTGGCATTTTCAGATCAAAAAATGAGAACGTCGAAGACCTCTTTTGTTCAACCTATGGAAGAACTATATTTCGATCTATAATGTCTAAGAAAACATTTCAAAAAATTACAAGACTCAAACGGTTTGATGACCCAAATTCCCGTCGCAACCACTCTGACAACTATGACAAATTTACGCCAATTCGCAGTTTGTGGGTGGAGCTGCTGCCAATGTATTATAATTTTGGAAGCTAGCATGTTCAAAATCTTGCTTTGTATGGAACATGCAACCATACTTGGACAAACTGCCAGGAAACCAGCCGGAGAGGAATCAAGGAGAGCGCGTTGTATTGGAAATTGTAACTGGATTGAAAAGTCGCAAGGTTACAATTGACAATTTTTTTTAGCTTATTTGAGCTTGAAAAAAAAATTTTAAAATGGTGGGAACAATACGGAAGAACAAACATAGTATTCCTGCGAAACTTTCGGAATGCAAAACACTTCCCATTTATACATCTAACTTCGCTTTCACGCAGAATACTACGTTAGTTTCATATGTTGGGCGAAAAGACAAATACACTGTTTTACAGGGCACAATGCATCATACTCTCAGTACGGGAAATCTACCTAAAAAATTGCCGGAAATAATCGGGTATTACAACAAAACTAAAAGCGGCGTTGATACCGTTGACAAAATGCTAGCCACTTACAGCTGTAAAAGAAAAAGTAATCATTGGCCAATGGCTGTCGATCCAATATAGTCGATATTTCGGCCTTAAACAATATCTATCTCTATGGCGCGATATACAACAGGTATATCATCATAAACCTCCTAAGAGATTTTTGCGCCAAGCTTCTCTTCCAATTTGTGGTGTGCCGATTTGAATTTTCCCTACAAATTGGTGGGACCTACAGTTTTTTGCCGACTCCGAACGGCATCTACAAAGGAGACGAATTTTTGCTGAGAAGCCTGTCATGGCAGAAATACACTCGGAGAGTTTGCCAAACCACTGCCGAGGGGCGACCCCGTTTTGAAAAACTTTTTTTCAAATCACTTTTGATGTTACCTGTACCAGGGCTCGAACCATGGACCTTCAGTGTGGTAGGCCGGCAACACTACCTTCACACCACGGCGGATGAGTATAAATGAGGATTAGGTGGAAGAGTTGACGTAAAATATTTTTAAGCCCTTGATTTGGCAAAACCATATATGGCCTATCGCACGCATAGTACAGGATAAATCACTCCAAGTGGCTTGAGTGACCTGGAAATGAATTATGCTCACCCGCAGTCGAGTTGCTCGCAACTACAGTACCCGGAACCGCCCAAGAAACGAGCACGGTGTCACTATTGTGTGGCTGAAAAAAAGCTAGTTCAGAAAACAAAACTGAATTGAGATGCGCCATTTGCAAAAAAAAAAAAACGTTTGTAAACGAAGTCACAACCGCAATGTATGCATCAAATGCCTTAATAGTAATATAAATGTTTGAAAAGAACTTTAACTTTCAAATATTGTATTTAATCCATTTCATCAATACGAAATCTATGCGGTTCGAAAACTACCCTCAACGTAGAATTATGAAGTTTTTTTCCCGTAGGTCTACGGTTAACCATGCAAGTCAGTCAGAGATTGCAAGTATAACAGTTTGAAAAAGTTAGTAATTAAAGTGTGGTATCACATTTTCTATTGTGTTTGTATACCGTTAAGAACACGATGTATCACTAACACTCTAATCTACTACACCTTGCTCTTATTATATATTCTCTATTATTATTAGCTTAACTAATTGATGCACCGACTTGTCATCATCAATCAAGAGACACCATGTCACAATACAATGTCAATACTATTAATGATATTATCCATTAGACTGGAAAAAAATATATTTCTTATAGTCTATTGATACGAGCCGATGTTTTTTCTTAAGCACTTAGCGACTTATAAATAAAATAAATTTTTTTTTTTTAAATCTGAAATTTCCTTTGAAAATCAGATGTTCAGATTTAACCTTTTGTCGCTTTAGAGAAAGCGACCACAATTCTGAGCGCTTATAAAGGGTGTTTTTTTTACAGGTTTGTTTTTCGAATAGAGATAAAACTGGCATTTTGTGGTCAAATCTGGCAACTCTAATGTCATTTATGTTCAGTTTGGTTTGCCATTTCATTATGAAGAGGTTGACAAAAGAACAACGCTTGCAAATCGTGCAAATTTATTTCGAAAATAAGTTTACCGTGAGCTCCGTCCATTTTATGGTCGACATAATCGTCCATCAGAGCAATTAATTCGGTTAATCATGGATCGTTTTCGCACTACGTTTTCTCTATGTGATAATACGCATCCGCAGAGACGTCGAACAGTGCGCACCGAAGAAACAATTGCCGCTGTAGAGCAAAGTGTTGAAGAGGACCCGAATGAATCGATTCGCCACCGTGCACAGCAATTGGAGCTTTGTCCATCAACTTTATGGAAGATTTTGCGCAAAGATCTTGGCTTGCGACCTTACAAGATCCAGCTTGTGCAAGAATTAAAGCCGCGAGACCATGCAATGCGTCGTGATTTTGGTGTATGGGCCGAAAATGAGATTGATTTCGATGCTGATTTTCATCGCAAAATTTTGTTCAGTGATGAGGCTCATTTTTGGTTGAATGGCTACGTCAACAAGCAAAATTGCCGCATTTGGAGTGAAGAGAATCCACATGAGACCCTTGAAACGCCATTACATCCACAAAAACTGACTGCTTGGTGTGCTCTATGGGCTGGTGGAGTCATTGGGCCATACTTCTTCCGCAATAATGCTGGAGAGGCAGCTACCGTTAATGGAGACCGGTATAGAGCCATGATAACCGACTATTTTGTTCCCGAATTGGATGGCATGAATGTGGATGAGTTGTGGTTCCAACAAGACGGCGCTACATGCCACACAGCGCACGTCACAATCGATTTATTGAAGGAAACATTCGATGAGCGCATAATTTCGCGGAATGGACCTGTCAATTGGCCACCAAGGTCGTGTGATTTGACACCATTGGATTATTTTCTTTGGGGATATGTGAAGTCGCTCGTCTACACCAACAAACCAGAAACGTTAGGGGAATTGGAAGCCAACATTCGTGGCGTTATTGCCGACATACGGCCCCATATGCTCGAAAAAGTGGTTGAAAATTGGACCTGTAGAATTGGCTTTATTCGAGCCAGCCGCGGCGGCCACATGCCCGAAATCATATTTAAACATTAATGGCATAAAATTATCCTTCCAATAAAGCCAAATTGATGGACCCTAAAACGATTTTCTTGTGTTTTATTTCAATTCGAAGTTATATACCCCTAAAAAAAACACCCTTTAAATTTTTCCGCTGGCTTAGTTTTTTTTTGCTTTTAATTCAAAATATTTTTAAGCGAGCTGGCAAACATTTTAACTAGCATCGAAATGACGAATAAAAACGGCCATTATTTTAAATTTTGTATTGAAATTTTCTACTGACCTAGTGTTCTTGTTTTAGATTTTTTAAGACTGTTCTTATTTTTTTTTTCAAGACTGCCGAACTATTGTTGTAAAACAAATATACAGATCAAACCAAAAAAGCCTTATGAATTTAAGTATGCTAGACTCTTGAGCAGTAAATAAGGCCAATTAACAGGAAAAAGGTTTACCCATAAGTTGTCCCACCTTCAAACTTTATGTGATATGTCAAATGGGTGCACAAACGAGAAATCGACTTAATATAACGTTAGAAAAAATACAAATAAACAGCTATAGACTCCACAAAATAAGTTTAAATTTACAAAGCTTTACAGTATTTTTTTGCTTTTAAGGAAAGTGATATCAATAAAATAAAAAAAATAAAAAATTATATTGGGTGAATAAATTAAATTAAATTTGTTGGCTAAGTCTAATGTACATATAGTACATATTAAGGTATATAATATATATCCTGTATGTCGTAAGTCTGTCTTATATTCTCCTTCTCCTTTTGCTTCTTGCAATACTCCATAATTAGCAGGATAATGGTAATGATTTAATTAGCGAAACATCCAATGTCACTGTGAGTAGCTGTCAATCACTTAACAATAATAACAAAAACAAAAAGTGCAACAAAAACGCTACTCGCATATTTGTGTAGTTAATCGAATGCCTACACATCATTACTCTTTTTGACTACCATGCAGATAAACCAACTAGTTGCCACTACCTCAAAACTAAAAACTTTAAAAAAATTTTAATTTTTGTTGTTGCTTATTTAGTAGTATTTTTCGATTTTTAGCTGAGTTAGCAAACTCTAGTTATAAACTAGTATTTTTTCTGACTAGTTTGGTGTTTTGCCACATCCCTGCAGTGAAATATCAAGCTAGTCAGTGAACATACTAGTATCCAACTATAATTTTCTAGTTGAAATCATACTAGTCAGAAAAGTTCAATCCATTCTAGTATACTACTACAATTTTCATAGTATGTGTTTAAGCGACATAAGCTGTAATTATTTCTTTCGCTTATTTCATTTGCATTGCATGCTATTGTAATTCGCAACCATCTTATGAAATATTTGAAAGATATAGTTTATGTTTTGAAATCCCAAATCGGGGTTTTTCACAGCGAAAATGATGAAAAATTAAAATGATGTATTGATGCGACCATTTTCTTATTTTAATCCCTGCTAGAGGTTTTGATTCACATTTGGACTAGTATTCTTTTATCTTTTTCGAACTAGTATGAACTGGTATGATTAGACTGCAATTTTACTAGTACATTTCCTTTCATTTTGAACTACTATGAAACTAGTATTTTACGACCAGCATGGTACTAGTATATTTCCGCAATATACAAACTAGTATTTCATGAGTAGTAGATGACTGGTATGTTCTGGTCGAAATCTGACAATTGACAACTCCTAGGACATCGCCATGTTAAAAATATCAGTTGCTTATATGGAAATATGACAGTTGGCTGTCTAGTTGGGCTTGGTGCATATACTAGTTGTAAAGTAGTTTGTAACTAGTTGGTTTGACTGCAGGGAGGATACAAATGCACCTCATATGTGTATGTGTGTATGGGAGTATGTGTGAACTTTCATGTATTAAAAGCTAAAGGGAAAAACGCTAATAAATTTTATCTGTTAATTAACCACCTACTCAGACGAATGTTGGTAACTTTACTGAAAGGATGATGAGCTCAGAGCGCACACGATAGATGTATTGTGGTAATTGCAATATTTTCCCTGTAGTAAATCTACGACATACTTATAGGTTGATCGTATTCATAACAATATATAAAAACTGGTTCCGGAGTAACTAGAGTTCCACTTGTTGCAAGATAGCCATAACAAAAACTTTGTGTGAAGCTGCCCTGCAGTCAGCTGCCAAACTGGTTAGTAAACATTCTAGTTCTTATTCATACCATTTTGAGCGACTGCAACGTTTCCGCTATCATAAACAGCAACAACCCTTAATAATTTTCCATACATGCATGCACGAGCGAAAAACAATTCAGTATTCGGGCAGCAATCGTTCAGTTAACAACGCCTCCTACATTTTAATTTTCTATTCAACCAATATTCTGAGTTTTCAGATATTCATTTAATTAAATTAAAAATAAAACTTTCTTGTAAATAATAGTTCTGATAGTAAAATTATAATCCTTTCGAGAATTTCGTCGTTTAAATAGTAAATTAATTTGGGTTGCATATCATGTACGTACGTGCATGTCAACAAAATCACCCTTCTTTTTGTCACGTCGCTACTGCAATAACGACGCAGCAGCAAAGCAACAACGAATAAGAAATCTTCAAATGAAACCACGAAAAAAAGTGAAAACGAAATGACCATTTGTCAAATCAATTTTGTAAGTAAATAACATTTCTTTTTGGAATAATTTGAGTAACCTTTTTCAAATAAAACAGTTTTCAAAAATTCACAAAAGAAATATTGAATTGTTGTTATTTTTCAGGGTTGATTTATTGTTATTGTGAAATGCAGTTTTCATAAATAAAATAACAATGAAACTCCAAGGGAATCGTTTAAAAGCTGCAACAACGAAATTGGCTAGCAGAGACACATGCAATAACAAGGTGGTTAAAATATCACTTTTTTAAAAATTTAATTACTACGAACTTGCACATTATGTACAAGAATTTAATAAGCGAGTTATCTGCATAGTTATTTGCAAATAACTCCAAAATTTAAAATTTTCACCACAAAAAGCTAATCTTTTTTGAATTTCATTAATTTTATGTAAAGATATTTTTACAAGTATGGATTAGATCCTATCTGAGATTAATATTTAAATTATAAAATTTTCCATACAAATTTTTCACTTTTTGAACTTTTATGAAAATTATTATTGTTTTTTATTTCTGTCAAATGGCGGAAGTGGTTCATGCATATGGTAAAGAATAATAGAACTAGGAGTTTAGATGACATCAAAACCAGCGTATTGTTAGCTTAATGGTTAGCAACGCGTGCCAAAATTTCTCTGATGAAGAAGCCTAGCAGCTTCCGAAATAGATCTGGATCTATAAGAAAAGCTATGCCGGTTGTCTCTAAACATTTTTCCTATTCTTTTCAATTAAAAGCTTTTAATAATTAATTTTTTATTTTATTTTTATTTTATTTATTTAGTAATTTGAACAGTTACAAATTACAACAGTAGTCTAGTGTATAGAAAACTTACAGACTACGTAGAGAAATACAAACTAATTAATTATAATTATGAATGAGAAATTATAGATTTAAAAATAGACTTAGATACAGAAAAGTCGATTTCTAAGGAATTTGAGCGAATATTAAATTCCGTTAATGTTCTAAAGATGGGAGCGTTAGAAGCATAGAGGGTCCGAGTAAACCCCGTGTAAAACATGTTACTATTTCTAAGCGGTCTGTTAGGAACATGGAACAGAATACTTTCAAGGAGAGCTGGCGCATCGATTGAACCATTAATAATGTCGAAGACAAAAGTCATTGACAACAAGGTTCTTCTACATTCAAGAGTCCGAAGGTTGATGAGTGCAGATCTGGCTTCGTAGGAAGAAATCGGATCGGAATAGTTCAAAGAACGCAGTGCAAACCGGGCAAAGCTTTTTTGCACGCGTTCGAGCCTCTTGATATTACACTCTTGATAGGGTCGCCAAATGAAACAGGCATATTCTAACTTGGAACGGACAAGTGAGGTGAACAATATTTTAAGAGTATAGGGGTCCGTAAAGTCAGAGCTAAAACGGCGGATAAAAGCTAAAACAGAATATGCCTTTGCAACTGTAGAGTTTAAGTGAGTCGTGAACGAAAATTTAGAGTCAAAAACTACACCCAAGTCTTTAACTTCCGTAAGACTCGCGAGACGAGAACCATCAATGGCATAAGAAGTGCAGATGGGATCTCGCGATTTTGAAAAGGTGACATGAAAGCACTTACTAACATTTAGCGGTAGATTATTCGTGTTACACCAGACAGCTACATTGTTCAGATCGGATTGTATCTTATCTGAATCTGTGGGGTTTGAAACGGTAGAGAAAACCTTCAAATCATCAGCATAAAGCAGAAAATTTGAATGTTGGAAACAGACCGAAATGTCGTTAATAAAAATGACAAATAGTAATGGTCCAAGAATACTACCTTGGGGTACACCAGAGGTGGCAACAAAAGAGTCTGAATGCGCATTTTCTATCTCGACTACACAGTACCTCTGATCAAGATACGATTTTAGCCAAGAAAGAAATATTGAGTGGAAACCTACATTGGCCAGTTTCGAGATCAATATTGAATGGCTGATTTTGTCAAACGCCTTAGAAAAATCAGTATAAACTGCATCGACTTGAAGGCGACTATTGAAAGCTGATAGGCAAAATTCGGAGAAAATCGAGAGGTTTGTCACAGTCGATCTCCCAGACACAAAGCCGTGCTGATTATCATTGATCAAAGGCCTAACGGCAAAATACATTTTCTGTTTAACAAAAAACTCAAAGAGTTTTGAAATTGTAGACAGCTTAGCGATGGGCCTATAGTTGGCAACGTTACTTTTGTTACCGTTTTTGAAAATAGGGTTAATGAAGGTTATCTTCCAAGCAGCTAGAAACTCGCCACACTCAAGAGATTTGTTGAAAATTAGAAGGAGTGGAGTAGCAAAAGCCAAACAGTTTTTGAGAAGATAAGACGATAAGCCGTCAATATCAGTCTGGGTTGATAATTTTAAATTTTGAATGCCAATAACAACGTCGTCTAGCGATAGAGTCAGGGCGCCAAAGTTAATCGGACTATCCACAATTGAGGGGAGACCCGTTGGTGAATCAGACTGGGGGACAAAGTTGGAGCGGAAAAAGTCCGCAAATAAATTAGCCGCCGCAGACGGTGAGGAAGCTCGATCCGTATTGTAGAAGACTGATGAAGGAATATTCGAACAAAGTTTTTTAGCCTTAACATAGTTCCAAAATGCCTTGGGGTTTACTTTGATGTCAGATTCATAGTTATTAACAAAGGACCTGTGGAGCCTCTTGCCTAACGTTTTGAATTTATTGGAGTAATAAAGGTACTCGTATTCTACTCATTGGCATTTTTCGTAATTTGTATAGCTTGTTTCTTCTCGCGTTTCTTCAACTTCAGATAAAAGATTTCGCAGTACGCATCGTTTCTCAATATCTTACGCTGAAGTCAAGATATTTCAACGAAATTGAGGCATTGGAAAAAGTAAAGTATTATTTTAATCATAGCTAAATTTCTCGATTATCGCACCTATCTCTTATGGTAAGGTACAAGCGGAGTCATTCCGGTACGTAGACCTGGTTACCGTATTGCTGAGCAGGTTGCTGTTACAACTAATAGTGAACCTGCTTAGAAATATTTTAAACGAGAAAGGTACAATCTCCTTAGCAATTTATCCTTTCAGCCAATTGGGTAAACTTTCAATTAAGTTTGGCTGTTTAATGTTGTCAAGCGGGCCTACCTTACCACCCTAAGGTACTTATGAGTACGGTGGCGAGGAAGGAGGAGGAGGTGAAATTTAGAGTTCTTATATAATCAATGCTCTTTTAAGTCTATTAGAGCACAACGCATTTGCGAATATTCGCATGTTTTTGGACATTCGTATTCGCATTCGCATTCGCAAAATTTCTGCGAATATCAGAAAAAAGTAATTTGAAGATAATACCAGGGTAATAAGACTCCATTTATTTTCAATGTTTCTTAATGCATAAAAAAGTAACTCAACTAATAATATATGATATAAAAATATATTCTTCAACGATAAACTATAAATATATGTAATCTAAGCAAACAAAAAAAATTGTAGACGCAAAAGTACTTCTCTCTTAGAAAATAAATCGATTAGCGAACAAAATTAAAACGAAACGCAGGTCGATCGAACGAGACTGCATAGCCATACACAATTCGCGAATATTCAAAAAGTGGCATTCGTTACATCACTGGTAAATATATTTTGATAATAGCTGTTTTTTCCAACCTTCACTCTATTCTCCTGCTAGAATCTTGTCAGCTTGCCTACTGGGTAATAAACATATAAGTACATACACTGTCGTATCTCATAGCTGTTTGTCACTACAAATAAATACACCTTAAGCAGCCACAGCAAGCTTTTAGCGCCATTCTTCACCTGGATGATTACAATGAGCTTAAAAGGTAGGAGTGACGAGCTAATCAAAATTGGATCTGAAGCAATCGTGTTTGTATTTATTTAAGTTTGCAAGCTTAGAATAAAGAATTAAAGTACTTATTTCAGCTTTAATTATTGCTGAATTCACAGAAAACTTGTTGCGACGTAGGGAGGTAATCCTTAAATGTTCGTGATGATTTGCATGCCCTTTAAACGACCGGTAAATGTGAACATTTAACAAGTACTTACAATACAACCAGGCACAGAACTTGCAGTACTAGATTAGCGATGAAAATAGAGTAGAAAAGATGTGACAAGTACTATCGCTCAAATCAATCACACCTTCTATGAGAGCTTAGTCGTACCTCGGAAGTGGTCGGGAACAGTCCGCTGGTATTTTTGCCATGAAAAAGTGTCTCATTAAAAATTTATCTGCCTTGGGAGATGACGTTCGAAGTTGGCATTAAACATGTACGTCCATCGAATTTATAGGACAAATTTTAAATAGCCCACAACCAATTGATAGAGAAGCTCTGTCGTAATCTTCTCACGCCAAAAAAAAATTTTAATTTCTAATTTTAAAAAATTTTAATTTTCTTAAAGGAACAAAAATTGAAGTTCGCCATTAAATTTTAGTACAAAATTTTTTGTATTATACCTCATATATATGTATCTAAAAATTTTCAGAACGGTGCTTTTCGTTTTTTCAAAAATATGATTTATTGACTTTTATCCAAAAAAATTTTTTTAACTTTTTTGTATAGTTGAATTAGTTAAACAAAATATTACTCAAGTTTGATCAATGCATTTTTTTTTCGTGCTTGGGGAATGTAAAAGCAAAAATGTGAAAAAAAAACAATTTAAAATTTTTTTGTTTCTGGAATACACGGGTCCACATGCAAGTGCAGATTTCTGAAACCAAGTAACATATTGAAGTAAAAACTAGGCTCTATTGATTTCTAGGTACATAAATATAAGTAGAGACTAGCAGACCCGGCAGACTTTGTCCTGCCTAAAATTTTAGTTGCGTACATTTAAAAATTTGTACTCTCTTCCCTCCCAACTTGGCGCTCGTAATTTATTTCTATATCTTAATTTTTCTTTCTACATTTGCTTTTCCCACACCCGCATATACCGCTAGTTTATTTAACTGATTTTACTCTAACACATCCTCTAATTCTCAAATTTTCTATTCCTACTCCCCTTCTTTTCTTTTTTCATCTACGGGTACTGATATGTAAATAGTTTCGAAGATATAGAGGTTTAACTTTTTTTTGGTCTTGGTAACACTTATTTTTTCTAAGGTTTTTTCTGTTAAAAGGGCACCTATCCATATAAAAGATATTAATAGCTAGTAATGAATAAATTCCTAGCTATGCCGATTTGTAACTTTATATAACCTGGGTGCTTTTCCAAAAACTAGATACAGCCTATGTCGTGCCCAACGAACTCCTGAACCTACCGCGAGAGTTTCCGAGACATCGACAATAAACTGTCGATGCTAATGTAAACACAAAATATGTGGGCTTGGCAACGCCCACTTTTCCAATATTATGTAAATCTTGACTAAGTGACACATATATCCAAATATCATGAATTTAAACCAAACACGTTCAGATTTATGACGAATTGAAATTTTATACAGCATGGGGTGTGGCACCGCCCACTTTTCCAAGAAATATATAGTGAAAATTTCTTGAAGGTCGGTTAAGTACTTTGTACGCCTTTAAAGGACACACAGACAGACAGACACACATTCATTTTTATTTATAAGATAACCAAATACAATTTATTAAGCCGATTATGCGATTATAATTGCAAGCTTTAATTCGCTTCAAAATCAATTAACATTTCATTCAACATTTTTTTATCTTTTCTCTTTTTCTGTAAGAATTTGCATCTTTGTAGATATTGTTAATGTTTTCCTGTTTATTTCCTTTTGTGTAATTGAGTAATCAAACACGGAATGAATTACAACCGTTTCACCACTACCAATTCATACAATTATTGAGGAAATTGCACAAGCAACAATGTGAAGCATGCATAATGCGCCCAAAACTATGCTTTATCGAAACCACTACGAGCAAACGGAAATGGCATGCCATAAAGGAAATTGATGGGAGGAAAAGAAGGAAATAAGCGGAAGCAAGGCGCGCACTAACTAAAGGGCATTAAATTTAAAATGCAAATGCATAATGGCGAATAGACAAAAGGGCAATACACAGCAAGAAAAAAAGTAATCAAGAAAAATAATCAACTAACTTAAAACGCTTACAAAGCACTAGTTTAGCCAAAATAAATGAGCTGCAAAGGAACTCAAATATGCAAGAAGTGTTTTTTAGCTTTTTTTCTTTTGCTGGTTTTTAACGCTAAATGTCGACTTTAACACGCCAACAGTTTTTACATGCTTAGGCTTTTTGCACAACGCTTTCGAGTTGTTTTATGTCTATGTATGTATTGTTGTTTATACATATACATATATTAGGCTGTGCCAAAAAATTGGTTTTTGAAAATTATATAAAATTATGTTCCGATCAAACATTCACGTAGCATTCTTAATTTAAGAGTCTGAAATGAGGAAAAAATATTTGAGAAATTTGAGCCTGAGAAATACGTGTATCTTTTATGACTTCGATATATTTGAACTTACTCATTTAACAAAGAAGTTTTTTGTTTCAATAAAAATTTATTCACATTATCGAATCTACACGATGGCTACAATTTTATACCATTTTTTCGATTGATTGCCTTATAGTTATTTCATACTTATGAAGAAGCATCTCTTCGTGTATATGTTTCACATTTTTTTCGAACGAAGGTTCAGATAGCTTTCCCCAATTTGAATGCGAAAAAGCTGTAATTTTAGAGCCGAAAAAGTTTATTTTATGAATTTTTTTTGCTCATAAATGAATCTAAAAAATGCTTCGTAAAGTAGTCTTTTGTTGAAGCCAATAAGTGTCTCAATGGTGCGGTTTCGGAGGCCAATAGGTGCATATATGAGTTCTATTCAAACTCAAATGATGCTTGAATGGAGATCCATACTGGTCAACTACGGGAAGAAAGAAATATATTCTTTTCGGAATCATAACTGAGCTCATAAAGAGCGTTAACGCATCCATTTAGGACTCCTTTTAGGCTCATTTGTGACTCAGTTGGTTTGCTGCATTGATATTATTTTTAGAAATGACGAAAAAAATATTATGAAAGTTTCTGCCCTTTAACCCATTTTTAGTGGTCTTTCATTGCGAGTTTAGATTTTTAATTTTTAAATTTTGCTATAAAACTGCCAAGGCATTTAAATCGAATTTTTTATGTCGCAGTCTAATAATATGTATATAACATTAAATATTTATTTTTTTGCTTTTACGATTATATGTAGTATGGCACAATTTGAGTCATTATGTTTCTAGAACGTGGAAGCGCGAAGAGAAGAGAATATGATGACAGTCGAGCAATGTCCTTGGACGAATAAATAAGTAGTAGATATGTATGTAGTTCCTTTGAAAAGTGGCAAGTAAGTGGGTGGAAATGTATGTCACGGGTGTTGATATGTACTTAGTAAAAGCGAGAAATTCACCAAAGTGGATACATAATAGTCACTTAGATTACATTTGTATACATTCATAATGTATTTTGTTGCATTTGTAGAGCTTTGTCCACAAATACACTTACAAGTATTTACGGCTTGGCTTAGTTAGCTAATACTCAAATGTAGGGTTAAGACAAAAGTGCTACTTTCTATTTTGTACTTAGTTAGATATGTGAGCATAAATTAACATAACTTAGAGATAATTGTTTATTTAACTAAACATAAGACTGCCTAAAAAAATGTATTACTTTTTAAATTATATTGATAGTACTTTACAGAATGGTGATCAAATGATACTTTAAAAGTTCCAGATCCTAATATTAACTTTTAGATGCCTTTAATTGCTAGTTTAGATTTTTACAAGACTGATGTAACTTTTGTTTTAAAACCATCAAACCTTGAAAACAAAAAATTAAAGTTCTGAATAAAATTTTTCCTTAGGTAGATATTCCAGAAGTTAAACATTGGTATGGTTTTTTATTTATTGACTTTGTTGCAGCAATTACATGGGGACGGGTCGCAAAGGAACTCTGTAAATTACTGTGCTAGTACCAAATTACGTATTCCGTGAACTGAACACTCTTCTCTTAAAAGTGCGGATTCCGTATTACGTGATCTGTGACCGTATAGCTACTATCGTAATGTGTTATTATAAGTTCAGTTAACGTACTCATCAAATCGTAAACACCAACGAGTGCATTCGAAATTTACTTTTTTTTCGTTGTCCTGCTTAAAATTTGACTTGTCAGCATTTGACAAATTATACTCTCTTTCCACAACATTTATCCCTATATCTTCCTCTTTCTTTGTCCTTTTTCTTTTCTTCCCACCCCCATAACCCTTCCTTCTTCTCTATCCGCTTCCTTTGACACCTCCCCTAAATATCAAATTTGCTCTTCCCAATCCCCTTCTCCTCCCGTTTCCTCCGCTTTTAACAATATGTAAATAGTTTCGAAGATATGGCGAATAAACATACTTTTTGTTCTTGGTACGCCAACTTTTCACAAGAGTTTCTTGGATCGTTTATATATAAAATATCATTAAATTGAACTGAATAAATTACTAACTATGCCGAATTGCAACTTTATACAGCCTGTGGGATTCTCCAATTGAATATGATCTGTGTCGTACCTAGCGAACTCCTTAACCCACTTTGAAAGTTTCGCAGGGATCGATAAAAACTTTTTAGATGAATAAAGGACAAACAACAGGCGAAAAATTAAAAATTTTGTAAATCTTAACTAAAGGAGAAAATATCATTAATTTTCACCAAATACATTTAGAGTTATAACCAATTGAAATTTTATATAGCGCGTGAACGCAGCACCCCCACTTTTTCAAAACTTTATATAGCTTATGGTGTACCCAGAAAACCCAAGAATCTGCTGTAAGAATTTCTTAAATATAGGTTGGACGCCTATAAAAGACATAGATTCATTGTTATTTATAAGATTTTCTTGTTTTACTTTTTTATTAGCCTGGTTTTTTATTAAGAACTGGAAGACCTGGCAGACGTTGTTGTGCCCAAAAATGTACTTGACTCTCCCTTTTCATATTAGATCTATATTCTTCTGCCTACCCACCTTCCTTTTCTTCCTCACCATCTGCTTCTCCTTTTTCCTATCGGTTGTCTCTAGGTAGTCTAACTATATATATTTTAATTTAAATATTCACGTTTTAATTTTATTTATCAAAAAATTTATTTATAAGTTGTAATACGAAAATTTTGAATAATAAAAAATTATCAAATTAAAAAAGGTAACAGTTATTTAAAATTTTAAGTAAAAATGCAAACAGAATTTACAAGCAAAGTATTAACTCATGACCTTACACCTTTCTCTATCACTATCCACATTTGTTTCGCTATCCCTATTCCTATCCCTTTCCCTATCGGAAAAACAAACTGCTTGCTAATACCCTAATCAACACGTTAAATTTGATATCCATATCGTAGAAATATCTTCTAGGTCCACATCTGCCCCACATTTTGTTCAATATCTCGAAAACTGGCTCTTACATGGGACTAATAAATCGGTGAAGCGGTGTGGTAGTTTGGTGGCATACAATGTACTGAAAAACAACAACAAAATTTCGAAATCGTGACCTTTCAATTGTCTTAATTTTTGTGCAGCAACAACTGAAAGTTTTGAACCCTGTAGGTTATGGGTTTAGAATATGCCCGAGGTAGCCATACCAGTCGTAAGAGGCGACTAATATGCACAAAGGTAATGACGTGTAACTCGATGGTTGATCTACGGATACGATGCTTCTCACCTCTCATTACCCATGTCTCCTTCCTTACGGAAGAGGGGTTGACTTGACTTGGTCATACTAAATCGCTACCACGACAGTCGGGCATGTACTGCAAGGGAGTACCGGAGAGTACCGGATTCATATCCGGCCTCGGACTGTCAGTTCGACAGCACTCTCCAAAACCTTAGGGGAGTGTTTTTGTCGTTACAACGCCAACATAGTTTTCTCGAAAAAAGTTCCACAGAGAAGTTCCAAGAAAGCCCTTTTTACAGATTAGAAATCGGTTGAGCCGTTTAGATATTCATCGCAGTCATACGAAAGACATTTCATTTTAATATATATAGATAAATTAAATTAATTCAGTATTTTCTTAAAGAACAAGTTTTTGTTATTATGATGACCACTTTCATGCTCCAAAACAGTAGTTCGACCCTATTCTTTTTTACTGGATTAAAGTTCAATATCCCGAATTTCTTTATTATCTTCAAAGTTGTGACTTTTGCAACAAAATTGTCAAAAAATACCCACAGTGTAACTTGACTTGCTTCACGCCACAAGAAGAAAACATGTGACAAGAAAAGAAATGTTGTACATATTACCGAATGTAGAAGAAACAAATACATAAATAAATGAGAAACTCGCTCGCTTCGTTACAATGTTCTTAAAAGATTTAACAATCACAATTGGTGCTTACTGGCTGACGGCCTATCTGACAAATGTATTAATGTTGTAGAAAAGTGGTGTTGTTATGCGGTTAATGGCCTAAGTATTTGGTGTTTTTAACTGACAGGCCGTGTCATCCGTGATAAAGCTTGTTGATGATGATCTTGATTTCACAACAAATGAAATGTGCGCTTAACACGCTCGCCCCCACAATTCCGTGCATAATCTAACCAACACGCAAGCCAACATATGCAGTCGAATGTAATCGCATATATTTATTTATATTGATTTCACACGTTTACCGGATGAAACTTTTTTCTAGAAGGTATGTAATTTAGACTGCATGGGAAAGTTACTGAAAGTGGAACATATACTATGTATATGTATGGAGGTAAAAGAAGGAAATTTTGCTAATGGAGTACTTAGTAAAAGCTACTTCAGAATTTGAAAATAAATTAGAAAAAATATAAATTTTTGAAAATGGAAATATCCTCGTACTTTTTTTGTAACAACTATTTTCTAACGTTTTGGTAGACATAGCTCTAGAAGCTCTCAGAACGCTAGTTTTTTGTATACTCTATGCGTCTGTGGAACTTGCTTCCTGAAATACTTAGATTAGTTAGCAACGCAAGGCAGTTTAAACGGTATGTGTCAGTTAATTTTAAAGAAAGCTTATAAATTATTAATACTATTTTATTAAATTATTCTTTAAACCTAGTTTGCTATATGAAAATTGTTACTGCACTTCACTGTATTGATTTTTACTGGCTAGCTCATTAAATATAATTGATCATTATTGTGCTAAAATGAAATAAATAACTGAAAAAAAAATTTTCACATAAAAATATGTTTAGTAAAAATGATCGACATCTGTTTAGAACAGACCTGTTAAGTTTGATTAGTAATTAGTAATAAATTAATTAGACGGCTTTTTTAGTTGGTAATGATTATTTTAGTTGGTTTTTCAAGAAAAGGCATTAATTAATTACAATTAGAAAAAATCAAAAAAAACACAAACCAAAATAATCGAAAAAATTTGTTTTGATTACTTTTAATTATTCTTCATAATTTTTGATTTTTTCCAGTATAGTTGTAGAAGCACACAAATATAAGCATCAGATCAAATCAATCAGTATTTTTGTAGAAGCAAAAAAATATACACATCAACAATATTGAAAAAAAATTTAAAATAATCAAAAAAAAAAAATCTAAAGTAATCAAAACAACTTTTTTGGATTATTTTCGATTTTTTTAATAATCGGAAAAATCATAATTTTTTTGGAAGTGTTTTTTTTTTATTAATTGAAAAATAATCTGTGTCAAACTCGTTCCAATATACATCAGAAAAATAATCATTAAAAATTTAAAGTATTTGGTAATAGATTATAAAAAAAATAATTAATCAAACCGGTAATCATTACGATTAGTGATCAGTATTTAATAGGTCTAATTTTTAACCATGCACACTTTCGATAACATCACCAAAAAAGGGCCTCAGTGAATTTAGAAAAGCGAAATTTCTTAACCCAAACTTGTTAATATAAATTTTAATTAGGCGTGATACCATGCATGTCAAAGTCTTTAATATGGACTTGTAGGTATTTTATTTCTCTCAAAGTACTTTGCAAATTTAATTTAGAGCCACCTTATGAAGGGCCTTCTGAAGTTATCTCAAAAAACTTAAACAAATTGAAAATTCAAAATGTAAATAATGTTAAAACTACATTACAAAGTAGACCAGATATTGACGTTAATCCGTATTTTAAAATTAAACATGGTAAGTATTGGGGTTTTAGGTTGATATGTGGGATTGGCAGGTAATTATTGGATGGGACTCAACATCGTGAATAGTATTTCAGCTTTATGATAATATTTTTAAACTTACAACCTCTACATATAATAAAATTGTAAAAGCTCGATGTCTGCACATTGCAGATATTTAAGAAAAATCTATAGGAGGGATCATTATCGAGCCAGTAGAAGCCAAATCAACCATTTTTATGTATGTTTGGTCGCGCATCACTGGAAAACTGCTAAATGGAATTGAATAGTATGTGTGACAGATGTGTTTATTAAAATTGGGTTCCGTCTGTTATAAGTTTTGAGACTCAGCTAAGCGGGGACGGGCTTACTAGTGTTGTATAAAGATATGGGCGTGACGTTTGGCAATAGCCTCACCTTCGCAAGTCATACGACCACAATAGCTTCAAAGGTACAGAGTCTCAAAAAGATCCTCAAGTCACTGGCGGGCAGCACTTGGGGAAAGATAAAGAATCGTTGCTTGCTACATATAAGACTATTAACCTAACGGTTGTTGATTACCCTGCGCCCATATGGTCGCCGAACCTCGCTGACATCAACTGGAGGAAGTTGTAAGTCTGCCACAACCTTGCCATCAGAACTGCCAGCAATGTGTGCTTAAGTCATCTGAGTCCCACCTCCATCAAGAGGCTAAAATACTCAATATTCGTGGGTACGCGGAACTGTTGGGCAGACAATGTTGCCTGAACTGGCACAAACCTAGTAATCCAAACCGTCTCCAAGAGACACAAGGAAACATTTCCGTAAGCACTCTGATGAGATACGGCACCACAATAAATTGCCAGTTAATCTGCGTATCCATAGACGGGCTCTAAACAACATCCTTACTGAGTCGATAGACAGATCCCTCAGATTTCGGCATGTGAAACTCGTAATTGATATTCAACTACCTGAAATAGCTGGAGAGGAGGCCATTCTTGTGAGGGAGACTAGAGTAATGCTAAGACAACTGTGTTCTGGGTATTGTAACAGGTTAAACTCGTACTTATCCAAACTGAACCCCACCATACCAAATACTTGCCCTGCATGTGGTATGTACCTCATGATACTAAACATCTCTTTTCCTGTATTTTTCTTATTCCATTCAAAAAATCGCTCCAAACGGTACGAGTTTCAGCTCTGAAGGTAATGTTGAATATTTTTCGAATGTGATAGTTCCATTAAACGGTTAATTATGAAACTCCAGTCCATCCCGTATGAGTTTATCTAAGAATTTCCACTACAGCTTTTTTTAAAACATCCAGCAGGGGTTGATTACCCTTAGCAGATCTAATCTTTAACGACAAGGCTGCCGCAAAGAGCTCTCCAGTGATCATCTTTCAAAGGTAAGGAGTATTATCGCACTGCACAGGATATACCGACATATATAAATTCACAGTCTATGACTTATACTCTAATTTCAAGGTTTGTTCGAACTTTTATCACCGTCGCAGATGTGGCTCACCCACAAACTCAAATTCAAATTGTAATGCTACTTTAAGGCTGCTATCACGCCATTATTCTGATGACAAGACAATAGAGGACCTCCAAACAATATCAACGAAATCATTTATGGACATCGAAAAATAATATTAAAAGAAAATGAAAGCTTTCCAAATAAAACTCGCAATGAAATAAAAATAAACGGGAAAATAAAGATAAACCATGAACAAACAGAAGAATCAAAACAAAAATGAATATCATCGTAAAATAGTAAAATAATAATCACATAAACAGACATATCGTTTGTGTGTGGATAATCATGTGTAAATATCCTTTGACATACCATTTACGTTCACATTTGCTATAAAAAAATATTTCCAAGTGCGTATGTGTGTGTGTCTGAGGAAAAGTAATTTGTTATAAAACATTATAATCTATTGTCATATAACTTTGAACTGTCTCTGATTTACATTTAGATTGTAAACATATACACCCTTGCGGCATATATATGTATATTTCTACATTAGGGTCATCATTGTTTTGAGTATCTTTCAATATAGTAGATATGTTCAAATGATAAACCAAAATTTCAAGTTCAATATCGTAACACCTTTTATGTAACCTTTCATAGAATAGGCTCGATATATTTTAAGTGTCCTATTTCCGACCGTGCTGTTGTCAGCTACAAATGGACTGAGCTAATGCAAGAGTTTGAATTTGTTATAAAAGTAAAATATGTACTTGTACTTACAGGTATGATATATTTGTTGGCCAAAAATCTATAAAATAAAAAAAAAATTTATCAAAAATCATATTTAAAAAAGTTATGTAATAACTATGCACAAGAGCCTGGACCAGATAACCAAATTTTTCAGATCTCCATTCGATAATAACAAAAACATAGTTAAAATGTGAACATATTTCGTCCCCATTTCAGAAATCAGGGACGTACTCGAAACATGTTATGGAAGGAATTGTTGGAAGAATGTTGACTGATACATAGAGCACTAACAAACAAGTATACCCATGTGACCCTATTCTTTCTCGATTATTTGATAACAACGGACAGACTCTACCATACAATTCAGCAAGAAATCTTTTAAAGACTTGTCGAAAATATGGGAAAACTTTTATGAGCAGGAGTGATTTTGTGTATTCAAACTTTGTTACCAATAAAAGAAAATATCAAACATCTTTCTATTATCAAGATATGATTTTAAAATCTCTTTTGGAAAAGCTCCACTGATGAAAATCGAAAGCAAACCTATGACAAATCCGAGCATAGCGACCAATAATTTTACTTTAATCCTCAATATTCTATCTTTACCATAGTAACAAGAATTGCTATTTTTCCCTTGCTGGTCCTTGTAGTCAAATTACTTTCCGTTCTTTCCTATGCTAAACGGTTCCTTTACTTTTCTTCCTTTTTACCTTTTTTCTTGGTTTTTGCTTTAATCCTTATTTTTCTTTCGATTTTTTTTTACAACTTCCATGTAACTTAATTTGATATTATTTTACTTTATTGTACTTAATTTATTTTAATTTCATTTTATTTTATTTTATTTTTTTAATTTAATTTTATTTTATATCATTCTTTTTTTTAATGAATTTTTTTATGTTTTATTTTTTTCTTTTATTTTATTTTATTTTATTTTGTTTTATTTAATCTTTTTTTTTAATTTTATCTTATTTCATTTTATATTATTTTATATAATTTTTTTTTAATGAATTTTTTATGTTTTATCTTTTTCTTTTATTTTATTTTGTTTTACTCTATGTTATTTTATTTTACTTTATTTTACATAATTTTTTTTTTTATTTTACTTTTTTTCATTTTATTTTTTTTTTATTTTGTTTTATTTAATAATTTTTTTTTAATTTTATCTTATTTCATTTTATTTCATTTTATTTTATTTTTTGAGTTTTTTTATTTTATTTCATATTATTTTACTTTATCTTATTTTATTTTATTTTATTTTATTTTATTTTATTTCATTTTATTTCATTTTATTTTATTTTATTTTATTTTATTTTATTTTATTTTATTTTATTTTATTTTATTTTATTTTACTTTACTTTACTTTATTTTATTTTATTTTTTTTTATTTTATATAATTTTTTTTTATTTCAATTTTATTGTTTTATTTTTTTCTTTTATTTTTTTTGTTTTACTCTATTTTATTTTACTGTACTTTATTTTACATAATTTTTTTTTTTTTTACTTTTTTTCATTGTATTTTATTTTGTTTTATTTAATCTTTTTTTTTTTTAATTTTATCTTATTTCATATTATTTTATTTTATTTTATTTCATTTTATTTCATTTTATTTTATTTTATTTTACTTTAGTTTACTTTAGTTTACTTTATTTTATTTTATTTTGTTTTATTTTATTTTATTTTATTTTATTTTATTTTATTTTATTTTATTTTATTTCATTTTACTTCATTTTATTTTATTTTATTTTATTTTACTTTAGTTTACTTTATTTTATTTTATTTTATTTCATATTATTTTACTTTATCTTATTTTATTTTATTTTATTTTATTTTATTTTATTTCATTTTACTTCATTTTATTTTATTTTATTTTATTTTATTTTACTTTATTTTACATATTTTTTTTTTTATTTTACTTTTTTTCATTTTATTTTTTTTTATTTTATTTTGTTTTATTTAATCTTTTTTTTTTTTAATTTTATCTTATTCCATTTTATTTTATTTTTTGAGTTTTTTTATTTTATTTCATATTATTTTACTTTATCTTATTTTATTTTATTTTATTTTATTTTATTTTATTTTATTTTATTTTATTTTATTTTATTTTATTTTATTTTATTTTATTTTATTTTATTTTATTTCATTTTACTTCATTTTATTTTATTTTATTTTACTTTAGTTTACTTTATTTTATTTTATTTTATTTTATTTTATTTTATTTTATTTTATTTTATTTTATTTTATTTTATTTTATTTTATTTTATTTTATTTTATTTTATTTTATTTTATTTTATTTTATTTTATTTTATTTTATTTTATTTTATTTTATTTTATTTTATTTTATTTTATTTTATTTTATTTTATTTTATTTGACTTTATTTTATTTAATTTTTTTTAATTTTATTTTATTTTTATTTGTTTGATTTATTTTGCTTCATTTAATTTTCTTTTATTTTATATAATTTTTTTTTATTTAAATTTTATTTAGTTTTATTTTTTTCTTTTATTTTATTTTGTTTTACTCTATTTTATTTTATTTTACTTTATTTTACATACTTTTTTTTTATTTTACTTTTTTTCATTTTATTTTATTTTATTTTGTTTTATTTAATCTTTTTTTTTAGTTTTTTCTTATTTCATTTTGTTTTATTTTTTAAGTTTTTTTATTTTATTTCATTTTAATTTATTTTATTTTATTTCATTTTATTTTATTTTCTTTTATTTTATTTTGTTTTACTCTATGTTATTTTATTTTACTTTATTTTACATATTTTTTTTTTTTATTTTACTTTTTTTCATTTTATTTTTTTTTTATTTTGTTTTATTTAATCATTTTTTTTTAATTTTATCTTATTTCATTTTATTTCATTTTATTTTATTTTTTGAGTTTTTTTATTTTATTTCATATTATTTTACTTTATCTTATTTTATTTTATTTTATTTTATTTTATTTTATTTTATTTTATTTTATTTTATTTTATTTTATTTTATTTTATTTTATTTTATTTTATTTCATTTTATTTCATTTTATTTTATTTTATTTTATTTTATTTTATTTTATTTTATTTTATTTTATTTTATTTTACTTTAGTTTACTTTATTTTATTTTATTTTATTTTATTTTATTTTATATCATTTTTTTTATTTCAATTTTATTTAGTTTTATTTTTTTCTATTATTTTTTTTTTGTTGTACTCTATTTTATTTTACTTTACTTTATTTTACATAATTTTTTTTTTTTTTACTTTTTTTCATTGTATTTTATTTTGTTTTATTTAATCTTTTTTTTTTTTAATTTTATCTTATTTCATATTATTTTATTTTATTTCATTTTATTTCATTTTATTTTATTTTATTTTACTTTACTTTACTTTAGTTTACTTTATTTTATTTTATTTTGTTTTATTTTATTTTATTTTATTTAATTAATTTTTTTTTAATTTTATTTTATTTTTTTTTGTTTTATTTATTTTGCTTCATTTCATTTTATTTTATTTTGTATAATTTTTTTTTTATTTCAATTTTATTTATTTTAGTTTTTTCTTTTATTTTATTTTGTTTTACTCTATTTTATTTTATTTTACTTTATTTTACATAATTTTTTTTTATTTTACTTTTTTTCAATTTATTTTATTTTGTTTTATTTAATCTTTTTTTTTATATTTATCTTATTTCATTTTATTTTATTTTTTAAGTTTTTTTATTTTGTTTTATTTTATTTTGTTTTACTTTATTTTATTTTATTTTATTTTATTTCATTTTATTTTATTTTATTTTACTTTAGTTTACTTTATTTTATTTTATTTTATTTAATTTTATTTTATTTAATTTTATTTTATTTTATTTTATTTTATTTTATTTTATTTTATTTTATTTTATTAAATTTTTTTTTAATTTAATTTTATTTTTTTTGTTTTATTTATTTACCATTACGGGACTTTAAATTTGTTTACTTTATGTTCCTCGTTTCTTTTGCCTCTTTGCAATAATTTTGTTACATTTTAATTTAGTCGATAATACACTGCCATATGTGTAAGTCGTATTGTTTTTTACATACAGCGTGGCTAATGAAAGCCGCTACCAAAAAAAATTAAATAACTTTTTTTCTATTTAATGAATCTGGTAAATTTTTTTTTATTTTGCAGATTGACTTTTACATTTAACAAAAATGGATAACTGGGACACTGAAACAAGAATTTGGATTGTCCGCCGCTATCACGCACTGGAGTCCGTAGTTTCGGTTCAAAGAGAGTATAGGCGCACGTTTGGCGGCAATCCTCCGAGCAGATGGACCATAATAAGACTTGTAAACAATTTTGCCGAGCATGGGACAGTCAACAGAAGACCTTACCATCGAAACCTTTCAGTTCGAACGGAGGAAACAATCGCTGCTGTAGCTGCTGCCATACAAAACAATCCACGTGTTTCGACAAGAAGCTTATCTGCTCAAATGGGTGTAAGCAGACAGTCATTACAGTCAATTATGCACAAAGATTTGGACTTATTCCCATATAAAATTCAAATGGCCAACAAACTGAATGCTGCAGACTTGCCGATTCGCTTGGAATTTTGCCAGAAGATGCTTCAAATGGTGGAAGAGGATGGAAACATGTTGAACTGTCTTTTCATGTCTGACGAGGCCCATTTCGATTTAAACGGCAACATTAACAAACAAAATTGTCGAATATGGAGTGCTTTCAACCCACAGATACTCCATGAGACGGAATTGCATCCACTTCGTGTCACAGTGTGGTGTGCAGTTTCATCACGCTGCATTGTCGGGCCCTACTTCTTCGAAGAAAACGGTCACACCGTTACGGTTACTGGAGACCGTTACTTGAGCATGTTGAGAGAGTTTCTCTATCCAGAATTACGCCGAATGAGAATTTCTTTCAACTCTGTGTGGTTTCAGCAAGATGGTGCAGCTCCTCATATAGCCCAACCTGTTATGACAGAATTGCGACGAAAATTTCCCAATAAGCTGATATCCAGAAACTCCACGTTCCGTTGGCCACCCAGGTCGCCTGACCTTACTGCACCTGACTTTTTCTTGTGGGGTTATTGCAAGCAGGAAGTCTTCAAAGCAAAACCAACAAATTTGAATGAACTAAGGCAATCCATTCGAGAAACAATTGCGGCTATTCCTGTCTCAACTCTCCAAGCAGTAATGAACAACTTTTTGGTAAGATGCCGCACATGCATCGACGAGCAGGGGGGGGCATTTAAATTCCATTATTTTTAAAACTAATTAAGCTATATTTAATAAAATTTAATGAGCTTTAACATGAATAAAAGAAAAATGAATTCCATACGGTGAAAAAAAAATTATTTGAGTTTCTCAATGTAGCAAAATTCATCAGCCACCCTGTACATGTACTTATGTTTAATGAAGTTATTAATTGTATTAATTGTTTTTATTGTTTGTCCAGGTCCCGAAGATGACCTCAGACTGAGGCCGAAATATCGACCAAATAAAATAAAATTTGAATATAAAACTAAATAGAGTGTTTTATTTCAAATTATTGGCCTAAAGCTCAACATAAACTAAACAGGTTATTACAACAAAAGGCTATTAAAATTTATCAAATATTTTGCTTCATTTCATTTTATTTTATTTTATATAATTTTTTTTATTTAAATTTTATTTAGTTTTATTTTTTGTAATATTTTATTTTGTTTAACTCTATTCTATTTATTTTATTTTATTTTATATTATTTTATTTTGTATTATTTTATTTTGTTTTATTTTATTTATTTTTTTATTTTGTTTAGCTCTATTTTATTTATTTTATTTTATTTTATATTATTTTATTTTATTTTGTGTTATTATATTTTATTTGTTTTTGTTTTATTTTATTTTCTTTAATTTTATTTTATGAATTCTAGTGATATATATTGTTGTACATTTTTCTACAGTATTTTAAACTTCTAACTTTCTACAAAATTAGATGTTATTTGTCACTTAATTTGCGATGAAAAGAAAGCTCAATCTATGAATGCCAAATACTTTTGATTTGCAATTTGCATTTCGGTTCTTTATTCAGATTTGAAACTATTTCGCCCCATACAAATACGCTCACGTACACAAATAAGCACATTCTCTTAAATGTCCTATTGTATTTTCTTTCCTTAAGCAAATTTTAAATATGTAAACTAAGTTCAACTTTCTAAAGCATATTTAGACTCTATACCTACAGTTGAATTACTAATAATTCTTACAAGGATAGCAACTAGACCACTACATTTGCTTGATGTGGGTGCTACCTAGACGTTTTTGCATCATAAACCTAGCTGCATTTAATTAAAAATCCCAATTTGTTACGTTTGTTTAATATATACAAGCTAAATTAAAATTTCTGCTATATAAATATATATTGACTTATATCTTAATTGAAGTTATGTAAGGTTAGGTATATTGCATTTGTAATGAATTTTAAGGAAAATGCTTGACTCTGCAGGTGGTTAATAGCTTAGCTATTAGGTTCACCGAGATAGCATGCCATTCATAGTCTCTCATTTATCTGGAACCTGATCTCTGCAAGGACCGGTCAATTTTTTGCCTGACCAAATATAAATACTTTCGAACAAAGTGTGCCAATGCCGTGCTCTAATAAGGTTTGTGGTTCCAAGAGAGTGCCTCATAATAAATACTAATGTAAACTTTACTGAATATAGCCCATCAGCTGTATGTACTTAAAAAGTGGTACCTCAGTGATATAAACATTTATAAGAATTCTTTCATAAAATTGTTGTTTGCTACAAATAAATAACCCTGCCTACCACATAAATAAGCCATACATAAGGTACACACTTTTTTTAAGGTTATTTACATTAACTTATTATAATCGATTTTCTGATCTCGTATCAAATTACATAAATGAAAAGGAATAAGTACCATTTCAACTGGAATTATGGATTATATTAAAAATGATGCTGGTTGTCAAAGAAATAATGAAGTTAGCCGCAAGAAAGTAGTGCGGGATGGTCAGATATCCTTACAACTCTAGGTTAGATACGCACATTTATATCTACAAACCCTGCAGTAAAATTGAGAAGCAGTCACCAAAAAAGACAGCCTTAAGCCTGAACTTCGCAACTAGTCTCTTCCGCCTTTCAGTCCTTTCAGACTGCACCTTGCTAGCTATACAGTTAAAAAACGAGACGTCTTACTAGGTATCTCGACGGTGGCGTACTACACGCCTTCAACACCTCAAATCTAACTAGTCTTCGAGCTCTATCTTTAGAGCTACACACTTCTTATCTCATACTGAAAAGTCAATTTGAAGTGTCACCTATCATCTACAACCAGAACCTCGGCCTAGACTATTAGAAATCGAACTGATGAGACTTAGCCAACGCGAAATTGCATGGGAACCGGTTACGAATGAGTCTGGAAGTCAATTACCATCGCCAATGACATCTACATGTAAAAGTTGACAGTTAAAAGTATTGCTTGGGTATCGAGCTAGAAATTGGTCACCAATACTAATGATTCAGCCTTAGGTTAGGTCTCAATAAGCCGAGTTTTCTGCATGGCATATGCAGTTATCTGCTCAACTATTGATTGGCCATTTGTCTGGTTCAAAACTACTTTCAAAATGAACAGTTTGGGCCCAGTATCGAATAATTCTAAAATTCGTATTATTTTTTTCGTGACCGCAAAATAACTCGTGCAACTCTGGGCACTACCTAATTAGACAACAATAGCTTATAAATTTCATGCAACATCAAAACTCTGTAAAACTTGTTAAGGTGTCCTTTTTTTGAATTGTCGAAGATGGAGCTTCAATCTAACTATTCCACTTTCTTGACAAGAGAGCTTTGTTGCGATTCAAAGTTTTGGGTCAGGTTATTTCAGTGCAGGGAATATTTACAGCACACAATGTCTGTATTGAAGTATTACGAAAAAGGTAATCTTATGATGAGCAAAGGAAGCAAATATCGTATGTTTGTGAATTCAAGCGTATAAAACAGGGGCCGGGAATCCCGGTTATTTTTGCGACTCTAATTGTATACGAGTAAATAGAACCATATTTTTGGGTTGCGTTTGCAGGCGCCACAGAGGCAGCATCAGTCTTTAAGATTCGACATAATGTTTCTTTCATTTCGACATTTAGGGCCGTAAAGTTCGGGCGATTAGTTAGTTCAGATTTGGATGTCAGAGAGCGCATAAAGTTCTCCCGTGATGGAAAAGATTGCAGTCTTTGATACTATGTAAACGTGTGTGGCCTTCATATAATGTAATCAGACATTCAGGCATACTTAAGATAGATAGAAATAATGAAGGTCGATATCGAATGGGATACCTCATGTCGCAGAGATTTTCGAACACATTACTTAAGTAGGATTTCTCGTAAAACATTCAGAACGCTAAGGCTGAATAACTTTTCGGGTTTTCCCTCTGGTTCAGCGGAGTTTACCGAAATACATATATAGATGAATTTTCCTCACCTTGAAAATATCAGGGCCATATTCAATGTTATTTGTGCCAATTTTAGGAGCAACATGTGGTTCTGTAATATGTAGATCTATTTGCGAACTCCCATCATTGTGAGGACGTGGATAAACTGTAGCACAAAACTCCATCACATATTGAACACGTATATTTAATTTTCATAGAATTCCGTTATTGAAAATTCATTTGCTATAGTACTCGAGTAGTCGATTAAACGAAACTGGGGGACTATTAGAATACTTTTAGCTGAATCAATTAGCAGAAATACCGAGTAGCTTGAATAGTCCTATTATTGATCTTTAATTCGCGGTGCTATGCTCGTATCTATGAAGTTCATAGTTAAATTTCCTACTAAGCTCACCGCTCGCTTTACCGGAGGACCCTTTGCGAACATTTTACTTTTGCATACTTTATCTGAGAGATTGACTCCCAGCTTCTCCACTAATTTGTGGTGCGCTGTTTCTGGTTTTCCGTACAAATAGGCGGGACCTACATGTTTAATGACGACTACGAATGTCCTCTACAAATGCAGTTGAATTTTTGCTGAGAAGCTTTTTCATAGCACAAATACACTCGCGGTGTTGCTGACAACCGCCAAGAGCACCCCGTTTTAAAAAAAAATTAGTTTTTGACTAGAAATTTATAGAACTTAAATAATTTCGGAGAGATCCTGACTGATCTGGATGTAGTTATGGGTGTTATCCAACGTCATTTGTCATAGCCGCGTAAGCTTTATAGCTTAAAGTCATATTGGTACAGCGGCATGCAGGCGCTGCTTTCAAGTCAACAAAGTAAGGCTGTGTCCCGATTTGGATGACCGATGCCTTTCAGAGTAGGCATGAGAGCATGTAGTTCAACTTTGTAGTCAAAAATTGGAAGCAGCTCACCACAAGTTGGAGGAGAATATTTTATTTAATCTCCTCTCAGTTATATCGCGCTAAACTTATTGTTATTGAAAGTCTTTATGGAAGTCTAAGTTCGGATGGAACCAAACATTATATTAATATTAGTATATATACATATAATGTTTAAAATCCGGGAGATATCAAAAGTTCTATTCACTTTAAAATGTCACAACTCTAATAAGTACCCTTACATACATAATAAGGGGAAATTTTTAAATATCTGGTTGAAATTACAAGCAATCGCCATTGAAAATAGTAGAAGTTTTATGGTGAAAAATGCGCGACGCCACGCCTTCTTCCCCAAAATCCACAACATTTTTTGCGTTCCAGTTTTGCTTAAAAGGCTTATTATGTGTGCAAGATCTTATTGATATAGCTTGCATAATTACAGAAATATTGCCTTTTACATTTTACAAACAAATTTTTCAGATAAAACTAGGTGTGGCCCTCAACCGATTCTGGCCATTTTTACAAGAAACAGAATAAGTATATGTATCCAAGGTTTTCGCCAAATTTTCGACAAATCAAATATTTCAGGAGTTATGGCATAAGAAATTTTTTGGAATAATCCACAATAAAAGAGGCGGTGCCACGCTCATTTTCGAAAATTTATATATTTCGAATTTCTTCTTTCACGGACACTTTGAAAATGAAATAGAAATGATATAAAGTTATTTAAGCCAAAGTTATTGTCTATTAAATATATTTATGATGCTTTTCAAAATCTTTCATATAAACCGATTTAGCCAATTTGTTCCCGGGACATTGTATTCATAGAAATCTGTGTGCTGAAGTTTGTTTCGATATCTTGAACGGTTTTTGGTTGATGATTGATAATATATCTAAGTTTGACTTAATCGAAAGGGGACGGTGCCCATTTTCAAAAATTTCTTGAAACATTTTTTTTCTGCCTTATTGTTAATGTACACACCAAATTATATCCTTATTGGTGTATTATATACTGTATAATCACTTTTCTGTATTTTCGAAAATATTCTATACATAAAAAGTGGGCGCGACTATCATCCGATTTCGCCCATTTTAAATAGCGCTCGGAGATGAGTGCCAAGAAACCTGCATACCAAATTTCATTAAGATATCTCAAAATTTACTCAAGTTATCGTGTTAACAGACGGACGGATGGACGGACATGGCTTAATAAATTTTTTTTCCTCCCTGAACATGTTGATATATATAAGTCAATATCTATATCGATTCGTTTATGCCGTTATATAAAGGGTGTTTTTTTTAAGGGTATAGAACTTCGAATTGAAATAAAACACAAGAAAATCGTTTTAAGGTCCATCAATTTGGCTTTATTGGAAGGATAATTTTATGCCATTAATGTTTAAATATGATTTCGGGCATGTGGCCGCCGCGGATGGCTCGAATAAAGCCAATTCTACAGGTCCAATTTTCAACCACTTTTTCGAGCATATGGGGCCGTATGTCGGCAATAACGCCACGAATGTTGGCTTCCAATTCCCCTAACGTTTCTGGTTTGTTGGTGTAGACGAGCGACTTCACATATCCCCAAAGAAAATAATCCAATGGTGTCAAATCACACGACCTTGGTGGCCAATTGACAGGTCCATTCCGCGAAATTATGCGCTCATCGAATGTTTCCTTCAATAAATCGATTGTGACGTGCGCTGTGTGGCATGTAGCGCCGTCTTGTTGGAACCACAACTCATCCACATTCATGCCATCCAATTCGGGAACAAAATAGTCGGTTATCATGGCTCTATACCGGTCTCCATTAACGGTAGCTGCCTCTCCAGCATTATTGCGGAAGAAGTATGGCCCAATGACTCCACCAGCCCATAGAGCACACCAAACAGTCAGTTTTTGTGGATGTAATGGCGTTTCAAGGGTCTCATGTGGATTCTCTTCACTCCAAATGCGGCAATTTTGCTTGTTGACGTAGCCATTCAACCAAAAATGAGCCTCATCACTGAACAAAATTTTGCGATGAAAATCAGCATCAAACTCATTTTCGGCCCATACACCAAAATCACGACGCATTGCATGGTCTCGCGGCTTTAATTCTTGCACAAGCTGGATCTTGTAAGGTCGCAAGCCAAGATCTTTGCGCAAAATCTTCCATAAAGTTGATGGACAAAGCTCCAATTGCTGTGCACGGTGGCGAATCGATTCATTCGGGTCCTCTTCAACACTTTGCTCTACAGCGGCAATTGTTTCTTCGGTGCGCACTGTTCGACATCTCTGCGGATGCGTATTATCACATAGAGTAAACGTAGTGCGAAAACGATCCATGGTTAACCGAATTAATTGCTCTGATGGACGATTATGTCGACCATAAAATGGACGGAGCTCACGGTAAACTTCGCGAACTGAACCATTATTTTCGAAATAAATTTGCACGATTTGCAAGCGTTGTTCTTTTGTCAACCTGTTCAAACCAAACTGAACATAAATGACATTAGAGTTGCCAGATTTGACCACAAAATGCCAGTTTTATCTCTATTCGAAAAACAAACCTGTAAAAAAAACACCCTGTACTAACATAAGTCGAATGAAGTTCATATACCTTGTGTCCGTAGCACTACTAGGTGTAAAACAACTTTTTTTTGTCCCTTGTGAAAAAGTCACCACCATTACGGCCCCTGGGAATAAGCAATTGATATTCAACTGATGTTAAAAGGGTGCAAAGTATCAATTCATAGCAAAGCAGCTTAACATTTTCTATTTGGCTTCCTTTATATTTTTTTACTTTTTAGCAAAAATATGCTTCTCTTGCAAAATGTACGAAAAGCACCCAGGCGGATGCACGCGTACTCAACGAAGAAACAATATCTCCCACAACCATAAACGACAGCAAAAAACAAGAGTTATGACTTAGGAAGAAAAGCATCAAAACAGAAAACGAGATTGAGGTCAATATCATAAGTTCGGTCTTTGCAAACTCTTAACTCAGCTGTTATATCTCACAGTTGGTTATGTGGTATTACATAGTTGGTTGACTTTGTGTATGCGCGGGGGTGTGTGTGATCCATTTCACGAAATTTAAAGTCAACACAACTTGCTTGCTATTTTGTTTTTTCAATAATTTTGGTGGAAAAAGTGTGCTTTTTTAACTAATGAATTGCATGCTACTTTGAGAAGTTTCAGAAATTCTTAATGCAACTAATTTATTAGAAAGAACGTAAGCGCTGAGAAAGGAAGTTTCTATGGTTGCAAAATAGTCACAAAGTTTTAGCAAAATAATGATGGCCAGAGTGGAAAATCTTGTTAAGATATTTGGTTTTTGTTTCATTGCTTTTTCTGGCTGGTTGGTTGTGTGGAAATTTTCATAACATTCCAATTAGCGCTAACTTGTTGCGCTTTACCCCATTTCGTACTTTAACTGCGGAAGAGTTTAAGCAAGAACTTACATGGACGAGCTTGGTTCTTTCAAAGTTATACTGTAAATGATTTCTCCTAGGTTTCCAACATTTAACTAACCTTTAAACTTTGAGACATATCCCTTTTTCATCTAATACCAATTGAAGATTGCTAAGAAATATTGCCGGTATGAAACTTAGACCTCGTGGCCGCCAGAAATTTGCACTTGGGGCAGATAATATATTACATAAATATTTTCTATTCAATATTTTATAGTCAAGAGAGAAACTTGTATTAGGGCATATCATAACTTAAGAAACTTGTGAATGTAAATACATCAATATTACTTTAAAACTTAAATCTATTTCCAGGAGTCAACTCGAAATCTCTCTATGTTGCTTGTGAAGTTGAAAAAAATTTGGGCTCATCGCAGTACCAACAAAGAACCGTTTATATTGGTCTAAAGTTAATAAGCCAAGGCTTCCGGTGGCGTGTTCAGCTCAAAATTTCAGATTTTTGAGTAAGCTGTCTTTAGATCTAGGTATGCGAAATTTTTATATCATTGGTCTTAACAAACGCGAGTTAAGTTCTGCCATCCCTTGACTGCATAAAGAAGATAAAACATGGGCCTGCTAATGGACGAGGCAAGCCGAAGAAGTATTCATTGTGGTTGAGCTTTGAAAGTCACGTTGTTGTTGTTGCTGTTGTAACAGTAAATCAATTATTTATTTCCAACAATAAAAAAATATTTTTAAAGGGAGTATGCATGTAGTAATACTACACAAAAATTTTTTTCCTATCGCTTCATATTCTCATTGTTATGCATATTTCGTATCACCTCAATAATTTCAAATACGTGGCAACCTTGGATAATGTAATATATGACCTATGTACAGTTGTGTTCAATATAATAGTAGTGAAATTAAATTGGATATCGTAAAATATAGCAAATTCTATAACAGAAAAAACACAAAAAGGAATTTCGTAGTATACACAAAGTTCAGGAAAATTAATTAAACTTTAAAAAACTCTTCTAGCCGGTTCAATATTTTTGGGCATATTTTTAAAAAAAAGTTTAAGTACGCAGTCTCATAGCTCATTCAATTTTAGTGCAATAATGTCCAAGTTAGAAGTATCGCCAAATGTCCCCTGAATTTTTTTTTCTCAAGGATTATGTGTACTTTTTTCGATACAAAATTAAAATTTCTTCATACGTTGTATGGAAGAAATAACTCAAACCTTTGACGAAAAAAATTCTGAAAATTCCAGAAAATTTTTGATCGAGTTCTAACTGCAGAATGTGATATTAAAATTAATTGGTCTACAAACCCGCGTACTCAAAAAGATCTCTAGAAATTCTCACAAATTTTAAGATTGCAATGGCTATTTTTTAAAGTTTAATTAACTTTCCTGAACTTTGTGTAAACTTTGAAATTTTGTTTATGTGGTTTCTGTTATGGGATTCGCTATATTTTAAATGAAAATTATTAAAATCACAGCTTCTTCTTATTTCGTCTAACTATATCCATTTTAATTTCACTACCAATAGTTTCAACACAGCCGTAAGTAAAAAAATTGATTCAAGTAGTTGGTCCCGTTTCTGAGAAAGTATTGGATATGCAAATATGCAAAAATAACTGGGTTTCAAGCATATATTTTTAATATAATTCGAAAATAATTAATTTGTTCATTGGCCGTTAATAAATATATATATTATTTATGAGCTCTAGGCCTATTTTAAATAAAACAACTAGATTTTTCGTTAATATTTATTTTCGATGTTTCGATATCACTCTGATATCATCATCAGGAATCTTCCGCTGTGATGGTGTGCTGCAAACACGACAAATCTAGTTGTTTTATTTAAAATAGGCCTAGAGCTCATAAATAATATATATAATTCGAGAATGATAAATATATTGTATTCATACTCTATAAACCGAATCTTAGAAACCCCAGAAATCACGCACAGCTTGCACGAAGAAAGTTTTCAGTTTCCTTGTCACAGCAATCTAAAGCCAAGTTGCCAAACAAATATTCAAAAATGTAAATATGGTAAACTAAACAAGAGACAGATTTCCAAAATCAACTAAGTTACATACATATGTCGCACATATATATGTTCATATGTACTACATCCAACAAGAGAACCACTACCTTTGTGACGCCAATTCGACGCATTGCAAGGATTTCAATTTAATAATTTATTTTCCTTTTAGACAGTAAAACATGTGACAACCCTAAGGCGACTTTTGTGTAAGTTCACAAACCAATTTGGCCACAAGTGTTTGTTCGAGAGACAAAAAAAAATTCATAAGGAAAACAGTTGCACAAAAGTTTCGAAATGAGAAAACGATCTTAGTGCAGCAACTTATTACTATTTCACTTTCAATTGAAGATGCTGCATCTATTCACTTTAAATATGTATGAAGGTATAAGGTGACACAATTTTGGTCTTATTTTATAGCTTTAAACAGAGTTCTTTTTATACATGTAATAGAAACCCGGCAGACGTTGGCCTGTCCAAAATTTTAATTGCCTACATTTAACGAAGTTTTCTTTCTACTTTTGCTGTAACCAGTGAATCCAAGAATATACTGTTTCATAAAGATCGGTTGAGTCCTTTGGACGCCTATAAAATACACACAGAGACACATTCATTTTTTTTTTGTGTAAGATGTGAGGGTATCCTAGTTATGCACTGCCATGGGAATGTTTTTACAGAGTTTCCAGCTGCATGAAATATTTTGTTTTTTTTGTGAAATATGCTATTATGAGATTAAGCGGAAAATATTTTATCTCGAATTACAACAAAAATATTAGCCAACTTATTCTTTATATTTATTTTTATGTATATCGAAAACGACCAAAGACATTAAGATAAACTTTTTCTTGCAGCAGATAGGCTACATTTAAAGCTCTCCGGAAGAAATCTTGCCACTTAATATGTTTTTGTAGGGTTTCTACCAATCTGAAATTTATAAAAGTCAAATCAGATATGCCAATATGGGCATGAAACCGATTTTACTATTTCAAAAAAATATGTCTTTTTAGGGTTACCAACCGGGTTGCCACCTAATACTATAATACTACTTTTGGAGATCTGCTGTTATTGGAAAACCACTTCACCCATATAGATGAGCTTTTTTACTTAGGTTTTATGCTACATTTTAAGCTGTCCTACTTAAGTGTTACCCGTGGGGCTATATTTTACTGATATGTATCTGCAACAAATAAAACTATACGGCAACCCCGAAAAATTCCTTGCAAAACCGGGCGATAGAAAATTGGATGGGACTTGCAAGTAAAAAAATGGAAGTTATTTGAGCTCTGCTTCAGAAATATCAAACACTTTGGACTAAACCATTTGGACGAAAAATAGCCGTCAATATCAGTGCCACACTCCTCATGGCACTAGGTTAGACCTCTGATTGGAACGCGTTACTGAACTGTTGAAGAACCTAATGGCAGTTGAGTAGATCCACTGTTCAAAGTATTAAGTAGTTTGCTGGTCTTATCTTTTATAGTTGGCTCTTTGGCCAGCTGAAGGAGCGCTGAGCTGACACTACCGCTTTGCCAAGTTGTAAGATCCTACTATCCGCTTCCTGCAGCAGGTTATCTGCCTTCTAACTCCAAAAAGGTTCAACTCATTGAATTGAAATGTTACTAAAGCACTTTCGTCTGGGTATTCATAAAGTCAGCCCCAAGATTCCATAGAGTCCCAGCTCTGTCAGCTTATGATGCCCAGCGGCCTAGTTAAAAACCCGCCAGCTATTTCTTGTTGTTATAACCCACCAAATGCTACCTGAAGGTTTGGAGAGTGTAACGAGTAGGAGAAGTAATTTTCCGGAACGGATCTGGTACGCTCTGGTATATCACCCTCTGGTACCAGCCCTTGAATATAAGCCTGAATCTTCGGGTCCTGGAATTGTGTTGTCACTTACGACAGGTATATATTCTAAACCCTATCTCGCTGGGTCTGTTTGTAACGGTAACCTTTGCCTGGCTCATCCGTCGATTGATTCAGTTATGACACAAAATCTGTCCGAAGTAATTGTCATTGCGGTGATTTGATTTAGAACATTATTTCGTTGTTGTTTTAATATGAATACTCTGGATATGAATCTGTTACGATCGGGTACTGACGACATCAGCCCTTTTGTTAAAAGGCTTCTACGAAAAATGAATCTGTTTTAGGAGATTCGATTTAGAGTCCACATAAAACATGTAGGTCCCGCTAGGTTTTAGGAAAAAATTCTAAGCGGCCTTTGGAGCGCCCCCTAAATCCATAATTTGTAGGTTAAAGAGATTGCAATTGCTCATTTTGGTCCACCATATATATTTGCTCTTTATAGCATTTGCTTGGCAATCGCATCTACACGTATTGAGCGCATTTCCGTTATCCGACTTCTGATATCTGCCTGCTAGCAAAAAAGTTTTCCATGATTTTTCTTGTCTTCTCGTAAGTTTTTTTTTTACTTCAATTTTTTTAGTGCTTTTGATACTTTCACAACTTTTGAACTATTTGTCGCTATTCGCTTTTGGCTTTTTATAATATTAGCGTAAAAATTTTCTAACCAACGAATCTAATGGCCGAAGTGAGTGAAATGGAATTTGTTTGTCTCGGCCAATTCAAAAACAAACAAAAATCAAAAGAACTCTCTTGTAAAAGGAATGGGAATATCTCAACTTTGGTAAACAATGTATAAGTATGTGAGTACATATACATAAGTAGATACATATGTACAAATTTGTGATGGAAACAAGAGTGATGTCTCTTTGATTCTAAAAAAAACCTCTTTCAAGAACTTTACTCATGGCTGGCTTAACTTAACATGTTGTGGGTTGAGCAGCAACTTTTTTGCTGTGCTTTTTATATGTAATACGCAAATGAAGCAGCATCTAAGCAAAAATAGTTTTAGTAGTTATGGAGATGTATTTATATATACAGCTGTGTTCAATATAATAGTAGTGAAATTAAAACAACTTCCTTGAAAAAAAAAAATTCTAAATATTCAGTTGAAATTTTGAGGTACTTCTAACTTGGACTTTATTGCACTAAAATTGAACGAGCTATAAAACTGCGTACTCGAAAATTTTCTAAAAATTCTGCCCAAAAATATTGAAATTTTGATGTAAATTTTTAAAAGTTTAAGTGATTTCCTGAACTTAACGTAAACTCTGAATTTTCCTTTTATGTGGTTTCTGTTGTGAAATTCGCTATATTTTAAATGTAAATTATTAAAAACACAGCTTCTTTTTATTTAGTCGAACGATATACAATTTAATTTTACTACTATTATATTGAACACAACTGTACATGTATGTAGGTACATTAGGCTGCCTCTAACAAAAAGTAGAAACTTTTTCAACTGATCTCGATCAAAATTCGGCTGCGCTTTTTTCAAACCACTTTTGATGTTACCTGTCCCAGGACTCGAACCTTGGACCTTCGCTGTGGTAGGCAGGAAACAATAACGCCACACCACAGCGGCCGCCATTAATTTATTTGTATATAAATAGCTTTCCTACCAACAACGGCGAACCCCATTTTTTCAAAATACCAATACATGCACATTTTATGTTTGAGAAATTTGCGTTCAAATAGACAGGCGGACGGAGAGACGAAGATTGCTAAATCAACTCAGCTCATCGTCCTTATTATTTCAGTTTACTTATTGATGCGTCCATCTCTTCTTCTTCTCATACTTACAAACATGTCATTTTCATTAAAGGTATGAAAAGCAGTAAAGGTATATAACTTCCCTGTTGCAGTGGGGTATTAACTACGTGCCCGGATATTTTACTTGTATGTTATCCGATTTCATAATTTTTGGCAGGAGTATACTACATACTATTGAGAAGCAGCTTACCAATTTTGCTTGAAATATATAGTTCAAACTACAGGCAATCGGCTTTGAAAATAGCTTCCCCAAAATTCACAAAATTTTTTTGCGGTTGAGTTTTGCTTAAAAAGCTTATTATGTGTGCAAAATCTTCTTGATATGGCTTGCATGGTTATAAAAATCAGATCTATGTTAAAAATTGGCGTGGCCGTTGACCGATTTCGCCCATTTTCACAACAGCCATTTCCTTTTATACAAGGTGGCGCAAAAGTAAGCTTCCGATGTTCAGCATATCGGTTGTGGCACGTGCAGTGTGTGCTGTTGCACCGTCTTGTTGGAACCACATGTTTTCCAATCCCAATTCATCAAGTTGCGGCAAAAAGAAATCGTTGATCGTTGCTCTGTAGCGCTTACCATTCACAGTAACCGTTTGGCCCCGACCGATTATTGGTCAAATAAATAGTCAGCAATATTCCGCGTTCTGGAGCAGTGTAGCGTAACATTGTTTATGAGCGTGTATTTCGCATGTGTTTACTACACAAATGTCAAAACAGAACTGGCTTTAGTGGCCAATCGCAAAATTTATAGAATTTTCTGATAGGAGGATTACTTTTGCGCACCCTGTATATTCAACAATTTCGCCAAATATCGTTTCGGTAAAACAATTTTTGCCGGAGTTATGGCATAAAAAGTTATGTGGAATAATCCACTATAAAAGAAGCGAGGCCACGCTCATTTGAAAAAATTTTTATTTTTCTACTTTCTTCGTTCACGGACACTTTGAAAGTGAGATAGAAATGTTATAAAGCTTTTGTACGCAAAGTTATTGCCTATTAAATATATCTATGATCCTTTTCAAAATCTTTCGTATACAAATGGGTGTGGACCTTAATATTGTATTAATAAAAATATGTGTGCTAACTTTCGTGTTGATATCTTGAACGGTTTTTGATTTATGATTAATTTTATTTCTCAATTTGACTCGATCAAAAGTGGGCGGTGCACTCCCATTTTCAAAAATTTCTTGAAAAATTTATTTTCTGCCCTAACATTAATGTACACACCAAATTTTATCCTTATAAGTGTATTAGATACTGAATAATCACTTCAATTGTATTTTCGAAAATATTCTATATATAAAAAGTGGGCTTGGCTATCTTCCAAATTCGCCCATTTTAAATAGAGCTCGGAGATGAGTGCCAAGAAACCTGCATACCAAATTTCATAAAGATATATCAAAGTTTACTCAAGTTATCGTGTTAACAGACGGACGGATGGACGGACATGGCTTAATCAATTTTTTTTTCCGCCCTGAACGTTTTGATATATAAGTCAATATGTATCTCGATCCGCTTATGCCGTTACATACGACCGTTACGCGACTTAACTTAATATACCTTGTGTGCGTAGCACTACTAGGTGTACAAATTACATTTTTTATTTGTTTGGGTTTTTTTTTTGTCCGCTGTATTAGGCAGTCTAATGTAACCACGCATTGACTAATATTTTTAAAATATTGTTTGCCTTTGTATCTACCTTCTTCCATTATTTTACGTTTTCTGTAAGTCATTTGTGTTTTCGAGTTCTATTTAAGTGCCATATCCATTCGACTGGTGAAGCGATTTTGATTAGAAAATAAAATCCTATCTAACAGAGATAACATACATATAATAAATTTAAGTGGAATTTTCTTAAAATAAATCACCTTTTTTACTTCTGAGAACATCTTAGCTTGAGTAAATAGAAAATAAGACACGGAGTTCACTTCTAGTGCCCTATGTCGGAAATAATTTCATCCCAGAACAAGTGCGCCCTTAATCTTTACTTCTTTAAATGGTCTTCTAACGCATTGGCGATTTTAACTCCACCATAGCTCCCCAGTCGTTTCTTTGTTGCGCGAACTGGCGCCAATTGGAGACACTGCGGAATCGTAAATTGGTCCCCACTTGGACCCTGGATCGAAGTGGTATTCTCCTTCAGAACGGGTGTGATTAGCGACTTATAGAGTGTTATTTTCGCTCGTCGAAAGGGGTCTTTACTTTCCTATTGCCTACTCAGTCCGAAGTAGCATTTGTTTGCATGAGAAACTCCTTGTATGTATCAAGATAGGGGGTCAGCTCGGAGAAGTCCTTCCCAATTCTGACTGAGCTGATGGTGTTGCTCAACGTCATTTTGCACAGCCGTTTGAGGGAAACCAAATATAATCATTGCGGCATATTAGCAGCTACTTTTCGTGCTATCGAAAGTGGTTTTAAAATCAGCAAAGAAGAGATGTGTCTCTATTCTTTTCCCACAGGATTTTCGATAGTGGATTTATCATGTCTGAATCCACACTGATAATGTCCAATCAGTTTGTTCACGTCAGTCTTCTGTCTTTCGCACAATACGTTTGATGGAACCTTATATGCGATATTAAGAAGGCTGATTTCATGATAATTGCCGCATTTTGCAATATCACCTTTTTGGTGGATTGAGCTAAAAACGCTTAAATTCCAATATTTTTGGCAGGCACTCTTCCGGCCTTATTTTGCATAGAAACTTATGCATGTGCTTTACCAGCTTCTCGATGCCGTGGTTGAACAGTTAAGGAAGCAATCCATTTACGCCAGCTGCTTTATTGTTTTCCAATCGGTATATTGCTATTTGAGCCTTATCAGTGCATGATGAATAGTCAGTTCAAAAGTAAAGTCCTCCCTCTAATAAAAAATATCACGGTCTTCGGTAAAAATTGGTGGACTTCAGCTGACCTGTTGTTTCCGTTTGGCGTCAGTTGTCGATAAAAATAGATGAGAGAAAGTAGTCGAACGAGTATTTTTTGGAGTTGTTTTGTCCGCCTATTGTTTTGGACGTGCATGATTCAAGATCTGCTATGTAGAAATGAATGCAAGATGCATTGATGGCAAATATTTGTTCGGCTTTATGCAGTGGTGGCAAGAGTAGGCTCAACATCTATTCCTTGTAGTGAAATTGTAACAATCGTAGGTCTGTATATAACAGAAATTATGTAAAAATACCTATGCTGGGATGAGGGATTTTTATTCAAACAACATATACCAAATCAAAAACTTTTAGAATTGTTTCCATTTGCATAGGAACCCAGCAAACCATATGAGTCATAAATGGGTCAGAAAGGAGTCCCCAATTAGAGCGTTTACGCTCTTTATGAGTCCGAAATGAGGGTATTTCCATTCCTGCGATGGTCGCCCGATATGAGCCGAATTTCATATATCATATGAGCTTGAAGGGAGTCATTATGATACCTTTCAGCCTCATAATCGACACATATTGGACTCCAAAACGACTCCTATAAGAAGCTTTTCGGCGTGATTTATGTCCTTACAATCTGCTCCTTTTGGGCACTTAAAATATAATTTTTTTGGAACCGATATTCAGGCATGTGGATTGGCAAGTGTTGTCTGAGGCTATACTTAACAAAACTTTGTTAAAAGATATTTGGGATAAAACCCTTGAAAGATCCGTCTACACTGAAAACCACCAATGCATTGGTACGGTATATCGATACAGTCGCAATTTTTTGGAACACACTTTTCCGTTGCTGATGACTTGAGATGGCGTCCACGAAAATTTATGTACGAGGTGTGTTCAAAAAGTATCGCGAATTTTGAATTTTCGCTGGTTGCGTATATTCGAATTTCGAATTTTTTGTGGCGTTATGTTGGTACTCATGTCTCTCACTTATGCCGACAAGCTCGGCCATTTTGAATGTTCAGTTAATTGTTGACAGCTGCTTGCACGTGTTTTGGATCGTCTTCGATTTTTACGCGAAATTCGGACCAAAATTGCTCAATTGTGACCAAAAACAGCATCGCATGAACATTGCTAATGAGATGTTAAACTCTGTCCGCGACGACCCAAATTTGCTCCAGATTGTCATAACTGGTGACGAATCGTGGGTTTATGGTTATGACGTGGAAACCGAAGCTCTATCATCTCAATGGAAGCTGCCGCACGAACCAAGACCGAAAAAAGCGCGCCAAGTTCGGTCGAATGTGAAAGTTTTGCTGACAGTTTTCTTCGATTGCAGGGGCGTGGTGCATCATAAGTTCTTGCCACAGGGAAGAACGGTCAATAAGGAATATTACCTGCAAGTTATGCGCAATTTGCGAAAGCAACCCTCAGAAACGCCCGGATTTGTGGAAGAACAAAAATTGGCTTTTGCACCACGATAACGCCCCTGCTCACGCATCGATGCTTGTGCGCGACTTTTTGGCCAAAAACAACACACTAATGATGCCGCAGCCACCGTATTCCCCAGATCTGGCCCCCTGTGACTTTTTCTTGTTCCCTAAACTGAAGAGGCCAATGAAAGGACGACGTTACGCTTCTCTTGACGAGATAAAGACGGCATCGAAGGAGGAGCTGAACAAGATACAAAAAAATGATTTTTTGAAGTGCTTCGAAGATTGGAAAAACCGTTGGCACAAGTGTATAATATCTCATGGGGCTTACTTTGAAGGGGACAAAATAGATATTCATGAATAAATAAATAATTTTTGAAAAAACACAAAATTCGCGATACTTTTTGAACACACCTCGTATATATATTTGTCGAAACAGTAAAATACATGTTATACAAGGTGGCGCAAAAGTAAGCTTCCGATGTTCAGCATATCAGTTGTGACACGTGCAGTGTGTGCTGTTGCACCGTCTTGTTGGAACCGCATGTTTTCCAATCCCAATTCATCAAGTTGCGGCAAAAATAACTCGTTGATCATTGCTCTGCACCGCTCACCATTCACAGTAACCGTTTGGCCCCGACCGATTATTGGTCAAATAAATAGTCAGCAATATTCGGAGTTCTGGAGCAGTGTAGCCTAACCTTGTTTATTAACGTGTATTTCGCATGTGTTTACTAAACAAATGTCAAAACAGAACTGACTTTAGGGGCCAATCGCAAAATTTATAGCATTTTCTGATAGGAAGATTACTTTTGCGCAGTAACCGTTTTTCACCGACCGATTATTGGTCAAATAAATAGTCAGCAATATTCGGAGTTCTGGAGCAGTGTAGCCTAACCTTGTTTATTAACGTGTATTTCGCATGTGTTTACTACACAAATGTCAAAACAGAACTGACTTTAGGGGCCAATCGCAAAATTTATAGCATTTTCTGATAGGAGGATTACTTTTGCGCCACCCTGTACAACATTTTTATGAAAAACATTTTTTTTTTTCAAAAACAAACAATATGAATATCTGCTTCCTCTGTTAAATCAAGACTCTTCGTATAGGACTCATAAGTTTAATCACATCGGAGTCATGAAAGACTCCTATATAATTTTACTTCTAAAGTTCATATTTTTCACATATTTTGGACTCATATCGGAATCCTAAATTATGAGCACTCCGGAAATGTTGGATGGGAAGCGACGCTTTGAAAAATTTGTGAAAAGCAAATGGTTGTCAGCACTGGCAGTTACAGTTACTTTGATCGCACTGTTTCCACAAACTTTTTTGCATTACTATCAAAGTGTATTTTGTTATACAATCCAAGTTTTTGCTCAGCTGTCATAAAGCAACATTTATTTGTAGGCGCTTATTTTTTGTGCCAGTAAAGACGTGATTTTTAACTATGCTTCTTTTACTCTTATTTCATAGGTTTAAGTATTCCCAAAACGTTTTATTTATTAGACCAATTTGTTTTGTTTATTATTGTTGTCACTTCTCTTGTAGTTATGCTCTGATATTATACTGAATATTAATTAGGAATATTAAGAAATTACCGAAGAATGAATGACTCACACAAGCGCACGTCCATACTAGTACAAGAACCAGGGACCGTAACGGTTGTGACTCGAAAATATACAACAAAAGCTATATCGACGGGAAGTCAGAAGATTTTCTCAGCGATGACTGATATAGACACTAGACGGAAGAGCGTAGCAATCTGTGTTATTCGAATGGACACAATTGTGCGATGAAGCGACGGTTCACAAGTTCACACATGTTTTCCAAAAGATATTTCAAATAAAAAAAAAATTCACGTTGTTATTTTATTTACATGTTGGTAAGTGCTTGCGAATAGAAAGCAGCGAATAAAGTTTGGCGCGAGATACCTCCGACCAGGTTAAGGTAGAGTTTTGGTGATGCGCTGCTAGTTTCGTCATATAACTAAGTATAACCTCCTTATTTCGGGCCGCCACCTCCCAAAGAAATTTAATTTTTGCTGAGAAGCTTTTTCATCGCAAAAGACGACCATCAATTAATATAAGCAGAATATTTCTGTTGATTTTGTTTCTGTACTTTCTTCCTTATTTTTGTTTGTATTTGCATGGGCTATACTTTTTATGATACAAATATTTAAGATACGTGATATCCTATAAGAGAAAAGAACCGACAGGCAGTTTCCAGAGCATCATGAGGACATATCCGAGACAAGACGACTTGTTTTCTTGTAATTTTGCTGGATGCATGCACTCTAGCAGAAAAGCTAAACCACACAGTTACATTTAAGTTAAAGAGCGGTCAATTTCTGGCATATCCACACATGAAGCTCGGATGCCGTAGGTGCACCTACCGATTCCCGTTTCATAGGAAGGTGAGGCAATTTACTTTGAAAAGGAGGTGGTTTCGTATGGAGCTTCAATTGGGTTCAGATCTCTCTAAAAACGGCTGGCTGGCGTGCTTTCTTATACAATAGAAAAATTGCCTAAGCAGTTAAGTGCCTTATGATGATAATGATTTCCAACAATCCGCCGCTATATACGGATGTTTTAGAAAAATTAAAAAGTCACTTCCGATAAATAGAATACAAGCATTACTTGCGTAAAATCAAAAATCAAATTATTTCCATCTGACTCTTTAAATAGAAAAAAAAATGACTTTGGTCCCTGATAAAAATAGTCAAAGAATATATTGAGCTACGGGGTTGTTGTGATGCCAACAGTTTGAGAGTAAGTTACGAGAGTCAACAAAAATTATGACATCTCTTAACAAGAGGCAACATAAAACGAATTTGATTTACACTGCGTGGGCTGTGTATGAGTAATGGGAATGACAAATTACGGTGAAAGTATTTACGCAACAAAAGCTTCCGAAAAGATCAACATAAAATTATCCAATTAAATGGATGCTTCGCATATTTCTGGGTTTAGTACATACAGAATAAATAGTAGAAGTTTCATTAGAAGCATTTTATGAAAGCAGTTGCTCACAATTAGTGAATGTTTTATCCATATCAAATAAATGTTCACATAATTGAAACACAACTGGAGTTGAATTACGCTTGTAATCCCCATTAGAAAGTCGTAATGCATAAAATAATTTATGTAGGGGATATACCGATATACATAAGCTAAGTGAAAAGATGGACGAATTTTCATACAGTAATAAATTATATATTAAAGATACACTCACTCGTGTTGCAATGGATACAGTGATGGGTACTAATAAACTAAATTTTTAGTCGATTTGTTAATTGATTATGAAATTAATTGTAATTAAATTATTTAATATTAAATTAATTACAATTAAAAAAAAATTATAATTAATTTTGGATTGTATTATGAAGCAATTAGTAATAATAATTAATAATTTTTTTACCCGGATAATGCTTGTTTGATTTCTTTCAAATATTCCCTAGAATTTATCAGGGGCACAGAACTTTCACGAAAGTAACATCGCAGATATAACCTACATGTTCTCACAGTAGAAGTTTGTCCTAATATAACACAGTGGTTTCGGTAACTTTTAATAATTACAATTAAAAATTGTTAATTTTAGAAGTTGCAATTAACAATTAGTTAATTGTTTAAACAATTTTACTTTGCCCAACACTGTCTCTGAGAAACCCTACGGCGTGCTTCCTTTTTACCGTTTTCCATTAATTTATTAAATGCTAGCATACATGGCATACCCATAGTGGTAATATAATCTCAACAGCTGATTAGATTTTTTCACTTAAATTTTCTCTAAACCGTCAAACTTGCTTGCAATCGGTTTGTTTACATTTTAACATGTGCTGTGCTGTTTTGACGTTTTAGAGAAGCGATTTGCAATATGGCCGCCGTGCTGTTACCTGTTTTACTATGCCATGCTAGCACATCAAAATTGGACAAGTTTTACTCTCTTTTCTCCCCATTTGGCGCTTCCTCTTCTATTATCCCAACATCTACATCTTCCTCTTTCTTTTCCTTTGATCCCCATATATTGTTCCTCTACTTTTTCGTCCTCATTTTTTATAAAGCGTCCTCAACGTCTTCTCCACCTCCCCTTCTCCTACTGGTACTTATATGTACATAGTTTCGAACAGACCTGTTAAAAAATGATTACTAATCGTAATGATTACCGGGTTAATTAATTATTTTCTTGAGAATCCATTTAATGATTGATTACCAATTACTTTCAATTTTTAGTGATTATTTTCCAATTAATTAAAAAACAAGTAAGGAAAAGGCTGTCTTCGACTGTGCTGAAGACTTTATACCTTTCATGAATACGCATCACGGTTTTAAGTGTCCGATCCTTACTTACAATTAGTACAAACTCTGTAAAACTTTTAATTTAAAGATACATAGCCCAAACCCCATTTATCGTAACAATCGATTGCATGGGAGCTATATGTGTTGTTGTTAAGATCCGTCTGATTTTCCCTACGCACATTACATATATAACGAGTACCAAACATGCAAAGTTTTACGTTCCTAGCTTCTTAATTGCAAAATTTATAGCCCAAAGTATGGGAGTTATGCGTTGTATTGCTCCGATCTTGCTGATTCCGACGAATGGATAATCTCATGCAAAATGGCGGTTCCATACCAAATTTCATCAAGATATCTCAAAAACTGAGGGACTAGTTTGCGGCCGCCGTGGTGTGAAGGTAGTGTTGCCGGCCTACCACACCGAAGGTCCATGGTTCGAGCCCTGGTACAGGTAACATCAAAAGTGATTTGAAAAAAGTTTTTCAAAACGGGGTCGCCCCTCGGCAGTGGTTTGGCAAACTCTCCGAGTGTATTTCTGCCATGACAGGCTTCTCAGCAAAAATTCGTCTCCTTTGTAGATGCCGTTCGGAGTCGGCAAAAAAACTGTAGGTCCCACCAATTTGTAGGGAAAAATTCAAATCGGCACACCACAAATTGGAAGAGAAGCTTGGCGCAAAAATCTCTTAGGAGGTTTATGATGATATACCTGTTGTATATCGCGCCATAGAGAGAGAGAGTTTGCATACAAGACGGACAGACGGACATGGCTAAATCGACTTAGATCATTTCGGTATACTTATTGGTAGGTCTATCTCTTCTTCTTCTCATACTTACAAACATCGGACCAAAGTTATAATAACATTTCGTGTTCATGAAAGGTATAAAAACAATAAAAAAAAATCATAATTTTTTACGATTGCTAAAAAAATTTAAAATAATCAAACACAGGTGGTTTTGATTACTTTCGATTTTTTTTTAACCAAAAAAAGTTGTTTGGATTATTTTAGATTTTTTTGGTAAAAATCATACACTGACTCCTTTCCAAGACAGCCAAGTCCATGCTAAGAAATGACTCGTGTTTCACCTGGCCAAGGCCTGCTCTTTCATATATAACTACACCAAATAAGACGACTATTTGAGGCAAAAATTATCGGAAAGCTTTACCCGAATGTTAGTTAACACTCAAACTCTCCTAGGGTCAGTTTGTGACCCAAACTAATTTCAAACTAAAATTTTTTCTATATCGTTATTTTAATGTTTGTTCCTATAAGCCCAGTGCACAAATTTCAAACGTAATTTGAAAATTGTCATACATTTTTTAAAAATCATATTCATTTAGCAGAAATGGGCACTACACACATTAGTTACCCTTCGGGTCATTTTGAGACCCATATGAAAAATTTCTTTGGGTCACCCTGTGACCCGTTTCAGTTTGTTGTGTTTTGGTCAGCTGTTGCAAATCAAACCGTTTAGTTGTCACAAGGCAGTTATTATTTTGTAAAAAAATTCAACAGGTGCATAATTTCGGAAATTTGGAATGTAAAATTGTAAGATAGGAATAAATGGCGGATGAAAATTGGAATTTGAGGTCAACAGGTGCAAGGGTAAGTTTGTAGGTTTTTATGATGAGTTTTTTATAAAAGTGCTCACTTTTTATGCAGCAACGCATAAGTGATGAAGAAATTCGTGCTATTCTGAATTCATCTGAATCCAGCAATGACTTATTTAGCGGCGACGACGATGTTGATATGGTTTATATGCCAGAAGTGGTTATGATAATTATGAGGGTATTGACGAAGATGAAGACTTTGAAAACGTATTGAAAAATCTGGACATCAGACTAACTTTCAAAGCAAAAGCAAAGAAATTGTATGGCACACTACCCCTTCGCCATATTCACTATCTAGAGCGCGGTCAGAAAACATAGTCCATGGCTGCATGGGAGTCACTCCCTATGCAATCCATAGAATAAGTAATATTACAGATTCTTTCAATATCTGTTTTACAAGCGCAATGTAGCAGGTTATCATCAAGTTTACCAATATGGAAGAAAAAAGGGTGTATAAAGATAGCTACGTTGAAATTGTAGAGGCAGAATTGGATGCATATTTGGCATACAAGGCAAAAAAACAGCAATAAGGACATTAAAAAGAGCTTTGCGTTTTGTTATCATAATAACACAGCACGCCAACGCCAAAGCGACGCAAAAGTCCAATGTGAACCGGCCTTTATTCTTTTCTAAACACAAATAAAGGGTGTTTTTTTAGGGGTATAGAACTTCAAATTGAAATAAAGCACAAGAAAATCGTTTTAAGGTCCATCAATTTGGCTTTATTGGAAGGATAATTTTATGCCATTAATGTTTAAATATGATTTCGGGCATGTGGCCGCCGCGGCTGGCTCGAATAAAGCCAATTCTACAGGTCCAATTTTCAACCACTTTTTCGAGCATATGGGGCCGTATGTCGGCAATAACGCCACGAATGTTGGCTTCCAATTCCCCTAACGTTTCTGGTTTGTTGGTGTAGACGAGCGACTTCACATATCCCCAAAGAAAATAATCCAATGGTGTCAAATCACACGACCTTGGGGGCCAATTGACAGGTCCATTCCACGAAATTATGCGCTCATCGAATGTTTCCTTCAATAAATCGATTGTGACGTGCGCTGTGTGGCATGTAGCGCCGTCTTGTTGGAACCACAACTCATCCACATTCATGCCATCCAATTCGGGAACAAAATAGTCGGTTATCATGGCTCTATACCGGTCTCCATTAACGGTAGCTGCCTCTCCAGCATTATTGCGGAAGAAGTATGGCCCAATGACTCCACCAGCCCATAGAGCACACCAAATAGTCAGTTTTTGTGGATGTAATGGCGTTTCAAGGGTCTCATGTGGATTCTCTTCACTCCAAATGCGGCAAGTTTGCTTGTTGACGTAGCCATTCAACCAAAAATGAGCCTCATCACTGAACAAAATTTTGCGATGAAAATCAGCATCGAAATCAATCTCATTTTCGGCCCATACACCAAAATCACGACGCATTGCATGGTCTCGCGGCTTTAATTCTTGCACAAGCTGGATCTTGTAAGGTCGCAAGCCAAGATCTTTGCGCAAAATCTTCCATAAAGTTGATGGACAAAGCTCCAATTGCTGTGCACGGTGGCGAATCGATTCATTCGGGTCCTCTTCAACACTTTGCTCTACAGCGGCAATTGTTTCTTCAGTGCGCACTGTTCGACGTCTCTGCGGATGCGTATTATCACATAGAGTAAACGTAGTGCGAAAACGATCCATGGTTAACCGAATTAATTGCTCTGATGGACGATTATGTCGACCATAAAATGGACGGAGCTCACGGTAAACTTCGCGAACTGAACCATTATTTTCGAAATAAATTTGCACGATTTGCAAGCGTTGTTCTTTTGTCAACCTGTTCATGATGAAATGGCAAACCAAACTGAACATAAATGACATTAGAGTTGCGAGATTTGATCACAAAATGCCAGTTTTATCTCTATTCGAAAAACAAACCTGTAAAAAAAACACCCTGTATATGTGTGTGGCAATGCTGTTATTAACTGTCAGCTCTTTTTTACGCATTTTCCGAGAACCGTTATAGTAACGTGAATATAAGTTCATAAGTAAAGAATAATTTATATTGCTCAGTCGATAGCTTTTGTGAAAAATGTGTAAAAATACAATTACAAAATATTTCCAAAGGAATTGTTTAAAACGCGCAAGTGATTCTTCCGGAGGTAACTGTGATAAAAATGGTAGTGCTCCTAAAATTCGCGAAGCACCTCAAATACGTAATTCTTTAAGCTCTTTTGCTTTGTTTTTTTTGTTTTTTTTCTAATAATGTGTCGTTCACCTCAATTTATTATTGCTTTGGCAGTGCTAAGACCTATTTTCTCTTTATCGAAAAATTTAAGACAATTTTTACAGCAAGTAGATTGCGATTTGAGCAGCTGCGTTGATTTTGCAAATAACTTACATACTGAAGTAGGTGGCATGCTCGAGGACTCCGTGCAATCGTTTAGAGGCGTTTATGAAAATGTGAAAGAAAGAGAGAAGTAGAGAAAACTACGAAGGCGAACCCGAAGAATACTTCCGACGGTCGGTTTATATACCGTTTTTGGATCATTTTCTGGAACAACTTCAATCGCGATTTTTGAAGCATGGCAGTTTGCTCTCAAAAATTCAAAATATTTTGCCAAATAAATGCATAAATCTGAATGACGAACAAATACAGGAGACAGTTAGAGTTTTAGAATCACAATGGCCTAATGATATTGCAGGTTCCGTTGAAGATTTCGTAGCTGAGTTTAAAATATGGAGGAGGTATGATAAATATTATCTTCTTTATTAAAACCATCCGCGATTATATGCAACCAGTGTAGCACATTATTCCATACTATACACTAATTCATATAAAACCCACTCATAATTAGCAAGTTTTAACCATTTAATAATTTCGAAATATGAGACAAATATTTAAATTATGGTTAAAACATGTCAATTCTGAGTCGGTTATACATAGATATGTGTATATAAAATGCATTATTTTGGCATACACATAAAAAAATACGCCTATATGAAGAATTGCTACGCTTTGTTTTCATATTCACCGAATCGCTCGGTTATATAAATTTTAAAACCGCTAGTTTATACAAATATGTTTATAGTTTATACAGTATGGAATCATCGTATCGTCCCTTTTTTGATTCGCCATTATATTTACCATATGCTGAATATTTTAATTTTTTTAAATATATTTTCAGGCACTGTTTGAGTCAGACTAGTCAGCCTAAAACATTTATAGAATCCATGAATTGTTGTGATGCAAACATATTTACATCAATAAACCGATTCTTGCAGATTGGTGCAACGTTTCCAGTGTCTGTAGCTTCAAGCGAACGCTCATTTTCATCGCTTCGAAGATTGAAAACATACTTAAGAAGTAAAACCGAAGGAGAGAGACTTAATGGTCTAGCACTACTCAACGTTCACAGGGATATAGAAGTGAAAATTGAGGAAATTTTAGATTCAATGGCAAAGAATAAAAAAAGATTGAGCATTATTCTGTAACTAAATAAATAAAAAACTTTTAAGTCAAAACCCCCCGGCCCCCCTCCCCAAAATTTATTCCTGGGTGCGCCCCTGCATTCCATAATAGAGAACTGCGTAGATCCCAATGTCGCAGAGATAAATTAGCACCAATACGAGATTTTTACGAAATGTGGACCGATAACTTTAAACTTATATATTCCCCCATGAATATGTTACATGTACATGTTATATGTTGATGAACAACTAATAACTTTTCGGGGAAGATGCCCTTTTAAGGTTTACATACCAAGTAAGCCCGGGAAATATGGTATAAAGGCTTGGGTTGCAGTTGATGCCACAACTGGATTCTGTCAAAATTTGCAAATATACATAGGTAAAGAAAATAGTTGTTCTAGATTTAGTTTCTAATTATAAGGGCAGAAATATTACAGCAGACAATTTTTTTCCATATATAACTTAGCCTTACAGTTACTAAAGAAGAATATCACCTTTGTCGGCACAGTACGAAAAAATAAGAGTATTTCCCAGAATATGCATCGCCCAAAGAACTGAGAAAACTACCGGAACACACAAGTAAATTTTTTTTTCAATGATAAAGTGTCACTTGTTCAGTACGTACCACAAAAATTTAATGTAATAAGTACTTTTCATCACGAGATAGATATTCTTCAGGATCCTCCAAAAAAATACCCAAAATCATTGAGTTTTATAACTCGACGAAGGCCGGCGTCGACAAGATAGATCAAATGGTTCGAAATTATTCCAGCAAACGCAAAACGAATCGTTGGCCGGTAGCCCTGTTTGGAAATTTCCTTGATATTATGGACAGAAATAAATCCCACCTGGAAACAAAATAAGTCTCATAAACGTTGCATATTTTTAGAGGATTAGGTATTTACTTAAAGCTTCAGAAAATAATACATAATTACAAAAATACGAATTCAATAAACTAGGGTCATTTTGTGACCCGAAGGGTATTAAATGTGACTTTTTTTAAGGAGAGTTTTAGTGTTAACGATTCCTATAATACAAGGAAAGCGGACAAAAAGGGTACCGAGACAAAATTTTCCACAAACTTTTTGATTTTCTTTCCTTTCATGAAAAATTGCAAAGATGGGAAACTCACTCATTAAGCCGATATCTCAGTTATGACAGACGAATAAAAGATAACTTTTGGAGTAGCAGCGGTAATATCCAAAAAAAATTCCAACCACGTCAATATATACACCTCTCCCTTTGTTGTTGTTACTGCCGTAGCCATTGTGTATCAAAACAAGTGTGATATGTTATCTGTCAAAGGCACATCAACATGGAGTCATTGTTTACATCTAAGGCACTTCAATATGGCGACGCATCCGGTACAAAGCGAACTCCTATCTTCTAACGAAGGATTAAAAGAGATGCAGAATGAGACCAATACAGAATAAAAAAAAAAACCTACTAATGACACATATTTTTTACTGCGCAGACTCTTCTCACAACAAATTTTTGCAATGGTCCAACCCTATTGAAACTGTGAGTTTTCAGGGACTTTCGTCAGAAGGTGCGGATGACAGCTTCAGAAATAAATGCGCCGCTTAGGAAACAAAAACCCGAAATTTAGATTCCGTTTCAACTTCGGCGCAAAAAAATTGATGTGGAGCCCGACCGAAGCAACCATCGGTTGCTTAAACTTGTTTTACAATACATGGCTTTTATTTCTTTGAACTTCGGTTGAAACTCAATAAAAAGGAAACAAATTCTTAGTTAATCAATAAATACTATTCGTAGTATCGCCAAAATTTATTTTCAATAAGGGACTCATTCTAAGCATCGAATCTGTCAAAATTCAACCTACTAATTTACGAAACCATTTAAGACACCTATTTGTCCACGTTTTGTTTGAGTGTCAGCTTGGGACGTTGCTTAATCCCCAATCTCTTTGTATTTTTGTTAATTCTTTTGGCCTTTTCATTTTCTTTGTATGTCCATTTTGTGTTCAATTTGCGGCGAAAACACCTTTATTTGTTTGTTTTGGGAAGTGTATTGTAAGGCTTTTGGGTAAATATTGTATTATCCCGTTTACAAAAAAAAAAAAAACAGACATCGCAGACGAACAAGCAATACAAATATTTTCGAAAAGAGTACTCTCAGCTTTTATATTCACATTGAAAACTCTCACCGGTAGTCCGGTGTAACATTGCTTGGCGGTGCGTTACTACGTTGGTGATGCTAATGACATTCATGATTTTGGTAAAGCAAGTGTCGTCCAGAACATTGATTGGCGGAGTGGTGGACAGCAGAATTTCGAATTTTTGAACGCAAACTAGCTTCTCAGTTCTAGAAAAAGTAAGCATTATTAATATAACATATAGAACAAATACAAACGATTGTTTTAATAAACGCGGATTTGTTCATATGTTAGCCTGAAGTTACCCTACATTGCCCAAAAAGTGTTTTCTATAGTCTTTTTCGGACAGTAAACCAACTTTCAGGGAACAACTAGGTACGGAATTTAAATATCATAATGAAATAACATAGAAAAAATAGCTTACACTTGTTTTCGTATAATCGAAATCGAATTTGTGAAGTTACAAAAAAAATTAAGTTATTTTGAGATATATTATAAAATTGATGACTACGCGCTATTCATAATTGTATTAGGTGCCGTCTGACTATTTAATTGGACTGAGAAGGTACACGAGGGAAACACACTGCGCCAAAGGCCAAGTATCGCAATTGCGTTGTTACCGATCACGCCGCTGGTTTCATTTCGTCAGCGCATGAAAATTTGTCCCAATACCAAGCGCTACCAGCTAAACACCTGGTGTTGTTTGTAACTTTCAACAACTGCAAAGTAATTGCATAAGCAAGTTGCAGCAAAGGCGTGAATCTCAGATAGTAAAGCTTAAAAGTATGTTGCTTTTCTCTATTTATTTGAAGGTACTTTTTGTATGTCTGGTTTCGACAGTAAAATTGTCCAGATTCACCACGAAAGCATCGTGCTACAGACTTAAGTAACCGGAAAAATACCGTAACATGGCATTTCACCCGTCCATATGCGCATGTACAAATACATACATATGTATGTGTTTAAAGACAAATATAAGGTCTAAGTTCGAGTAGCACGGAGCATTATATACCCATCTGGTCATTTAACAATAATCCGCCCAAAGCGCTATTTTGCTTGTTAAACCTTCACTCGTACGGAAGTAGCGACTTTTTGGTTTCTAAGAAGTAATGTGGAGCCTAACGGCCATATACGCCAGAGCATCTTCGTTCGTTTGCGCAACATGTTCTAGGCAGCGAATGCGCTGAGTTTTAATTCGCTGAACTATGTGGGCTTCTGCAGAAAGCTTATACAGCTCCACATCATACAGCAAGACGGATACGAAAACTATCTTATATAGTATATTTTTCTATCGCCGAGAGTGGACTTTGCTTCTCAATTTCCTACTCCGTACTCTTTAATTAGTATGAATATTGTCCACCTGAATGCTCATAATGAATAGAAAATGTCGGTCTCCTAAAGTAAAAGTTGTTGTTGTAGAAGTGATTCGTGTAACATAAAGTGTTTAAGCTACATCAGCTATAATTTTTTCGGTTATTTCATTTTGCGCTGCACTCTCTTGTAATTCGCAACCAGCTTATAAAATATTTCGAAGAAATAGTTTATGTTTTGTTATCTCAAAGGGGGGTTTTTCACAGCGAAAATGAGGAAGACAATCCCGCGCAATGCCTCAGAGCCAATAGTGCTCGCCCCAAATTAATGCATACAAGGTGTAAAGGTGCCCCGCAACCCCCGTTCTACATAGAACAAATAATTTAAATAAATAAAATAATTAAATTAATATTACTGAAAGGGTCCCTATTAAACATGTGCTCCACACTATACCATTTCCTCTCTAAACCAATAAAATAATATAAATAATAAAATATACAAATAAAATAACTTAACAAACAACTCGTTTAAAACTACTCCGTAAAGCTTAGGTTTGGTCCTTCGAGCTGGCGAGTACTTTTTTTAAGTTATTTTATTTGTATATTTTATTATTTATATTATATTATTGGTTTAGAGAGTAAATGGGGAGTGCGGATCACATGTTTAATAAGGACTCTTTCAGTAATATTTATTTTATTATTTTATTTATTTAAATTATTTGTTCTATGTAGAACATTTATCAGAATCTCGTCCACTTGTTTCCCCTGTAGCTCAATGCAATAAGGAAAGCTCTTAGCTTTCATACTTGAACATCATTCCGGATAAGCGATCATTTCCATCCGATCATCAGGATACACCGTATTCTCTATTGTGTACAAATTGTGGAAAGTGTATCCTCCATAACTTGAGTACGTTATAAAAGAGATTGTTAACTTCTCTCAGTAGCCGAGTTTTCTTTCACAACACTCTTTCTTCACAGCTCTGTTATCTTTCTCCTTCCCATCGCGATACCGCTTACTATCACGAAACGTGTAGAGGGACTCCTCCAACCTCCGATCAGAGCGGTATACATTACCTTGTCATTTTCTCTTCCCAGATTTTAGAAGGTCTAAAGGGTTCGGAGTGGTTATACAGACTGAGTATAATATTTTAAGTTGTTTTTCTTAATTGCAAAAATAATATGCAAAGACTCAGGTGATAGTTGTCGATGTGGACAGCTCTTTATCGCAAAGGATTCAGGACTAGTACCTATTGATGCTCATCAATCGCTTCTCAGTTTTAATATAAGTTTGGTCTTAGTAGAGTCTGCTCTGTGGAGCGGTTAATTAAACATATGATTTGTGCCGTAAGGAATACACCGCAAGTAGGACAAGTATTGTCTGGGTTTAGGCAGTATAAGGCCAAAGTTGGGCCAGAGCGACTTCCATCACTTCGAAAGGGTCGGGAACGATGCGTTTATCTACCCCCACAGGTGGGGCTTTAGCGGGACAACCACGTTCAGATTTGTTGTTGTTGTTGTTGTTTGTAACGATAAAAACACTTCCCGAAAGTGTTGGGGAGTATTGTTAAATTGATAGTCCTTGGCCGGATATGAACCCGGTACGCTTTGGTACTCCCTTGCGGTACTGCCTGACTGTCGTTGTAGCGATTGTGTATGACCAATGCAACCTTCTAGGTTTCTTTTCTTTAAGGAAGGAGCAGATTAGTAGGTAATGAGAGGTGGGAGGCATCATATCCGTAGATCAGCCATCAAGTCGTCTCTTACGACCGCTATGCCTACCACGAGCATATTATAAACCCCTAACCCGCAATGGACACGACGTTCAAATCTTAGGTATGAGTTGACAAAGGTACTTCAAGACTTGCATTATATTATAATGGTTCTTCGTATTGACGGACATGTTTCCTTATTTGCCATGGAGGCGTAATAACATCTATCAGCTGTGTTTGTATTGCTCTTATAATAGGGGCTACATGCAACTGGGTATAGAAACGACTACTTTTAGATCGAAACATACGATTAAATGTGTATTTAAGTGTGCTTCCTTCTGAAACAGCTTCCACTTCTAAACGGCCAACCAGAAAGTAAATTGTCCTTTACCTATAGCTAGATATTTTCTTTCTAAATTTGCCAAAGTGCTAGCACTTTATCGATTTGTAGTTCGTTGTTGCATTTGTTGTAGAATATGCAATTTTCATTTCTGTTTACACTTTTACCTCGAAAGTACACAGTTCTATGGCAAATAAATATATTTTGAATGTTTAAATGTGTGAGTGTTTGTATAAGCCTGCTTTGCTCTTTATATGTATGTTTGTTTTGAACTGCATTTTGGAAAGTAACACAAAAAACCTTTTAAAACGACCGAATGTTTTCAATTTTGTATGAAATCAAAAGCTCTCTCCTTTGCAGTGTCTCAGTGTTAGTGTGTGTAAATTTACTAAACATACATATACATCTACTAAGATACACCCTGTAGGAAACTTAGTAACTTTTGAGAAAAAATTGTGGTTTAAAACTATATCTTAGGTACTAGGGAAGGACCACTTTCATAGTAACTAGATTTTCACTAGTTAAAAAAAATGAACTCCCATATTCATTATTGATTTTACCATCAAGCGATTGCGGGCAAACACTAAGATAATACCACGATCGACAGCTGTAGATGAGATCAATGATTTCCAATGCTGACCCATCCATTTGCTGAAGTTTTGTCCAATTAATTGCTAACTATCGGTGATGGTCTTGTTCCTGTCGACGTATAAAATGATTCGATTGATTTGATTTTGCTCCCTCCAAATTTTTGCTAGGTGTTCATAAACGAATTGAAATAGCAATTTTAGCGTCAAGAAACAAGGATGTGGATGATTTAAACAGCAACATTCAAAATCAAATTGTTAGTCCACTGCATTCTTTCGAATCTGATGACTATTTCACAAACGAATACGAATCAACCAACTTAGCGGCCATAAAACTCATGAGCAATGTGATTCACGCGAGAGTATTAAAACTGTACTTCTAAATTGGGAAATGTCTCATTCCGAAAATTATAATGATCTCAACTGATATGCCATTGGAGTATCCAATTTCCAATTCGTCTCACTCTCGCCTTGAGACTGAATAAATCGCAATGCCAATTATTGAGTTGTTTGGCCTCAAAATGGAAAATGAAAGCTTTTCACCCGGTCAACGCTATACCACATGTTTCCGTGCCGGAAAATCATTTGTTTTGATCGTTTTCGCAGCTGTCAGCAAAACGAAAAATATAGTTTATTTCAAAGTGCTTCGATGAGGAGATATCCAATTTAAAACCTATGAGGCCTTAAAACATCCAGTAAACATTTTTCAACGCAAAGCATCAGTTCCAATGGACGTTTGACCACAGCTTTTGTGCAATTTGAATTGACTGCCAATTGATAAACTTTCCGGAGATAAAATTAAAAATTCCAAAGTATTGCAGTATAACAATTTGCAGTCAGCTTAAAACAGGGGTGCACAACGAAATATACAAGCAAAAATTTGTTTTTTTATACATATAAAAAAAGATATTGGAAAGCCCCCAACAAGCAAAGTAAACTTAAAATAATTCTTTAAAAACCTTTCTGAAATAAATATTAAGCTTACAAATTCCCATTTTTCGTTTATAAAACGTTTGAAAAAAAAGCGTTTTGTAATTAATTGATTAAAAGCTTATTTATGTAAGCCTATTCAAGGTGATATTTCCTTCAAGAAAGGACTGGCAGAGGAACAGAGTATGCGATGACGAGAAACTTTCACTCTACACCGGTGGGTCCAAAACGGTCTGCGGGGTTGGAGCGGGTGTGTTTTTGGGAGCAACTGAAGGTCTCGCTTTCAGTCCGTCTTCTGGATTCAGCCAGTATCTTCCAAGCAGAAGTGTTGGGGATCGAGAAGGCTTGTACCTTCCTGTCGGAGGACACAGTAGGACGACGTAACATACATATCTACACTGACAGCCAAGCAGCGATTAGGGCGCTTGAGTCCCACATCACATCCTCTGAGACGGTCAGCAGTTGTAGGAAGCTGCTAGAGGCGGTTACAGACTTCTCATGCATTACACCCGTTTGAGTTCCCGGCCACAGGAACATCACGGGTAATAAGAAGGCAGACGAACTGGCTAAATTGGGGGCTGAGTCAGAGGTCTCCGATGCGGTGATGTTACATCCACCAATCCCATCCATTGAAAGGCACATTCATTGCAAGTACAGAGAATTGGCAACCCGTAATTGGCTCTCCACCGATGCCTGCAAAATCTCTAAGCAAACGTGGCCCACCTACAACAAACAGAGAACAGAGGACCTGCTCAAGAGGTCAAGAAAGGAAATATTCAGAATCACATCCACACTAACGGGGCGCTGGCCTCTGGGCCAACACGCCGAAAGAATGGGCATCCCGTTCAACAACAGATGCAGGAGCTGCAACGAAGAAGGGTGCAGAGAAACAGTTGAGCACTTCAGATGTGAGTGTCCAGCTCTAATGTACATCCGGTTTTGCAACTCTGGGCAGCTATATAATACCAGACCTTAACGGCATCGCGAATTGCTCTATAAGGGATATTTGCGACTATATAGGAAGAACTCGATGGTTTGTTCGTGACTACAACTAACGCCAAGCCCAACACAACTTATGCTGCTATCCAAACATGGGCATGGTTCCAGGAGGAAGTGCATCAAAATGGCGCCCAGAGCGCTACTTGAGCTCGGGAGTATCTCCTCTCCCAAGCAGCACAGCAACCAACCAACCAAGCCTATAAACAATTTTCAAAAAAAGCTTTTTATAAATGTTTTTTTTGAAACTTTATTCAAACGATATTTTTTATATTATTTAGCTGTGGCAATAAAATAAATAAAAAATTTCTAATCATACATTGAATGCTGTAACTTAAACCAATTATTAGCAGATTGCGGAGGTGGTTAAGATGCCGCCATGAATTTTGCTTTTGTGTCGTCATTCTCATGTAAACTCTTTTTTGAAAAGAATAAGAAATATTTTAATTTGAAAAGAAAAAAACTGACAAGTAGTTTTTTCTAAATTTTCGAAACATTTTCATTTCACTTTTAAACTGAAATGTGTGATAATGTTTTTTCTTGAAGTTTATAAAAAGTTTACCTTAAACTTTCAAATAAATGAAAACTGAAAAAATTAACATATCGCTTATTGTAGCAAGTTTACTTTAAATTATTTTGAAAAGCATTTACAGATATATTTCGATTTGGGTATTCCTAAGAGCTTTTTGGCCGGTGTGATAAAGCGGCCGCCGTGGTGTGAAGGTAGTGTTGCCGGCCTACCACACCGAAGGTCCATGGTTCGAGCCCTGGTACAGGTAACATCAAAAGTGATTTGAAAAAAGTTTTTCAAAACGGGGTCGCCCCTCGGCAGTGGTTTGGCAAACTCTCCGAGTGTATTTCTGCCATGACAGGCTTCTCAGCAAAAATTCGTCTCCTTTGTAGATGCCGTTCGGAGTCGGCAAAAAACTGTAGGTCCCACCAATTTGTAGGGAAAATTCAAATCGGCACACCACAAATTGGAAGAGAAGCTTGGCGCAAAAATCTCTTAGGAGGTTTATGATGAAATACCTGTTGTATATCGCGCCATAGAGATAGAGAGATAAAAGCGAAAATAAAGTTTCCTTTTTCCTCCTACTAGTTTCGGTGCTTTTTGCACCTTCCTCAGGGAGTCTGCGTTTATTTTTTTATAAAAAACATAAAACAATTACAACTCATTAAACTATTTGAATTACATACTGCACTTTCTTTACATTAGACGATTATTCGAACATTTAAACTGTCTGCCCTCATCCGTTTCGTCCGATTTTTTTTGTTTATTTATCGCCGTCAAGTAGGCGCAGTTGATAGTGTCAACGTCTTCCTTGTGGTTTACAACGTCTTTTATTCTTTCCTGTATTCTCAAGCCTTCCAACGTCAATCTTGTTTTTGTTCTTCTCTCGTACATTATCGAAGTCGGCTGTATGTTTGTTGTTATTAAGGTGTTGGGCAAGTGCAGTGGTCGATTTGTTTTTTCTCGCGTCCGTTTTGTGTTCATTAATTCTGACACCTAAAGCTCTTTTTGTTGTGCCGATTTATACTTTGTTGCATTCTTCTCCAAATTTTCCATTACATCTTATTTCATATATTACGTTGTGTTGTTGTTCTTTGTCGACCCTGTCTTTTGTTTTTGTAAATATTTTATTAAGTATACAGTGTGGTCTGTGGGCAAAGTTAACATTGTTGTTGTTCATGATTTTGTTTAAAGTTTTGTTTTCCGTTAATCCTGGTATGTATGCGACTCCTGTGTATAGTTTGTTTTCTTGTTTCCTTTCGATAATTTTTAAAAATTACTAGATTCCATAATTTTGTTTAGTTGATATTGAAAAAAAGAATATCAAAAAAATTTCGTTTTGTTGCTTAAAAAAAATGTCCTATGTACATAGATACATATGTAGGTACATATTTATATGCAAACGTAACATATATTTTACAAGAAATCAATATTAATTTGATATCAAACTTTTTGCTGCAGCGAAAGCAACATCTTTTTGATATTTTTTTTGATACTTAACAAAATTCAAAATTTTTGGATATTTTTTTTTTCTTTTGATATTTATAGAAACTATTTCTTTTTTGGTTATACACACAACTTTCACGATACTTTTTATCTCAACAAAATCAAAATTTTATTTTGCTTTTTAATGATAATAACGTTATTATGTTCGATGTTACGAAAACATTTTTGATTACCTTACCTTCTTCGGACCACGCGAAATGAAGATCGGCAGCTAAACATATTATCAGAGAAGTTTTTATCGGAATTTTAATTTAAAATATATAATCTTACGCAAGATCGCTTGCGGGATCAGCCAATCGTTTATATTTGAGATTTATTTTTTGATTTTATAGCTAGTTATCTATACTTACGGAAACTCTAGAAATGTACTTTGAAAATTACGGGCACTCCCTACAAGAGGACTCTTTTTTTTCTGCACCTCAAAGAATTCGTGTGTTGTTTTTACATAAAATGTGAGCAACCTGGTAAAATTTGTATTTAACTTTGGATTAGGAAAGGAGTCTGTAGAACAATATGGATGACTCTCAAATACATATCCAACCCGAAACAAGTCTGGTCCCCTGTTCTAAGATGCTTACAATATTTTTTTCTGCACCTCAAAGAATTCGTGTGTTCTTTTTATATAAAATGTGAGCAACCTGGTAAAATTTGTATTTAACTTTGGATTAGGAAAGGAGTCTGTAGAAAAATATGGGTGACTCTCAAATACATATCCAACCCGAAACAAGTCTGGTCCCCTGTTCTATGAAATCAAAACTATTTGATCAAAAAAATACCTGGTCTATAATTACGATTGAAGAATAAGTTTTTGATTTCTAAGAAAAAAAATTGCTAGGCACAATACCTAGAATTTGTTCTACTTCGGAACAAGGAAATATTATGAATAAACAAATTAGATCTAAACTGTAAAAAAAATGTCACTAGTTCAAAAACGTTAATGCAATGGAAGCAATTTTAAACTCGTATGTTGATTGCATTTAACAGAGATTATGAGCTAACTTGTAGCTGTTCCCAGCTACAGATTTTTCCTACAGGGCGCAGTTGTATTTGTACGAATGTGTTTTATGGTCGCATTTGTGCAGCAGCATGCCGATAGCAGCAACATAACTAAAATTCAATATTTATTTGGTAGAATCTACAATTATGCTTTTTGCAAGGATAATTGATATCATTGCACACGAGGCCAAACTTTTGTCTATTATCGGGAACAAGTTGTGCACAGATGTCAAAACTTTGGCTTAATCGATATTCGTAGCCAATTGTTCTTTTTCATCTGTCAATTAACGAATAGATTTGTATATTTCAGGAGCATTGGAAATATTGACAGAATCACGCTCACAGTAAACGTAATAGGCTCGGATGAACTAAGAGCTTTTAAGATGGAGTGTACATAAGGGTGAGTAAAAAATACATTCCTAAATCGTGGCTAAACGGGAAAAAGATATACTTGGGTCCCAGAGTTCCCATTGACCCACTACTAAAACCATGTAATGGATTTCACAAAGCGGATAATATCCTTCGGCTATATGTTAAATAGGTCGCCGAATTGATGGAAATATACGGAGCTCTTGGATTTCAGTATTTAACTCACAGAGAAGATGCTTCACAGTTTCAGACACCTCTTCGGCTCTGCAGCTTCTAAAAAAGTTTTTAAGGGAATACTCAACCTACGGGGTATGTCTGCCTATACATATGTGCCTTGTGAGAAGACCCTTTAGTAACTAGACTCCCTCCCTGTTAAGTGTGAGTAAGTTCTCCGATCTATTCGCGATAATCTCTGGCCAAACTAGTTCTTTACACAGTCCTGGATTTAAATATGATAGCTCCCAGCAACTTTAGAGCTACTTGAATATCAGTGAAGATATAGACATCACCGTTATTGATATTCACTATTTTTGGTATTTCTAAAGCTTCTTTTATAACTGCCAATTCTGTCTGAAAGACGCTACCGAAATCCGGGAGTCGGCAGCCTATATTAAAATCTAGCTGAATAGCGTTAACACCGCCGCCCACCTTATCATCAAGGTTCGATCTCTACACAGATGGATTGAACCGTTGCCAGCTTTAGATCCTACACGCCTTTATTCTCTGTCTGGAAACAGTACTTCGGTATGCAGTAGTCTGAGCTGTACACAGAGAAGTTTTGAGGATGGCTGAGTGACCTTCAGCAAAGGCCCTTAATTCTGGTAAATGCTTCAATCGCAATGTGGCACATGCCGCTGACAGTTTTCAGCTAAAGTGCACCGGTAGAATATTCAGAACTGCAGCGCCCTACTGACACGTATGAGAACACTTCTTACTACTCTTTTAAGCACGATGTTGTTGGAACTCTTATCCAGGCCTTTCTACCGCAACAAAACTCCTACTTACATCCTTTAGTCGTTAAGTATTTTTTTTGTATAGCCATCTATGTGATTTGGACGGTATCTTGCTAAAGCTGGTCAGTAGTCTCGTTTTTAAAAGCCAACTATGAGCACCAATGGAGATCAAAACTTGCCTCAACTATTTCTCCCAACTAAGTGAAAGGCTGTCCCGTTCTTTTCTTCCAAAATCTCTTTAATTTACTGAGCTATGCTCACAGCTCAGTAAAGCTTTGACAGGCCATCGCTAATTGTTTTCAATATTAAAAGTAGTTACCATAGATCTTTTTTGAGAACATATTCCAGAATAACCCAATTATCACTTGTTTACAACATATTTTATTCATAGAAAAACAAAGATCTGTTATATCCAAAGGGTTAAGGGGTATCGATATTCAGAAAGTTAGTATTTATAGACCGATTTGGCTAATATTCATCACATAATATTGTAAATGTGGAGATATACATATCTAGAGAAAATGTAACAAAGAAGAGTTAAAAAATAACACAAAAAAAAGCTTCACAACAAAGCTTTTGTGTTCACTTAGCAAGAGCTTCGCTAAGATTCTTATTATATGAAATTTTAAAATTTTGCGAATGCGTTTGAGAATATTGACAACATCTTTACTACTCAATTGTTTAGCCATAGCCTTCGTTCCAATTGAAAACCAATCTGTATTTCTCAGCTGTCAACACTACGCAGAAAAGGCAGCTTTATTTATTGGCTATCAAACAGAACAACTAAAAGGGTAGAGGTTCGGGTATAAACAAACAGTATATACTCAAATGGGAGCTTTAGCAACAAATTGGAGTAATTTTTTCCTAAGCCATAACTATAAAAAATGTGTTTCTCAATACCCACTAAAACCAATGTTCATCGGTTTATTAATCCCGGAGTACTCCCTTGCGAGTATTGGATTACTCCCTATTACTCCCTATACTTCTGTGTATTACCATATAATTTTGTATACACCCTTTTAACATGGCATGCCCTAGGAGGGCGAGTAATATAAAAACTCCATTTCACCTCCCAAGAAACAATAACGAAGTTTTAGGTATTACTTTTTTATGAATTACAATCGAGTAATGGAGGGAGTTTTGGAGAATTTTGAAACACTTCCGAGTAGAGTAATGAGGGTCTCCCTGTACCTTCTTCTAAAAATACCAATGAAAGATCTTTGGAGAATCATGCCTCAAACCTTCTGTTGAAGAAATTGAAGGAATGGAAGCAATAGTTATTATAAATCTGTATTCAATTGTGTTTATTTTGCATATTTCTACGATTGCAGTTTTTTTTTTTAATTTTTTTTCTTTTGTTGGCAGATAAATTTGGCTTACTCAAAAAGGTTGCTCCAAGAGTAGTAAAATCGGAGCACAGAGTGTAGAAATCTCTGCTATTGATCAGAGAGAATGTAAAAGTGAGTACTCTCTTACTCATCGCTTGGGGATATCTCTCCTTGTCCTTCACAAAAAGTAGCATAAGAGCAGAAAATGAAAAAAATATCCTCTATTGTTCAAAAGGGATGTCAAAGAGAGTTCTCTCTTATTCATCGCTTGGGGAGTTCTCGCTTCAAGTTCTACTGGGTTCGTCGTCAGTGCCCTTAACTGAGTACATTCGAGATGAGTCCCAAGGAGCCGCCATACCAAATTTGAATAGCATATGTGTCTTTCCATGTTAAATCGTTAGATAGTAGGAATTGACCCTTTCTAATTTGAATGAAATTTTTTATGAACGAAGTTCTTTCAAAAAAGAAATCAATTTTTTATTTTTTTCAAAGCTATCCAAATTCAAAATTTCACTTGTTTTCCTTTTTTCTGGTCTTTGAAGATTCTTTTTTTTTCAATATTTCGGAAACTGCTCCATTAAAAAACGTTGGCACTTATAAAGCAGGTATTTAGAAGTATAAATAAAATTGTATATTTTAGAAAATGTTTCATTTTTAAAAAATCGTCAAGTTTAAAGTTCGCAATTAAATTTTGGACGAATTATTGGAAAAAAAATGTGAATTTTAGCTCACATGAAAATAAGCACGCCAAAATTTCTCTGATAAAGAAGTCTAGCAACTTCCGAAATGGAAAAAGAAAAGCTATAGCGGTTGTCTCTAAAATTTTTCTATTCTATTCTTATAAAAACCTTTAATAATTAATTAAAAATTAATTAAAAATTAATTATTAAAAAAAATAAATAAATAAATTAACTTTGCAAAAGAGGAAAAAAGTGAAATTTCGAATTTGCAATAAAAAAACTTTTTCTGAGGCAGTACTTCGTTTTATGATAAAAGGAAAGTCCCCATCAAATTTCTTTTAAATCGGAATTTGTCGATTCCGACTATCTGACTATTAGACAGGGAAAGTCCTATATATCAAAAGAGCTCAAGTTAGCGGTTTCACAGACGTAATGGTATAATCGTTAACTTTAGGTATATCGATTCCTTTATGCCATTACTTCCAAACGTTTGGTAGTTAAAACTAATATACCATGAGAGCTATGCTTAGCTGAGTATAAAAATGTTCAGCATCCGAAAAAGTGTTTATTTCAAGCAGCCTTTTATATGTAAATTTAAAGAAGAAAGATAAACAAATACATAAATTTGTTTTAATAAAAATAAAGCTTTCTCACTTGACACCCTCTAAGTGATGCTTCTGTATGACATTGATTTGTTTGTTTTTTAAATATATTTCTTGTAAATCCATGGCGTCTATACCCCAATATAAACATTTGCACAATAAGAAATTATTCACATATAAACATAAAATTGAATTGTCAAGAATTTTTAATTTAAAATTAATTTGGCAATTCCCAATAAGCCTAAATCTCAAAGCATTTAATATTCATTGCCTTTATGTAGGCCTACTAGGCACGTCTGTTGGCGACAGTAAAAATTTAAACCACCATAAATATGAAACTGTGCAGTGCTATTGTTTTTGATGACGGAAACAGAAAGCGTTGGGCCACAGACATATAAATAAATTGGAAATTTTTCTACTTCTACTTTTTTGTGGCGCTTTTGGGTTGGGTTTTAAAGAAAAAAAGTACAACAATTCATGTATTTGTACCGGCATGTACGGCCTGTTATTGTGTGAACCAATAAAAGTTGGTTGTATTGCGTGATAAAAAGTAGGAACCCAAACTTTCTGTACTACCTCTAAGTTGTGAAAACACATGTTCATTATGCCGTAATTCTGTATTCTCTTTGCGCAGCTACCAAAGCCTTTCACTCTGGAGGTTTTCTTTATATTTTCTTTCTTTATATTTTATTGTTTTTATTATTTTTCATTAGATAGTGTGAATATCATGCTACAAATTTCGTTCCATGCCTGCTATCGAGAACCACTGGACGATTTTCGCACAAAAGCTAAATAATATTATCTCTCTTCGATCTTTATGTTACTCACATTCTTCCACCTTCCCAATTCTTTCTGAATCATGCAGAAACAATAAGCATTTTTTTTTTTTTTTATTATAGAGTTACTAACATACGAGTATATATTTTTTTATAATTATGTCTTAATTCGAGGATACATCTAATGTAGAAACAGATTTTTGGGTTCACCTGGTCACAGCTTTTCGTCATTATCCCCGAAACCTAATAAGTTAAACTCAATTTTTTTTCTCTTGCAAAATGAGAAAGCAGCCTTGAAAGAGAAATTTCAATAAAATATATTGGCATAGCCTTACATCTCGCTTTCACAGCTGGGAAGATTTAGCTTATTCTTTTTTCTTGTTAATCTTATTGCCAGGAGAAGGTTCTTAAGAAAGACAAAGTTAAGAAAATTGAGCGGGTCTTGATATATAGACCAAATTATGGAAGCGGGTTTTCCTGGAACGTGTTTGTACAATATGGGTATCAAATCAGAGCTGTTGACATTGGCTTTTATGCCGTATAACCTGCTCTATGATGTCTAGAACCATTTCAGAGACATACACCATAAGGTGGACCACGGCTGACATTAGAAGGTTTTTTTAAGTAATGTTTTTCAAACAAAAGGTATTGAAGTAGGTAATAATAGAGGATGTTAGAAGTGATTGTAGGTAATGCTGGCTTCGAGATAGGAATGAGGTGGATAGGGATAGCGGTAGAGGTGGAAATCGATGTAGAGGTAGTAGGTAGAGGTAGAGGAATATGTAGACTTAAGAGGTAGGGGTCGTAGAACTGGTGGCGGTAGAGGTAGAGGAAGATGTGTGGATAAATGAAGAGGCGGTAGAGGAAGGGATGGAGGTAGAGGTGGAGTTAGAACTAGAAGGAAAAGTTAAAGAAACTCAAAGTGATAAATTAAAGGGATATGGAAAATGAAATGAAAGCGTGAGGTAAGTTAAAAGGGAAGAGAAAATATAAGGAAGCCGTAGAAGGAGAGGGAAATTGAAATGAGAGCGGTTTAATAAATGGCCGTGAAGAATAAGATTACCCTTCTTATTCTTCACTACTGTTCTTACAGTAACAACTACAACACAATCATCATTGCGAACTGTTGATGGTGCGGTGCATCCTATCGAGAATCATGTCAACATTTAAGATTGCTTAAACGACAGTCACTTCACTGAAACCAAACTGTAAAGGATGCAATAGCTTCTTATCCAGCGCATACGTGTTAAATAATGATTAAAGGTTTGATTAATTATTTTCTTCAGAATCAATTTAAATTGATTACCATTACTTTCAACAATTTTTGATTTTTTTTAAATTAATTAAAAATATAATTTAAAAAAATCATGATATTTTACCATTATTAAAAAAAATTGAAAAAAATTTTAAAATAAGTTTTGATTACTTTTGATTATTTTTGATTTTTTTTTTTTGATTATTTAAATTTTTTTTCAGTATTGCTGTAGAAGCACATAAATGTACACTTCAACAATACTGAAAAGAAAAAAAATTAGAAAAAATCAAAAATAATCAAAAGTAATAACAACCACTTTTTTTGATTGTTCAAAAATTATTTTTGTTTTATTATTCTAATCGTACTCAATTAATAATTGCAATTAAAATAATCATTACCAATTAAAAAAGCCGTATAATTAATTGATTAATAATTACTTATCAAATATAAGAGGTCTGATCCAGAGATTGGAGTTCGTACACTTTCCGCTAAGCACATCTTACTAATAATATAAATGCGCAAGTTTTTGAGTTTGTTTGAGGGTCTTCAACGTCTAAACTACTTAACCGATCTCTACGAAATTTTGTACAATTATTCTCATTAGCATAGAATAGGTAACAGATTCATGCCATTCCGGAAAAGTGGAATTATTCACAAAAATCTTATTTATGACGCGATTGGCTGATAAATAAAAATGTCTTCAGAAGAACTTTCGTTATTTTGTAATAAAGCTTCCGTTAAACCTGACTATTCTAGCAAACAAACAAGTAAGAAAGTCTAAGTTCGGGTGGAACCGAACATTATATGCCTAGTAGTGATCTATTATGGCATCTCAAATTACACAGGTCTATTTAATACTTTCCGTTCGAATTTGCGTTCAAATAGACAGACAGACAGACGTATCAAGAGACGGACATGGCTACATCGACTCAGCTCATCCTCCTGATCATTTCAGTATACTTCTTGATGGGACTATCTCTTTTTCTTCTCATACGTACAAACATTTCATGTTCATGAAATCTATGAATATCAAAAAAGATATACAACTTCACTTTTGCAGTCGGGTATTAACTACTTGCCCGGATATTTTATCTTTCATCCCGAACGTTTTAATATACATTAATAAATATATATCTCGATTCGTTTATGCCGAAAGAAGTAATATACCTTGTGTGCGTAACAAAAATAGATATAAAAAAAGTGTGTCTTTTATAGGCGCCAAAGAACTCAACCGATCTTTATGAAATTTTCACAATATATACTTGGGTTCACTGGGTACAGCATAGACAGTATATAGTTTTGGAAAAGTAGGCGGAGCCACGCCCCTAGGCTGTATAAAGTTTCAATTCGTCATAGCTCCGAACTTTTTTTCTCTAAATTAATGAAATTTGTCACTTAGTCAATATCTACATAATTTTTCGAAATTGGGTGGTGCCACGCCTACATATTTTGAGTTTTGTTTCGGCTTTTGAAAAAGCCCCCCAAGTTATGTAAAGCTGCAGTTCGGTATAGCTAGGGGTTTATTTGGTTCAAGTTAATGACATTTTATATATAGATGTGTTCTATCTATCAAAACGTCAAAAAAACGTCTACCGCGTTTGCTAGTATATTCTTTTGTAAAAACTGAGAGACTAGTTTGCGTTAAAATAGACAGACGGACAGACAGACAGACGGTTGTAGAAATATCGCTTTTTAAATAAAAACAACAAAATTTTTAGAACTATGTTAAAAAACTGAGCGTGAACATGAACCGATTTCGCCCATTTTTACAGTATTGAACATTTCGTTTCGACATACCAATTTTTGGCGGAGTTATAGTATTATATAAGTTTTGCGGAATAATGCACTATAAAAGGGGCAGGGCCACACCCATTTTCGAAAATTTTTATTTTTTCGATTTCTTAGTTTAGGGAAACTTTAAACGGGAAATATAAATTATGTAAAGCTATTTTACGCAAAGTTATTACCTATTCAATATATCTACGATCCTCTTCAAAATCTTTCATATAAAAGTGGGCGTAGACCTTAAACGATCCCGCCCATTTTTTCCTGGAACATTCCTCGCAAACCTGGAAACCTGCACGCTGAATTTCGTTTCGATGTCTTGAACGGTTTTTGATTTATGATTAATATTATTTCTAAATTTGACTTAATCAAAAGTGGCCGTAGCCACACCCATTTTCAAAAATTTCGTGAAAAATGTATTTTATGCCTCAATCTCACTGTATTCACCAAATTTTATCCTTATAGGTGTATTATGTACTGAGTAATCACTTTTTTGTGTTTTCGAAAATATTCTATATATAAAAAGTGGGCGTGGCTATCATTCAATTTCGCCCATTTTAAATAGCGCTCGGAGATGAGTGCCAAGGAACCTGCATACCAAATTTCATTAAGATATCTTACAATTTGCTCAAATTATCGTTATTTCTCTTTTCGTCCTGAACATTTTATACCTTGTGTGCGTAGCGCTACTAGGTATAAAAACATATGTTTCCAAATAGGTGTGTGAAAGAAGGTTGACGTGAAATTTCAGCTACCTGATAAAGCTTCTAGAAAATTAGCTTCCGCTCAATTTATAAATCACGGTTACTAGGTCTTTTTCATTACTCATCTTTCATTGCCACACAAGTAAATTTTAATTGCGTAGACCGGACACATATTAGCTTTTAATATGCGCATTTTTTCAGTTTCACGCTTTTAGTGAACTTTCGTTAGTCCTGACATTTGGCTTTTCTGTTCTACGATACATACTTTTTTCATATAAACAAATGTTTATACAGGGTGTTTTTTTTACAGGTTTGTTTTTCGAATAGAGATAAAACTGGCATTTTGTGGTCAAATCTGGCAACTCTAATGTCATTTATGTTCAGTTTGGTTTGCCATTTCATCATGAACAGGTTGACAAAAGAACAACGCTTGCAAATCGTGCAAATTTATTTCGAAAATAATGGTTTAGTTCGCGAAGTTTACCGTGAGCTCCGCCCATTTTATGGTCGACATAATCGTCCATCAGAGCAATTAATTCGGTTAACCATGGATCGTTTTCGCACTACGTTTACTCTATGTGATAATACGCATCCGCAGAGACGTCGAACAGTGCGCACCGAAGAAACAATTGCCGCTGTAGAGCAAAGTGTTGAAGAGGACCCGAATGAATCGATTCGCCACCGTGCACAGCAATTGGAGCTTTGTCCATCAACTTTATGGAAGATTTTGCGCAAAGATCTTGCCTTGCGACCTTACAAGATCCAGCTTGTGCAAGAATTAAAGCCGCGAGACCATGCAATGCGTCGTGATTTTGGTGTATGGGCCGAAAATGAGATTGATTTCGATGCTGATTTTCATCGCAAAATTTTGTTCAGTGATGAGGCTCATTTTTGGTTGAATGGCTACGTCAACAAGCAAAAATTGCCGCATTTGGAGTGAAGAGAATCCACATGAGACCCTTGAAACGCCATTACATCCACAAAAACTGACTGTTTGGTGTGCTCTATGGGCTGGTGGAGTCATTGGGCCATACTTCTTCCGCAATAATGCTGGAGAGGTAGCTACCGTTAATGGAGACCGGTATAGAGCCATGATAACCGACTATTTTGTTCCCGAATTGGATGGCATGAATGTGGATGAGTTGTGGTTCCAACAAGACGGCGCTACATGCCACACAGCGCACGTCACAATCGATTTATTGAAGGAAACATTCGATGAGCGCATAATTTCGCGGAATGGACCTGTCAATTGGCCACCAAGGTCGTGTGATTTGACACCATTGGATTATTTTCTTTGGGGATATGTGAAGTCGCTCGTCTACACCAACAAACCAGAAACGTTAGGGGAATTGGAAGCCAACATTCGTGGCGTTATTGCCGACATACGGCCCCATATGCTCGAAAAAGTGGTTGAAAATTAGACCTGTAGAATTGGCTTTATTCGAGCCAGCCGCGGCGGCCACATGCCCGAAATCATATTTAAACATTAATGGCATAAAATTATCCTTCCAATAAAGCCAAATTAATGGACCTTAAAACGATTTTCTTGTGTTTTATTTCAATTCGAAGTTCTATACCCCTAAAAAAAACACCCTTTATTTGTTTATTTACATTTCTATAGTGATAGTTAAAACAAAATATTTTGCTTGGTAAGTTTTTTTTTATTTGTTTTGGTTTGTATTTTCATTACATGTGCGCTTTATCAATTTATTTCCTACGCAACCCACAAAATGATAAGTCAACAAAGTTGCTTGATATCAAGAGCGCTTTCCGGACACAACTGCGCCAAAAGCTGTCACCAGCAGCATTGTGTTTTTGCTTTCTTTACTTGTGAACTTTTGCTCTTTTTATCTCACATTCATGCACACAAAATGCTCAGGGGGGTTGCTTCGATAGTACCAATCGTCGGCAATAACCACACTTATTGTCGTCGCCAACATTGACAGCTCAGCAACATGGCGACCACATCAACAGAAGCAGCAATCGTGCACCAAGAGCACAACAGTGACAGTCATCACTCTTTCAAAGTGACAAATAGGGTCGTTTGCTTGGCTACTTGGCAATGTCGTTGGCAAACAAGTTTATTTATGGAAACGGAAAACGGGCAAAGCTCGCACGTCCTCTCCCACGCACGTATGGCTGGAATTTTCTTTGATAATTTCTGATATTTGCTTAGAAGTTATTAGCTTTTGTTTAGCTTATAAGTAAGTCAGGTGGTTTTTATGGTAAGAACAAGCGTATAGTTATATTTTTTTACAAACCACCTGGGTAAAATAATCTAATTCACGTAGCCACTTAAGAGATCAACTTTGACGTGTTTTCTGTACATATTTACATATATCTCATAAACTACATACTGTTTTGAGTCAATCGCTAGAATGTATTTACGGACCCTACTCGTTACTTACGCCCTAATTCTAGTATGGTAACAACATTCGTTTTACCGGCAAATAAATAGTTTGGAAGCTTTTACACCCTTTTGGTACTCTGCAGACTTAAGTTGCGGTTCAATTTCGTAACCAACAAAATACGTGGTTACGTCGTTTAACAGCGAAAAAATGCACGTGTTTTGTAAATATTTTTGTGGACATAATATACCATATATTTTTTACACATACTAGCTCACAAGAATTAATAAATAATATAAGCACTCTTTTACACGAAGTTTCGTTCAAGTTTGCATTTTGTTCTCTATTGCGCATTGTTTGTTTTTGACAGCGTTACCATGTACGCTAGAATCGTGGTTTCATGAACTGGACTGCCAGCGGTTACGATTTTCGGTTAGATAATCTTCCAGGTACAAAATTACGTGTTACGCACAGAATTGACCCGTTAAACTCATCTTCATCGTCATAAATTGAACTCTAAATGCTTTAACGATTTTGGCCGTTGCGTGAAGTGCATGCTACTCATCCCTTTTAAGCGATAACTTTCAGAGTGACTTCTGAAATAATTCTCATAATCATCTGTGCATAGCACAGTTCCACCTCAATATGGAACTTAGTATGGTACTCGTACAGTTGGGTTAGCGTGAATGATCATCCGATTATGAATGGGTCTACGATTCCGAGGCATACATAATGACAGAAGTTATGAGAACCCTACAGAGCGGGATTTTTGTTAGTCGAGGGAAGACTTTTTCTAAATTTTTACAAACTTCACAGTGCCTACTTATAATTTCTATGTAATTATATTCATTTCAATTATAAAAAGTTATTGAGGTACCCCTAGTGAGACCTGGGAAGCCAACAAACCAAGAAGAATTAAATTTAATTTAATAAATTTTTTTTTTTTTTGGGAGACCATGGTTATATAGAAATAACAGCCTTAAGTCAGGTAAATCAATAGACATTTCATACCTCAAACGGCTGTGGTTGGAATATTTGATCGAGCGTGGTTCTCTCTCCAATGCCTAACACATTTCAGACCATTCTGCATCTCTAATGACAGCTAGCCGTAGTTCTACCGGTGAGCCTGATAAGACTTAGATAAATCACCTGCTTTATTTTTGGCATTTCCTGACTCGCCTCCTCGAGAAATAAGGTAAAACCTCAGTTAGCTATACGCTGAGATCTGAAAACATAAAACTCAGCTGTATGATCCCGAGGTGCTTCGACACTTTCCCGAAAATATCCACGCAAAGTGTAACACAAGCAAAGCACTACTAGCAAGTCAGCTCCAGGACTTCGGGTATAGTGAAGATTTGGTTGATAGTACACTTACTAGATCTGAATCAGCCTCATCACCTCACTTCATATTCAATTACGAGTAGAAGTGTTTACTTCAAAATCTAATGATGCGCTGCATACCCGGTACGAGGTCGCCATTATTGTTCTTGTAAGAACTTAGACTGGTTTTAAAACATTTTGTCATAGCACGGACCCAATCAGCCTGCATCTCAAGCTCTGCACACTGTTTCAATACAATGCTTTAATTATCTTAAATCTGTATTTGTAAACATAACAGACTTGTTAAATAGTGATTACTAATCGTATTGATTACTCTTATTCTTGAGAAACCATTTTATGATTGATTACCATTACTTTCCATTCTTAATGAATCTTTTCCAATTAATTAAAAACATAATTAAAAATGATCATGATTTTTTACAGTTATTAAAACAAAAAAAAAATCAAAAATAATCATAAAAAGTTTTTTATTACTTTTGATTATTTTAGATTTTGTTTGGGTATTTTTGACTTTTTGGATTATTTTCCATTTAGAAGCACATAAATATATGCACCAACAATACTGAAAAAAATCAAAAATAATCAAAAGAAAAAATATAAAATAATCAACAGTAATTAAAACCACTTTTTTTATAATTTTTTATTGTTTTTGATTATTTTTTGAATAATTTCCTCAAAACAATTAAAATAATCATTACCACTTAAAAAGCCGTCTAATTAATTGATTACTAATTACTTATCAAATTTAACAGGCCTGAAATATACAACCCGCCATCCAACTTACATATTAAGTTAAATACAAATTCTGATGTTGAAGTGTTTCTGTTTATATTCATTAGAAACTTCTATAACAACTGGTGTCCTACAACAATTTTGCACGTTTAGCTTTTGGCAAACCATTTTTAAATACACCAATTAAAAATGTAATTAAAGAGGTTTGAAAATTGGTCAAATCAATATTGTTTTCCAATTCCATGTTAAAGTCATGTCTATCACTAAAAATACAACTCTGAGTCTGAGAGTTTTGTAGCCTAATTAATTTTAGTATAACATTGTGCATGTTTGAACTCGATCAAAATTTGCCTGCACTTTCAGAAAATTTTTCGTCAAGGGTTTTGAGTGATTTCTTCCATGCAACGCATGAAAAAAGCTAATTTTGTAGGGAAAAAATTACCCAACAACCTTGACAAAAAAATTATAAAAATTCAGGGGAAATTTTGAGGAACCTCTAACTTGAAATAACTTACTTCTAAGGAAATAACTTGATTTAAATAAAAAAAACTAATTAAAAATCAATTTGTTTGTTATTTATTTTAAAGTTAGCGGATTGGAAAATCAGATCCCGGAAATCCTGGGAGCGTAAAAATTCAAAAAAATTAGCATCCCTAATGCTTATGCAAACTCATGCCAATGAATTGGAAGTATGGATTACATTCGATACTTATGACTTGTGGGAAGCACACCAATTTGTCACTTGATTTCGTCCAACAAAGGCGGCAGTCAGTTGTCCACAACAATGTCCACTTATATTGTTATGAATACGTTTTTTTATTAATGTTACATTTTTCATTGGTTCTTTATTTTTCTGTATGATTTTTTAATACTTTATTTTCGTTTTTGCCGAAATCTGATACGTCACTTAAGCATGCAATGCTGATTGAGTGCCTTTAAGTGGCCCTTAAGATTTTTTGCGTATGAGTATATCGAAATATGTATGTATGTGAAGGAAATTGTAAAAATTGTTGAGATTTATTTTTATTTTTTTTTATCCTCTTGTGTTGTATACCCTGTGGGGAAAACCTCTAGTTCTAAATTGGTTCGAATCTAGCGCGTTTCGAACCACAAGTAGTTCGCCTTCAATCCCTTTCACATGTAATCAACTGGTGAATTTAACATGGCAATGTCCTAGGTCCGAACTAGTTAAAAATTCGGCAGTTGTGATGTAGTTCATTTATTGCTAATATTGCTGTAGTTCGGAACTGTTTCCAAATTCTGCAGTTTGGATGTAGTTAGTTTAGAATTAAAAAAAAAAAAATTTGGAGAAGCCTTCCATGGTGGAACTACACTCGGAGACTTTTTGCCAAATGACTGCCTACAGTCGCGACGCCCGTTTTGAAAAACTTTTTCAAACCACTTTTGATGTTACCTTTCCCAGGACTCGAAACTTGTACCTTCGATGTGATAGTCCAGCAACACTACAGCTACACCATTGCCGTTAGTTTTTTTTAGTACGGCTAATAATTTGATGCGGGACGCGTAGTTCAAATCCTACCAACTGATTTGTTTTTTTTTTTATGATTTCAAATTTTAACCTTTCTTTAAAGAGCGTTACAAGAACAAAACATTTTTCCAAATACGAATCTAAATTTTATTAAATTTTAATGATTACATAACTGCCGGTTTCGAAATAGTAAAAATCTACTTACTATCTCACTAGTTCTTATTAGCCACTTTATCTCTAGCTCTGAACCAGAAACTATTCTCAATAGTTACTGACTTCCACACAGGGTAAGTTCTTTTTTGTTTCAAATATTCGACGTAACTTCAAGATATATTAACACTTATAAATATGTGCAACATAAGAGCACATCTTGGATGCGTATAGTCCTTCAAAAAAGCATGCATCTTATAAATAAAAAGAGGGACCCCTGATTAATCTCCTTCGTCTACAGTGGAGTGTAATTGGTTCCAACTTGTCCCATGTATGCAAAGTGGCGATGCATTAATATTAATTTGTGTAGGCGTAAAGCGAAACTATGTGGAACTGATCGACAGTATCCGTTCAGGGATAAAATGTACAATTGGTCACTTCAATGGACATCCCCAAACAAACGGCCACAATTCAGTCCTTATGAAGAGTTCAAAACTGGCATCAGTCACATGCTTCTTTCGGACTCTTCACGTGTTCATCCTAACCTAGCTGCTTTTTTCAAGGGCACATAAATTGTATGCATGCATGGTTATGTTCAAGAGGACAGATTGTTCAACAGATTCGAAATGTCAAAATAAATAATTCCATGCGTAATAAGTAAGTGGGTATGTTTTTTGTTGGGCCACCCATGTTGATTATTATCCCATGATGTTGGCCATTTACTATCGGCAAATGAACTAGAAGCTGATGTTGCATATTCACACTCGGAATGATGTTAGTTGAGTCCGTTTGATAATATTTGCAATAGTATTAATGACATACATATGTTAGCAAGCAAGAAAGCTGGTTTCACCAATGTCGCTTCTTTCAGAGACAGTTACTTGTTCTAAAAGTGTCACTGGTTCCAGAAAAAGTCATTGGTTTCAGAGATAGTCATTGGTTGTAAAGGCAGCCAATGAGTCCAAAGGGTCACTAGTTTCAGACACAGCGATTTTTCAAAAATAGTCGCTAGTTCAAAAAAATCTGTCACGCTGATCCTTGCGATCAATATTCAAACAAATTACTGGTCCCAAAAATGTTATTACTTCCAAAAAATCAGTCGTTGAAATAGAGTCACTCTTTGAATAGTGATACACTGATTCCAAAAATTTTAGTCGTTTTAATGAGTTGGTCGTTCCATAAAAATTCACCGTTCCTGCAAAATGGGCACCATTCCTGCAAAATGGACACCATTGCTGAAAAAACTCGCTGGTTAAAAGAATCACCTGTTCCAAAAAACCAATGCTTCTTAAAATCTACTGAAAAAAAATTTGTGGTTTAGAAAGAGTCACTGATTCTTCAAAACAGTGATTTAAATATAGTGGCGTCTTGAAAAAACAGATTCAGGTCCTCATATTGTTGACCATTCCAAAGAGTCACAGCTTCTGAATCAAGTCATTGGTTTTAGTTGTTGTTGTTGTTTTTAACGGCAATAACAATCCCCGAAGGTTTTAGGGAGTGTTGTCGGAAGTAACAATCCTTTGCCGGATACTCCCTTGCGGTACATGCCCGAGTGTCTTGGGAGCGATTTGGTGCTACCAGTGCAACCTTCATCATATCCTTAGATCAACCAGTGATATTCATTTGTTCCAAAATGGACATTGATTCAAAAACAGATCACACACATTGTAAATAATGTCACTATTTCCACAAATGTGACTCGTTCCAAACAAGTCACAGCTCTTAATAAAGTCACCGGTTAAAGAAACTAATTAGTTCCAAAAAGAAACTCACCCAAAAAAACTATCTTTTTCAAAAACAAACCAAATATTGGTACTTTTCCAAAGAGAACGGTTGTCATTTTTGGAAGTAGTGACTGTATCCGAAGTAATACACTTTTTTGAACCAATGCTACTTTTGAGGAAGTGCCTTTTTTGTGAGGGCTGACTTTTTCGGTTAGATTAGAAAAAACTGGCCGATGTGACGACCGCACATAGACTGACTATGTCCGTGGTGTTCCAGATGAATGTCCTAGCAGAATTCAGAGCCGTATCAAGAAACAGGCTTTGTTTGACGTCGTGAAAACTTTGCGCCGTGGACTTCTATTGGCTTTTATGACAGGAATAAGGTAAATGGCAATGGTATAAACGAATCGATACGGATACAGACTTATGTGTTCCAAAGTGTTCAAGAGGAAAGGAGAAATTAATGAAGTCATGTATCTCCGTCCATCTGCACTGAAGTTTATCAATACGGGAACTTGAGCAAGTAAAGAGATTTCTGGTATGTAGTCTTCTAATTATTTCATTTTGTTAATTGAAAGTCACGCCCACTATCTATTAATCGAATAATTTTTGAAGCAGAGAAGTGATTCAGTACATAAAGCGCCTATAGTTAACAAACTTGGTGTTTAGATTGAGGATTGAGATTGTGGCATTAAATATTTGTTTTTTTTTTTAAATTGTTTAAAATACCTATTATGTCTTTATGCACATATGGGTATAATTTTGCTGTATCTCCTTGTGTTATTTTTCATTTTCAAAAGTTGAATAAAAATTAAAATTTAATTTTTGATTCAAAATTTTTTTGAATAACCAATGACATTTCACTCATCACTCAAATTTTTTTGAATAAAAAACAAATTTTTATTTGTTATTTTTTCGTCACTCGTCACGCAAAATTTTTGAAAACGCCCATTCCTGTTTCGAAGTTATAGCGAATTAATATATTTTTCGTCTTGGCACCGCTAACTCTTTCCAAAGTTTTCTTAGATATATACAGTGTTCCACATAAGTCTACGTACAGTGCGTTTTTTTTCAAGCACTGAATAAAAACAACATAGTAGTTATTTGGAAAACAGAATTAGTTTTTTTATTTGAAAGATTGCTCTACTTAGAGTTTAAGATGATAACTACATTTCATTTTAACAGGACCCATAAACAAGTTTTGAACAGAAAGTTAGGAAATATTATATTATACCTCCAAAAAAGGTCTACGTACACCTGAGAAAAAACGAAAAATAGTGGTGTGAATCGATGAAAGAAAAACTAGTTTCGAGGTAAATATGACACCTTAATACTTTGTCGGATATAATTTCAGCTTAATAACTGCTTTTAGTCGATCCTGCATGGAGCTTACAAGTTTTTCAGTGTAAGATGATTCAATATTCCTCCATTCATGTAATAAAACTTCTTTCAACTGCGTTCTAGTCCTTATCTCGTAACTTCTGATTTGCTTTTCTAGCCGATTCCACATATGCTCGATCGGATTAAGATCGGGGCTCTGTGGTGGGGTAACTAACAGGTGTGGTGTGTTGTATATAAGACGCAAACACACATTATTAGCTGTGTGTTTAGAATCGTTGTCTTGCTGGAAATAGTAATCGGTATCAAGGCCAATATTGCTAGCGCTTTCCTGCAAGTTACTTTTCAGTATGTTAATATATACATATTGGTCCATCCTACTGTCTATTATTTCCAGTTTTCCTACTCTCGCTACAGACATACAGCCCCACACCATAAGTCCCCCACCCCCACGCTTAACAGTCTTTATAGTGCATTTCGGATTTAGAGCTTCTCCTTGTTTGCGCCAGACCCGCATTCGACCGCCAGATCCAAAGATATTTCACTTTGACTCGTCTGAGAATATTACTTTGTGCCAGAAGTCCTAGGACGCATTTACATACTTTTTCGCAAACTCTGATAGCTTTATACAATTTTTAAGACTTACACACGGGTTCCGACGAACACCACCGTGACTTAAATCCTACGCTTATGATAGCACGACGAATGGTTTCTTTATGAATATCTTTTCCTCCATATTTTTTTAATTCGGAACTTATTTTGAATGAACTTAAAAAGCGATCTTCGTCAACAATTAACTTGATATAACGTTTGTCCTGCGAATTCAGCTTAGTTGGACGTCCAGTTATCGGCTTGTTCTTCACGCGTCCTTGGTTTTTAAAGCGACCAATAACAGTTTGAACAGTGGAACGACTACGGGATGTAATTTAAGCAATTTCCGTGTACGATTTTTCCTGTTATACGTGCAAATTTAAAATTAGCTTCCTCTCAGATAGTGTTAATTCTTTTTCCGCCATTTCCAGCAACACAAAAATGAGAAACAATGCAAGAAATGAATGCCCTTATTCCACGTAATTGATTTATAATACGTACGGTTAACATTTTCATGTGTCAAAAGGATACAAAGTGCGGCTGTACGTAGATTTTTGTGGTGCAGTATATTTTTCAAATTAAAACTGCAACAGATTCCGTAAAACTGAAAACTTCATTAAATTCCTGTAAGTATAAGTACTTCGAAGATTAAATTAAAAAAAAAATTTATTTAAGATCAGAATACCTTGTTAATGAGAATATTATCAGGTATAAATAAGTGTACGTAGACTTAAGTGTACCACTGTAGGACAGATATCTATACATAAAATATCATTATCTTGAACCAAAATTTCATAAAGATCGGTTGAGTACTTTTTGCGCTTATAACAGACACACATTAATTTCTACTTACCCATAAATATTTAAAAAGCTTTCCGAATTTAATAATAAGCTTACCAAATTCTGATTTTTCGTTTATAAAACGTTTGAAAATAAACGTTTTATAATTAAAACGACACGTTGATAAAAGCTTATTAATTTAAGCCTATAAAAAATTTTCAAAGAAAGCTTTTTATAAGTGTTTTTTCTGAAACTTAATTCAAATCATACTTTTCGTATTATTTAGCTATTGAAATGAACAAAATAAATAAGTAATAATCATACATTGAATGCTGCAACTTAAACAAATTATTAGCAGATTGCGGAAGTAGTTAAGATGCAGCCATGATTTTTGTTCTTTCGTCCTCATTCAAATGTAAAATCTTTTGTGAAAAGAATTTAAAAATTTTTTAAATTAAAAGAAAAAAATGGCAAATAGCGTTCTCTGAAATTTTTGTAAACATTTGTATTTCACTTTTAAGGTAAAATGATTTATAACAGTTTGTTCTTGAAGTTTATAAAAAGTTTACCTTAAACTTTCAAAGCTTACTGCAGAAAGTTTACTTTAAATTATTTTAAAATCATTTACAGAAATGCTTGTTGGGTATAAGATTGCTGATGTCAGATGTTATAAGAAAAAATAAATCCAACTTTGTTGCTAAAGTTTACAGCTGGCCGTTTGCAGCCAAACTTTGACTCCCTTATTTTATTTTAGACGAAATCAACATGATATTTAAACCTACAGCTGGGAAGATAAAGCTCAACTCCCTTCAGCTAAGACTTTATTTAACCTTTTTTAAATTTTCATAACAATATCCGGGTATTGCTTGATGCTTGTGCACTTGAGTGTTGGTTTGATTCATAAAAAAACTCTTTGTGGCATGCATGTCACGCTATGGCGCCTAAAAGTATGCATTTGTTTTTTTTTTCATTGCAAACAATACAAAAAGCATATAATGGTTCTATATATTAATTGAATTATAAATTCACAAGGGTATGATATGGCAACAGGTAAATAAAGAAATTTAAAAAAATGGCTAAAAAACATAATCAAAGCACTGCTGCAAATTAGCAAAGCAACAAATTCATACTGCACTTGGCGTTCTTGGTTTAAATTTTGCAAAAGAAAAGCGTTTCTACCGATTCTTTCAATTTTAAAAATTGCTTGTTAAGTGAACATCAAACAATCTTGGCGCCGCCAGCAGCAGCAAAGTCAACAACACAATTTCCTTTCCATTTTTTGTGAGCTTGAGAAAGCATTTTAAAATCACCATAAGGAGTAAAAAAAAACCATAAGGAGTAGAAGCGAAAACAAAATGAAAGAAACTATCAGAAAGTTTTTAAACGTAGCGCAATTCTTACATGACAGTTGACCGACAATATCTGCTTGGAAGATATTATCGAAGAAGAAATTTAAGTTTAAGTATAATCAAATATTACATACTCAGCTGCGCGTCTGAGCAATACAGAGAAATTTTAGTGTTCGTGGTTTCTGTAGTTTGAGAGGCTAGTTGGTTGAACAAGAGTTACTTGCATGTTCAAAGTTCAAGTTAAATTATGAAGTGCCAACAAATTTTTTAGAAAGTAATTTTATTCACACCTTTATAAGTGCTTATGAATAAAAAAGGCCAATACATAGAAATAACTTGCTTGAAATAATAAAATGTTTTAGGGAGAGACAAACTAAATCATGATCCAACTACAACATGTCGTAGCAGTTCGACAAACATACAGACACACAACAATTTTCCATGTATTTTGTTTTTGTAATTTGTGAGTTTAACGTCAAAGTCGTTCTGAGAAATGAGTGTAATGTCAAAATTCGAGACAAAAGTAAAAATCAGCTGGTCTATTAACACGACCTGTATTATTGGATCATGAACTAAATAAGCAGAAAAATTTACCAACGCGTTCAATAAAAGTGACTTAGCGTCAAGCGAGCTTATCTATGTTATTTGAAAATCATTCAATACTTTGCTTAAATGTAACACACAAAGTCTTACCTGCTTAGCTTTAAGGGACTTATTCACATATAATTTTCAATTAAAATTATAAAGTGTCACACAAATTCTTCAGAATGTTATTGTATTCACACTTTGCTTAGTGCTTACAAACAAAAAAGGTTAATATATAAAACTAACTCGACAAAATGTTTGAATTGAAAAGCAGAGAAAATTTTACAAACGCGTATAATAAAAGTTATGTAGCTTTATGCGAATTAAAATATTTCTTTGAATATTTTTGTGTACCTTCCTTAACACTCCAGTGGTCGCGCCTCTATTTGTGCCGTTAGTAGTGGCGCGTACTACATGTGTAGAACATTTTCGACATAAGGGTTTGAAACGAAATATTCGTAAATAAAAAAATATGTTCTAATAATAATAAGGAACAGTTTATTATAAAACCAAATCAATCAAAAAATATTCATTTTAAACATATTAGGAACTTAAAATCAGACTTCTTGTACATGAATAAGCGAAAATATTCAAGTATATCCACAAGTGGTCTACTATTGTAGTACGCGCGACTACTGGAGTGTTAAATGGGAACAGAGAAATGATTCCTAGTAGCAAACTTCTAAACCGTTTCGAAATATGTTTTTTTTTGTTCACTTAAATACTAGTTAAAAGTTTTCTTCTCATTTGGCAAAATTTTTTGGAAAAAAAAAAACAACAACAAAATTTATGCCAGCAGGAAAGTTTACAAATACCCATAATTCTGGTTTCTTAGCGACAAGCGATATATTCACATACAATTTTGGGTCAACAAATTTTTCAGAATGTTATTTTATTTAAACTTTTCCAGATGCTTACGAAGAAAAAAATGTAAAAATAACTTGCTTAAAATAACAATTAAAATAACTCATCTGAAATTGAGTCTCAAACCGGCTTCAAGTAAGTTGTTACTTTAGTTGATAGATTTTCACGAAATTTCAGATCCCAGACCCACTGCGCTACCACAAAACTGACTATTAGTTTTAAGCGAGAGATACTAGTACTTTTCTCGCTTGCTACAATAAAACAATGATCAAAAGCTGTGCTGCATGCCAAAAAACGCCAATTAAGCCTGGCGTTTACTTTGGTGTTTTTTAGGCGAAATAAGGAAAAATAGCAGGAAATTTTATTTTCTTTTAATTTATTTCTTTAGTAATTTATACTTTTTTGTGCTATAACAATAGCATGTTATGTGAGTTCCAAAGAGAAGTAAACATACATGGAAAGTCAGCGCCACATGGACCTTTTTCATAGTGATTAAACAAGCTTTCCATTTTGTCTGCTGCGAAATGACTAATGTATATATAATTTGTTTTGCCGAAATACTGTAAAAAATTTCAATTAATCTAGTTGCATATGTTGAAGTTAATACACACACATATATATGTAACTATATTAGTGTGCCAGCATATGCAAATGACAAAAAATTGAAACAAGTAAGCGCCCTAGAATATGCTTCATCACCCGCACATAAATCAAATTAGACTACACTTGGTTATTATACTCTTGCTTTATTCATAAATACGTACGTGTGAACGAATTGTATTTTGTTTATGATAGCGTTTAAATTGCAAACAAGATTATAAATGAAGCCACATGAAGTGAAGTCGCTAGTCATATAAATAAACATACTCTGTTTACGTACAGTGGCTCACAGTGAAAATGATCTAGTTGGATCTTCTATTATATTAATAAAACTACTTCGTTTGTTGATTTCATGAAAAAATATAAATATCTCTGCTATAGAAGTCTTTTGAACGACTGTTTTCAAAATTTCTAGAAATTTCAAATAAAAGTGGGACTTTCCATGCCAAATCAGCAGATAGTAGGAATCGAACTCTTTCGATTTGAATTTTTAAGAATTATAATAAAACGAAGCTTAGCCAAAGAAAAAAATGCATCAACTGGTGGTAATTAGAGATATAAAAAAAATAATTTCAAAAAAATTTCTTAATTTCTAGTTTAAAAAAATTTAAATTTTTCAAAATCGAGAAAATTAATGTTCGCTTTTAAATTTGAAACTCAAATTTTTTTGTTCTCTCTAAAGGTATCTTGAAATGTTTATTAGTGCGTTTTCAGTTTTTTCAAAATATGAATTTTTGTATTTTGGTAAAAACATTTTAAACAGTTTTTTTAACTTTTTAGTCGAGCTCAATAAGTTAAACAAAAAATTACTAAATTCTGATAACGGAAATTTTTTTGTTCATGCTAGTGCTAGTTTAAGACAAAAAATAAAAAAAAAACCAAATTAAAAAAAAGCCAGAATTCAAAAATGCATGAAAAAAAGCAAAACTTTCAGGTATATTAAGATATATCAAAGCTATGACAAAAAAAAAATTGAGTGCAAAATTTAATAGCGAACTTTAATTTTCTCGATTTTTAAAAATTTAAACTCTCTAAATAAAAGTTTAATTATTATTTTCTAATTAATCTACTTTGTTTTATCCGCCCGAGGATCCTCTTTTACCGCGCCAAAAAAGTTTAGTTTTTCGAAAATAAAAAAACGAACATTTTGAATTTGCTATCTTTTGAAAAAGCTATTTTTTTTTGTTTTCTTTGGCCGATCTTCCTTATATGATAAAAGGAAGCTTCCCACTAAATAGCATTCAAATCGAAAAGGGTCGATTGCAACGGTCGGACGATTTGACATGGAAAGACCAAAGCTACAAAACTGTATACTGAGAAATCATTTTGAAACTAAAATTTTTTTTTGAAATTCCACTAATTTTTGAAAAATCTTGAAAATACTGATTTAAAAGACTTCTTTCAAAGAACTAAATATATTTTTATATAAAATTTATAAATGAATTTAAGCTGAAGAGGTTTTCGAAAAATATTAGTTAGAAGAATCAAGTGGATCATTTTTACTATGAGCCACTGTATATAATATGAGTATTTTACATATTTGCGAGTAGAAGATGGTGCTCGGAGGCATTGCGTGACACGCCAACTCACACACCACTCACTACTGGTATTATATATTTATTTATATGTTTTCTTTTCATCATGTGAGTTTGTTTAACAGCATGGCTATATTAATCATAAAATGCTATTAATCAACAAATAATTTGGAATACATTGTTGTAAAGAAAGACTCCACTGAAAGTGAAGTAAAATTCTGAGAAATTAACATATGCAGATCTTTAAATGTGTGTGTGTTATCAAATTTTCCAAACAGCGCAGCAATTTGTATCTACCTTTACTTTCTCCTTTGAAATTCGACAAGTTTGCAATACAATACAATTTTAATGAGCATAAAGATATCTGACACCAGCTTAACAAATATATAAAAACAAGGAAATATGAATATTAAAATTAGATTAGGAACTGGAATCAGAAATACATGAAGACCTAATTTTTTTGAAACTGAAAAGTTTGCAGATTATGCGGATGTTTCCGAGAAGTTCCATAAAAAGTTATTTTTAGTTTAATAATTTTTTCTATATCTTTTAAGCGTTTCTAATTTTGGAATTTCTAGATCATGCCTTGCTTTTCACAATCGACTTAAAAATGGTTTCTCATACTTAATACTTAGGTGTGGCAACTGAAAATGGTTTCTTTGCCACCTATTTAGAATTGTTAAGAATTAATTAATTAAAATTAAATTAATAGGGTAATGGGAAATAGGTATTAAATGAAAATTATTTTACCTTGCATTTCTACAAAACTATTTCTAAGTAGGATTACCAGCTAGAGTTGCCACCCAGTAATATTATATTTATTGTTTTGTGAATCCTTTTCTCCAAAAAGAACTAAAATAGTTTTATTGAAATTTTTTTGTATGGGCAACAATTTAAGCTCTCTCAGTTCAGGGTTGGACCTTAGAATATTTTTACGGGGCTGCCACCTAACGGATATTTAGATAAGTAACAATCAGATATGCGAATGTGCTTATCAAATTTAAGGTATTTTACATCAAATTTAAAAAAAATATTTGCAGGTAGGGAAGTTAGCAGGGTTGCCACCTAATCATTCTATATTCACTTTTTGCATAGCACAATTTGACAAACTCGGATAAACTTTTGAAGATATATTACATTTTTTGTAACTAGGAAAATATCTGACCATCTTAAATAAAAAAGCAAAATGTTGAAACTTTCATATTATACAATACAGAGAGACACGAAACTTGAAAAAAATTGTTTATGTTCTTTTCATCCTCATTATTGAAAAATAAGTTTTAATCTGGAAACTTCAAGATCAGATTTATAGTTTGTAGTAGAAATGCTATGCTCCAAAACATTTTACAAACCGTTTCACCTGTTTTTCAGCAAGGAACGGGATATCAAACGAGCGTAGATTTCAAAATAAATTTACCAATTTGTTTGATTTTGTTAGTTCAAAACTATTTAAGAGCTTTCTTACACCAAAAAAGGAAGCTCTTAAGAATTGATTGAAAGGTTCGAGATTCTAAAAACATTTGAAAACATCTTTTGTGATTTAAATGAGTATCACCAAGAAACAATAGAAAATATAAAAACTCAGATTCTTTTCTCTTTAAGAACGTATAGCTGAACTCACATACCTGGTAGTTGCTTACCCTAGTTTGGGGGCACACGTACAGAAAATGTCTAGCTGTTGCACTTTCAAGGTGTGGGTAATGAATATGTCCCCTCTCGAATATGAAGCGCCTGCATGCTTCCCAGGAATTTTAGCAAAAATACAGACAACCTCAAAAAATATCCATGCTTATAGGCTTTAAGCAATCAGGCATTTAACAGAGGAAAGCCCTTTCCACCAGGTGAGTCTTGCGCCGCACGGTTTTCGCTTTCTCACTTGACCCGTTATTAAACTAGGTGTTCGGTGGCTGCTAGCACAGCCATCCAATTTTAAAATTTTATAACAATCATTTTATAAGTATTAACCATATAAGCCAAATCTTCTAAATAATTATTAATCGCACTCTTGGCACGCATCATGTTTCCTCAAAAATCAGTGACCGAAAATAACAGCTTTCCAAGTATACAGATTTAATTATCTCGCAACAATTTTACCTTTTGCCGCTTTTATATGTGCTAACAGTAGTTAAGATTGCCCCACTCAAGCGCAATCACTTCCAATCAAACAACAATTAAGCACAGTTGAGTGCCATTTTGAAAATCATGGACAAAGCGCCTAAATGTAGGCTTTCAATTTGGTCTCCACAAAATCTCGTGACTATGCGTTTTAATATTCTCTTTGGTATCAGGCGGCTTCAGCGCTGATATGAAGAAGATAATAAGTGGGAGTTAAAGCCAAAAAAGCAGAATAGGAAAGTACAATGCTGAGCCTGCTAAATAAGCTTTTCTGTTTAACATGAACATAGCCAGGCGTAGTTGGCAAGCCGATTAGCTTAAAGGTTATTTCAAGCAAATAGGAAAATGCGCTATACTTTATAACAAAGTAGATACTCATCACGGCGTTAGCTGAGATTTTCTTATTGGATGTATATGTCTGCATGTTAGACTGGGTCGATTTATTAACCGATATCGCGCTATCGATTTTTCGATAGGTTTTGGGCTCAGGAAAAAAGAGTTTCACTACGCATACCCAAAAAAATAACTTTCGAGCCTGCGATGCACAGGGAAAAAGTGAAAGTCGATTTTTCGACCAAAACAAGTCCCAAACCCCGAAAATAAAATTTTTTTTCAAAATACCGTTATCAGCAACGTTTTTAGCGCATAATTTTAATTTCTTGACCAAAACGCTCCCCAATACCCAAGAAATATTTTTTTTTTTTTTCAAAAAACTGTTATCGCCAACGTTTTAGCGGACGTTTTTGGATCGGACAGGGTAAACATGAAAATTTAAAAATCAAATGAAAACTTTTTAAATAGGTCATGAAAAAAACCTTAAAAATCAAAAAGAAAAAAACCTAAAAAATGAAATTTCGCAGGATCGAAATTTATTTTTTTGGGTATGCGTAGTGGAACTTTTTTTTCCTGGGCCCAAACCCTATCGAAAAATTCATGGCGCGATATCGGTTAACTTTCGTCCATACAAATCAACCCACCCTAATGTATGTACATTAATGACCTTAGTGCTTGCTGTACTTCATTCAAAAAAGTGCTTTCTTTCCTTTTCTTCTTGCTGCCACTCAAAAAACGAGTTAAACCCTTAGCCCGCTGACCTTCCTTCACTTTCACCGTTTTCTTTTGCAATTGTTTGTTTCAACAATGCATACTTTACAACTTGACAGGTATTGTTGTTGTTGCTGCTGTTGTTGTGGTCATGTTATATTTGTGTGTTGTTTGGCTTCTGACAGGATGCTTAAAAATTCCGACAAAACCAGCAGCAGCAGCACCACCAAATCCCCGGCACCCTTAGATACCCTAAGAGTAGACACTGCGTTGGCTTACCTGAGTGATATATTGCTTCTGAGATGACTTTTGAAGTGGCCTTAAATATGTTTTTTGTTGTACGTTGTGATTGTAAGTCCTGGAAACATACCTAAATGGGTATTACATTTTGCTTATACCATAAATAGTCAAGGATATGACAGTTGTACACAAAATGAAAGTTTTGAAAATTTTTATGAAATGAAAAAAAATTCTAGATTTCCAAAAATATCTGCTTTAGTATACCGGTTGATAAATTTAGCTGCTTGGAATAAAAAGCTGATGCGAAACACTGAGCCAAATTTTTTTGCGTATCAAAATTCATATAATAAAAAATGTCTAATCACTAGGGATGTGCACAAGTAATCGATATTTATTTTAATTGATTTTTTTTAATTCTCGATGTTTTAGATTAATTTTTTTTAATGTTTATTTTAAGTATTCAAGTGCTAATCTGAACAAAACCCATTCATTTTTGGGAACAGAGTCCATAATCATAATTTTTTGGTTGTTTAATATTTACAGAAATAAAAAAAATAATTAATAACCTTTTCAAATTCCGATTTCTCAAAACACCTAAAATCAAATTCGATGAAGTTTTTATGACCGATAAATAATTAGAATGTGTTGATTTTAAAATTCATTATTATTATGAGAGGAAATCCTTAATGTCTGCAGAAAAAAATTCTAAAAAATTTGACCTATTTTAAACCACCTGAGTTTCGTAGCTAGTAAAAAAACTTAATAAATCTTTTTGTTCAACAACCTGTGTTCGTTATTTATTTTAAAATCGAAATAAGTGTTGCAGTGCGATTCCGGCACCGAAACCGAAACCGCAACATTGTTGTAATCACTTTCATACCTTGCTTTTAATACTCACGGCCGCCGTGGTGTGAAGGTAGTGTTGCCGGCCTACCACACCGAAGGTCCATGGTTCGAGCCCTGGTACAAGTAACATCAAAAGTGATCTGAAAAAGTTTTTCAAAGCGGGGTCGCCCCTCGGCAGTGGTTTGGCAAACTCTCCGAGTGTATTTCTGCCATGGCAGGCTTCTCAGCAAAAATTCGTCTCCTTTGTAGATGCCGTTCGGAGTGGGCAAAAAACTGTAGGTCCCACCAATTTGTAGGGAAAAATTCAAATCGGCACACCACAAATTGGAAGAGAAGTTTGGCGCAAAAATCTCTTAGGAGGCTTATGATGATATACCTGTTGTATATCGCGCCATAGAGAGAGAGAGAGTTAATCTCATTTTTAATTGTTAAAGAACATGCTGATCATGTGTGGTGATAACAATTCATATTCTTTCTACTTTATTGTTTACAGCTTATTGTTTTATATTATTTTTACCAGACCTAATGATTACTAAAAGTAATGATTGATTAATTATTTTCTTGAGAATCCATTTAGTAATTGATTACCACTACTTTCAATTTTTAATGATTATTTGCCAATTGATTAAAAAAAGTATCCAAAAAAAATCATTATTTTTTACCATTATAAAAAAAAGAAGCAAAAATAAGTTGAGCTAATTACTTTCGATTTTTTTTATTTATTTATTTATTTTTTTTCATTATTTCTGTAGAAGCACATGTGTATATGTCAACAATACTGAAAAAATCAAAAAAATCAAAAGTAATCAATACAACCTTTTATACTTTCATGAACATGAAATGGTATTATAACTTTGGTCCAAAGTTTGTAAGTATGAGAAGAAGAAAAGATAGACACACCAATAAGTATACCAAAATGATCAGGTCGATGAGCTGAGTCGATTTAGCCATGTCCGTCTGGCCGTCTGTCTGTTTGTACGCAAAACTAGTCCCTCAGTTTTTGGGATATCTTGATGAAATTTGGTATGGAGCCACCATTTTGCATGAGATTAATCATTTCTCGGAATCAGCAAGTTTGGAGCAGTACAACGCATAGCTCCCATACAATCGATAGTTTCGATAGATGGCTTCTGGGCTATAAATTTTGCAATTAAAAAGCTAGGAATGTATAATTTTGCAGGTTTGGTACTAATTATATATGTAATGTGTGTAGTGAAAATCACCTAGATCGGACCTACATAGCATATAGCTCCCTTACAATCGATTGTTCCGATAAATTGGGTTTGGGATATGTATCTTTAAATAATCAGTTTTGCAGAGTTTTTACTAATTGTGAGAAAGGATCGGACACTTAAAACCGTGATGCGTATTCATGAAAGCTATAAAGTCTTCGGCAAAGTCGAACAAACAATTTTTTTTTCTTTAAAAATCGATTAATTTCTAAACCAAAAAATCGATTATTGTGTAATAGATATTTCGTACTCGAGTTTAAATCCCTATCATCCACCTCAACGACTGACAATAAACGTGGTGTTGAGAGTATTCAATCAAGTAACAAAAGTCAGTACAACATTTCTTTAAATTTTTGTCTGTCTGTCTGTATGTTTGTACGCACATCACTGAAAAACTGCTGTGCAGAATTAAATGCCATATTCGAAAGTGTGTTGCTTAAAGAATTGTTAATAGGACAGGACAGGTAACATCAACATGCTTGGTGTCCTGAATGGAACTTGTCACTGTTGGGTCAGAATTTGTCACTTCTGGTACGTATGCTATTCCTAATCGTAATTTATTTGAGCTATATTAAGTTTTATATGGCGATTTTAATAACTCTGCGGTATTTATACTCTAAGGTACACTCTCTCGTGGAATACCCTGAAGTGTGTCTGAAAGTAAATGATCTTAAACATATCGGACAACAAATTGTGTAATCTAATGTTATGCATAAATATTAGTATTGTTGTACGCATTCTAAAGTTGAGTGTAAATTCAACAAAAGGAACCTAATAAGCATCCCTGTGTGCAACCTTGGCTTGTTAGAACTTATGACATTTTGTTAAGAAATGTATACAACAAATCATAAGCAATTTATTTATATGCATCATACACATATTTTAATCTACGGTTCAGCTGGGGCGCTCAAACTACGATTGCCAAAATTTGTATTTGCTTTTAATTGAGAATAGTATTTGTCTCTGATTTTATCATGAGATTGTTGAGGATACACACAAGTGAAACCAACTAAGTTTGGGTTAAACTGAACAGTTATTTGTTATCTATTATTAAAACACTTTATCTTTCGAAAACTTCAGGACTCACTGGATTAACAGATTTATATCACCAAAAGTTTTAAACTTGAACTAATTACGAAAATATTGCTACCTTAAATTGAGTTTTAACTAGGCTTTCTTTTAAAGTGCACTTTAAATTTAACTAACGCACCATATGTCCTTTATCTTTGAAACTTAAATGAATAAAACCAACACCCAAGTAGTAGGATCCACCGAAGGCTGTAAACCTTTCATGAATACGGAAAAACTTAAGTTCCATTGAAAGACAGACGAGGTAAGAACAACCCAATCTGAATACCAAGTTTCAATGCGCTTAATTTGGTAGTCTTGGGGAATCAACAAATTTTTTATCAAACACTATACATGGTGTCCAAAAATTTCGAATACAAAACTAAAGTCCTTTTAAAGCAAAAGGTATGATAAACCCTTATCAATTTTTATTTAAATGAATTTATGTAGCATCAATAAATATTGATAGTAGATTTTTATTAATAACACCTCTTTTGGATAACTGAACCAAGCGTAATGGCTTTTCGAAAGAGCAACCATATCCATCGGCATTTCGTCCCATACTTTGAGTAATACCTTACGAAAAGTTTTCAAGTTTTTTATTTGATAACCGCAAAGCTTCGACGTCATGTAGCCGCATGCAAAAAAATCCAATGGATTGAAAACAGGATTGCAAGGTGACCATGCGTCCTTATGCAAAAAGTCGGCCAAATTCTCCTGACACCATTGTTGCACGATGTTTGCGGTATGTCTTGTTGCAAGCAATAATAATCCTCACCGAATAAACTGCGACAGCTGGGTATTACTACTGCCTCTAAGACGTGTTGTTTGTAGTAGTCGGCGTTAACTTTAACCCCCTTTTCGCTGAAAACTAGGGGAAGCTTTCCTCTTTCACAGAATTCGGCCCACACCATGACGGAAGAAGCGCTTTGAAATCTGGGCACATAAATTTCCTTTGCAGGAACATTTTCTAATAACCCTGACCATACTCGGTCATTTTGCGAGTTGAAAGATGGCTGTAGAACGAACAACTTTTTATCAGAAAATACGAATTCGTCACCGCCGTGCCATCCAAGAATATCAGATACTCGTTTGGCTCTCTTTTCGTTCGCTGATGTAGAAACGCCGTGAATTTTTTGTTCTTATACGCTTTTAAGTAAGTATCCTTATTGAAAAATCCAATCTTTTAATCGGGCAATAAAAATGAAGTCACAAATTAAAGGCCAATATCAAAGCTGTCGACGTCCTACAAACTTTTTGAAAAAGTTGTTAAAGAGAAACTATCTTTCGCTGTTAAAAGAATTATTGATCCATGCCAGCATGGGTTCGTTGAAGGGCGTTCGACTGTCACAAATCTAGCTGTTTTTACCCAATTCTGCGTTTAAGGACGATTGTCAAGTTGATACGTTATATACAGATTTCTCTTTGACAGAGTTTCACACAAAATTCTCCTGAGGAAACTTGAAGTTATAGGTTTCCATTCAATTTTTTTGGCTTGGGTGAAGTCATATTTATTAAATATAATATCTTTTGTTGAAATCGAGAACACCAAGTCCTATAAATTTGTAGCGACGTCAGGTGTTCCCCAAGGAAGTATCCTTGGTCCAATTTTGTTTTTAATTTTTTTTCGGTTCATGCCCTATTCTAACTATTTACTCTATGCAGATGACTTAAAACTTTTTAGTAGGATCACCTGTATTTCGGATGCATCGAATCTGCAGGAAGATTTGGATGCTGTCAATGCCTGGGCGTTACAAAATAAATTACATCTAAACATTAGTAAATGTGTCCAATTGACGTTTTCTAAGTCAATGAATTTACTTTATTCAATTTACAAGATTTCAAATGCAGCTCTTTCCTCTGTTAACGAGTTTCGTGATCATGGTGTAATTTTTGACTCTTCGTTTACCTTTACTAATTATGTAAATTTTGTTCTCCCAAAAGCTTATTTTATGTTAGCCTTTTTAAAACGCTGTGCTAAGCACTTCAAGGACCCATATACTAGAAATATCTTATATAATGCTTTAGTGAGGTCGAACTTAGAATATACTTCAATCATTTGGAATTCGATATACTCCTCACATTTCTTGAAAATTGAAAGAGTTCAACGCAAATTTATTAGGTTTGCTCTTCAACCTCTCCATTTTTATGATCCGCTGCCAGCATATACTGCTAGGTGCATGCTTATTAATTTGCTATCTCTCGAAGTCAGCCGTTCTGTTCAAAACTTAATGTTAATATATGACTTAATTTGCGGTACCATTGACTGTTCGGATCTTCTTAAGCCATCATAACACATTCCGTATTGAAGCGGTGCGGTCAAATTATTTCAGTTTCGCTCCTCTTATAGGAGAGCTTGACGAATTTAATAGAATATCTAGGAGTATTGATCTTGACTGTGCTATGCCAAGATCCCTTTTCAAGACTCGCGTAGAGTGTTACTACTTAGGAACTTAATTATAGTTTAACAGTTAAATAAGCAGTAAATAATTTTGTAAATCTAGTCAGTAAGGTTTGTTACCAGTGACTTAATAAAGAATATAATAATAATAAAATTAAATTTGTTGAAAATTTGCTAGTATTCAATTTCGCAGCAATTTTTCTAACTGACCGGCAATGGTTTCGCCAAATTTGTTCGCTCACAACTTTTATGTTACCACTATTGCGAACCTTTCGCTCTCTTCCGCTTTTTGGTCTATTTTTAACGGGCAAATTCTCATTGTACCGCTTTATAGTTTTATAAACCAAATTGCGCTTGAAACCCACACTTTTAAAGTCTTTAAATATTACGCACGGTCGCCTGCCTTCTAAAAATGCGTTGACAATTAGCTGGCGCTTGCACTCCATCGTGAGAAAAACTATAAAACGACTATTACAGATTTGAGTCTGGCGTGGTTTGAGAGTCAAATGAACGGTACTCGATTTAGTACAAAATATAAAATCAAAGCTCACTCGATTGGTGTTTTAAATAAGTTCCAAAGTTTGTATTCGAACTTTTTGGAGAATTCATGATTTCTCAATGTCCTGCAAGCTTTCTTTCAACATACTCAAAAATAATAATAATAACATAATCAAATCTATTAAATTTATTAATATTATTGAATGGCGTTAAACTCGTGTAATTCGCTTGAATGAAAAAAAAAATTTTTTATTTTCGAAAAATTTATGCAATATGTTTAAGTGCATTAAATTCTCCACTCAATGATATCAAGCTTATATAATTCACTTAACTGAAATTATATGAAACAAATCGTCAAAAAAATGGTTGCAATAAAATGTAGGATTCAATTGCACAAAAGTGCAATAAAGTACATCAGTGGCCGAAAGTTTTTACCCAAGCAATGTTCACTGATTAATTTTGAAAAATATTACTTCTCTGCATTTTTACATAGGACAACTTATAAAAGAGTTATAATTATAATTATAATTATTAATTTCTATTTGGTATTTTTTTTAGGCAATTTTTAGAATTTAGGTCCTAGGGGCCTAGGATTTTCCCAATAGAGGTGCCCTTTTTTTAGTGCATACCTTATTTTTACACCCTGGTGTACTAGTACACAGTGTACTATAGTGTTGTGCATGTAACGGTGGTTTGTAAGGGTATAAAGTAATCGAGTTAGACATGAAGTTCCAAATAGTAAAGTTCTAAAAATGAGTAGAGGAATCGATTAAGACATGTCCTTCCGCCCTTAGACACGATAACTTGAGTAAAAGTTGAGATATGTGAATGAAATTTAGCACACCGGATACTTGCCGCCCAAGGTAGGTTGCTATAAATAATAGGCGAAATCAAACTATAACCAAACCCCATTTTACGATATCGATAGTTTCGAAAAACGTATAAAATGAGATAATTCAATAAAAAAAGCAGCTATAATAATGAAATATTGTAACTTTATTGAATTGATCATTGCACTGACAGTTTTACCAAATTTTTTGGAAAAGGGGAGTGGCACCGCCCATATATACGTGAACAATTCTTTAAATTTCAATACCGTTTATGCTAGAATAACAAAAATTGGTAGGAAGCATGCTATTGTTGTGATACATGCACCCATAGAAAATAAGCGAAATCGCTTTTCGACCACGCCTACTTTTTCATAAAAGTTATCTGAAAATTAGGTAGAAAGACTGAAATGGCCTTATCTTATGGACTGATGAAATAACGACATAATTTTGCAGTTACATCAGTTTTCATATACTTTATATGATTTTTGCAAAAGTTTGGAAAGTGGGAGTGACACCGCCCACATATGAATAAACAAAATTTCGAATTTCGGCTATTAATAACTACAGAAACAATAAAATGGGATATTTGGGTAACTGATTTAGCTTAACAGAATGAGCCTGGTTTTGAACACATTTTAGTAGAAAAAGTTTAAAACCACTCCACAACCATTTATCACTTTTACACATCTGGGTATTTAATGTTCGGTATTCTGTTTGGTTCAGGCATTTTAAAGTTTTAGCGTGATGAACAAACCACGATTCATTTATATATATATACGAGTATATATATATCTACATTTAAATTTGAAAGAGCCTGTATGGTTTTTTCGCCACAGCCCAATTTACCTGTGTATACATACAGTTGTGTTCAATATAATAGTAGTGAAAAGAAATTTGATATCGTCTAAGAAATAAAAAGAAGATGTATTTTTATTAATTTTCATTTAAAATATAGCGAATTCCATAACAGTAACAACATAAAAAGATACATCAAAGTTTACACAAAGTGGAGGAAAGTTATTTAAACTTAAAAAAAAAGTTACATCACAATTTCAATATTTTTGGGCAGCATTTTTTGAGTACACAGATTTGTAGACCAATTAATTTTAGTATAATATCGTGCAAATTATAACTCGCTCAAAAAATTCCTTGAATTTTCAGAATTTTTTTTGTCAAGGGTGTTAAGTGACTTCTTCCACACAACGCATGAATAAAAATAAATTTTGTATGGAAAAAATACCCAAACATCCTTGACAAAAAAATTACAAAAATTCAGCAAAAATTTTGAGGTACTTGCCATTTGCACATTATTTTGCTAAAATTAAATGAGCTATAAACTTGCGTTCTAGAAATTTTGCCCAATAATATTGAAATTTTGATGCAAATTTTTAAAGTTTAGTTAACTTTCCTGAAATTTGTGTAAACTTTGAAAATTCTTTTTATGTGGTTTCTGTTAGGAGTTCGCTATATTGCTTTTTTATTCCAACAATTTTTGTTGATTTACGGCCTGTACATTTTCAAGTATTCATGAAACGGGCTCAAGGCCAAGAATAATAATTTTTCCATAGCTTTTCTTATAGATCCATTTCGGAAGCTGCTAGACTTCACTCATCAGAGAAATTTTGGCACGCACTGCTAACCATTAAGCTAAGAATACGCTGGTTTTGATGTCATCTAAACTCCTAGTTCTGTACCTCTTTACCATATGCATGAATCACTTCCGATATTTGACAGTTAGTAGTGTGATCATGATGGATTTTCGACAGATCTCTTTTAGCATCAGAACTGCCTTACCGTGTGTTCTCGGTTTTCTTATTGCTTTTTTATACCAACAATTTTTGTTGATTTACGGCCTGTACATTTTCAAGTATTCATGACACGAGCTCAAGGCCAAGAATAATAATTTTTCACTTTTTGAATTTTTATGAAAATTGTTATTGTTTTTATTTATTAAAAATAATTTTAATTAATTATTAAAAGTTTTTTGATTGAATAGAGTAGGAAAATGAGAATTTTTAAAACACTGCTACTTGGCTTTCGCCAAACGATATCCAATTTAATTTCACTACTATTTTATTGAACACAACTGTACGTATAAAAGTCATAATCTAATTCTCCGCATTTTTCCACAGCTACGAAGAACAAAAAAAATATTCGCAGTGGTTGATTATAAAAGATCTCAAACTCTATTACGCTTTTTTGTGCTTTTAAAAATGAAAAATGTGGATCCTGGGGACTCAGTGCCTAGGTTAAGGAATTCTTTATCATCAAATATGCTTTCGCTAATATAATCCCTGATTCAAATTGACCTACAGTTTGCTTATTATAACAAAGACGTGCAGAAACCGCGCCTTCTTTACGTCTGTATAAAAGTATCTAAAGTCTGCCTTTTCAGAATCCAAAACATAAATAGAAGGCTTAGTTTTAAAGCTTAAGGAAAATAAGGAAATTAAGTTAAATAAGTTACCCAGTATCTTAGTAACAAATGCTTAGTTCGCATAAGTAAGTTTAAACATTTTAAAAAATGTTAACAATGTCAGTATTTCAAACACTTGAATAGCCTAATTTTGTACCACAACACATACTTACTTTGCATACGTTTAGATGCTTCAGCTGAAGCTACGACACTCACACAAACAATGAATGCCTCAGAACACTGCTGCTGTTCATGTGACTGAAATGAAGTACTTTTAAAAATGTCGTTAAAGTATAAAGCACAAAATCCTTCGTTGTTTTTAAATTCGTTTTATAGTTGTCGATTATTTGTTTTTGTTTTCGTGCTTGTATGAAATTAGTTTGTGTGCTGTTGCTATGAAATCACACACTTTATTTTTTACTAGCGCAACACTTATTTGGTTTGGTTAATGTTAGGAAAATTTTTATTTTTATTTTTTTGTTATTTTAAACAAAGATAAACTCACAAATATGTTTGTATGTACACATAAAATAGAAATTCAAACAGTTCGTAGAACAAATTATTCATGCAAATATTATTTGTTAGTTGGTCACTATTGTTGTTGTTGGTGACAAAATCCTATTTAACTTGCTCAGATTGGTACGAAACTTTGCGCAAAGTGTTTACTTGTACATATATATTATGTTAGGTATGTACGCATGTATGTATTTTAAATGATATTCTTCATATTTTATCAGACATTTTTGTTTTTGTTGCTTTTTAATGCGTTTAGTCTGTTATAAATTAGTTTTATTTGCTCATAAATTTAAATTTTTATTTTTAGTATAGAATTTCTTAATTTTTTTATATGTTATATGTACATGAGTATGTATGTAGGCAACAGCAAAAATATTGTTTTCCACTTTCACTGTTATTTCCTTCCACTTTTTTGTTCGAACAATTTCACCGTCTCTTCTTGGTTCACTATTATATTAAGGAAAGGATACATGAGTTACATTTACTTGCAGTCTAAATGGGATCAAAAGATTTTTCTATATTTTTTACGTTTTTATTGAATTCCTTTCTTATATGTATGTCCAAAATCGTGGTACTAACATTAAATCAGGACTCTGTAGTTCTACTCGAAAGGCTTTTCTACTCGAAAGCGAAATGCGATTCTAATACACATAGGCACTCTGTAGTTCGTTCGAATTTACTTTAGAAGATATTCCATAATAGTAGGCATCACTGTGCCACAAATTTCAAAAGCAAAGCAAAATACAAAAACACTTTGCATAACTCTTAAGTGCAGTATTAGACAGCAGTGCTTTACATGCGGCAGTAGCGCAGGTGATGAGCATCTGTACTACTACGCCTGCGGTCACAGGTTTGAACGTAGGTCAATGAAATACAATTTTTTTTATTCTATTTTTATTAAATAAAATTTTATTTTTTTTGAATATATAAATACTTTTAATAAAATTTTTCTTCCCCCCACAGTCTTTAATTATTTTCTGTCAACAGCGATTGGTTAATTCTTCGGCGACAAAAATGATTTCTTGATGAAAAAAAACATTAATTGTTTTATAATAATCGTAAGAAAATACATTTTTATGGATTTCCGTTTGCTAAATTGTTGTCGAATAGAATTTTCGAAATAAAGAGCACCAAATTTTTTACAATCGAAAGGGGGATAGATCAAATCCGAAGGGAACAGAATGGAACTCGAACAACGAAAGCGTTCTACTCGAAAATTTCTAACAGATTAGGAATCACTCAACAGTGAAGAAATTTTCTTTCGTATAGAACTGCAGAAATCCCTATATTTGTTCAAAATATATTGAATTTATGCTGAGTGAAAGATCACCCTACCTCAGTATTTTACTGCCCCAACTCAAAACTTGTTTCAAAAACGCCGAATCTCAGCTTAAATTCAACACTTTCAACTGAGATATGGTATTCTTCAATTACATTCTGCTACGATGTTGACTTGTTCGTAAGCCTATTTTCCATACAAAATATTCAGGATTAGACTGGAAATGTCTGATTTGGGAACAATGTCGTTTGAAGGAGCAACTATTGTGACGCATTCCAGCAGCTGGTGACAGCGTGACATAAGTTCAGACAATTTTGAGTACGGATCAAGGTCGACTGGGATTTCTCTTCCAATCAATAATGATTATTTTAACTGTTTCAAAAAATCCAATCGATAATGAATATTTTAATTGTTTTCAAAAATCCGCAATTACTAATTGATTGCCATTGGAAAATAGTTAAAAATAATCAAAAAAAAATAACAAAAGTTTTAAATAATCAAAAGTATTAAAAAAAATTGTCTGATTGCTATTGATTACTTTCGACTGATTTTTAAAATAATCATTGGAATAATCATTAATATCCGAAAACATGGGTAATCAGTCATTAGTATAAAAATCATTAGTATAAAAATCATTAGTACAAAAAATAATCAATCAAACTGTTAATTGGTAATCATTACTTAACCGTCTGCTTTTAAGTAGGTACTTTGTGAAACAATAGAAAAGAAGTGTTTATGACTAAACTTATGGAAGCTGGCTTAACGAGGAGAACTAAATAATGAATCATGATTACGAGCCCTCCTTCAGGACTGGTTCAATGAGAAACATATATGACCGGTTTCACTAACGAGACTAAGACTACAACTAACCCGTGACTTAAGTTAGCACAGATTCGGGACTACCTTATTTTTTGGTTTAACCAACCAAGCGACTTGAATAATTTTGAACACAACAACCCGATGAGCTGTTTTATACATAGTAATATTTTTTCATAACTTAGAACTCTGCGCATCCCAGTACCCCAGCGCGAAATGGTGATGTGTAACCATGTAACAAGGCATGTACTGATCGTAGGCCCCCATTTCTTTGGTTGGAAAGTACTGAAAATAGCGCTTAATTAAAGACGATAGTTTTGTTATGGTTGCATGCCTGAAAACAAGCGTTCATATGCACATCAGCTTACGCCATTAAGGTCATGCATGACGAATTTTCGGACTGGGACGTTGCACAAAACAAATTAGTAACATTACTGACATTTAGGTTTTTAACGACAGCAACAAAAACAAAACTTAGACCTAGTTAAAGTCGGGTTTACTTGCTGTGGTCATGAATTGAGATATTGGGTTCATTATCTCCCTGGCTGCGTAGCAATGATAAAAAGTGTTGTAAATATAAATTAAATATGCTGTGCATTTTGGCTCCCAGACAAAAGTATCGTTGCAGGAATTCTGCTAGATTTTTCGGCCAATATTTTAATCAGTATCTGAGACTCCTTGAACGTGCGCCTTACTTCCTAATTTTCTTTTTTCTAACTAAGCGTGCGTCTTCAGTCTTTATCAGGGTGCCGAATAATCTGAATAATTTCACATCCTCAAAATACCTAGATTGTAAGAAATAAATCACGGGATTATCGACATATAGCATATATGTATGTATGTATACTGCATGGAGTATGATGATTTGTCTATTGATATTTCAATGGAGGTTTATCATCAAATATGGGACATACATAGTTTGCAGTTGTGATCTATTTAAAAAGAAATACTTTTTCGCAGTTAATTGAGCTGAAATCTAAAATCTGTCGTTTATTTGTAAAGTGCATAGTCCGGGCGACTTTCATGAAAAAAAAGTAGAAAAATACTTTGTGTCCCATTTTGACCGCATGTGGCTGTAAAATAATAAAACCAGTTCATTATATACATTATAAGGGGTATGTAGATCTCAAGGACCAATTTTTCTTTTTTTTTGTTTAAACTGTTTTTAGCGAGAGGGGAAAAAAATGTTTTGTAAGCTTTTTTAAAATAGAACAAAAAAGGTGTTTTATTATGTTAATAATTTTGTATATATTTTTTTTGTTTAGCGAACTCAAGACGTTGATAATAATTAAGATTGTTATTTTAAAGAAAAAATTTAAAAGCAGCGAATATGTAGAGACTATAGTTATAGCACATCCACGATTTCTCGTCAGATTAATTCGTATAATTTTGCTACTTCATAAGATCTTAAGGTAACTTGCACCCGCATTGACAAACAAACTATCGTTCTGATAGCCTAATGGTTAACAGAACGTGCTAAATTTTTTCTGATGAACATTCCACAGTTTCCTATATTTGATATATAAGAAATTCTATTCAAAGAAAAACACTCAATACTTAATAAAAAAATTATTTTTCAAAAATAAAAACACAAAAATTATTATGGTTGAGCTCATTTACAGCGGTTTTCACGAAAGAAATTTATATTTAAAAAAAAATTAATACTTGGTTTCTATATAATGTCTGGCGCCGAAAAAAAATGTTATTACTTAAATTGCTTCCTAAAACTGTTTATAGTTATATGCTTTAAATATGTACAGAGCAAAAAAAAAAATACCTAGATGTTGATCAGAGTGTCACAAATGGACATAGTGCTGGGGTAAAAATGAATAGAAATAGGAGTTAAGTTGACAAACAAACTATCGTTCTGACAACATAATAGTTAAGAGAACGTGTCAAAATGTGACAGATGAAGAAGTCTAACTCTTGAAATGAATCTATAAGAAAAGCTCTGGTGATTGTCTTTACGTTTTCCTTAATTTCTATTCAAATAAAAATTTGAATAATAAGTTTAAATTTTTAAAAAATTATAACAATAATAATTGTCATAAAAGCTGTTATTATTGACACCCTTGCGGTTATGAATTTTCAATCAAAAAAAATCGCATTTAAATATATAAGTACATATCTATAGCTTTTATGCTAAAACAGGGTGTAATGAGTAAATTTCTTCATAATTACTCTTGACGCAAGTCAGTAACCTTTTGTGTGCTTCTTTTTTTTTACTTCGTTAGAGCAATAACTTCCATAAAGGATAATGGGTTGTTTTTATTTGCACGTTTTACAAAGTTGTATACACAAGTAAATTGAACGACACAGCTCGTAACGATATCAATACACTCAAATAGAAAAATTAATTATATTCGGCGTTTGATTGACATTTTCCTTTTTTTTTTTGTAGCTGCGGTTTCTAAGTTATTCCTGGACTTTTCTCAAATAAACATCAATCAAATTGGCATTATTAGTTGTTGTGTAGCACGGGTTTGGTGTGAAGGAATAAGTAACTTGTCATTGTTTTTATTATTCCCTATCAGCACTTACGGTCAATTCCGAAATTCAATAAAATTGTTCGTTTCGAAACTTCTGACAAAAACACTCGTTAACTTCCGCTTTTTCAATTGAACACACAGACAACGCGTTTGACAGCGACAACATCAATGACGACAACAACCACATACAATGCTCGTACGACAAAGTCAATGTGCCACGACTTTTTCCCGATTTGGCGTAAACACTTTACGTGCTATGTACCGTACACGTTGAATTTACGTTAAGTACTGGAAATGCTGTTGGCCATGTAGCTGTTGATAAACTAAACAACAAACGCACGAAGTTTGACAGCAACAAGAACTCACATGCACATACACATATATGCAAAACAGTATACATACCAACACACGTGTATGCTGTCACCAAGCAGAAGGCAGCTTAAATCCACCAACATTGCCAACCAACCAAAGAATCAATCGTGGCATGCAGCAGCAATCCAACCGGTCAATGCAATCAAACATTAACCAGCAGCAAAACCAGAAATTGTTTAGCATTCTACATAAATGTTGTTGCAGGTGAGAACAACTTTGCAGCAACATACGTGGCAATCGAACCAGCAGTAAATGTTGCATTCAAGCAATGCCTTCATCCAACTTCTCTCTTTGTCCACCCTTAACATCATTATTATATTTAATTTGTTTGAAGTCGATGTTTTTACTCTGACCTGAGTTCGTTTTTGCTGTGAGAGAGTTTGTTGTGTGCGCTTACTAGATTGCTAACATTATTAATGCGCTGTTAAGTTTTACTGTTATTTAACATGCACTCTGGTATATATAAAAACTGATAACACTAGTCAACAAGAGAAATTACTTTGTAGTCTAACTATTTAATTTCGATGTATTATGGCCCCTAAGTACAAAAACAGCTAAAATTAAAAATTCTATGGATACGATCTTTTTTTTCTTATTCTAAAATCACGAATTTTCCCAGAGGTCTTTCCATTTATTTTATCATATCTTGGAAATTACTTATCTAAATTCGTTGAGAGAAACACCGGTGGATTCATCGCACAATTTTCTTCAAGTCTTGATGAGAAAACTTTTTTATATGATCGACGGTTGTGGAGTTATTCACATAAAAATGTAAAAAAAAAATTCGAACATTTTTTTATTTTTCAAAGATTCATAAAAAATTGAAGGTTCTAAAAACTTACCATTTTTATTTCACGGTCTTAAAACTGTAAACATTATAAATAATTGAAACCTTATTTCGTGAAAATACATGAATAAATGTTGGTTTTATTGACAATAAAGTGAAAATACCCAATTTAGCGAAAATTTTGCATATCAAGCCTATTATTGTTTTTGACAAACAAATTATTTAGGTATGACATTTTGCGCAACTTTGTCTTTTTAAAGCTTACTACGGGCATCGCCAGAAATGAGAAAACTCCATAATGACACTCAAGAAATTTTTCCCCGTCAATTTTTCTTAAGGCAAAACGCAGATCATAAGAAAAAATGCCTCATACTGTATGGAAAATTTAAGTTGCCAACGCGGGTTTTCGTAAGAAAGAAGTATGGTCATATATATTTGTTATCAAATATATACAACTTTTCCTTAAGGCATTTATTGCGATGTTCTTAGAATGCTCAAATCATAAAAAGAAAAAAATCAAAATATCACTCCAGCCTGCACAGGCCATTTCCCATAGCATATGAAGTTTTTTGAAAACCACTTTTTTTCAAAACCTTTCGCAGGTAGTGGTTAAAAAATTTACAGACTCATTAGATGCCTGGCCTGTATAGTATATTGTCGCCGATTGTGACAAACTTAACAAAAAAAAAGATACATACTTTTGAAAATCGAAGGGGCCTGCGACTATTTAAAGTAATTCCTTTAGTTCATTCAATGTTATTTAACTAGCATTCCTGATCGCGAAAAGTCAAGTTGTCAACAGCAAAAAACTATTAATTGGTCATTGAATTTAAAAAAAAATGAATAATAACAGTACAAAATTTGTCTGCAAAAATGACCCGAATATATTTTGTTATGTATGTGGTCTTTACACTACAGCAAAAGGGCGGATAAATTTCACTATTTCACTACAAAATTCATATAAGGATTATTTTAAAATAGATGTTGAGAGTTTGAGCCAATATTGGACGCCAAATTCAATTTGTGATATATATTTTAAAGAAATGGAAATCCTACCCTTAGTAAGTAACAACTACATTTACTAATTAAAATATTTAATTTTTAAATATTTCAAGTACTAAATTTTGTACAATTTCTTTAATAAAGGTGTCTTAAATAGCTAAATAAACAAAAATATTAAAAATACGTATTTTCCCTTCATTCACTTAATTGTTTATAATATTACCGTTTATCCATGGATTTTCATGAAATAAAGCTTGCCTTATTTGGAATGTGCACAGTTTTACGAGCATCTAATAAAAGTTGTAAGTTTTGTCTCTTTAAATTTTTTACGAATTAAAAAAGAAAAAAAATGGAAATTTTTAATACAAAAAATCGATTTTTTTTATAATGCGATGCAAATAACTCTGAAACCAATAAGTATTTAAAAAAATGGTATTTAAACAATTTTAAGATAATTTCATTTGCTATTATATGCTGTTTTCTCCAAGAAAATTGGACAACCCGTTCCACAGATATGATAAAATCAATGGATCTCCCTTTTCAAAAAAGGGAATTTTAGAAAAGAAAAAAAAAACAAAAACGTATCCATAGCATTTTAAATTTCGACCATTTTTATAATTAGGGGACTATAGCAAATAAAAAAAAAATAGTGGTGATCCAGGGTAATGCAAAAAGATTAATTTTGTAGAGCAGTGTAATGTCAAACAAAAATTAACAAAAAAAAATTTTTTTTTAATTATGTATACAAAAAAATATTGGAAAGGAATTTTAAAAAACTCAATATTATTTTGATATCAAGCTTTTTGCTGCAGCGAAAGCAAAATCTTTTTGATATTTAATAAAATTAAAAATGTTTCTTTTTTGTTATACACACAACTTTCACGATAATATTTTTCTAAACAAAATCAAAATTTTATTTTGATTTTTGATAAAAATAACGTTATTATGCAGGCCTGATATAAACGCGTTATTCTTGTATATTTGTACCTACTCTTGTATATTTGTATCAAACAGCTTAACCGATTTCCATTAACCACTGAGGAGGCTGTTATGGGATTGCCACCTTTCCGAATTTCTTTGTAATGAAGTTAAACATGCCAATTGCCACCTAATCGCATTGTACACATATATATTTTAGCAAATCTGCTATTATCTCGAAAACGATTTGACAAGTTCGGATTAGCTAAAAATATGAAATTTAAAATCATGTGAGATAAGCCAATGTGGGTATCAAACAAAAGTTATTTTATGTAGTATTTCAATAAAAATATTTCTAGGTAGGTCTACCACCTATTATTTGGATCTTTCAATGTAAAATCGTCAGATAGTTGGAATGGACCTCTTCCGACCTCCATTTATTTTGTTGAGAAGTTCCCTTTTATCAAAAGAATTACAAATTTTGTTTTCAAGTTGCAATTTCTAAATTTAGTTTTTTTGTTGTCCTTTTTTGTTTTGTAATTTTTCAATATTTCGGAGACTACTTTATTGAAGAAAAAACTTTGGCGGTTTCAAGCGGAGTACTTAGAGGCATATAAAAATTTTAAAACAAATTGTTTAGTTTCTAATATTAACAAATCTTCATTATTCAAACTCGTAAAAATACAAGTTCGACATTAAATTTTGAGCTCAAAGTCTTTTTGTATCTTATTTTAGCGGGCTGAGCGCTGTGATATTCGCAATGCCTTTAATTATTCTAGCACTGTTCAGTCTTAGTATTCAAATTTAGATGTCGCGAGGCATGTGAATGTCACAGTCACACTAGCGTTGCAGTACAAATTGATTTTTTTGTGCATTTACAATCGTTTATTTTAAAGAATTCATTTTTATAAAATACGCTTAAACAAAAGCACTCCGCTAATTAAAACATGGTTTCGCATGTAGAGCTAACCCCCCCCCTTTAAAACGATACCTTATTTATTAATATTGGTTCCAAATGAGAGCAGAAAATTAGGAACTAACACAAAAAGACCTTACAGAAATAATATATATAAAACATAAACCCATGGTTACAGGATCATGCCGGGATAACTTAACAAGCTATTAAATTTTGAACATAGATAGGGTGGCTGCCACGCCTATGTTCGAGGGGTTAGTCACCTTTAGTAAAAAATCGTTAAAACAAACATTCTTAGCAACTAAACATTCTACCGAAATCCGCAAAAAAAGTTAATTTTTGCAAACAGCATTTTTTTGCCCCATACAAAATGCATCTCAAAAACTTACTCGTTTGCATGTTTTTTTGTAATAATGCACAGGGAAAACGGTATTATAGCGGGAAAACTATAGCATTTACAAGAAAAACTGTAAATACACTTTCGATGCAGAATCACCTCACCAGCAAACTGTGGAAGAAAAATTTTTGACAGATGTTACAATTACAGAAATATTTAAAACAAAAACAAAAAAATGCAATTTAAATGGCTGCAGATTGGATTATTTTTTTAACCTTTCATGTCCACTAGTAGGAGATTAGATAAACCAAAAAGAACTATGGTCCGCGCCACTTCCGAATTAAATCCCTGTCGCCTGGACTATGTTGGGAGTAAAGATTTTACATTTTCATTAAGTCTTTTAACAAAACACGTACCCCAGTTTGAAGTGCTGTGGTTTTCGGATCTACGAGTGAAGTTCTGAACATATTTTTCTCGCTAATTCGTAAGGAACTTCGCTGTATCGACTCATCTCTTTCTTATTTAAACGAAGAACGGCTCTCCCACTCGCCAAAATCATAAACTCTTGTTAACCCTAGTGATCCTACTCAGGAGATGAGATCAACATAACCAATTATTTTACTCCCAACGACCGTCGATAAGTCTACAACGTTTTAATTGAATTTTGAACGATCGAAGTGGGCAAGCGGCATCTAGCTACTGCCATTACATTTCCAATTATTGTGGAGTCGATCGCCCGAAACTAGTTTAAAACATTTCATTAATTCTGGCCGTTTTAAGTATGAAGCACCAAACCACGCAAACCCGATTGCACAATCGGGAATATCTTCTAAAGGCTAATTTATTTCCGAGATGTTCGGGGATGCCATTCCCAATGAAGTCAGACTTATATAAATAAGTCTTATCCAGGAGTTTGATTTTCAGGAACATCTGGTCGTTGGCAAATTTACTAATTCTAAATATGCACTGATAAGATCCAGGTCCTCGGCGACGAGCACGCTTCAAGAGGTGCTCTAGAGCCCTTGTTTTACTTTCACGAAAGTAAGAAAAACTGCCTTGTTCTTTAGTAATATTAGTACTGTTTGAAACTTTTGGAAAATTTGTATAACCGACCTTCACCAATCTCTTCACGAGCATAAGATACTTGATGTCATAAGCATTATTATTTTAGCTTCAGCATAGCAGCCACTCAGCCAACTGCTAACGCAACGTAAGTAGAAATCAATGAACAAGGCTTACACGTTCAAATCCGCAAACATTTACATACTACGAGTATTTGGTATGTAAGCAAAAGCATCCCCACATATGAACGTACAGCAAAAACATATTTATATTCTTATATTGGAAAAAAACAACGCGAAAGGAAAACGAATTTCCGACCTACGACAACGGATGCGACTTGTGCAGGCACACACAGCAATGCAAACATACCAACACGTTCAAGAGGCAAATGAACCCTGTAGGGAACTCGGTAACTAGTGAGTCAAAGTTACTGCCCCAAATCATTTAAATATATAGTACATATATGTAGCTGTGTGCGGTCGTTTAATTCGTCATTGTATTAACATGAATATTTTGTCTATTTAAACCTTTTTTGGAATTTATAAAGTGGAAAATTTTATTTATTTAATTTGTGAATTGGAATGAAATAATCAATTCGGCGCTGGAATAATTAAACAGTGTAAAATGAAAAGTATTGTTTTGAGAAAAATGAGTTTAAAGTTTCTACAAACTCATCGATCGACTTTAAACTTCGATTACGAGCGTCTCATTCACATTTCGAATGCATAATACTTTTAATATAGTCCTTATCTGTTAATCCGCAGAATCTTATTTATCATTTTTGTTTAGAAATACCAGTTAAGTGAATTTGTCTGAAATTATCTGCATATACACTATTTTGTGTTTGCACATTTTTCTATGAAATCGTTATACACCATTTCATTTCTCATAATACACTGTTTTGTAACTTCAATTTCAAATTTTATTTGCATTTTCGGAAAAATAGATTAGTGTATGTCGATTTTACACTACTTTCTTATTCACAATCTGAAGCTGCCTGTAAAAGGTGTCAGAAATATAATAATGTAAATAACTTTACAATCTTTTTATATTACAAGTTTTTCACAAAGATTTTCTTAATAATCGTGTGAGTGAACCCTACACTATTTTTATAAATTTGTTGTACTTACACTATTATTATACCATTTTTTTTTTGCGAATAAATTTGTGAGATAATAAGATATCTGGGAAAACTGAAGATGTTTATAATAGATTAGGGGGCTGTTTATCCAATGGTGCAATTATCGAATAATAGTGTATGTAGCACTTACCATGACAGGCTTCTCAGCAAAAATTCGTCTCCTTTGTAAAGGGTGTTTTTTTAGGGGTATAGAACTTTGAATTGAAATAAAACACAAGAAAATCGTTTTAAGGTCCATCAATTTAGCTTTATTGGAAGGATAATTTTATGCCATTAATGTTTAAATATGATTTCGGGCATGTGGCCGCCGCGGCTGGCTCGAATAAAGCCAATTCTACAGGTCCAATTTTCAACCACTTTTTCGAGCATATGGGGCCGTATGTCGGCAATAACGCCACGAATGTTGGCTTCCAATTCCCCTAACGTTTCTGGTTTGTTGGTGTAGACGAGCGACTTCACATATCCCCAAAGAAAATAATCCAATGGTGTCAAATCACACGACCTTGGTGGCCAATTGACAGGTCCATTCCGCGAAATTATGCGCTCATCGAATGTTTCCTTCAATAAATCGATTGTGACGTGCGCTGTGTGGCATGTAGCGCCGTCTTGTTGGAACCACAACTCATCCACATTCATGCCATCCAATTGGCTCTATACCGGTCTCCATTAACGGTAGCTGCCTCTCCAGCATTATTGCGGAAGAAGTATGGCCCAATGACTCCACCAGCCCATAGAGCACACCAAACAGTCAGTTTTTGTGGATGTAATGGCGTTTCAAGGGTCTCATGTGGATTCTCTTCACTCCAAATGAGGCAATTTTGCTTGTTGACGTAGCCATTCAACCAAAAATGAGCCTCATCACTGAACAAAATTTTGCGATGAAAATCAGCATCGAAATCAATCTCATTTTCGGCCCATACACCAAAATCACGACGCATTGCATGGTCTCGCGGCTTTAATTCTTGCACAAGCTGGATCTTGTAAGGTCGCAAGCCAAGATCTTTGCGCAAAATCTTCCATAAAGTTGATGGACAAAGCTCCAATTGCTGTGCACGGTGGCGAATCGATTCATTCGGGTCCTCTTCAACACTTTGCTCTACAGCGGCAATTGTTTCTTCGGTGCGCACTGTTCGACGTCTCTGCGGATGCGTATTATCACATAGAGTAAACGTAGTGCGAAAACGATCCATGGTTAACCGAATTAATTGCTCAGATGGACGATTATGTCGACCATAAAATGGACGGAGCTCACGGTAAACTTCGCGAACTGAACCATTATTTTCGAAATAAATTTGCACGATTTGCAAGCGTTGTTCTTTTGTCAACCTGTTCATGATGAAATGGCAAACCAAACTGAACATAAATGACATTAGAGTTGCCAGATTTGACCACAAAATGCAAGTTTTATCTCTATTCGAAAAACAAACCTATAAAAAACACACCCTGTAGATGCCGTTCGGAGTCGGCAAAAAACTGTAGGTCCCACCAATTTGTAGGGAAAAATTCAAATCGGCACACCACAAATTGGAAGAGAAGCTTGGCGCAAAAATCTCTTAGGAGGTTTATGATGATATACCTGTTGTACATCGCGTTGTATATCGCGCCATAGAGAGAGAGAGAGCACTTACCCTGTTCCTTTATTCCAGCGACGATTTAATACTTTTACAGCGCTATTTACTAAATGCTTGCTATATAAAAAACATTTGTCGCATATATTACATTTTTTTAACTGTCAATTCAATTGTTTATTGGTTTTTTGTTTATTTTTTACTATACTCAGGGTCAGCTAATTAAGTGAGCATATCCAGTGACTACCAAACTGTTCTCAGTTATCAGTAGCAGTTTCCAGTGGCTTCACATTTTGTTTCAACTCTCGTCATCAGTAGTAATTATCCAAGTGCCAAACAAACGCACTAAGGGAGTCCAGTTTTACCATTGTTGTGTTCCACGGCTCTTACTGAATTCATAAAAAAATAACCAAGAAGATCGGACCAATACAACGCATAGCTCCCATTCAATCGATTATTCTGATAAATGGGGATTGGACTATAACTTTTCAATTTAATAGTGCTTAAAACTTATGTAACGTGTGCATTACTCCCATAAACTGGGTTCGGGCTATGTACCTTTAAATTAACACTGTAAAATTTTGCAGAGTTTGTGCTTACTGTAAGTAAGGATTGGACACTTAAACCCGTGATGCGTATTCATGACAGGTATAAAGCCTACAGCACAGCCAGCCCGCCCCCCCCCCCCCCCTGTTTATACAAAAATTGCAGTTGCAGTGGGTTACAGGTTTCTATGACTTGCTTTATTTTAGCTCACCAGGTGCGCTGGCAAAATACTCTGTTGAAGCATTAACTTGATCAAAAACGCTCATAGCGCCAGTGGGTCAATCAGTGGCAATGGTTAAGTCTTCTGCTTATCCACTTCCTCATAACCCTCGTTACCTTATATGTAATTATTAATAACAAACAAACAGGTAGAAGTTTTATATTGGAACAAGGCCTGTTAAATAATGGTTATTAACAGTTATGAATACCGCTTAAATTTATTTCATGTTTATTATCCAATTGATTAAAAGAAAAGACAAAAAATCGTGACATTTCACCACATTTCAAGTAATTCGTTCGTAACTTTTGACTATTTTTTCTTTTTTTGATTTTATTTACCAAAAACTTACCACTTTATTTTTTATAAGTGTAATTCAAACCTAGTTTCTGAAATTAACTGAAATCATGACCTACAGTGGTGAACATAAGTATTGGCACAGCGGTTTTCGGCAATTTTCACCAATTTTGGATTAAATAAAATTATTTTAACAAAAACTGTATAGAGGCATGTGTGAATGCCTATTACAAGAACTATAAACTTTGTTTTAAAAATATAAGCAAAATTCGCGAAAATTGCAAGAAATTTTAGCTAAATTTCAACTTTTTTCATAGAATTTTCAGAATTTTTTGGAGTATGAAGTTTTGTAGGCCATTAAATTTAGTATAATAATGTGTCAAGTTCGTAACACATTTTGCTGATTTTTGGCAATTTAAAAAAAAAAATATTTTTTTTATTTATTGTCGTTCAAAACTTCATACTCTAAAAAATTCTGAAAATTCTATTAAGAATTCGAAAATTTAGCTAAAATTTCTTGCAAATTTTGCTTATATTTTTAAAACAAATTTATCGTTACTGTAATAGACATTGATAAATGCTTTCATATAGTATTTGTAAAAATAATTTTATTAATGCCAAAATTTGTGAAAATCGCCGAAAACTGCGGTGCCAATACTTATGTTCACCACTGTATGTTTTCTCTAAAGCACTTAGCGACTTATAAATAAAATAACAAAATGAAACTTTTCTTAAAAATTCGAGCATTAACTGTGAACTTCTCGCTTGCATGATAGCAGCCAAAATTGTAAGTGCTTATAATTTTTTCTGCTTGTTATATATTTTTGTTGATTGCAATTCAAACAATGTTTTAGGTAAAAAGAAAAAACTTTCTAAAGCACCGAAATGGCGAGTAAGAACCGGTGAATGATTGTCAATTAGAAGTTCGTTGTTTCTTTCGATTAGTAATACTAATTCCCATCTAACAAATCTGTTAAACGCTATGCCCTGTAAAATATAAATATTTCTAGCGAGTTGTTTTGCCAAATTAGGGTCTGAATTCTTAAACAAATTAATAATAGGTAAAAGAGTTATCGGAAATAGGGTTTCGGAACTCACTAATTCTAACATGTATAATTTCCATCGCTCAAGACAACGCAATGTTGAATTCACCAGTTGATTACATGTAGAAGGGATTGACGACCGAGTAATATTGGTTCCGAAACAAATAAAAAAAAGATTGAATGCAGATCCAGAGATTTTTCCTACAGGGAACATACTTTGCAAAATCTACAATTATCTTCTACTCTATACATGTAAGAATGTATATTTATATGCCCGTTGTCGAATTTCGACTGGCAGTGAAAAAACAACAACCAATCATGTAGGCAACGTGCTGCTAGGCAAACAATGCACAAAACGAAGTGTTGATGCCGATTAACCCAATGAAAACAAAAGTGTGTTGAACCAAAAAAAAAAAATAAAGCAACAAAGTCAACAAGAAGGATGCCGAACGCAACGAAGCGCAATGAGGTGAACGATGGGGGTGTTGCGTTTTGATGATAATGATGTTGTTCGTTAGCTTCAATAGTTTGTTCCAGCAAATAATGTTGTTGTTGTTGATATTGTATATGCAATATAATAATGAAATTGTATAAATGTTATATGAACAACACCAAAAAACACATTATTAAATATCTTTGACCTGACACAATGCTCTAATTTCGATGTTTGTGCGATGTTTTATGGGTGGTCGTGCGCATGACCCAGTGCGGAGAAGCACACAAACATACAAAAAAAGGGTGAGAAATTCTGCTCTCTGCACGTGCTGCACTTTACACTGTATAGTTTACCGGGGTAATCTGGCAAAATCAGCTGTTTTTCTCTTTTTAAAGATGCTGGACACAGTGGTGGTACATTGTTCAGAAGCACAACTCGTATGAATGGAATGGTGAATCAAAGACGTTGAGTAGGATATTTTGGAGATCAGGCATTCCCATGACACCCTGTTATTATTGTAAACTCAAAACACTCCCAAAAGATTTCAGGAGTGTTACAGATAATAGCAGTCCTTTGCCCTAATTAATCCGGTACTAGCAAATTTTGGTACCAGCGGGAAATATTTGTTGGACCCCTTGAACCTTCGTGTTATGGATTTTAGTCGCCTCTTGCGACAGGTATACATACCACTCGAATATTCTAGCTCACCCGTTGGGGTTACCAGAACACCCTCGAACACATGTCTGTTTGGTTGTCCAAGTGAAATAGACTCCGTTACAAGGCAGCTTTAATTTGCGAATTACATCAATGTCCTGTGAGCAAACTAGCCCCACAAAATTTCTTTCCCACTGCTACACATTCGCGCACTATTTAACCAGTCCACTGTTCGAAATATTTCCATAGCTCCCACTTCTCTCTTGAGGGAATGGCGACCTTAAAACTAACAAGGAAGCAGTCATGGCCGTGTAGTATTCTCTTCGACCCGGGATGAAATCGAAGATCGCAAGGGTGCTGTAATATCCGTGCTTGATGAGCCTACAGCCCACATTATGAAGCCTGGATAGTAAATGTAGCAGTAACGTCGTGAAGAACATCACATAAAGTCAGTATACGCCATTTGGCGAGAAGTCAGCAGTAAAGGACCACCAAAGTCTTCCCAATCCTATATTTCATATCTGAACGTATCAAATAGTAGTATTGGTATTCTCTGAATAGAGAGAAGTTTAAAGAGAGATATCTCACTGCAAAAGGAACCTGTCACATTTGTGGGGGGGTAGGGATAGGGATAGGATAGGGATAGGGATAGGGATAGGGATAGGGATAGGGATAGGGATAGGGATAGGGATAGGGATAGGGATAGGCATAGGGATAGGGATAGGGATAGGGATAGGGATAGGGATAGGGATAGGGATAGGGATAGGGATAGGGATAGGGATAGGGATAGGGATAGGGATAGGGATAGGGATAGGGATAGGGATAGGGATAGGGATAGGGATAGGGATAGGGATAGGGATAGGGATAGGGATAGGGATAGGGATAGGGATAGGAATAGGGATAGGGTTTATTAGATCTATGCAGGTAAATTTCTGGACACGTAAAAGTCTGCCGGGACCTCTTGTTTTGAATCTACTTGAATAGCTCTCGTAATGGACAAACCACCCACCGTATCGCACCGTATTCTGCTTTATGCAGCCTCTCCATATCAATAGCACCCAGCAGAACTTTTTTAACACCCCTCGATGTCTATAATTGTGATGTAAGAAAGTTTTTTTAATAGTAGTCAGCCAAGCGCAGGAAGTCTACATAGAACTGTGAAGGTTAGCAACTTTTCGTACCAAAATTATTAACATCGATACCCAATTTTAGCACAGCGCAATAGCCTGTGAAACTTGAATTTTGAGGACATACAAAGAGGAGTAGATAAGTTGTCAGAGACCTGAGTGCTTCTTTTTAAGTCGTGCCTAGAAATAGTTAGGCAAAGGCACAGGAATGCCAACATCTGCGTTTATGGGGTCGAGCGTGTCATCTTTTAAGTTTTATCTCATTAAGAAGATCTCCTAAGCTTTGGCCTTAAGGTGCCAGTTTTTTCTTGCAGGACTTAAGACTTTCTTCTTCTTTAAATGGTCATCTAATCGCCAGCTTTATTTTGACAGATATCTCGCTAATCGTTTCTGCGCTGCGCCGTTCGGTCTCCACTTGCTCTTTCCATTCGATTGGTGGTCTGCCTTTTTTGTTTGCTTCCACCGGAAAGTGCCGATAAGAGTATCTTCTGGGCCGGAGAATCATCATTCATTAGCACAACATGTCCTGGCCAACTTAAAATTTCTTCGGTGCTCTTTCCAAAGAACCTTCGTCCAAGAGCCGCCTCATCAGATGTTGTCAGTATCCACGCTTCTACACCATATAAGAGGATGAGTGCGATTAGTGCTTATTGAGTGTTATTTTCCTTGGGCGAAAGTAAGTGCCTACTCAGCCCGAAGACTGAAGACTTATTTGCTAACATAAGATCATAAAACAATGTATTAAGAGGCTAGCTACTTAAAAAGCAAAGGACGATTGACAGTAAGTCGGATTGCCAATGTTTATTTATTTAATTTCTAATTGTGCGCTGCAACGACATTTGTTTATCTTACTCGTCCATATAGTATCTCGTCAAATTAATTTCAGTCGACTATGATCGAAGAAGCATCCATTTCTACGTATGTCATTGAAACTTCAGGTCTTTCCATCGCATATAAATGTTTGTTCATCTCCATGAACAGGCAACAGGATACTTAGATAACATAAAGCACGCAACAAAGCGACCTGCAGTATCGCCGTCATTAACACACCCATCCAAATCTCGCTTCTTGCTTGTAAATAGAAATGACGAATTACTGGTTTTGATGAAAGAACGTGTGCTACCATTGTTTACCTTTTTCTGGCGTGCACTACACTTCTGTCCGCACGCAGACTTGATATAGTGCGCTAAAACTCAGTAGAAATTAGATACCGTGTAGGGTAAATCTCTATTGATGAACTGGTGCGGTTCTAGTGCAATCAGAGCTACTACTAGTTCCTCGTATGTCTCTTTTAAATGCAGTCATTTGGCGGATTGAAATTCTACATATCGATTCCATAATGATTTTACTACTGAGTTGCAACTTTTTTTCGGTTGTTCTTCTTGTTGTTACCAGTGCTTCGCTCTGCCTAATAGGAACTATCACACGGATAATCGTCATCAAGCTCTTCTAACGGGAGTCCAAGGAAACAAGCAGTTTCAACAGCTTTGGACCAGAGTGATTTTGTTGTTAGAAAAGTAGGTGGAATAGAACCAGTAAATAGAGGTTTAGTATCTTGAGGAGACATACCAAACTCAGGGTTAAGTATTTGATATGGTAGGGCTGAGTTTGGATAAGTAAAAGTTTAACCTATTACAATATCTAGAAGAAAGTTGGGCTAACATCACTCTAGCCTCTCTCGGAAGCACGCACTCTTTTTCAGCTATTTCGGGTGGTTGGATATCAATTACGGGGTTCACAGGCCGAGATCTAAATGATCTGCCTTTCGAATCGGTGTGCAGGTCATTTAAATTCCGCCTATGGTTACGCACATCAAATGGAAAGGTAATGTTTTGCCCCATCTCATCATAGTACTTAAGGAGATGCGCCCTTTCGCCTTTATTAGGCGGAAGTTCAGTTGTGGTTGTTGTTGCAACGAGAAAACACTCTCCGACAGGACTGAATCCGGTACTCCCTTGCGGTACTGCCCGACTGTCGTGGTAGCGATTTGGCATGACCAGTGAAATCTTCTAGGTCATTTAACCCCTCCATCCCTAAGGAAGAATAAGATGGGTAATGAGAGATGAGAGCCATCATATCCGTAGATCAACCATCAAGTTGCACTTCATTACCTTGGTGCATATTAGTCGCCTCTTACGACCGGCATGCCTGCCTCGGGCATATTCAAAACCCCTAACCCGCAGGGGAGCTTCAGTAAAAACTGCCTGCTCAAAAGTTCCGCGTACTCTCGAACATTGAGCATTTCAGTCTCTTGACTGTAGCGGTGCGCCATCTACATAGACTTTTAACTCCGTCGTCGTCAAATCAGATTTCCCTCGGTGAAAAAGATCGAAAGGACGTGAAGATAACTATTGATTCTTTTGCAGAGTACGTCTATAGAGGGACCATTTCGCGATGCCATACTAGCATTGCCGTCAGCGTAGGAGTTTATATAGACCCCGTCTGGCGGAAGGGGAAGCCTCGATACATAGAAATTAAATAGAATGATGGAAGTTAGGATATCACCCTGTGGCACCCGGTCTCTAATCCTTCATGATTTTGATCTTTTTGAACTTTTGTCTCTAAATGCTACTAACGCCTGCCGACCGTTAAGGTAGTTAGCGGTCCACATTTTAAGGCTGGCAGGGAGCGATAACTCTTCTAGATTTTTCATAACTCCAGACCAGTCAACTTGTATTGTCTTCGCGTCCTTAGATATCTGCTAAGTTTCCATGCTCTACTTCGACTAGAAGTTACTTAAAATTCTATCAGAATATTCCCAATTTCAAACGGATCCGTGCGCCATTTATTAAAAAAATTTTCGATTAAATACCGTAGAAATACACTACCGGGTTTTGAAATATGACTATAGTTTGAAATCTCTAGCTCACCGGGAAGTTTACCATAAATCCAAAGCAAGATTTCCCCCCTATTTCGATTAGCGCGCCACCTAGCGGAATACCTTTCTGAACCAATTGTATTGTCATCGTGTCCAGAAACTTTTGTCAAATTTCCAGTCCGTAGGTCACAGCGAAGTTAGTTAAACATTGATCACAGGAATTCCAACAAAAACGATCTCGATCCTTTCGCCACCTAGCGTTTTTTTTTTCATTTGCTTTGCATTGAACTCTCTTGAAAGTTTCAAGAGTCCTTGTGATGAGTGCGCAACTGCCTATTGAACTAGTGAAAATCTAGTTACAATGGGATTACTTTTTATTTGGCTCTCTAGACTGAGTTCTTAAAAAAGAAAATTGTTTCACGGGTTCTCCGCGATGAGTAAATTTTAGTTTCTGAAGCTTGTAGGTATTGAAAGTAAACTTGTCCGACTGTACCCGTAGGGGAACAAAGTTAATCTGTTAAACACTACAGAGTCTATTAAATTTCGACCATGAAGAAATAGATGCTAGATCTTCGTTTATTCTGAAAACGGGATCCTCAGAAAGTCTTAATGGTGCAGAGAGGTATATTTGTGCATCATCAGCGTATAGGTGTAAATGCACATTTTTACAGCAGCGTTCAAGGTCATTAATATACATATAAAGAAAATGAGACAGGACCAAGAATTGAACCTTGCGGTACCGCAAATGTTATAGGCTACAATCGGGAGCAGGTTTCATTTGAAACGACCCGTTGCTACCTATTCATCAGATAACTTTCCAATAATTTTACAGCATTGCGGCTAAATTCGAAATACGCCAGTAGCTTTTGAAGAAGAATTTTGTGGCAAACTGTATCAAATGCTTTTGAAAAATCTAAAAGCGTAAGTATAGATAGATCACCCCTATCAAAGTATGGTCGTATGTCATTTATTATCTTGAGCATGGCAGTAGTACAACTGTCTCCAGCATGGTATCCAGATTGATTTTGCGAAATGAGACACTTGTCAGTCAAAAACTTAATCATTTGGTTTAGTAGTAGTTTTTCAAAAACCTTTGATAAGGAAGGCAGGACACTTATGGCTCGAAAATCTGCGGACGACACCGGTTTATTGATTTTGGCAATAGGCGTCATATTTGTAACTTTCCATGCATCAGGAAATTGCAGCAAAGTCAATTCAAAATTTAGAGTGTGATATACATGAAAGGGACCAATTAGTCTCTTCATAGGACATGCTTAACCAAAAGGGATCACTTCAACTCATACAAAGAGATCAAAACTGGCCTTGGTCGCATGCTCCTTTGCGACCTATCCCGGATTCATCCTGCACTAATCGCTTTTTCTGCTGGAGCTACCCTGTAAAAAACGTTGGAGCATCAGAGTACTCCAACACTTATCCTCATTCATATAAAAAAGGTGGTCCAATTTACATAGGGATGTCCGGTGATTGGATCACCTAATCCTATTCGGAGTACCATTTACTTTGCTTCTGAATAGTCTATAGAGTAATCCCATGGGAGTATTTTGAGAGTACTCTCACGTAGGTGGTCTATAGAGTATAGAGTAAGAAACGGAGTACTCCGAGATGGATTAGGTGATCCAATCACCGGACATTGCCATGTAAATTGGACCACCTTTTTTATATGAATGAGGATATGTGTTGGATTACTCTGATACTCCTTTAGGAGTATTCTATGGAGTATGAAACGGAGTATTTCCGTTTTTTGCAGGGTACTACCAACATTTATCTACGCACACTTATGTACATTTGTCTATGGACCTTCAAGCTATGGTTGTTATTGACATGAAAAGTAACATTGGAACAGTTATTGCGATTTCAAACGTGATCAGTGCGGTCATATTTCAATAGCATCAACGAATTGCATACCCATACATGCATATAAACACACAAGTGAACCCAACAGAGCTGGTGATATTTCATATTGCATGTTAACCTTTAAATTTATACTAGGGATGCTACGAAGTTTGGACGTCGAGTCCATGAATGCTACATTTTGTTACGCTTAACTTTGCCGGACTGCCCTATCCCGAACCCAAAGATGTGTACACAGCAAAACCGAAAACTTAGAACTAAATTTTTTTGAAGGGCTAAGGTTGAACCCCGACACGTTATTGAAAATTGTGCAATTAGCAAGCCATACAAATGGTTAAAACTTGAAAATTTCCAATTCCAAGTGAAATGTCCAGCAGGTTGGTTAGGGAGTTCAGACGTGAGACTCTTAAATCACTTTTTTCCCCATTCTAAAAAATAATATCAGTATAATTTTCAAAAAAATATTTACTGTGTTTCTTGTTTAATTTAACTCCCGCTTTTGGTTTCCATCAACGATTATGAGATGCGAAACTCTCTCCCGCTCTCTCATTTCGCTGTTTGGAATTTGCTCGATTGTGTGTTGTTACTTGGCAATAATGTTGTGTAGTTCGCGAACGAACTAGTTCAATTGAACGAATCAGCTCACTGAACGAACGAACTACTTCGTTCAAATGCTTTCAACCTCGTTCAGTGAATGTGGTAGATCAAGTTCGCCTGTAAAATTGCTTTAGCAACCAAACTCAATATTGGGTTGAAAAAAGTTGTACACAATCACATGTGTATTGATAGGATACGATGTTTTGCGTTGTTCTTCTTATTAGTTAAGACTAGATTCATTGGCCATATCAAATTCTTTGATTTAACGATCGAACAACTGAACGAAGTGAGCGACCTAGTTCAGTTTTGAAAAAAGAACTAATTCGTTCGATCATTCGATTAAACGAAACCGCCCAACTCTACTTGGCAGCTCTACCTAATCGAGCAAAATCTGACATGAGATACATAAAAAATGAGAAGCCAGAAAGCAGAAACTTTAAAGGCGGTAATAATATACATAACTAATAGGTGTTTAAAATATGGAGACGTAAATTAATGTACCGTGGGGTGTTGGTGGAGAGCGTCGTAAGAAGCGACTAATATGCACAAAGGTGATGACGTGCAACTCGATGGTTGATCTACGGATATGATGCCTCTCACCTCTCATTACCCATCTCACCTTCCTTACGGAAGGAGGGGTGACATGACCTAGAAGGTTCCACTGGTCATACCAAATCGCTTTCACGACAGTCGGGCAGTACCGCATGGGAGGGGTGACATGACCTAGAAGGTTCCACTGGTCATACCAAATCGCTAGCACGACAGTCGGGCAGTACCGCATGGGAGTACCGGAGCGTACCGGATTCATATCCGGCCAAGGACTGTCAGTTCGACAGCAACCCCCAAAAGCTTCGGGGAATGTTTTTGTCGTTACAACAACAACAACAGCGTTTTTATAAACTCCGTATCAAGCACGACAATAAAATATAACTGAATCCTATTAGAATTGTGTATTACTTTTGATAGAAAATTTAATAATTTCTTCAAACTAAAATATCAATCCGTTAGAATATCTCCAAACTTTGGAAGATTTAAGTTTGGAAGCTTAAGTTTAAAGAATTTGGTAAAAAGAAGCACATTTTGATTACAGATATTTTCACTAACAAGTGGAAGTTTCGATAAACGTAAAATATAGTACGATTAAAGAAGAATATGTAAAATGGTGCGATTAAAGAAATAGATGCCGAAAATATATGTAGAAGAGGCTATGTTTTTTTACGCATTTTAGTGGTTAACAAGGTTTAAAACGCCTTCAAGATATCTTTTTGAATTATTAAAAAATATTAATTTAAATTTATAATAATTTTTATTGGAAATTATATTATTTGCTGAAGTTTTGAATTTCCATTTTGTATTTTATTAAGAAATGTGCATCATTAAGGATTTAATCTTATTTCAACAACATCTTAGAAATTCTAACTTTACATTATAAATTACTTATTATTTTATTTATTTTATGTTAAATACATCTTGTCTTATTTTATACGTTACGCGCATCCATTAAAAAATTAATTCGATAGCGCCTTCTGCATACCTCTTGGTTCCGTGGTAGTTCCTTGATACCCAAAAATCGAATCAAAATGCCCATATTTTGTTTTCACCATTCTGGCACTGGCGGCCGCCGTGGTGTGAAGGTAGTGTTGCCGGCCTACCACACCGAAGGTTCATGGTTCGAGCCCTGGTACAGGTAACATCAAAAGTGATTTGAAAAAAGTTTTTCAAAACGGGGTCGCCCCTCGGCAGTGGTTTGGCAAACTCTCCGAGTGTATTTCTGCCATGACAGGCTTCTCAGCAAAAAAATTCGTCTCCTTTGTAGATGCCGTTCGGAGTCGGCAAAAAACTGTAGGTCCCACCAATTTGTAGGGAAAATTCAAATCGGCACACCACAAATTGGAAGAGAAGCTTGGCGCAAAAATCTCTTAGGAGGTTTATGATGAAATACCTGTTGTATATCGCGCCATAGAGATAGAGATTCTGGCACTATTGCAAAATGTTATACAAAAGTACCACTTTTAGAGCGCTCTCAGAGAGCGCAAAGTTTGGCAGCTATTAATCTTTGGTTTGCATTCTCATATAATTAATTTGAGAACTCCGATTTCAAATCCAGTTCTGGGAAGCTCACTTTCGTAACATCCCTAATTTGTTTACTACACCCAAATTCAGAAATACAAATACATGTATTCACGCACACACCCATATAAACACAATTACTTGGTTGCATATTTTTCCCCCGTAACTGGCCTACTCACTTTTCAGCTTTTATTTATTGTTTACTTTTGTAAATGTATTTATGTGTGTATTGATCCTTGGGGCACTTATAATTTAACTTTTTCGCTTGCTGCATCCGTTTATTTACTTCCAATTGTTGGTATTTTATAGCTTTCATTTTTTTGGTTGATATTTTTGTATCATCCCCTCAACCCATTTGATTTTCAGATTTGCAACTGCATTTGCCATTTCACATTCAATCACTCTTGTTGACTTCCGGTGCACAGTGATTTGCAAATTCAGTTAAAATGTTTCAGAGGTTTCACTTCAGGTTTGTTTTATTACATTTTGGCATTTGTTTTATATTTATTTTTAACAAAGATCCTGCGGCTACGTTGGTGCTGAGTGGAAAGTTTTGAATGAAACCAAAACAATGCATCTCAGCTTTACCACTTAGTTTTGTTGATTTTTATACTCGGCTGGGCATAGCTCACAGAGTTTATTAATGTTGTTCTCCTAACGGTACAATGTAACGGCATAAACGGTTCGAGATGCATATACTCGTATTGCGACTTATGCCCTAAGTCAAAGTGTGCTGTCTTGACTTGTGAGATATCCTATTGAAATTTAGTTTGCGTATGGTGCAAATTGAGCTGATAGTATAATTACGGAACTGAAGCTGTACTGAAAAGGTAAGTTAGGTAAAATCTTTTATGCTTTATTGAGGAGAATGACTATGCAGTAATTAGATGGGTTTTCGGGATCGCCATTCTAATTGACTGGGCAGAGCCACTTTTAGCTTCATTATTATACGCCCATAGTCTTAATTAGTGTTTAAGATTTAACTTACCATCTCTTAAGCCGGAGCATTGTATTCTCTACTAGTAAACCCGGCCTGCTTCGCTGTGTCTCAGAACTAATAATAGACTGAGTCTGATTTTAATCATTACATCCCATACCAGATGACTTATGGAACTTAATTACTCATTATTTCGTTTGATACCCATATTGTACTAAACACATTTTGGGTCACCTTGATCCACATATCGGTCGATATCTCTGAAAGTGGTTGAGCTATCGGAACATGGGATATCTTTTATTTTAACCGTCAAATAATGAAAGGGTAAAAGTTCCATACAAATACACTTAGGAGTTTTTGAGTGATGATTGACCAAACCTACAAGCAAACCGACAAAAATTCTTAAAAACTGTTGATTTGGTTGCTACTTGCTTTATAATTATCCCTCATATCGATTTTTCTCAAATATCTGCAATGTACAGACATCGACCTGTTACAATTATATTATATGTAGAGATAGTATTCTCTATCTTTATATTACTAAAATCTTCTGTGTGCTTTCACTAAACTCCTAAACACCTGGACTAGTATAAATAAGATGTTTGGTGTGTCCCCAATTAGGCTTGAGAATAGTTTAGAGGGAAGTGACCGTGGTACCTCCCATACAACTCAGATTTTTGTATTGCATATCTCGGAAAGTATTTATGGTAAAATATTGGAAATTGGTAAGCTGTTACATGACACGAATTTCTAACACCTCTATAAAAAAGGGCAGAACGGGAAAAGTGGGTGTGACACCTGTTGATATAATCTAAATTAATAATACTTTGCAACTATTTCTACGAGCTATGTAATATTTGGTGCAGATATCATTTGTATGAAGAAGAAGGGCTTCCCTGTAGGGTCCAGGCCCACTTTTTATATACTTTTGTAAGCATTGAGCAATTGTTATTCAGTACTAAATATCTATACATGAACTAAAGGAACAGCACATAACAACTACAGGGTGTTTTTTTTACAGGTTTGTTTTTTGAATAGAGATAAAACTAGAATTTTGTGGTCAAATCTGGCAACTCTAATGTGATTTATGTTCAGTTTGGTTTGCCATTTCATCATGAACAGGTTGACAAAAGAACAACGCTTGCAAATCGTGCAAATTTATTTCGAAAATAATGGTTCAGTTCGCGAAGTTTACCGTGAGCTCCGTCCATTTTATGGTCGACATAATCGTCCATCAGAGCAATTAATTCGGTTAACCATGGATCGTTTTCGCACTACGTTTACTCTATGTGATAATACGCATCCGCAGAGACGTCGAACAGTGCGCACCGAAGAAACAATTGCCGCTGTAGAGCAAAGTGTTGAAGAGGACCCGAATGAATCGATTCGCCACCGTGCACAGCAATTGGAGCTTTGTCCATCAACTTTATGGAAGATTTTGCGCAAAGATCTTGGCTTGCGACCTTACAAGATCCAGCTTGTGCAAGAATTAAAGCCGTGAGACCATGCAATGCGTCGTGATTTTGGTGTATGGGCCGAAAATGAGATTGATTTCGATGCTGATTTTCATCGCAAAATTTTGTTCAGTGATGAGGCTCATTTTTGGTTGAATGGCTACGTCAACAAGCAAAATTGCCGCATTTGGAGTGAAGAGAATCCACATGAGACCCTTGAAACGCCATTACATCCACAAAAACTGACTGTTTGGTGTGCTCTATGGGCTGGTGGAGTCATTGGGCCATACTTCTTCCGCAATAATGTTGGAGAGGCAGCTACCGTTAATGGAGACCGGTATAGAGCCATGATAACCGACTATTTTGTTCTCGAATTGGATGGCATGAATGTGGATGAGTTGTGGTTCCAACAAGACGGCGCTACATGCCACACAGCGCACGTCACAATCGATTTATTGAAGGAAACATTCGATGAGCGCATAATTTCGCGGAATGGACCTGTCAATTGGCCACCAAGGTCGTGTGATTTGACACCATTGGATTATTTTCTTTGGGGATATGTGAAGTCGCTCGTCTACACCAACAAACCAGAAACGTTAGGGGAATTGGAAGCCAACATTCGTGGCGTTATTGCCGACATACGGCCCCATATGCTCGAAAAAGTGGTTGAAAATTGGACCTGTAGAATTGGCTTTATTCGAGCCAGCCGCGGCTTCCACATGCCCGAAATCATATTTAAACATTAATGGCATAAAATTATCCTTCCAACAAAGCCAAATTGATGGACCTTAAAACGATTTTCTTGTGTTTTATTTCAATTCGAAGTTCTATACCCCTAAAAAAAACACCCTTTATAAAAACATATGTACAACCAAACACGAAGGCTTCAAAACGAAAATTCACACTGAGCAAACCGACTTGTCATAAACCAAAATATACAGAGTTCATTTGATTTTCTGTTTTCCCGACAGGGTGAATATTAGATGTATATTGGAATGATTTTTCGTCATCCCTTGTCAATTTTTGTTTTGTTACAAACCGCTTTCGGCGATCCGCAATATTCAGTGTATGTTTTCGAAAACATTTGTGACACAACAAAAATTGACAAGGGATGACGAAAAATCGTTCCAAAATATAGAGTTTATTATTTAAAAAAGATATGGTAGTAAGCTACTCTATATGAGCTCTGTCCAACTGTGTTCCTAAGGCTTACACTTTATTATATACTGCTCTGTTATACCCTAATTTATACTCCCCTACTTACTTGTATTGAAGTGAAGAAAGTTAATACATAAGAGCTATGCGTGATATATTAGACCGAATAGCAAAAATCTAAATTATATACAGCTGTGTTCAATATAATAGTAGTGAAATTAAAATAGATATCATTCGACGAAATAAGAAGAAGCTGTGATTTAAATAATTTTCATTTAAAATATAGCGAATTCCATAACATCCACATAAAAAGAAATTTCAAAGTTTACACAAAGTTCAGGAAAGTTAATTCAACTTTTAAAATTTTACATCCAGAATTTTAATAATATTGGGCAGAGTTTCTAGAAAATTTTTGAGTACCCAGTTTTATAGCTCATTCAATTCTAGAACAATAATTTCCAAGTTAGAAGTACGTCGAGATTTCCTCTGAATTTTCAAAATTTTTTTTGCCAAGGGTTATGGGTATTTTTTTTCATACAAAATGAATTTTTCTTCATCCTTGACGAAAAAAAAATTCTGAAAATGCAGGGAAATTTTTGAGAGTGTTCTAACCTTCACAATATAATACTAAAATTTATTGGCCTTAAATTATCTAGAAATTCTAAAAAAAAAACTTGAAGATTTTGATGGCCATATTTTACAGTTTAATTAGCTTTCCTGACACAATAACAGTTTTCATAAACAATAACAGTTTTCATATTATATTTGGCCTTGAGCTGATTTACTGTGATGGATACTTTAAAAAATGTACAGGGAGCAGAAAATAAAAATTTTGGGTACAGGCAGCTAGGAGAAGGAAAGGCAAAAAGAAAGCGAAGAGCAATCAGAATTGGGATAAAGCCAACATAAAGGTGTGCGGAGAGATAATGGGAAGTTATGGTAAGGAACTAATATACAGACAGACAAAAAAAATATAGAGAAAGGTGAGGAAGGGAAGGTGGGTGGGAAAAGAAAAACTAACTGAGGGACAAGCGAGATAGAGGGCCAAGTTTGGAAAGAAATGGAATGTTTGCACAGCAGCTAGAGAGAGTGAAAAGTGAATAACGGGAGCTACGGCAGATGCTGGTCTAGTTAAAAAAAAGTGTAAACAGAGCATTCTGCCTAGTTGCAATATTTCAAAGCTTCACCCTCAACCAGAGATGGTCTCCATTGTAGTCTAAGCTGACGACTGTACGACAACTAGCTTCGGGTAAGTGCCCCTCCATTGACGAACTCTGTACTAGGATAAGTTGTTATCTCCGATACATTTCCAGCTTCCTCAACGAGCGAAATCTGACCCCATTTCCGACCAAATCGACGGCGACGGAGTTAAAATTCCATGTAGATTGCGTAACGCTACTTACTGTCAAACACTCTAAAATCTTGAAGGCAACGTTTGACAATGGGCTCACCTTCGCTAATCATGCCATCGCAAAAGCCTCAGAGATACAGGGTCGCAACAAGATCTTCAAGTCACTTGCCGGCAGCACTTCGGTCAAAGATAAAGAAACTGTGCTTACTACATATAAGATTATCGGCCGACCGGTTATGGATATCGCTGAGCCTATATGGTAGCCCAGTCTTGCTGACACCTAGTGGGGAAAGTTGCAAGTCTACCCGCACACCTCAATCAAAACTGCAACTGGATGCCTTCTTATAACGGCTGAGTCTCACCACCCTAAAGACAATAAATTGCTCAATGTTCGAGAGCACGCTGAACTTTTGAGCAGCCAGTTTTTACTGAACTGCCATAAACTCAGTCATTCAAACCAAAATCTATCGGATGAAGCTCCGCCTAATAGATACATAAGGAAACATCTTTGTCAGTAATATGATGACATGCGGCACATTTCCTTGCCGTTAGATCTACGTAACCATAGGCAGGCTCCAAATTAGCTCCACACCCAGTCGGTAGATATATCCCTCAGATCTCGGCCAGTGAACCACGTAATTGATACCGAACCACTTGAAAAAACTGAAATTGAGCGCGTCCTTCCTATGGAGACTAGAGTCATGCTAACACAATTTCGTTCTGGATATTGTTATAGGTTAAACTGTTACTTATCTAGACTCGACCACACCATACCAAATACTTGACCTCGAATTTGTTATGTCTCTCATGACTTTAAGGATCTATCTGCCTGTTCAATTGATCCTATTCTTCCAACGCTAATATCACCCTGGTCCAACTCGGTTTATACTTCTCGTTTACTTGGACTTCCGTGAGAAGAGCTTGATGGCGATTCTCAGAGTGGTCGTGCCGATTAGGCAGGGCGAACCACGGTTAACAACAACAAAAACATCAGCATATGAGCAGTCTATTCTTCTGTTAAAATAAGAAAAGTTTATGCAATCTGACAGGAGTGTGTATACAACAACAAATTCCACGTGCTACCACCTAGTATAAATTCTCTTATTCTATCTATATCTTTCTTATTCCAATTTTCCTCCAAGCAAGGAAAAAACTCTTAGGCTGTTAGCAAAAACTAAAAAACTTGAAATCCAATTTTATTGATTCCAGAATAACTATTTTGCCGTTCCTCGGCTTATATAATTACAAAATTTTCTACAAAATAAAAATTATCCCAAACTGCTTTAAACCCACTTAATCTTTGTCACATATTTTAACTTGTTCTAAAGCTTTCAAAATAGCCCTGGGCAGTGATAAAACCGACGTCACTAAAATATTTGCCTTTTATGTTAGTACGGAACTATGTCACTACATGCCATAAATCATATGCCTAGTATGCTAGTCCAAACCACTGAGATCCATGAACTTCAAAATAAATACACTAAAAATTTTATGCAGAGAGGTGATGAATGCTATTGTTTTCATGTTTTTGTCCTTTACACAACATTGCCAATTTCTTTCAGTAACAGTAACAAAGAGCATAAAAAACAAGGAAAAACCAAAATAGCTTGAACGAATATAAAATACACTTGCCTCACCATAAAAGCAGCTTTACACTAGCAATGAGGGCAATAAAATAAAGGCAGTGGCAAGTCAATATTTGTACGCACAAGTGTACATATGTACAGCTGTGCTCAATATAGTAGTAGTAAAATTAAAATGGATATCGTTCGGCGAAATAAGAAGAAGCTTTGATTTTTTAATAATTTTCATTTAAAATATAGTGAATTCCATAACAGAAACAACATAAAAAGAAATACCAAAGTATACACAAAGTTCAGGAAAGTTAATTAAACAGTACCTGGGCGACCGAGCTTTGTTCGGCATTTTCATAAGATGTCATACAATTTAGTTTCTTTAGATACTCATCAGTAAAGATATTCTGGTTGTTTGTATGAATAATTTTACTTACCAGCAGTGGAGCTTTTCAAAACAAGATTTTAAAAAGATATCTTGATAATAAAAAGATATTTAATATTTTGTTTTATTGGCAACCAAGTTTGAATACACATAATTACACTTTGGTGGCTTCTCAAAAAATGTTCCCCATATTTTCGACAAGTCTTTACAAGATTTCTTGCTGAAGTGCTGTCGATTGTTATCAAATAATCGAGAAAGAATAGGGTAACATGGGTATATTTGTCGGTTCGTGCTCTTTATATCGGTCAAAATTTTTTGATTTCTTCTTCATTTTTAAAGATAGAGTCAAGCCTAACTTTTTATGTTTAATATACATTTGAAATCTAAGCCAACATTTCCTTTCATACCATGTTCCGAGTGCGTCTCTTTCGTTCGGAAGCATTACTTCTAACGTATTTGGTCGCTTAACTCTTAAAAACGCCACATATAACCCTACTTAGAAGTGATTTTTTTTTTGTTTCAATACGCAGGAAAATACCTTTCGTTCAATACCCATATGAGCACATTTCATTACATTTTTAAAAAAATCAGATAGGTAGCAACCCCGTAAAGACATCCTATGTGGCAACTCCTAGGTATAGGGTGTTCTTTTTACAGGTTTGTTTTTCGAATAGAGATAAAACTGGAATTTTGTGATCAAATCTGGCAACTCTAATGTCATTTATGTTCAGTTTGGTTTGCCATTTCATCATGAACAGGTTGACAAAAGAACAACGCTTGCAAATCGTGCAAATTTATTTCGAAAATAATGGTTCAGTTCGCGAAGTTTACCGTGAGCTCCGTCCATTTTATGGTCGACATAATCGTCCATCAGAGCAATTAATTCGGTTAACCATGGATCGTTTTCGCACTACGTTTACTCTATGTGATAATACGCATCCGCAGAGACGTCGAACAGTGCGCACCGAAGAAACAATTGCCGCTGTAGAGCAAAGTGTTGAAGAGGACCCGAATGAATCGATTCGCCACCGTGCACAGCAATTGGAGCTTTGTCCATCAACTTTATGGAAGATTTTGCGCAAAGATCTTGGCTTGCGACCTTACAAGATCCAGCTTGTGCAAGAATTAAAGCCGCGAGACCATGCAATGCGTCGTGATTTTGGTGTATGGGCCGAAAATGAGATTGATTTCGATGCTGATTTTCATCGCAAAATTTTGTTCAGTGATGAGGCTCATTTTTGGTTGAATGGCTACGTCAACAAGCAAAATTGCCGCATTTGGAGTGAAGAGAATCCACATGAGACCCTTGAAACGCCATTACATCCACAAAAACTGACTGTTTGGTGTGCTCTATGGGCTGGTGGAGTCATTGGGCCATACTTCTTCCGCAATAATGCTGGAGAGGCAGCTACCGTTAATGGAGACCGGTATAGAGCCATGATAACCGACTATTTTGTTCCCGAATTGGATGGCATGAATGTGGATGAGTTGTGGTTCCAACAAGACGGCGCTACATGCCACACAGCGCACGTCACAATCGATTTATTGAAGGAAACATTCGATGAGCGCATAATTTCGCGGAATGGACCTGTCAATTGGCCACCAAGGTCGTGTGATTTGACACCATTGGATTATTTTCTTTGGGGATATGTGAAGTCGCTCGTCTACACCAACAAACCAGAAACGTTAGGGGAATTGGAAGCCAACATTCGTGGCGTTATTGCCGACATACGGCCCCATATGCTCGAAAAAGTGGTTGAAAATTGGACCTGTAGAATTGGCTTTATTCGAGCCAGCCGCGGCGGCCACATGCCCAAAATCATATTTAAACATTAATGGCATAAAATTATCCTTCCAATAAAGCTAAATTGATGGACCTTAAAACGATTTTCTTGTGTTTTATTTCAATTCAAAGTTTTATACCCCTAAAAAAAACACCCTTTAGATATTCTAAGAATGTGGCACACTAAGTACGTAACAAATTCCATCCAAATCGGTTGAGCGGTTTTCGAGATAGTCTGGATATACAAATATACAAGAATAGCTCGTTTAAAGTTATAAGATTAAAAAAAGGTCATCAATATCTTTAAATTTTTTGGCCCAATTTCTATAAAATTTTTGAGTACGCAGTTTGTAGACAAATAAATTTTAGTATAACTTTGTGAAAGTTAGAACTCGCTCAAAAATTTGCCTGAATTTTCAGAATTTTCTTGTTTACAACGCATTAAGAAAAGTTAATTTTGTATGGAAAAAGATACCTATAAACCTTGACAAAAAAAATTCTTAAAATTCAGGGGAAATTTGGACATACTAACTTGCACATTATTATGCTAAAATTGAATAAGCTATAAGACCGCGTACTAAAAATTCAGAAATTCTTCCCAAAAATATTGAAATTTTGATGCATATTTTTGAAATTTTTTTTTATTTGGGTTCTGCTATAGAATTCGCTTTATTTTAAATAAAAATTAAAAACACAGCTTCTTTTAATTTCGAGGAACTATATAAAATTGAATTTTACTACTATTATATAGAACACAACTGTATATGCTACCTTCGAAAGTACGTGCAGCCCGGCACTCACTCCACTAACCAACTGTCTATGGCTAATAATAAATAGTGGCATCTTCCGGTCACTTTGTTTTCAAAATAAATGTAACTCAACGTAGCGCATGCCACTGCCCAATCGAACTTTCCATTCACAACGAAGTACCGCACTCGATGTGGATGGACAAGGCCCATGAGAGGTGTAGTACATGCATTCAAGTATTTACATATAGACATGACTACACACAACGTTTACGCACATAGTACATACAACTTGACTTGTTGGGTTTTGCGCACAAAAAAGCTCAACTTGAAATTGAAACTGCCCGTACGTCGCTGATCGGAAACCACAAAGACATGGATCGCAAAGATATAAAAGTAATAATAAAGTGGTATACAGCACGCGTGCCACCCACACCTCCCACAATATCCGTTATTATACACGCATACACACAACTTCTCATATTTCTCTTTTTTATGCAAGCTCATGAACTCGTACAGCTTTTACTTAGGCGCAGCGGGCGGTTGGCGAGTTGGTTTGCTTATTTGTCATTACAATGTGCCATGGTTCCTTGAGAGTATGTTGAACCATTGACCATGTTCGTGCTTAGCTGCTTGTATCCCGGTGATCATAACACCATAACTGCGTTGATAAAGCGTGCGTATGTCGAAGCAATGCTATTTAAGGTCAGCGAAACGATAGCTGTTGGACATACATTTTTTGGTCAGCATTTTTAACGTATTCATTCTACTTTAAAATAGTGATGGACGCTTTGGGAATTTTTAATTTGAGTAAAACATGAACCATGAACCAACAAATCTGTCAAAGGGAATAAATTAATTAGCGGCTATAGATAGTTTGATTGTATGTAATTTTATTGGAATTAAACCAAGAGCGGCAACATAAACCAAAACCGATCATTTTTTCGATGCATCCGTTGTTTTAATCGGAAAATGAACGAAACCGAAATTGTTTCAAAAGGCGGAACCAGTTTCAAACGGTTGGGTTTTTAGGAAAACTATTCTGACCAGAATAGATTAGCTCAAACGAAACGAAACGTAGACCGTTGAAAAACAAAACCAGAACCCAAACCGAAACATGTTATACAACCAGAACCGAAACCGAAACCATATTTTAATCGGTGTGACCACTTGAATAAAACACAGTCTAATAAAACATTGTAAGCAGCTTGTGGAATAGAGAAAGGAAAATGGAGATTAAGTCGGAGAATGAGAGTGATTGTGAGACTGCAATAGAGGGTGAGAGCGACAGGCCGCATGAGAGTGGGAGCATAAGTAAGATTGAGAGGGAGAGAAATATAGAGAGTGTAAGCAAGTGAAAAAAGGGAATGGGAAAGCGAAAGAAAGTAGCATAAGAAAGCAAGAAAGAAAAGAGAAAGGGGAAATTAAAAAGAGAAATTAAAATAAAAGCGACTGTGGTGAGAAGAAAGGTCCTGTCCATCTACCCTTGCAAAAGGACATTGACCAGTGAGTATGGCAACCGGACTATATGTGTTAGTCTTAGAAAGGCTTACGGAAAATTTTGAAGTCGCTCAAAGATCTAAACAGATATTTTTTGAACTCCCGGTTCCTTTTGAAGTAACCATCATTTTGCAGACGAGCCGTGTGGCTCTTCGGACTCTCTGTTAAGAAAAAACTCCGTGAAAACAATTAGTCTGGATGCCTTGAGTTAAGCGAATTAACATGGACTTTGTTCAAGTTTATGGCGAGTCAAAGTAATATATTTAGCAACGAGTTGACAGACTTAAACGTGTTACTGGGTTGTAATATAATTGCTTTAAGGTATGTTTCTAGAGATCAAACAAAACGTTACCGCCTTAATCGCACCATTACCGCAGCGTGACGAATTTATTCCAGCGAAGTACTGCCCATATACAGGGTGGCTGATGAATTTTGCTACATTAAGAAACTCAAATAATTTTTTTTTTTAGTGTATGGAATTCATTTTTCTTTTATTCATGTTAAAGCTCATTAAATTTTATTAAATATAGCTTAATTAGTTTTAAAAATAATGGAATTTAAATGTCCCCCCTGCTCGTCGATGCATGTGCGGCATCTTACCAAAAAGTTGTTCATTACTGCTTGGAGAGTTGAGACAGGAATAGCCGCAATTGTTTCTCGAATGGATTGCCTTAGTTCATTCAAATTTGTTGGTTTTGCTTTGAAGACTTCCTGTTTGCAATAACCCCACAAGAAAAAGTCAGGTGCAGTAAGGTCAGGCGACCTGAGTGGCCAACGGAATGTTTCTGGATATCAGCTTATTGGGAAATTTTCGTCGCAATTCTGTCATAACAGGTTGGGCTATATGAGGAGCTGCACCATCTTGCTGAAACCACACAGAGTTGAAAGAAATTCTCATTCGGCGTAATTCTGGATAGAAAAACTCTCTCAACATGCTCAAGTAACGGTCTCCAGTAACCGTAACGGTGTGACCGTTTTCTTCGAAGAAGTAGGGCCCGACAATGCAGCGTGATGAAACTGCACACCACACTGTGACACGAAGTGGATGCAATTCCGTCTCATGGAGTATCTGTGGGTTGGAAGCACTCCATATTCGACAATTTTGTTTGTTTATGTTGCCGTTTAAATCGAAATGGGCCTCGTCAGACATGAAAAGACAGTTCAACATGTTTCCATCCTCTTCCACCATTTGAAGCATCTTCTGGCAAAATTCCAAGCGAATCGGCAAGTCTGCAGCGTTCAGTTTGTTGGCCATTTGAATTTTATATGGGAATAAGTCCAAATCTTTGTGCATAATTGACTGTAATGACTGTCTGCTTACACCCATTTGAGCAGATAAGCTTCTTGTCGAAACACGTGGATTGTTTTGTATGGCAGCAGCTACAGCAGCGATTGTTTCCTCCGTTCGAACTGAAGGGTTTCGATGGTAAGGTCTTCTGTTGACTGTCCCATGCTCGGCAAAATTGTTTACAAGTCTTATTATGGTCCATCTGCTCGGAGGATTGCCGCCAAACGTGCGCCTATACTCTCTTTGAACCGAAACTACGGACTCCAGTGCGTGATAGCGGCGCACAATCCAAATTCTTGCTTCAGTGTCCCAGTTATCCATTTTTGTTAAACGTAAAAGTCAATCTGCAAAATAAAAAAAAAATTAACCAGATTCATTAAATAGAAAAAAAGTTATTTAATTTTTTTTTGGTAGCGGCTTTCATCAGCCACCCTGTACGTAACAGTCCACGAATATTCGGTAAGCGTCTTCGGTACCAATTATATTCAACAAAGACATTTCAATCTGACTATCCATGCTTCTTTGCGACATACAGGTGGCTCTTCGGGGTCTCTGAAAACATCTTTGAAAGTTAGGCTTTGGTGACTGTCATGAACTTGACGAGTCGGCATGGATTTTCGTAAGCGCCTAGTCATCGTTACAAACGGATAGAAGCGAAATCGAAGAAAAGACTGGAATGCTTGACTCCTGCGGGTTAGGGGCTTAGAATATGCCCGAGATAGGCATACCGGTCTTAAGAGGCGGCTAATATGTACCAAGGTAATGACGTGCAACTCGATGGTTAATCTACTCATATGATGCCTCTAACCTTTCATTACCCAGTGGGGGTGACATGACCTAGAAGGTTACACTAGCCATACCAAATCGCTACCACGACAGTCGGGCACCACCGCAAGGGAGTACTAACTATACCCTAAGCTTAAGAGTTATCTAATATATTGACCTCTGCTGCCGCGAGGTGCTTGTATCGGAGCATACGTGATACAAAGGTCGGTATAACCCTGTTTGGTCCATCACGTCGCATTCCATTAATGAATGCGTCCACCAATATAATAACAATAATAAACTGGATTTGAGCTATAGCTACCCTTTCTTGTTTGAATTGGTATCAACACATTATTCAAATGGAAATTGCTGTTTGATTTGACCTTTCTCTTTGTGGGAAACCTACACAACTTCAATTGTGGCCATGACTATAGGCGCTGTCACAATGACAGGTTATTTCCGCAAATTGTAGATAATTTTTAGCATTCCTGTCGAATGCAAAATTGATTGATTAATTGACAAAAGCGTAGATGGAACAATTGTGATGACCGTTAGATAAGGAACACATCGTACGCATAAATTTGATTATGTAAATGAACTCTTAAGGGCAACGGTAAATTTTGCATGACAATTTTTTAATCATTGTATGATAACAAAGAAGGGCAAAGTCATCTGGAAATTGTAACTAGAAATCAGTTGTTATTGATTTAACCTCCTATATGTTACAGCGGTGCGATTTGAGTAGCTTCCACTATGAAATTCCACTACTTCATATGTACGCTTTGGAATGAAGTCAGTTGTTGCTCATTACAAGAATGCCTGCGTTGCTGGTTCCATCCCTGAATATAACATATAGACTCACAGACTCATATTGTCATGACCCCGGGCCTCCAAATATATACCCCCAAATCTGTTTTAATGTTACAAATAAAACATGAACACTCATATACTTCCATTCGTTTATAGAATTTAATTAAATTTAATAATTTAATTAAAAAAATAATATTATTAAATTAAATAAAAACAATAAAAAAATAAAGTAAGATAAAATCAAATAAAATAAAATAAAAGAAAATAAAATAAAATGGAATAAAATAAAATTAAATTAAATAAAATAAAATGAAGTGAAATAAAATAAAATTAAATAAAATCAAATCATATAAAATAAAATAAACCAAAATAAAATACAGTTAAATAAAATAAAATAACTTAACAAAATAAAACAAAATAAAATAAAATAAAATCAAACAATATAAAATAACATAAAATAAAACAAAATAAAATAAAATAATTAAATTTAATAATTTAATTAAAAAAATAATATTATTAAATTAAATAAAAAAAAATAAAGTAAGATAAAATCAAATAAAATAAAATGGATTAAAATAAAATAAAATTAAATGAAATAAAATGAAGTGAAATAAAATAAAATTAAATAAAATCAAATCATATAAAATAAAATAAACCAAAATAAAATAAAGTTAAATAAAATAAAATAAATAAAAATAAATAAAACAAAATAAAATAAAATAAACTAAAATAAAATAAAATAAAACAAAATAATATAAAATAACATAAAATAAAATAAAACAAAATAAAATAAAATAATTAAATTTAATAATTTAATTAAAAAAATAATATTATTAAATTAAATAAAAAAAAATAAAAAAATAAAGTAAGATAAAATCAAATAAAATAAAATAAAATAAAATAAAATAAAATAAAAGAAAATAAAATAAAATGGAATAAAATAAAATTAAATAAAATAAAATAAAATAATATTAAATGAAATAAAATAAAATAAAATATAAAAATAAAATCATATAAAATAAAATTTTGCTTTTTTCCCAACAATTTGTTGGTTTTTAAATTTTTCTATAGCGAAAATTATTATTGTTTTTATTTAATTTTTTTTTAATATTTTATTCAATTATTTAAAGTTTTTAAATGAATAGAAAAGGAAAATTTTTAGAGACAAACGCCATAGATTTTCTTATAGATCCATTTCGGAAGCTGCTAGACTTCACTCATCAGAGTAATTTTGGCACGCACTGCTAAGCATTAAGCTAACAATACGCTGGTTTTTCTGTCCTCTAAACCCTTTTATTCACTTTACCTTATACATAACCAACACCGCCATTTGACAGTCCGTTTTTGATCATGATGGATTTTTTGCAGATCTGCTTTGTTGTCACAGCCTGCTACCGGGTGCTCACGGTTTTTTAATTTGGCTTTTTATTCCAACAATTTGTTGGTTTTTACGGCCTGAACATTTTCAAGCATCATTTTTCTTTTCTATTCAATTAAAAACTTTTAATTAATTTAGAAAAATTATTAGTGGCCTTGAGCTCATCCATAGTCATGATACATAAAATAAGATAAAATGAAATGAAATGAAATAAAATAACATAAATGAAATAAAATAACTTAAAATAAAAAAACATGAATTATAATAAAATAAAATATAATAAAATAAAATTAAATAGAATAAAATAAAATAAAATAAAATAAAATTAAATAAAATTAAATAAAATAAAAAAAAATAAAATGAAATAAAAAAAAAAAATTTAAAAAAAAAATAAGTTAAAATAAAAGAAAATTAAATAAATAAAAAAAAATAAACTAAAATCAAATAAAACAAAACAAAATAAAATAATATAAAATAAAATAATATAAAATAAAATAAAATAAAAAAATAAAATGAAATGAAATAAAATAAAATAACATAAAGTAAAAAAAATAAAATAATTTAAAATAAAGTAATATAAAGTAAAAAAATAAAATAAGTTAAAATAAAATGAAATAAAAGAAAACATAATTATTAAATAAAAAAAAATAAAAAAATAAAATAAAATAAAATAATATAAAATAAAATAAAATAAACTAAATAAAATAAAAAAAAATAAAATAAAACAAAAGAAAAATTGAATAATATAAATAAAATAGGGTAAAATAAAATAATATAAAGTAAAAAAAATAAAATAAATTAAAATAAAATCAAATAAAATAAAAGAAACTTAAATAAATACAAAAAATAAAATAAAATCAAATAAAATAAAATAATATAAAATAAAATAATATAAAATAAAATGAAGTACAATCAAATCAAATAAAATCAGATCAAATTTAATAAAATATTAGAAGACTAAGATGTTAGAGGTATAAAATATTTGTTGCTATTGTAATACTTATATAAAGTTAAATATGAAATTCATAACTTGTTTGGTTCAATTTCAACTACTAGCGAATTGTAGTTATTATTATTTTACAAGGAGTTAATTTGCCTACCTAAAGCATCTTACACAGATCTTACTGCCTATTGAGAATCCACACAAACTCATCTTTCCCATGATTAATGACAAATTTCAATTATCTGTGAACAGCCAAACAACTCGAAGTTGTAAATAAAGTGGCAAATATTCACATACAAACTTCTTTATTGTTACTAGGCTGATGCACATTATTATAGTCGTTCGTGGTATTGTTGGAAATCTACATATTGTTTGTGCAACATTAATTTTGAATTCACATGTAAATATGTATGTACGTATAATAATATGTCTGAATTCATAGTAACGCTGAATTTCAGCTTAAAGTTAGTCAAGTATGTACATTTGTACCGATTATAGGCGCTATTCCCGTGATATGCTTGCACGGATCCCGAAAATTTATAATATTAGTTTGAAAGTAAGAACTCTTTAACTACACCATAAAAAAGGTTTAAGAACTAGTGTAGTGAAACATTTATGACAATACAGTTTTCGATTTTTTTTTTCCGGCTTTGGAATAATTTAATCAACGTCTTTATGCGATGGAATGACATTTAAGATAGCTACTATATTTTCAAGTAGTAAAAGACATGTGATTTTAAGATAATAGTTTTTTGTTCACGGAATGCGTAGTGGAGCTCTGTATTTTTTTTTTCAAACCCAAATTCCGGGATCACCGTCAGCTGATAATGACATCCACAGTACCGTTGTATGAATTTTTAAATATGCAAATACATTTGGTGCTTCCGCATTGTTGCTTCTCTTTAATTATAACTGTTGCATGTAAATATTGTTGTTGTTATTTGCTGTCTATGGTTCATTAAATTATTCAATTCACGTTGATCATTTAGGACCATACATGTAAATATACATATATGCTTGTTACATACATTTGTAATGTCACACCAGAATTGGCATTTTTTTTTCTAGGCTCCAAATATGGCACTTAAATAGAATAAAAATTTAACATTTTAATGTCTGGAAATATTAAAAAAAAAATACTGCAAAGTGTGACTGCAACTAACTTTAATTTGTGTAACCTCATTTTGACGCTCAATGGAATTAACAGTTAGATGCACATTATGATGGAGAAAGCCCATATATTTACCTTCATATGGCGTATATACAGGCATTTTCTGAAAATCGTGCGATTTGATATTATTTCCGAAATGGAGTGTTCTGTAAATCTATTTTAGTTCAATTCAAAGTAGCTGTGGGATTTTAAAATTTTGCTTGTTGCTATAGAAATATGATAAACATTTGATTTTCTAACGTATGTTGCCACGATTCTGCGAATCCATTATCGCAAGAGTTTATTGTCACAATAAAATGTTTAGCTAACATACTTTCTGCTACAGTTTTTAATGAAAAAAATATTATGAAAATTGCATGGACATTTTTTTTTCAGAATGACATTCGTGTAAAAGTGGCATATCCTAATATAAAACAAGTATGAAAAGGGCTGTCTTCGACTGTGCCGAAGACTTTATAGCTTTTATGAATACACATGGCGGTTTTAAGTGTCCGATCCTTATTTACAACTAGTACAAACTCTGTAAAACTGTTAATTTAAACATATATAGCTCAAAAATCATTTATCGGAATAATCGATTGTATGGGAGCTATGCGTTGTATTGGTCCGATCATGCTGGGTCTTGACAAATGATAAATGCTTAACAAAATGGCTGCCTTTTACCAAATTTCATCGAGATATCTCTAAAACTGAGGGACTAGTTTGCGTTCAAACAGACAGACGGGCATGGCTAAATCAACTTAGCTCATCGCCCTGATCATTTCGGTATTCTTATTGGTGGGTATATCTCTTCTTCTTCTCATACTTACAAACATCGGCCTAAAGATATAATACCATTTTATTTTCATGAAAGGTATAAAATGAATGTGTGTCTGTGTGTCTGGGGTCCAAAGTACTAATCCCACGTTTATGAAATTTTCACAGTAGGTTTTCAGGTTCACTGGCTACAGTACAGGCTGTATATAATTTTGGATAAGTGGGCGGTGACACGCCCCCATGCTGTATAAAATTACAATTCGTCATAGCTCTAAACGTATTTGGTCTAAATTAATGATATTTGGATATATGTGTCATTTTTTCAATATTTACAAAGTTCTAGAAAAGTGGGCGGTGAATATTTATGATACTTTTAAAATGGGTTCTGGGTGTGACGGAATTGGACGGAATTGGAATTCAGCATTTCATTTATTTGATTTCAGATAATATTAATTTGTATAAATGTGTTATATATAACAAAAAAAATAACTTTGGAAAAAGTGAGCTGTACTAAATGTCCATTTATATGTGGATGGAGTCAAGCCCATTTCCCAAAATTAAAAAAATATAAATTAATTAGATCATCATTTTATTGTAGCTACCAAATTCTAGCATTCTATCTGCATCAGTGAAGGAGATATGGCATGTTCCGGTTTGCTACCTCTCTTTTATATAGTTTTAGTACAAAAGTGGGCTCGGTCGTTCACCGACTTCGCTTATTATCAGGGGGTGTACTCTATGTCCGTAGTAAACCTCGTAGCAATTTTCATAACTCTATCTTACACGGTTATGAAGTTATTAACAGTCGAATTTGAAATTTGCTTGACTCATAAGTGAGCGGTGCCACGCCCACTTTCCAATATTTTGCAAAAGTCGTAAAAACAATAAGAAAATTTATGTAACTGCCAAATTTTATCATTCTACCTGCATTAGCCAATTATTGAATTACCCATTTTATACGTTTTTCGAAATTTTCTATATCGAAAAAAGGGTTATGGTTCGATTTCGCCCATTTGAAATAGCACCTACCTTGGCCGGAAAGCAATCTGTGTGCCAAATTTCATTCAAATATCTCAATGTTTACTCAAGTTATCGTGCCCACGGATTCCTGTGTTCATTCTAAGAACCTTGATGCATGTAACTCTATATCTATCACCATTATTTTGTACCGTTACAAACCACCTCTATATGGACAAAACCACTTTACCCTGTGTAATAGTACACGCTGGGTATAAAAACGAATGTGTCTTTTATATGCGTCGAATTAACTCTTACTAATGTGACTAATTTTGTATATTTGAGAAACGATCGGTTAAGAATTTGTTTGACTAAATGTTAATTTTGTTTTTTAGGCTAGTTCGATCCAATTATTATTTAATGCAAATGTAAACATTCCAATATTACACCCGACGTTTCGCTAAAACTTTTTTAAACAGTTTAAATATTTCTTTTACTTCATAATAAAATAACTTTTTTCCAAATTCGAGATTTGTCGAAATTTTCGGTGATCACTTCACATGGCTTTACTCAGTTATAATATTAGCAGGGATAGTACACATATTATAGGTCGTTTAAAGTTGTTATTTTGTGTCCTAAGCAATTTTCTGATTATTTTGGAGCACTGCTTACCCATTTGCATGTATAATTGATTTCAAAGCATTATTATTTTATTATGTAACCCTTCTGTGGATATTCCTAAATAATTACAATATCTTACAACAAACTTTGTTTTTGGTATGCTAGCATTGTTCTATAATTAGTTTATGGCTGTTGGCACTACCACTTACAATAGAAAACTAAATATATGTATAAACACACATTTATAGTACGCATTAACGTGGCCATTTATCGATGCACAAGTTAGTTCATGCTTACGAACTGACAATCAGTGTTGCCGTTGTACGATTGAAGTGTCACAGTGTTGTACACTTTATGAGGCCTCAAAACCCCCAGGTTCGATTTGTGATGTTTTCAGTTTGCTTACTCCTTTTCAAACTTATGAACAACTCTTAAACCCTTCTCTAATTGTGTAGAGTTGAACAGCATAAAATTGATGAGTTGCCTGAAAGAAGCTTAACAAAGCGTACTAAGATATCTTCGAAGCAGCTTTCGCCTTTTCACTCCGCTTCATGTGGTTGTTGTAATTTTTTTCAAGCATTTTTTATGAAACAGAAACAAAATTTCTTTAAATTCTATTTTAATAAAATCCATTTTGTCCAGTTTAAGAAATTTTGAGCCGGCAACACTGTCTGTTATTGAGCATATAAACAAATGCACTTACGGAAATGTTCAGCTAATCATATTTTGGTTTTCAGTGCCAAAGTCGTTAGTGTATGTACTCACGTAATTGTTATTGTTTTTTTACGATGTGGTTACATATGCATTAAGTAGCTGGACTTGTAACTGTAATCTTTCAATGAAAATAGTGTTCAATTGTGTACTTATTTCTAACCTTTTAATGGTATTAACTTCCCTTAATGCATGTTTACTTTGCAATTCATAAATAGGAATGAGTTTTATTAGGCCTGAAAGCACCGCCCATTTATAACTACCGAATAGCATTAGATTTATTTTTTATAATTCTGGGCTTTCGGAGTTTGAAATATGTCTGACTGATGAGTAATGTTTTTGATTACTTCAATTTTCTTTGTTGGTTGTCTTACTCGAAGGAACTGTAGGTCTATTGGACCAACCATCAAAATTAAATTTTTTTTATTATGTATACCAAAAATTTAGTTTAATTGTGCTTTTATAGCCTGTACATTTTAAAAGTATTCAAGGCAATAAATTAGCTCTGGCCAAGGGTTATAATTTTTATTAAAATTATTACTATATATTATTTGAATATAAAACATTTTAGAAACAAAGGGTAAAACTTTCCTTATAGACTCATTTTGGATGCTGCTAGACTTCTTCAACCGAGATATTCAAGCACGCTCTGTTAACCAATAAGCTTTTAGAACGACGGATTTTTTTGTCAGCTAAACTCCTATTACACTAAATTAAAAAAAAAAAAAAAACTTTTAATAAGTAATTAAAAATGATTATTAAAAAAATAAAAACAATAATAATTTTCATAAAAATTCAAAAAGTGAAAAATTATTATTCTTGGCCTTGAGCTCGTTTCATGAATACTTGAAAATGTACAGGCCGTAAATCAACAAAAATTGTTGGTATAAAAAGGAATAACAAAACCGACAGCACGCGATAAGGCAGTTCTGCTGATAAAACAGATCTGTCAAAAAATCCATCATGATCACACTACTAAGTGTCAAATGGCGGAAGTGGTTCATGCATATGGTAAAGAAGAATAAAACTAGGAGTTTAGATGACATCAAAACCAGAGTATTGTTAACTTAATGGTTGGCAATGCGTGCCAAAATTTCTCTGATGAAGAAGCTTAGCAGCTTCCGAAATGGATCTATAAGAAAAAGCTATGGCGGTTGTCCCTAAATATTTTTTCTACTCTATTCAATAAAAAAAAAAACAAAAAAAAATCTTTAATAATTAATTAAAAATGGTTATTAATAAAATATAAACAATAATAATTTTCATAAAAATTCAAAAAGTTAAAAATTATTATTGTTGGCCTTAAGCTGTTTCATGAATACTTGGAAATGTACAGGACATAAATCAAAAAAAATTGTTGGTATAAAAAAGCAATAAATTTAAAAACTTTTATAGCAAAAACTAGGTTGGCTGTGTTTTCTCAGTCGGACTTCCCGGGAAGAAAAGATTTTTCTGCAAGCGGCCTGCGTAGTTTTTCCTAGTTTATTATCGAAACAAGTTTATTGATTTTAAGTCAATGGATAGAGAAGACAACTTCAACGTTAAGGTGCCCAGGTTCGATGCTGCCTCAAATGCAATGCAATATTTTTTTTTTTTGTATTAACATTACCTTGGAAAAGCTAGGCATGACCTAGATATACATTGCTACCCAACAATAATCAAATAGCTAGGTCCTGCGTATGCTTTCTTTATCGGGCACATGATTTAAAATGGGAAAATCTCGCCTAGCCTTAGACATAATTTATCACATATTCTACCCCGATTTCGATATGGGGACAACCATGTGGCTTGATGAATATGGCAGTGTTTCGGGCGCAGAAGAATTCGATAAGCCTAAGAATGTTGCCCTCTCACTATCTCCCACCATCAAAACGGGTTTTCAGTGGCTACCCAGTGGTTACTTGAAACAGAATCGGTTTGACTATTAACACTTATTAGCCTTCAGAAACCCCATTCAGCTAGTTACCGAAATTTAGCACTCATTCTATAACTGATATCATGAAACTTGTTTAATACATTTCGAGTCATTCTGGTGCACTGACTTAGACTTACGGATATTATCTTTATAATTTATGTTTGTTGTTTTGTATTACTCTCTAAAGATACATATGTTTGTATGTATCAAAATATCTGCAAGCAACCAACTTCGTGTGAAATTACAATAATTTTAATGAGTCGAATTAGGTTATCAAAACTTAATCAATTAGTTTATGAGTCAGGAATCACACTTTCCCTTTGTAAGCGTAACTCCATTAGGCAAACTTTAAATATGTTATATATACACAGTACACATGCACTTGTAAGTAAATACCGCTTTAGGGTAATATATATTTGATTGAAGATTTGTCTTTGAATTAATTTCAATACGAATCAGTGCAGCCTTCTTCAAGCTATATTAAGGTCAAATCAGAGCTTTATCGAAGGGAGTGATGAAATATATCACAGAAATAATGTGAGTGCCGGGCCGGAGTGTACAACTGCCGATGACCTGGATAGTATTGACGTGAAGTAAGACTTAAAATAGGAGGCATATTTGAGGTATGCTTTGCAAAACGGGTTCTACATCAATCAAGGCAGATCAAAATTTCGAGGCAGTCTTTGAATATGAAATGGTTTAATAACTTTGGTGCGATGTTTGTAAGTATGAGGAAAAGAATAGACTCCATAATAAGTGTACCGACATGATCTGGATGCTGGGTTGAGTCGAAGTAGCTATGTCCGTCTGTCCGGCCGTCAGTCTTTCTTTTGAGGGCGAATAATTCCCCCATTTTAAGTGATATCTGAGTAACACATATATTATTCATTTATCCGTGTTTAATTATTTCTTTCTTTTATTTCGTTTGCATTGCATGCTATTACAATTCGCAACCAGCTTATGAAATATTCCAAAGATATGGTTTATGTGATGCAAATCCTAAATCGGCATTTTTCACAGCGAAAAAGAGTAGGCCAATCCCGCGCTTATACCCCAGTGCCACAAGTGCTCGCCCCTAATTAATAGATACATTTTGTAACAGGTGCCCCGCACCTCCCGTTCTAAATACAAGAACAAATAATTCATAAACCTTTTGGCAAGACGGTCGTCTAGGCCTGAGCCAAACCAAATAAAGTAATACAAAAATGAACTTGAATAAGCTACTCGCCCTCCACAAAACTTAGGTCGCAACCAGCAAGATTTGATCAATCAAAAACAAAGCTCCTATACATCTGATTGTACCGATAAACGGGGCTTTGTTCCATGTATCAAAAGACTCGATAACAACGTTAAATTCCGTACAGCTTGTACCAAGGATCGGATAGTGAAAATTGTGATGCGAATTCAGCAAAGGTATATAGACTTTCTTTTCTTACTTCTTCAAATATACTCTCCCATTTTTTGCTCCTCCGTTGCTAAGAAGTCATTTAGCAACCAGCTTTAATACCAAAAATAATGCCACTCTAGAAATTCAAAGGAGAATCACGTTTGCCTACAAGTGCACTGAGTATCCAACTGCGAAGTAAAGTCTTCTCTAGCCTAACAAATATCACGCTCTATAAGTTTCTCAACAAACCTGTCCTGATGTATAGCTCGGAATCATGTATAATGTCGAAATAAAATGAGATGGGCGCTGAAGTATTTAAGGAAGTATCGAAGGAAATTTAGAGATGAGCTATCCGAGTCATGTTATGCGAATAAACAAAGAAGCTCCGACCAGAAGGTTTTCCTATAGAGACACGAATTCTTCAGCAGAGGAAGAAGGAGCCTTCGACTGAGATAGAAACAATAGGTAGAGGATGGCTTGAACTTCATTGGACCAAATGGATTTGGGATCCATTGGAAGTTCCAGTTAACTGCAGTTCTCACTATCATACAGTGTAATGAGTTCATCCCCACAGAAACTTTTAGCTTAATTAGTATGCCACTTCAATGTCAGTTTTTGTCAGGTATCTCTGTTCATATTAGAGTAATTTATTACCTTGCCATTATCTGGAGTTAGTACTTTTCTGTCTAAGCTCATTCTGATCTCAATCTTTACTGAAGTACAGCTGTATTCTTTGAAGCTTATGACCACATCAGGTTACAAAAACTTCAACCTAACCTTACTTTAACCGGTGAGTAGCTCATTTTTAGATTAGAAACTTGTTTGCACATGCCCTAATGAATATTAAGTACTATAAATATACGCAATTTGAATTAATGTGTGCAAATCTTATGATAGTATTGAAAAGAATTTATATTTATGGCTTGCATCTCAACACAAATTTAGTGACTATAACTCATTTTGGCAGTTTATCCTGTTGTTCACAGCTATTTGGTTCTAATTACATATCTAATTCCTATCTTAGCAATCTTCTCCTTAACAGCAACATGTTCTACAACTAGAACCAGTTCATCATAGCAACTGCAATGCGATTACATCCAAGCTCGATGGTACTATAATTAAAAGTGCTGTAAACTATTTTATAAAGTAAATGTTCTGATTCATAATCGTCGAACAGGTCTTCACTACATAAATTTGAATAATTAATAGGCGTGTGTCCACTTGTAATATTAAGTTTTGTATTTCAACTTGAAACGTTTAGCCACTTTACTGCTACGAAGCAAAGAAGAGTCAATTAAAATAAGAGCCCGACAGAGTTGAAAGCCATTCACGAATATGTACGGAGTTCCTCCTAAGTGATTAAAACGTATCTACAAGTATCATCAGACGAAGTGCAGTTTTTCTCTTTGTAAGTTCTTGAAATGTTTTTTTTTTGGTTTTGTGGAGCGAAAAGTACGCTGCTCGAATGCCAGCCTGCTTTCCTGTGTTCTTTGAGCGAGTGAAGAGGATATTTTTCATTTGCTTCTGTCATTAACATGACTTCTGTCATTATAGATTTTAATATGCATTGTAATTACAGTGTGTATTCTTATTACTACAGAATTCACTAATATACTTATATGCGCAATAAATAGGCCAGCTAGCCCAGCAGTTATTTCTAAAATTCATGAGTTTTCAATTAAATCAATTGAGTTGCTTTCTTGGCGATTTTAACTTTTAATTCAAGCTTTTTTTGGAAAGGAAGATCTAAAGCGAAATGTTCTGCTTACTTGATTCTTTTTGATTTGCTGATTTTCCGACAGGGTGGAAAGCTAATGTATATTGGAACGATTTTCCGTCATCCCTTGTCAAAATTGGTCGGTTCTCTGTTCGAAAAATTACATTGAAAATGGCACATCTCCGAAACCGGTTTGTCTCCTAACGAAATTTGACAAGGGATGACGGAAAATCGTTCCAATATACATTCCGCTTACTGTCTTAGACCTGAATTGAGGCCCCACAGGGTAAGTATATTGATGGCATTGCTGTTCTTTGCATTCTATTGTTCGCTAATCATGGGTAAACACGATAAATGCTCTCAATCGGTAAACAGACGATTAAATGAAATGAAATTATTTAATTGAGACTAAGGTCAAGGAAAGGAGGGGAAGGAAAGGAAAAAAGACTCACCATTGGTCTTGGTAACGAGGGTGCTGCCGTAATTTCACTTATCCACGTCCCAAGGCATCGATAGTAGAGAGATGTGCAGGGTAAACGGCGAAGTTGCTCACAATATGTTGTCGAACTGGCTGTCTCTCTTACCGAAACCACACTTTCGATAATTATAGAAGCTTGAGTTACCTTTTTAAGGATAGATTTAAATAAACCATTGGCGAATTACATGCTACACACAAGCAAGCGATCGCGAATGAACGACATCATGTTAGGCGCTCATTTGCTTTGTGATTTGTTTACCTTTTTATTTACCGTGGGTGCGAGTGATAGTAAAGAATGTAGGTGTAAGTTGTTGTGATGCTACTTAACAAAAGAGGAAGCAGTATCAAAGAAATGTACGGAACTGAAGGATCAGCAAGAAACGAAAAAAATAAAATAGAATACAATAAAATAAATTCAAAATCGAGTATGTAAAAAGAAGCGAAAGGCCAAGAAGAGAAAAAAAAATTTAAGGGTAAAAAAAAAATCTAAGGTGGCGAACCTTGTTGGAAATTTTTTTGTTTCGTTTAATACCTATACTGGCCCAATAGAAGTTATAAGAAGGGCAAGGTTGATGGGAGATCCGCCAGAAGATACTGAGGACAATGGTTAGGAATATGACAACTAGGCAAGGCGAAGCATAGCTACAACAACAACATCCTCAGCAAAGCTCTTACGCGCGGACTGGGGAGACAGAGGATATTTACAAGGACGAAAACAATGACGGGTAGGCAAAGAAGGAGTTAAAAACAGTTAAATAGAATTAAAAGCAAAATTCACCATTTCATTAATCGACGTCTAACTTAAATATAAAATATCCCTTGTGGACCAGGGTGATCAAAAATTATTAAAATTTTATTAGTACAATATGGATATCAAACGAGAGATGCTAATGAGTGCTACAGAAAACGATGTATCAAGCATCGTCGACAAGCTGATTGTACCTGTACCTTGAAAGTCTATCATCGTTATTTGATTACGATATTTAAAACACGAATAATAGTTGAGTATCATAAAATTGGTGTTTTGACATCATTAAACCGCTTCTCCATTACCATGGAGCACTTTTTCAGGCACTTTCACAGACCATACATGAACTAACTGCCACTGTTGAACATGTGTAGGACAAAAACAAGTTCGAAATAATCTTTTGTTCAAGCAAACCAACCAAAAATTTTTACTTACAGCAAATCTCTTCAAACTTACGTCGCTTACTGCGATGAAACAGATATGACATGTCGACTTTTAAAGTTGTATTGGTGTACATACATACCCTGCAAGAAATGCGATTAGTCTAGGATGCGTTCGGTATGACCCGCAAAGGAGGATGCGACTAATGCTAGTTCTGATCACTTTTTATGGGCTGAACTGTTCACATTTTTTCGAGCATGTCCTATGGAGAGAATAATTGTACCCATTTAACCAGAACGGGTACAAAAAGGCCTATTCCACTTTCTAGCCAATCGAGTACTTTCAACTCCTATGAGTATGCTACAAAAACTAAAATTTACTTGGACCCCTTTCAGTATGCTACACAAATAAACATTCAATAAGTATGTTGAATTATAGACCAATGTGGACGAAAGGTATTAATCGCGACCAAGTCTCTTTAGAGATTGATCGCACAATTGTTTGCAAAGCATGGCATGCATCTACATTTACATAAGTATTTATTAAACTGTTTGAAGTAGCACCAGTTATTGTCACAGCTTCTGCAGCATTTTATGTGTAGCCTCTTCCGTTCTGTAGATCAATCTTACGCACAAACTCACTTTGTCTGAGAGTTTCATGGAGTTGCAAAAATGTGGATTGGCAATTCATTCCTGCAGTCAAGTGCATTAAAAGTGCAAGTGGGGACTAAAGAGTTATTTCTACTTGAAGTTATTCTTTGTAGTAGGTATATACACCAATGTCAGGAGCATGTCTATTTCAGCATCGCCTGAACACATAATACTGGTTGTTAGCCAGATAGGCTTATTTCCCATTTTTTGTAATAACAGATCGCAATGTTACACTTCAGCTCATTGGTTGGGTTTTCAACCTTTTTTCAAATGCTACTTTGTATCGAGTAGACAATTAAGAAGCAGTACTGCATAATATCTTCTTTTTTTTTTACAAAAAAAACAAAAACAAAATTTGATTTTGAAAAAATATTTTTCGTTATGAACGTTAGGTGGAAAAAAAAAGAAAGTTTCGCTCGAATAAAAGTGTTCATTTCGTTCACAATCAAAAACATAATATTAATAAAATTTTGTTTTCGAAGCAGCAAAAAAATTAAAATCGAAATAATATTGTTTTTTTTTTTATCATAATTTCTGAGTACGTGAATACGTGGGCTACTTTTGGTGGTATAACCACTAGACTGGGTCGATTTATTAACCGACATCGCGCCATCGAAAAAAAAGTTCCACATACGATTCGATACGAAAAGTCAAAAGCCAAAACATTTTTGCATGTATGTTGAAAAAACCTTTAAAAAAAATGACGAAAGTGTTAATTTTTTGGACCAAAACACTCCCCAAAACCCAAATAATATTTTTTTTTTTCAAAAAACTGGCATCGCCAACGTTTTTAGCGAACATTTTTGGGTCGGACAGGGTATACATGAAAATTTTAAAATCAAATGATAATTTTTTTAGTAGGTCATGAAAAAAACCTTAAAAATCGAAGTCGAGAAAAGTCAAAAAACTGAAATTACGCAGGCTTGAAAATTATTTTTTTAGATATTCGTAGTGGAACTTTTCCTGAGCCCAAAACCTATCGAAAAATCGATGGCTCTATATCCACTAAAAATAATTATATAATACAATAATTATATGCAATGCGTCGTAGAGAGGAGTGCTTATTAGATCCTGTTTCAGGCAGCTCACGGCGTGTACGAGTGTAGCTTTCGTAAAAGCACATTTATAAGGGATCATTTAGAAAATTTTGAAAATGAAAACAAAAAAGATTTTTATCTAGCTATCCAAAACATTCAGGAAAACCATACCGCGACTAATTTAAAAGCATTAATTTTGGGAAATCTGCACAGTGCATGTCAGTCATTGGTCTATTCAAATAATTTTTTGTTAACATACATACGTATGCAGTGGAAATCGTATCGGGATTGTATCCGGGTTCCTTCTGGAACTAGTTTGAGCCTTTGTGACAACACCGATTTTAATTCGGGTCTACATCCTATATATTTGAAACCATTTTAAAGACTATTTGGGAATTGTTCGGAGTTGTTTCAGAAGTCGGCTACGGATGCTTTATTCTGGGACTATTTCCGGATAATAAAGGGACTATTTTAGAATCAATTTCTGATAGTTTACTTTACTTTAGCCGCCAACTGCTAAAACAAGTCCAAAATGCCTGGAAATGTGTGAGCTCAGTATCATTAATCCAAAACCGGAAAATAAATAATTACCCATGCCCGATCCTAAACAGGGGGCGTGATCCATGGTATTTATGTGCAGAACATGAATCAAAAAGACTTTTAGTTATTTAAGTTCTAAAAACAATTCCTTTTTGTTTATTTCGTTGTGCATCGCTGTTCAGAAGTAAAGTTCAGATACTTGGCCTCTCTTCCAATTGTCGTCAGTTATTACTCAGATCGACAATAATTTTGACCCTGCCCAATTTTAAAACGCCTTATAAACGAGCATACAGTCCGAAGCTTTTATTTTCCATCGTGTTAAAAAATTTGCATGCCGTCATAAATTTGTTTATCCTGGCGATATTTGCTCAAGTATATAAACTTAATATTTATGCAGCTCAGTGAGTTAAATTACTAAAAGAATGAATGAGGCTTTCGTGTTGTGAAAATTAATCACACCATTTTAACCACCTGCCATCATCAGCCACCGATAATACCGACAAGTATTGCCAATTGTGTATACAGCTACAATAACAATAATAACTACTTGTACTGAGAGCGGGTTTTAATAAGATATACATACATAGGTAAGTAAGTAGGTATGTATGTATGTAAGATCTATATGTACTAGGTGAGCTGGCGTGACGAATCTTATCCGGTGCACATCATCTTGGAAATGAAATTTTCTGGACCGGTGAAGAAAAAGTACATGTTTTTATTGCTGTAGGACAATGTACGCACGTCACATGTATGGGCATAATGCATTATAAATTTAGTGCTTTAGGCACTGGAACCACTAGTTGTACACAACTCAAATACTAGTTTACCGAGTTGTGTAATTTTTCTATAATAGCAACCGGTATTTTTAACACGGCGAGAGGCAAACTAGTCAGCCTCTGCATCATAAAAATGCCAGTTTTCATACTAGTCAATCAATACATCAATATTATACCATGAAGGTGTTGATAATAGTTTAAAGTAGTCCCGGGTTCCCATGGTTACGAGGGAGAATGAAAGAGTGAAGGGAGTGAGAGATGGTTAGAGCGTAGATTCGAACTTTGGTTTTACAGAAGTTACCTACAATATGACCAGTTTTTCAGTTTCTCGGGAAAGGAGAAGGTCTGCCGGATCTGCCAGTCGATTAAAAAATAACGTCAAGAGTAGAAAACTTGACGGACAGAAAAACGGCCACAGGTGGCTAGCTAAGTAAAATGCTTGGGTTTAAGTAAATTCTAAAACTGTGTTAAGAGTAGGGGCTGTTCTGTGTTGTTGAGTTAAAGAAATTGGAAGTACCAGGTGACTATAAAACTGATCTCAGCTGTCAGTAGCAGTCTCCAGTGCCTTCACAACTGTTTTAAACGGTTGTCATCAGCAGTAGTTATACAGTGGCAAGCAAACTCCCTATCGCAGCCCCGTTTTACCAAAATTTTTTAGCGGTTTACGATTCTAACTGATTTCATAGTCAAATAACACCCTTTTTATTATTGTCTATATTGAATTATGGTGTTTTCCTGCTTCTCCAAAAACTGCCGTGTGAAAAACGAGTCGGAGCGTAGCTCACAATAAATGCTCTGATATGACCGGTAGAGTGACCGACATCATCAGTGACGGGTAGCGACTACGCTGGGTATGTCCATATTATAGAAGTACCGTTATCGAACTCTACAAGCTGTTCCGCATAACCTAAACATCTCAGCGCGAAATGCGAGAACTACAAAGCGATATGCCTGAATCACTCACCCGTGTTAACCCTAGACTCGTATCCTTCGTCGATTCGACGAATACGCTATTGAAAATTTTTTGTCTCTTTTTAAGACTGCTTTTCTAAAAGACTTACAAAAATATATCTAAATTGTTCCAAAATAATAAAAAAATGTTTTATTTCGAGGATTAAAAACTGGTACACATATGCGTATAATAAATCAAACCAAAAATTAAATAACTATATTAGAAATAACTATATTGAAGAATGTTCGTGGAATGGACGAATGGTTAGGTTTTAAAGGGAGTGAGCGAAGGTTAGCTTTCTAGAGTTAAGGGAGAAACAAAGTTCAAAAAAAAGGAACTATCCGAATAATACATTAGTACAAAATCGTCTTTCCGACACTTCTTATTCTCCCGCCCCTGTATCTGTGCCAGCTTCAACTCCTTCACGCGCTAATGGAAAGGAGTTGATTTCTTTAAACGCATCCGGTGCGCAGACAAAACCTGTCTGTTGGGTGTATTAACTAGATCGAAAACGCATATAGCACAGAAGGGTCAGCCAACTTCTATTGCAATGGTTGCGTACTCTGCTATATCCACGTCTTCATTACCCACATTACTTTCTACGTAATTAGCGTTTGTGATTCATCATAGTCAACAAGATCAATTACTTCTTCATCTCCTGATATTTAATACTAGGAATACTAACCCATAGACAGCAGTACAACCTAATCGTTTTCTTCGAGTATTGCTTGCAAGCATCTCCAAGAGAGATCAATTTTCGCCGCTGAGGTCATTAACTTCCCTGAAGCTGATAACATTAAATTCCTCCGTGTGGGCGTGAAGCACGTAAATTGCTATAGTTACACCACTGTAAGCTATATTCTTTCCCAAACAGATCTTCAAATATAATTCATTGATTGTGGAGTCAGTTTATGATCTGGCTAACCCCTCCAACTATTACTTTTGAACCTCGTTGATCCAAGTTTGTTCGCAAAAAGCTGCAAACGGTGGACTGTCTTAAAGCTTTGTGAATGTGTAAATACTGTGGCGATTATTCTCAAGCATGTACTATCCCTTGTGACGATTATTCTCAAGCACGTACCATCCCTAACTCAATAACACTCCCACCACTAGTTAAACACAACAGAGATAACGATGGATACGATGGAAAGAGGAATGGATGGAAAGTGAATGGAAAGAGGAAGAGAGATGGCGCGAGTGTTTGCGAATACGGTGTAAAAGAGGAGATGCCAATAAATAACACCGACCATTCGAGAACACAAAGAGCGAACAACCAAGAAAGTTCTGGATGCGTAGGGTAGCACCCTGTTGGACTATATAGGGCAGTGACCAAGCAAGGCAGGTTGATTAGTTTATTTTCAAGCGTTAAAGAGTGATCTTTACATTTGTATTGCGTTTATACTAGTAAATAAAACTAGCTATTCTTTTACAGTAATTGTGCGTGTTTTTATTTGAGTTTCTAGTGATCGAACCCAGGAATAATAATCGAGGAATCATCGCATTCGTCACAATACTTTTCGCAATGCTGTAGCCGGCTTGCACTCTTTGCTTCGGATCAGCTACATAAAAACTGCTTCCAATATAAATAGAAATGAAATAAAACCTCGGCTGAGAACTCTTATTTCTGATGACGATATATGAAAAATTTTAAAGACCCTAGATCCGAGGGAAAGTAGCAAAGTGATCACTTTAACGTTGAGGTTAACAAAGAAGAAATCTTTGGCCTACAATTAGGAAGTTTAGCCTCCACAACACAATATCTTTTAGGGGGAATGCTGACTTCGCCGCGGAACGAAACATAGCCATTTGTAACACAAGGCTCACACAACTATTTGTCTGCACAAAGTACAAAAATGTTGAGCTTTCTGCACCCGATTTTTTAACAATATTCCAATATCTTGTGGCACGCGCGTGGTGCCAAGAAAAAAGGGTACCAGGTAGCTCAGGAAAAGTTAAATGAAAAGAAGCTGCTCACCATAGGCAGCTGAAATAACGATGAAGGCGATTAGTGCTGAATACAGGACTCCAGAGTATCCGCAAGAGGAATCAGTATAATGTGAATTGGACTGCTTCGTAAAAGAAAGACGCTGCGTACAGGGCCACGCTGTATACAGGCGCAACCCGCAGTGTATCTATTGGTTTTAAAGTGATGCTAAGAAGAAAGGAAGATGTAAATTTATAAAAACTAAGCCTGAGGTTCGAAAGCGCTGAAAGAGAGAGGAGCTTCACATACTAGCTGCCAGTATAATATCTGAAAATTATAAGAATAGGGCGAATGACGACATATTTCAATACCAACACGAACAAATGATTGGCAATATTACCCATCACCGCAAAATCAGTTTCCTTAATATCTCATATAAGTTTTAGAGCTGGTATGTCCATCACAGCACCGATTAAGAAATCCAGGAGAAAACCCATGCTAACTGTTTCGACACACACCATCTTCTTGTAACTTTGAAAGGAGCTACATCAGTATTTTTAAGGAGCCTTTTGAAACCAAGCAAGGATGCAGACAAGGCAGCCGCCTAACATGCAATTTCCTTAACTTGATCCAGCAACTGAGCTTAACCGCACTGTTACAATCACTTACAAGAGCGTGGAGTTATTACCGTGCCCTCATGAGATATCGATATCATTGGCCTTCTTGGACTTGACACAGAGGCGAAAAACTCTCCATTCGCAGTGCCCATCTATGATACAAACTTACATACATAAATACATTTTAAGCAGATATGTATGCAAAACTCGCCACAATGAAGTAAACAGCACAACCGGAAAGGCGAACACGATGCTATAGTAACGCTGAGATAATAAAAATTTACGATGCTTTTTTGCTGGCCAAAAGTGCCGCCCCACGGTCCGTCCACAGCAGCACGCCATCGAGCGGTTGAGAAACGCGTTGCAAACTGGTTATTTTGGCGATTCATTCATTAAATTATTGTAAAACATGTATGTGTAATTGTTGCTTGCTATTGCCATGGATTACTCCTTGTTTCTTCTTCTTCGCTCCTTGGCTTGGTTTTATATTTTATGCGCAATTTTTTTGTTTCAACTTCCTTTTATTTTGCACTGACATGCAGGCACCAAGCTCCCTTGCAAATTCTCATCATCGTCATCAACATTGAATTCTTTTATTCCTATCATCATCGTCTGCCTACTTTGCCACTTGGGACAATGTTTCGTGTGCCGCACTTGACGTGTTGCCGGAATTACTTGATGATGGTAGCCGATGCGCTGCGCGGTGAACCAATGCAATTGAGCAATGCGAACAATCAACTGCATGCGTACGTTTGTACATTAGACTGGGCCAAAAAAACACAAATTGTTTTAAAATTATATAAATACGGGTTTTCAGTATAACGAAAAAATGGAGTAAAAGTTTCAGACCAATATATTAATTGTTAGAGCTCTATCATTGTTGGTTTGGATTTTGTTGGACTGAACTCATTTTTGCTTGAAAATTTTAGACGAGTAAAGTAAAAAAAAAGGTGGATATATCGTCTTACTAAATTGAATTCTATGATTATCAAAAAACTAAAACAAAGCAGCAGTTTTTCACAGCATTCAGTTCCTTCTAAAATATTTATTTATCTTTTTCTTTATTGATAATTGAGCTTTTAACAAATTAAGTAACTAGTTTTTTTTAAATGTTGGGAAATTAAGGGTTGGCGGAGCAGCCTATATGTCCTTCAAATATCTCCAAATTTATACAGCTTCTCTATGATTATCAAAATTCAAGAGTCCAAATTGTTTTTTATTTAAATGTGTATGAAATTTTTTTGGCATCGTTATGAATATATCAACCAAGAATAAAAGTTACAGCGTTCGCATTTCGAAAAAAAAAAAATTGTGTCAGAACAGTAACTTTGATTTTATTTTGACAAATTTTGATTGTTTTTTCATATACTCGTATGTAAATTAATTTTTTGTTTGGACAGAAACAAGCAACTTCTTGTAACTTATACGTGAAAACTACATTATCAGCGTTTCATGCTTTTTATTAAACATTAAAATGATATACATATTTAATATTATATGATATACAAAAGAGTAATTAACATTAATTAAATTATTTCAATTTGCGGTGGTCAAGTTGCAGCATAGGTCTCACGAAGTCGAATTTTAGCACAAATTTGTACCCCTTTTTTTATTATTTTGCATTAAAAGAACTATTTATTGTATAATTTACTTTTTTTGGTAAATTAACCCAACTAATTAAAAAATCTGCCTCCGTAAAGATTTATTCCTGAAATTAAAATTAGTAAATATTCGTACAGAGCAATATTTGCGGGTCTGATAAGAGCAACATAATTAAAAAAAATTTATTTTGGTCCGTTCAAATATCTATACATATTTATAAACTTGTATACATATTTACGATTGCTGATTCTTATAATAATGATGAAGCTGCTGCAGAGGTAAAAGAAATCAACATCGAATACAATTACTGAATGAATGCAAACGTGTTTCTCAGGGGTGCTCAGCAAATTTACCCAACGGAGCCAATTGAAAAACAAAACCATTAAAATGACAGCAACGAAACTTATTTATTGGATACTCGTTTTCAGCAACATTCTAAAGATATCGGTCACCTATTAATACCTAAATCGATGCCCCTAATATAATACATCCCCACAGCTAGTTAGAGGCTTTGAATAAGTGCATCTGCCAGTAGTAAAAGGTGACTAATACCCGCTATCCAAAAGTGTTACGCCATAAAAAAAAATCGCTCACGCGGCAGTCAAAATACTAGGAACAGATACTAGTAAGGAAGCTAACTAGTATCATAGCAAAAAAGAACTGTTCACATCGGTAATAATATAATAAATCTTCGTTTCACTAAACAATGGGTTAAAAGGTCTGGTAGTTATAACGAGTTAGACATTGCTAATACGAAAATATGTGTAGAACGCATGTTTTCTATGGTTGGACACAGTGGGAATTTTTGTACTACACCTCATCTTTCTTGAATGTCATCCTGAATATATACCATTTGAAATTAGTAGCAAAGTTGTCTAATATCTAGACTATGAATTTTGGGATACGAACGGACTAACATAGACTAGCATCTTCACCACTTAATTGTAATCGACAGACGAGCGGTAGAAGAGTGCATCTATAGTAGTGGACTGATAAACTTGCTAACCAATAATTATGTTAGGAGTTGCAGAATTGTTCGCATATGATTAAATAAGTTGATCGTTTTCCCACAAGATCTACCTAGTTCTGGGCCAACAAACCAAAGTCAGTTTTCAGAGGTTATACTATCACACTCAGTGTAACTTAATTAGTGTTATTTTAGTTTATTATTAAAAAATAAACAAATGTATGGCGCGATATACGACATGTATATCATCATAAACCTCCTAAGAGATTTTTGCGCCGGGCTTCTCTAACAATTTGTGGTGTGCCGCTTTGAATTTTTTTCCTACAAGTTGGCGGGACCTAGATATTTTTGCCGACTCCGAACGGCATCTACACAGGAGATGAATTTTTGCTGAGAAGCCAGAGAGGCAGAAAAACATTTGGACAGTTTGCTAAGCCACAGCCGAGGGGCGACCACGTTTTGAAAAACTTTTTCAAACCACTTTTGATGTTACCTGTCCCAGGACTCGAACCTTGGTAAAAGCCATGGCAATTGACCTGTGGTCGATTCCCTTAATATGGAGAATACAGCGCTGGTAATAATACCCCTTAGCTCACCTTCTTGCTACAGAGTAAAAAGCAGATCTTAGAAAATTTTCGAAATATTTACAAATAGTAGGAGCCCTTTTTAAATAAATCTGCATCGGATCTCCAGAAATCGCTTCATGCTAAAATATGCCAAAACCTTTTATTTCGCTTGATTGCGATTCTGCAACGCAAGTCGCCTAGCTAAAATTTGTTTACGTTATTTGTTCGCTGTGGGCGCAGGGATAGCACAGCGAGTTGTCAACTTAGTCGTGATTCCTTACGAGCCAGAAATTGTCAGAAGAAGTCAGAAATAGCGAGAGGTTCCTAAAAGTCAACCCCATACTTGTTAACGTTACTCTACCAGTCTGAGTAAACTTTATTTTTTGACAATTTTACTAGCTTAAGCACGTCATGTAAGCCAGCTAACTTCCAAAAAACTTTAGGACTTTAGTTAACGTATACTTTCCCATAATATGTTTCTTCCTAATTATCACAAAAGCGGCACGAAATACGGAATTGGTCATATGAGCCTGGATCTTATGATGGATTCTGAGAACGCCTATAGGATGATAAAATTGTTCTTGAATATACCGATTAAAGCATCGTTTAGTGCTCCAACCAGTTATCATTGTCTCAGTCTCAGTGCGACTGTCTGACGCATTATCCTTATTATCCTTTCATGTTCTCATCTTCTTTTCTGAGTTCTATTTCTATGGGGTGTGTACCTATGCATAGAACCAATTCAGGCCCTTTGGGCTCTTTAGCTGCAGCTTTTCCGGATGGCTCATAAGCTTTCTCGTTGCCCTCCACCTCTTTGTGACTGCGTCATAATGCTGTTTAGCCTCTTCATGCATTAGTTAGCATTTTGTTTCACAAGAAAATATGTCTCTCAATATGGTGATGCTGTTGAAATAACTGTGTTGAGCTAATTCGTCCTTTAGAAGTTGGCCCACTGGAAGAGCATTTTCGAGTTCCTCTGCGCAAGGGAACGATATTAAATTTCTTCTAACGAAGTAAGTCACAAAGTGGCGTGAAATGGTTTTCTAGAGAAAAATTCTTCTAACTTTTGCAAAAAAGACATCACTTCTTTTCAACATAGACACTGAAGTGTGAGTTACATAGCAAGAGGTCGTGAAAGTGTTTCTTTTATGGTAACACTACGGACGCAATGCGTATATGCGAGGCCACTACATTGGCCAGCCAGCATAACCTAACCTAACCTAAGGACAAAAAATAAGTATGTAAAATTTACATTTTTCCCATAAATCACATATATTTTACGTTCAGTGTAAGAGGTTTTTTTGGTTGCCAAAATTAGCTATCTATAGAAGAAAATAGAGATTTTTCGAGATGGCGAAAATTGGAGGATCGCATATTTAGCTAAACTAGTTGCCAAGAACAGCTGATTTACTTTATCTGGTTCGATAAAATGTCCCAAAAAAAATTAACCAAAAAATTAAGATTTGAGGAGATTGTCGTTCACTGGTATCACAAAAGTCCAGAACTCCGCTGCTGTGCGATACATGTTCGTATGATCATTAAAATCCACAACTATGTATAACAAATATGATTCAACCGAAGTTACACTTCCTTACGTCTTCTTTTTTACACTTGCTACATTCACTGTTGTTTTTGTACCTGCTCTGCCACTTGGCGCCTTTCATTCGCGTTGTTCCTTGCAACAGCTGCAAGTGCATCTACTAAGGTGTACCTGCAAGTTTTGTGTCTTGGTAACTATAATGAATTCGTTATATTCCGTTAAGAAATTTAAAGTATTACTCAATCTAAAATACAGACTAAATGCACATTGCTCGGGAGTACTTATGACGGTTTGCTGGGCTATCGAGATAAATTCGAATGCCCAATGGTCAATTAGGAACCATTGCTGAAACAATAGGACTTGTTCCGGAACTACTTGAGTTTATATCATTTATAAAATTATTCACATGTAGCGCACATATTTTCATCTTTAATATGTAACTACACTTTTTACAATCATAAATCAAAAGGTACACATAATTTCGTATATTTCTAATTTATAGTACAGCCACCCTGTATGCTATTTTGTTCTCTATTCAATAGTATGTACATAGGGACACGGGTATAGAAGTACATAAATGCATTGATATTAACTTGCATAGCTACTTGTTGTTCTCACTAACTCAATGCCGTTAGGCAAAATTACTGTTCAATTTAGTTTTGTTTAAGATTTAGTATTTAAGCTAAAAATGAAGGAAATAAAAAACAGTTCGTTGTCAATCAGCATATTGAGCTTAATTATTTCGGACGGTTAAGGCCCCCAAACACACAAGGAAAATTAAACGGTAGTGAAAACGGAGACAGCATTAGAAGGGCGCGGGCGCTCTTAGGGAAAAACGAGTTAATACCAATGAAGCCACTGCATGATTGAAATGGAATCCGGTTACTTGGACCAATAAAGTCACAAAAAGTTCCTTTGTTGGTTTTAAAACATATCACTGATTCCATAGTAGGAGTCTGGTGAACCTGTTCACGGACGGGTCCAAGCCTGATGAGAAGGTCGGGGCGGGGTCTTCTACGAAGAGCTCGGCATCAGCCATAAATTTAGACTACCGATCATTCTAGTGACATCCAGGCGGAGTTGCCTGCTATTAAAAATGCAGTGGATGAAACGCTACTCAGCGTCACTACTGTTAGCGAATTCGATGTTTACTCGGATAGTCAAGCGACTATAAAAGCGCTGGGATAGGCTAAATTGCGATCGAGAGGTGTCAAGGAGTGGTTGACCTCGCTGGCTGTGACATCGAATTATTCAACGATTAAGATCATCTGGATGCCGGGGTACAAAGACATCCTTGAAAACTGCAGAGCGGATATCCTGGCTCGAGAGGGCACGTGCGAGCCTGGGGTGGCTACCGGCAGGGTTTGTGGGATTCCGTTTGCTACTTGCAGTCTGCTGCTGGACAGATGGGCCTCGGATCAGCTAAGCAAACGCTGGGCTGACACAACCACTTGTCAAGTGGTCCTTCTGGCCAGTAATAGACTCCAAGCGGTCGGCGGAACTGTTAGGATTTAACAAGTCACAGCTGTCTATGGTGATTGGAGTGCTGACTGGGCGCGATAGGGGTGCATGAGGTTGAAACACCAAGTCACTTTATGCTGAGTTGCCCAGCTTTTGCTAGAATAAGGCGTAAATACTTCGGTCGGGATGTACTTGACTATCCTGAGGAATTCTCTCGGATTGAAGTGAACCTTAACCGGAACTATATCGCTGCCACGCAGCGGTTCGTTAAATAAATAGGTAAGAAATCGTGTCACCGTTAGCTAACGTGACAGACAGTGAAAGTGTCGAAGTGAGCTGCCCCTTTGCGCAACCGCCACCGTACCTAACCTAACCTAGCAGGCAACGGTTGGCAAAAACTCACCGATTTTAAAAATGTTACCGGTTTCAAAAATGCTTCTGGTACCAGGCAAACAACGGTGCACCCTTTCTAATCTCTGAGAATTTAATAAAATAATCCACAATAACAATAATGGAATAAGCTATTCAAGTTTGAAGTAATATGAATAGTATAAAAGAGAATTTCCACTGCGTTGAATTTTAAGCCCAGCCCACCTATTCTCGTACTTCATACCAGCAGCTGAGGCAAGGTTTCGCGTGCTAGGCTTTTTTTTTCTGTTTTCTTTCATTTCTTGCTTATTTATCCTTTAATGTTATGGCAACACAAATAAAACTTTGTTTTACTTCATTCGCATGACAGTGAATTAATTTAAACTTCTTTGAGCCGTTTCTGATTGATATTTTCACATTTACGGTTATTTATAATTGCACTTTTCGCGAAAAAGAAAATACGAAGCATTGAGATTTATTGTGCAGGTCTTATAATTTTGGTAGTTAATTACATAAATACCACACAACTTGAATATTCCGTGTTTTCAGCAATAAATGAATTTAAATAACGGAGTCACGGGATGCGATAAGGGATTGCGGGTTAAAAATAAATAAATAATTGGCCGAGCTTCTCTAACAATTTGTGGGGGGTTGCTTATAATTTTTCCTACAAATTGGCGGCACCTACAGATTTTTTCCGACTTCGGACGGCATCTACAAAGGAGATGAATTTTTGCTGAGAAGCCTTCCATGGCAGAAATACATTCGGAGAGTTTTCCAAACCACTGCCGAGGAGAGACTCCGTTTTAAAAAAACTTTTTCAAATCACTTTTGATGTTACCTGTACCAGCGCTCGAACCTTGGACCTTCAGTGTGGTAGGCCAGCAACACTACCTCCACACCGCGGCGGTCACGGATTAAATGCGAGTAGTAACATTAAGAAAATGAAGTCCTGGATATCATTTCTGGTGACTGAAGTCTTCTCTTTTTAAATTGCAATTTAACTGTCTTTACGACTTTGACTGAGTCTTGCTAATATACGCCAATTATAAACCCAAAGTCAATTGCTTGCACAGAGCGTAGTGATGAACTCGATATCTGATGTTTGGATATGACACCTTTCGCTGTAAATATCATGCTTTCCTTCGCAGTAGCAGACGTAATCATACCAGGAAGTCGGAAGATCCAGTCCATGATAAAGAGTAGAAAAATCAGTTTGGAGCTAGGAGGAACAACTGACTAGGGGTGATCCTCAAATGATATACTCTCTCCTCTTTTGTGGATTCTAATTATAGATGACTTCTTCCACCTATGGAAAACCAAATGGTTTTATATAAAACGATTCCAAGGGGAGAAAGCTTTATATGTCAGAATAATCACTAGGTGGCAGCAGCATGATTTGTACCGCGAATTTCCGATGACAAACCCCTCATTTGAAATTTCGAGTTAGAAACTGTTTAAGCGACATAAGCTGTAATTATTTATTTCGTTTATTTCATTTGCATTGCAATTCACAACCAGCTTGTGAAATATTCCATATATATACATATATTTCCAATCCCAAATAAGGACGGTTTTTCACAGGGAAATGAGGAGGCCAAACCCGCGCTTATACCTCAGAGCCATGAGTGCTCGCCCCCCAATTAATACTTAAAAGGTGTAACAGGTGCCCCGCACCCTCCGTTCCATATAGAACAAATAATTTATAAAAGTTAAACAAAAGTAAAACAGATTTCTCAAAAACCAGCAATCAATAAGTTAAATAAACTGCATCGCCTAGTTCGGGTCGGTATAACGGATGCAATCAAAATGTGGTCTGCTCTGATCAAAAAATCAGAAATATATAAGGACAGACGAAGATAATCAGAAAGTTCACAGAAACATCTGCAATCCAACTTCTTACTGCAATTCCCCCTACAATCACGATCATTGTGGACCGAGCACTCTAGGCAGGACCAAATCCAAGACGAGAACTATTAATCGACTTGAAGAAAGAGCTACCCATGGGATACTAGCAAACAAAAATCCATGCAACGGAAGCTTGGAAGAGGACTAACGGGCATCACAGTCGTGTACAACTGCTTTGAAACTTGTTGATGGCAGTCTGCGACGATTTTGGAGCTAACTAACAAGCTTTTATGGGCTATGTTCCCGGACAAGAGGTCCACAAAGGTAATGAAGTGGTAGACGCGCTTCACAAACAGCACACATATAAGCATTTTATGGTCCAACGCCTTTCTGTGGGCTCAAAAAAATTCACATTAGGGAAACCATGTAGAACAACCAGTTTATGTAGCACTGGATGGACTGGCCAAAGCAAGCGCATACAAAACTTTGTATACTTCCACTTAATGGGGTATCAGCCAAACTGATTAATACAGCTACGATTTCTAATATAAGGTAATCCAGATATATATATAAAAGAACCTCCATATAGTGTAAGAAGCTGAAATTCCTACCACTTAGTGTCATTACAGTAAGTCGTAAGAAATCACTTTTTTTTCTCCCGTCAGTGATTCATGAAGAATATTTCCTGTTTGTTTAACACAGAAATCGAAGTCTATCACCTATTTATGCGGCTCCAATGTGTGCTTATCTTTATACAGGGTGGCGCAAAAGTAATCCTCCTATCAGAAAATGCTATAAATTTTGCGATTGGCCCCTAAAGTCAGTTCTGTTTTGACATTTGTGTAGTAAACACATGCGAAATACACGTTAATAAACAATGTTACGCTACACTGCTCCAGAACGCGGAATATTGCTGACTATTTATTTGACCAATAATCGGTCGGGGCCAAACGGTTACTGTGAATGGTGAGCGCTACAGAGCAATGATCAACGAGTTCTTTTTGCCGCAACTTGATGAATTGGGATTGGAAAACATGTGGTTCCAACAAGACGGTGCAACAGCACACACTGCACGTGCCACAACCGATATGCTGAACATCGGAAGCTTACTTTTGCGCCACCTTGTATATCTAAGTACATACCTTCTGTTGTATCCATGCACTCAGGTGCAAGTATTGAAGTAATTAAGTGCAAATTGTGTAGAAGCTGCACTTCATCCCTACTCCCTGTGGCACTTGCTTAGTGAGTTTCAAGTACAAATTTTCACTTATTTAAGTGCTTGGATGCTCGCTCATTATCTTCTTGTGGTATAATAATCTGTTGCAATTTCTTAAACAACAACTATACTTATGTATTTACCCACGTATATAAAAGTATCATTACAAGATGCTTGCATGGATAGGTTGGTTTATATTAACCCGACAGTAAAGTGATTGAACTGAAGAAGATGGATGAGTAGAATATTGAATGAGTGCTTACAGATCAATGCAAGTGTGCTTACATCCTTTAGGAAACTTAAAGCTATAGCAGGCTTTTGAAGAGTGGGCGTAATTTTATAAAACAAATTAAATAAATTCTTTTTGGCTAGAAAATCCACAATATAGTAGAACTAGTGATAGGCATGGTCATGTTTTTGAAACATTTACAAAACTCTAAATTAACATTCTTTAGTTAAAGAGGATCTGAGTTTGATTTCCTGCTATTCATTGGCAATATATAATTATTTGTTTGGTTCAAATCATTAAGTCCTTTTCAAGAACTGCCATCTAGCATGTTTGTGATTATTTACCAGTCTCAAGGTTTTCATTATAGTCGCTTATTTGAAATGTCTCTATTATTATTGTTATTTTAGCAACACTTTGCCCTACTTAATCGGTTGTAGACCAAACAAGGTTATGTTGATGTTGATGTTGATAGTAATTTGCCGGAAATTTTTATACGATTCGGTACAAGTATCTTGCGGTACCAGCCAAACTGCCGTGGTAGCGAATTCTTTGACCCAGGAACTTGGTCGATTTGAATTTTAGTGCCTCTTACTACATACCTACCTCGGGTAAATTCTAACCCCCTAATCTGCTGGGGCTATCCCTGCATTATATTATCGCCTATTGGTCACTTTCACTCGGCAAGGTTAAAGGTTAGGTTCGAACATTCACCCTTAACTCTTCTTTTCTATATATCAAAGTTTAGCCAGCTGAAGAAGCCTCTGGTATATTCACTGGTTACAGCAGAGGCTATATATAGTTTTGGAAAAGTGGGCGGTGTCACCCCCATATTTTTTGTGTTTTGTTTGTGTTTCATTACTGTCCACAGTTTATTGTCGATGTCTCTAAAACTCTCAAGATAGGTTCAGAAGTCCGTTGGACACGACACAGGCTGTATGTAGTTTTTCGAAAGCCCCCAGGTTATATAAAGGTGCAATTCAGTATAACTAGGAAACTATTTGGTTAAAGTTAATGATATTTTATGTTTAGATATGTGTTCTATATATCAAAAAAACCTTGGGAAAAGTAAGCGGTACCAAGACCAAAAAAAAGTTAAACTGCTATATCTTCGAAACTATATATCAGTACCCGCATAGGAAAAGGGAGAAGAGGGCGAGTAGGTATAGAAAATTTGAGCATTAGAGGAAAATGGAAACTGTAAAATAAACTAACGGGATATGGGGGTGGTGCCAAACCTATTTTCCGAAATTTTAGCTAGGAGCATATGAAAATCAACGAAGAAGTTTATCGGAACTAGTCCATGAATTATCATATTTTTCCTATTTTCAAAATATTTATAATAGTTGTAATCTATTGTAAGCAACCTACAAAAGAACGTTGATTAGGTTATCAAAATACATGGGAAGCAACAACAAAAAATAAGCTAACAAGTTGATATAAACGGTTTGAGTTGAAGTCGCTTAAACAGGAAGCGACTCAATTTGAAGTGTTGGGAAGCGTTGTAGAGCTAAAAATTTACGTCATTGTGAATGAAAAGGTGGAGAATGGGGAAAAAATAAACAAAAAATGTCAGATACATTTTAAAATGGAGCAGCAAGAGCAAAAGTAGGTAAAAATAATTTTTTCGGTTTTAATTTGATGAAATTCTATAAGCAAATGAAATGTTTCAGAATGGAAGGGAATAAAAGAAGGAGATGAACCCGTGAGGAAACTAATGGTTTTTTTAAAATGCTACCTTGCCAGAAAAGAGGAGTTCAAATTAATAAATAACCAAGGATTCTTCGGAATCATTCATTTTTTCTGCTTTACTTTTGGGTTTCTTTATCACAATTTTCAAAATACAAAATTTAAATAATTTATTTTGGCAGATAGAACCAGTGTTGTAAGGAATATATGAAATATAAGATACTAGAATATATGTAAGCCAGTTGAGCGTTCTTTTCAACGTTGCTTACAATAGATTACAACTAATGAGAAAAAATTCTATCAAAGGTGTATATTTCCGCAAAGGGTTAGAGGGAACAAAGTATACCTGGGTTGAGATATGCCTGACAAATAAGGCGCCTCGAAGTGTACAACCTGAAGAATCAACGTGGGTCAAGAAAAGCGCTCTTGAGGCTGTTAGATTAGTAATGGATCCACGTCCACCAAGGGACGGTCCGCTAAGCTTTTTGGGAGTACGTTTTCGTTACCAACAAAAAGAACACAAGTGTAAAGAAACCTGTAGAATAAATATGATAGATATTAATTAGTTTTTGGTCAAGTTATCGGGCAAACGAAAGGACTGGCTGTACAAGTTCACAGCGGGCGCTTGTAAAGGTATAAGAAAATCGAGAAAGATATATACAAAATTTTAAAATGGGCTTTAACCGCCCGTCCGTCCTCTCAGCTGATAACGAGAAAAAAATTTAGATATTCGAAAGATATTTAGCACCCAGGTTAATTTCCAACTAAGAACGGCAGCTTTTTTTGATATCGTAAATTTTTAAAAACATATACAATGAAATAATTGATTGACTGAAGCATATCCAATCCGAAATTTAGTACTCCTATTGAATGGATCAATTCTTTTAAAGAGTTTTTGCAAAATTTGGGAAAGTGGCCGTGGGACCACCTACATATGAGTGAACAAATTTTGAATCTTCTACTGGTAATAAGTTCAGAACCGTGTTAGCTAGAATAGCGGATCCTAGTACGAGACATATTATTATTGAAAAAGTGCACCATCTAAAAAAAAGCTAAATCGTTTTTCGACCATGCCCATTTTTGTAGCAAAAATTACTGAAGAGGTGGTAAAAATATATTATATGAAATATCTCTTTTAGGTTTTTATTTTTAATATTAACTTGTTACGATTGCTTGTTAAAATGCAAAGAGTAAATTAATTGTTGATAAAACATTTAAAAATTGATCAAATAAATCCATATATGTACTCTGTGTTTATATAAGAAAAGAAACGTAAACAAAATTGGAGTACCTGATAGAAGGACTGCTTGCCTCTTCACTTCTTTTAAATCAAAATTATCACTTAAATCTTTCAAAAGTCCACTGTAATTGAATTTTACTAAAAATGACAGATATAGCAGCAGCTTTAGTGACAAGTTTTTGTTACTCTAACTTTAACAACAGCTTTAACTGAAGAAGCCGGCTTAAACAAAGTCGCTATGATTAGGATAAAGTACATGCTTAGTTGAAGTGTACTCTAACTTATTTACAGCACTTCTGTTTATTGACTATGATTATGCGCCATAGTTTTTTTAATTAAAAAAGTAAATACATACATATATGTAAAAAAAAGAAGTGTTGGCACAGCAATAAAAAAGAAGTAACCAAAAATTGAAAAATTAATTACCAAAAAACGACCATTTTATAAAAATGAACATATACAGGTTTGACTGAAATTAAATGTACATACATACATAATTCAAATAAAATAAAAATATTGCATCCTATACGGAATTGTTAAAAGAAGTATCAACAAACCCACTTTGAATCTCTTTAACTAAATATACTTCAAAAGTTATACGTGTTCTTAAACCACTATACATTCTTCCAGAAAAAACCAATAATTCTTCTGTCATAACTTAAGCTACTAAGCTATTATTTCACCCTCAAGACAGCGAAAAAACAATAAAACAGGGTAAAAATGAGCAAATTAACAAAAACGTTTTGAAGTGAGAAAAATTACCAATTTTGATTAAAAATAACTAAAACGGCAACACTGGGCCCTTACTCTGCAGTTCTATTCGAAAGGCTGTTCTACTCGAAAGCAAAAAGCGATTCTAATACACGTAGGCACTCTGTAGCTCATTAGAATTTACTTTAGAAAATAATCCATAATAGAAGACATCACTGTTTCACAAATTTCAAGCGCAAAGCAAAATACAAAAACACTTTGTGTAAGTCTCAAGTGCAGCATTCGGTAGCGCAGTTTTACATGTCGCGGCAGCCTAGGTGATAAGAATCTCGACTACCCAGCGTATGGTTGTAAGTCCTTGCACAAGTAATTTTTATTTTTTTTTTTTGTTTTTATTGAATAAAATTTAATTTTTTTAAATAATCTAATCTCAAAAATTTCCTTGGTTAAGTTTTTCCAAATTTTTACCTAGAATCCTTTAATTATCTTCTGTCAACAACGATTGCTTAACTCTTTCTGCTATAAAAATTACTTCTTGATGAAAAAAATACTAATTGTTTTATTATAATCATAAGAAAATACATTTTTGTGGATTTCCGTTTGCTAAATTGTTGTCGAATATAATTTTCTAACTTTCGACCATTGTGGCATATGTTTCCGAAGTAGTGAGTACCAAATTTTCTACAATAGAAAGGGGGATAGATCAAATCCGAAGGGAACAGAATGGAACTCGAACAACGAATGCGTTCTACTCGAAAATTTCTTACAGAGTACGAAGCACTAATAAAATAGAGCTAATATATTCCCCATAAATCGCTATACCGTTTGAGAGAAATAAGAAAAATTACCAATTATTTTACTATGTAAACTGCTATTATTACTGAAGAGGATAAATAAATATGTTCGTAATTGCTGTATTAAAATTCCGAAGTATCTCTAATCTAACTGGCGCGATTATCGAATTTCATCGTAATTAAAACACTAATTGTAATCAGGTCCACTTCCTTGTCAATATTTGCTTTACACCATAAACTTCAAATTCTTTTTTATTAGCTCTCATATCTGTTGCCTTTGCGTACTTATTTTGTTATTGTTCCTAATTTAAACAAAAATCTCTTCACCATAAGAATGCGCTCATAACAATGTCCTCCATGAACGCCTTATTTAAAGACCCTTTTGCAAATTTTCTCATAATTGACAATAAATGCCAGTCTTAAATTACCTTCATCTTCTTGAACCAAGTTCACCCTGTCTATCATTATGTTTCCCCTTTCCTCCTTAAGCGCTGCCCAGTTATCCATCATGAGACGTAAACTCCTCAACAAGTCAAGATGAAAGTAAACCGACACTGTGCAATGTGGTTGCTGTGGTTAAATTGCAGGCAGAACATAATTGCCAATAAGGCAGGCACTTCTTTTTGCTGCGGCGCCACACAATGCCAGCAACGAGCTTGGCAGTGGCTAATAATAGTTGGCACTCAAATGAGCGAGGCGAAAAAAGTGTTATACACAATGGCAGCATTCTACCCAGAGTAGAGAAGCCGCATGCTAAAAGGTGATGATGCTGAATTCACTTAACGAGTAATTCGTATGAGCTTGAGTAGGCGCAGCGCAGATAAAAGTCGTGGTATTTTAATTGTTGCTTTTGCCGGCATAGAAGTTTTTTAAATAAAATGAGAAAAACGTCGTACCCAAAACATCTTCAGTGCTTAAATACTCTCAGCTAGTTAGATTGCGGCGCTTAAAGTCTGAAACCGGCTTTTAAGAGTATTCTGGTGCAATATTTACCTTTCGCAGCGCCCGCAACATTCAACTCAACTCAAATCAACGATGGCACACTTTTTCCTTATCAGAAATGTTTGAAAAGTTTAGTAAATATAATTACGATTAATGCCGGTACAGTAGAGAGCATAAATTGATCATAATCAGCTACGTAAAGTTAGTACAGTTGATTCTTAAACTTATTCACTTACTTCAGTACGCGTCAAACTCGGTGATGTGGCGATAGTGTTGCTGCCCTTCCACGTTTGATATTGCAAGACAAAGACTAATAGAACTTTATCTTACTTCTACGCTTGAGAGAAGGTAGGATATCTTTTTACCGGATATATGTTTCGAGAATATTTCCGAAGAAACTCTACCCATGTTTTGCCATAATGTTGTTTCAGGTTCCATGTTTCTGCGGCTTGTGTATAAAGAAGCTGTTAAGGTATACTTACGAATAAAGTTTTGGGTTCACATTAGGTAAAACCTGTTCTGTTAGGCCATATCCTGTAAAGTTCCATAGCAGTTCACAGCAAATTGATTCTGCAAATATCTGTACTTCTGTACCGAAAGCAAATTCATTGGAACATATCGTCATTAACTTCTTTAGAGACGCTTTTATTAATTGCAGGTCCTATTGAGGCAGAACTTCTAAAGAAAAATGTGGTAGATCTGCAGTTTGGGTTGTAGAATCTATAATTCAAAAATAAAGGTAGAGGCTCTGCCGTAGTAGAAATCCTGAGCTAAACGTAAATCAGCACCCCGCCGAAGCGATACAGTCTTTATACTTCACTTAAAGCATCATTGCTCCCCCACCAATACCCGATTCGCCCCACAGCCCAATCCAGACGTAAGTGGAGCATGAGCACATTGCCGACTAGGCACGACTGTTCCACTACAGTTTATTATTCTTCTAAAAAGTGTATTGCTCTTTTTATACTAAATATGTTTAGAAGCTGGCTTGAGGTCCAATAATTGTAACTAAAACGCAAGTTCTTTGTTTTTAAATCAATATATTTCGATTACACAAGGTAATCGTCATCAAGTCGCAAAAAACAAATATTTTTTTTTATACTTTATATTTTTAAATATTTTACATGAAGCCCATCGACACTGCGCTGCATCTCAGACTCCGTGCATATTTACATTGGAAACCCGCATTTGTATATGAGGTGCCATGAGCCCTTTTCCCATGCCGCACATTTTACGTAAAGTGTTAGAGATTAACAAAGAGATTGAAAGATGATGATGATCTTTATAAACAAAAATACATAACCGCCAATGAGAAACAAAAACTTTCATGCTCAGCAGCTAGTGCACCCAGACTCTACGGATTTCCTAAAATACACAAGCCTAATATACCTTTGCGCCCCATCGCGTCTTCCATGAACGTACCGTGTCATCAACTATCGAAACATGTAGGAAACATAATTCAAAATATAGCGTCGGAAGAGTACAACATCAGAAATGTATTTAAACTAAAAGAGCGACTTATTGATCAACGTATCGACACAGATGAAGTGTTGGAGTCTTTCGATGTCGTGTCATTATTCACGAACATTCCCACTAACCTTGATATAAAAATAATAATGGATAAATGGGATAAAATAAAAACCATGACTAATATACCCAGATGCAAGTTCCAGGAAATTTTAAGATTTTATTTACTCGACAATAACTATTTCATTTATAACAACGAAGTATATACCCAAACATTTGGTATGCCAATGGGCAATCCCCTATCCCCGACAATAGCAGATATTATTCTAGACGATCTTTTGGATAACACACTAAATGAACTAAAACACAAACTCAACATTGAAATCAAATTTATAGTTAAATATGTTGACGATATTCTCGCAATAGTAAAACGCAAAGACGTAGAAGTAATAAAAGAAAACTTAAATAATTATCATGGCGGCCGCCGTGGTGTGAAGGTAGTGTTGCCGGCCTACCACACCGAAGGTCCATGGTTCGAGCCCTGGTACAGGTAACATCAAAAGTGATTTGAAAAAAGTTTTTCAAAACGGGGTCGCCCCTCGGCAGTGGTTTGGCAAACTCTCCGAGTGTATTTCTGCCATGACAGGCTTCTCAGCAAAAATTCGTCTCCTTTGTAGATGCCGTTCGGAGTCGGCAAAAAACTGTAGGTCCCACCAATTTGTAGGGAAAAATTCAAATCGGCACACCACAAATTGGAAGAGAAGCTTGGCGCAAAAATCTCTTAGGAGGTTTATGATGATATACCTGTTGTATATCGCGCCATAGAGAGAGAGAAATAATTATCATAACAAAATCAAATTCACCATTGAAATGGAGAATAATAACAGCATTGCTTATCTGGATATCAGAATTGTCAAAAACATAAATAATGGATGTCTCTCCTTTGACTGGTTTACAAAACCTCTATCATCTGGTCGGCTCATAAATTTTCATTCCTGTCAGCCAATGAAGTACAAAATAAATACGGCAAAAAACCTAATAAACAAGGTATTAACCATAAGCGACGAACAGTACTGGAACAAAAACCTGCAAAAAATATACGAAATATTAAAAAGTAATAACTATCCACACAACCTAATAAAAAATGTAACTGATCAAGACATAAGAGAAACACGCAATAAACATAACCAAGCAACAATACATAGAGAAAATCAAATAAAGCAGTATTTCGGTGTAACCTATATTCCCAAACTATCTCAAAACATCAACCAAGCAATAGCAAAAAATAACCAAAACATAGCATTACATTAGCATATAAATCCAATTCCACATTAGCTAACATATTCACGCGAACAAAAAGCCCGATCGATAAACTACAACAACATAATGTAATTTATGAGATAACATGTCAGGGTAAAGAAAATTAAAGCTACAACAGGGTATACATAGGAACCACTAAACGTACACTCGGCGTTAGATTAAAAGAGTACGGAAGCGATATAAACAATAAGAGAAATTCAACTGCCTTATCACAACATATCACAACAAGTGGTCATACAGCTGATCTAGCGAACACGAAGATAATAGACCGCAACAAATACGGGAGAGCTCGGTACACATTAGAGAGTTTGCGAATATTAGAAAAAAGAGAAAATACGGTAAACAAGAAGGAGGATACACAAAACATTGCAGCAGCTTACCTTTTATGTTTATAATTATAATTTAGTTTGACGATGATACCAAACCATGATGGTACTATCTTTAGTTTTTAGATTTTAAGAAAACATACTGCGTAAGTGTTGTTGTTGTGTTTTAATGTTATTGCAAGTATATACGTAGATTTGTTAATAAGTGTCTCAGATAGTTTTATTGTTGTTTTTCATTGTTGTTTTTGTTTGTTGTTCTTTAAAATAAATAGATCACCCCTGATGAAGCTAGGAAGTCTAGCGAAACGTTGGGTTGGAAAAGTGGAATACTATCTTTTATTTTCACTTCAAAACTAATGGTCAAAAGAGCCTAAATCCAAAATTTTAAATAATCACATAACTGACCGGAAAACATCCAAAGATTGAAAGATAACATTTTTAAGGAAGGTGCCAGGTCCCCTTTTGATTTCTTAAAGAAAGAAATATTAGTTAATTCCTTTCAAAAATATAGTGTGGTTGCCAGTGTAACCAGGTGATAGAAAAAAAAGGCTAAAGCAGCAAACAAAAAGGGTTAGAAAGTGCTAAAATTTAGAAAAAAAAAACTAAAAGAAGTCAGAAATTTTATTACGAAATCCATTTCAATTTTTTAATTTTAGTTGTAACTATTTGTAGACATAACTTAAAGGAACTATTCTTCTTTCAACACATATCAGGCATATTTTCCTTGACTAGGAACTTTTTCACAAAATACATACAAGGCATAGAAAAATCACTACAAACTAATTAATTCTAAATAATAATGAATCAGAAGAGCTTGATCCTGCATACAAAGTTTGTGTATTTATCATACAGATTAGATCATCGGTAATTTTAAAATCAGTGCAACATTTGGATGTGCTTTTTAACGAACATCTAATATTAAGCAGCTAGTTAAGCATTTTAATTTTTAATCTGTTTCTTGACTTAGTTTTTAAAATGTTAATGGCACTAAAAATTCTTTCAATCTTCCCATTACTTACGTATAATGAATTTTTATGTTCTCGGACTTCCGCCCAAATTTCTACGGTAGAGGTCACACTTGTCCACTGTACGGTTATTCGCTTTCGACACTGCAGCGGAATCAATGCTACTGGGGTTGGGGAATAGCTAGACTTTTCTTTTTGAAAGTGAGAAATTACATCCGGCTTTGTAACTTTCAAAGAATTATCAACTGAAAAAAAGTAATCTTTTGTAAAGAGTTCATATTATCAGGTAGGCGAAGTCGCAGTTGGGTTATCAACTCCTTTAAAAATAGTTGACAATTTTTACGAATAATTTTCCGTATTTCGTCATCAATACTAACTTCATTTAACTTTAATTTTATATGAAAAATATGGTGTTGGGACCAGAAAATCTTTGGAGTAAAAAAAGGTTAAAAAAAAGCCACGAAGCTAAAACCAAAATTATGAGGTTAAAGGACAAAAAAAATGCTAAATCTAGCCTCGAAAAGGCTTACCCGGCCACACTGGTGGTTACTATAAACACTAATGCAACTCCAACTCGGAATAATAATTAGTAATGAGGATGTAACGATTATGACACAAAAAGCATAACTCGACCCGAACATTCAAGAAATTTGAAAATTACACTTTGCCTAAAAGAGATAAGCAGTTTAATTATAAGTGGAGTTATATTGACGATAAATGATGAAAAATTCCTTATTGAGAATTTACGATTATATGTAGAACTTTGTACTCAAGCCAAAAAAGCCAAAAACGCTACATATGAACGTTAATTTGATATATTTTCAGCTGGCTTAGGGCGAATCCTGCAACGGACAGGGTGACCTTCCACTCACGCCCTAATTCTAGTGTGGAAACAACAATCGTTTTCCCGGCAAATAAATAGTTTGGAAGCTTTTACACCCTTTTGGTACTCTGCAGGCTTAAGTTGCAGTTCAATTTCGTAAACAACAAAATAGGTGGTTATGTCGTGTAACAGCGAATAAATGCACGTGTTTTGTAAATATTTTTGTGCACAGAAAATACCGAAAATTTTGTACACGTACTAGTTCACAAGAACTAATAAATAATATAAGCACTCTTTTACGCGAAGTTTCGTTCGCGTTTGAATTTTACTCTCTATTGCGCATTGTTTGTTTTTGACAGCGTTGCAATGGACGCTAGAATCGCGGTTACATGAACTGCATTGCCAACGGTTACGATTTTCGATTAGATAATACAGATACAAAATTACCAGTTACGCACAGAATTGACCCGTTAATGGATGATTTACTATGCACGGTATACTAGAGTTGTGTAGTTCGCAAACGAACTAGTTCAATTGAACGAATCAGTTCACTGAACGCACGAACTACTTCGTTCAAATGCTTTCAACCTCGTTCAGTGAATATATTTAGTAGTTCCAGTGCTCCTGTGGCAACCAGCAATGATAACCAAGGCCGAGCTAAATTTGCTTTAGCAACCAAACTCATTATTGGGTTGGAAAAACAGCTTATGTGATTTATAAAACTGGCATTGGCTCTTATGTCCACAGTCTGTTTTGCTTACCGAGCGGCGAATTCCTACCCAAGCTGTACACCATCACATGTGTATTGACAGCATGCGATGTTTTGCGTTGTTCTTCTTACTAGAGTTCGCCCAGTGGTTGAAATTCAACCAATAAACTTTATTTTATTTTATTTTATTTTATTTTTTTGCTGTAGGTATGTTTTATCCGCCTTTTTTTCTTCCTTTCTATGTCGTTCCTTTCCTCTAACATATTATTATTTTCCTTGATTTCTTTTTTTACTCCCTTATTTTATTTTTTACTTTCCTCCATATTTGCTCATATTTTACAGTGCTTGCTTAATGTATCCAACAAAGCAACTTTTCGTGCTCTCAGGAGAGCAGCTGACACTGGGCATCGTAGCCAGTAATCAATACAATAACAACAACTAAAGCAAAAATGCATGACACAACAGAGTATCTATAGTGCGAATACTTATTTTTCATTGGTCCACTACCAACTCTTCGCACTCACAATGAGAGCCGACCACACGAATAACACAAAAACATGTATGGCAAGTCTACTCACACTACTACGGCTCTTATTTTTTTCCTACAAAGCAGCTCCTCGGCCATGCTCACGATTCAGCATAGTACACAAAAAGCAAGTACACACACACACAGCGTGTCTATAGTGTGAATAAGTGAATGTGTAGTGGTGTGACTTTTATGTTAAATTTTTTATATTAAAATGATTTTTTAAATTTTTTTTATTTACGGATAAAAGTACAAGTCAAAATTTCCTATCTATACATATATAATTTGTATACCTTAGAATTATAGTTTAGCAGAAAACGGTTCTACATTGCATTCATCTTGTCTATTTATATATAAGATTATTCGATGCTAGCTGCATTCGTTGCTCTTTGATAGAACGGTCGAACGACTCAACGAAGTGAGCGAGATAGTTCACTTTTGAAAAAAGAACTAGTTCGTTCGATCATTCAATTGAACGAAATCGCCCAACTCTAGGGTACACCTCAAAATAGAGTTGTTTTTGTTATTTAAATTTTCTTTCATGTGTCACAACCATTCCAAAAGTACGAACGAGGCGTGTATATTTATCCCCTTCACTGTAGAGAATACACTGCCTTAAGTGTTGTTAGTGCGATATTCTATAGTGCCACTTTGGTTAAACTTTTCGGCTACGTAAACTTTGGTATAAATTTTGATTTTCTCATAACGCTGGCGAACAAGGTTTGTAATAAAGTATGTACGTGTGTTTTTCATGCCTAGAACTCACAGCGCGAAATGCCTGCAACTGGAATCGTCATCACATTTCACTAAATTTTGGCAGTAAATTAAACTTTTCTCGAACTGATAAGACAAACTGTAATTTATTGTTTTTTAAGTATTTTCTTATAAGTCTGCAAGTTATATAATTTAATCAACCAAAATTGAAATGCCAAAATATACAAACTTACATGGATAAATACGTGTTCGTGCGGATTAATACGTGTCTGTACGTGAGTGTCAAAACAAATTAACAACCAAATTTGATATGGCCAACAAAGGCACTTCCGTTTTCCGTTTCACTTGTAAGGTGTCTCTTAGCTATTTATTCATAATGATTGTAAATTCATAATATTTGGTAGATTAATTTCAAAGTCATGCTGCATATTTAATTGAACAAACACAAAAGTGCAAAGATTTTAGGCAAAACAAAAGCAGAATAATGGAAAGCATTATTATGGCTTTTAAATTAATTTTCTAAATTGGTAGCAATTAATTACCATCTCCACAACTTAGTGAGCGATAACTGTTTAGTTCCTGGCCTACCACACCTAAGGTCCTAAGCTCAAATGACGGGAATGATAGTATTTCTGCCATGAAAATTCATTAAGTGTAGGCCCCGCCAATTTGAAGGAAAACTGAATAATAATAATTCCCAACCGATAACCCACCATCCCGCTCAACCGACACGAGGGACGCATCCGCATAACGCAAGGCTGTTTTTTTTTATATATATACCTATATTGCCGAGTCGTTGAAAGGCAGGGGTTTGTTAAGTGTGGAGATCTAAAACTGCTCAGCTACAGAGGAAAACTCATCAGCTAAGTAACACAAGAAATTAAAACTGATTGTAAAGAGTAAATTCATAAAGTTGTAATGGGTTAAGCGAGGATAGTATCGATTTTTAATGCTAAAAAGCGATTCAGAAATATCAAATGTGCTGGAGTGAGTGTTACAATTGTCACACAAACATCGAAAAGGCTAATTTAATTCAAAATTAGTCCTACACTGTTTCAAAAAAAGAGGATTAAAATGTCTTTATGACCGAAAAAGAATGTTAAAGTTTACTTCTCCCAACAAAAATGGGCTACAGGCCAACCCGTTTAATAATTTATTTATAAATATTGTTCCGAGCATTTCTCTACGTCTAGCAAGGGTAGGAAGGTTAATAAGTTTCAAGCGATTAGTATAAGGAGGCAAATTATACAAGGAATCCCATGAAAGATATCTTAAAGCGAAAAGTAAGAATTGTTTTTGAACCGATTCTATACCTGGTAGCTCGGATTCCAAATAATTGAGCCATATTCTAAAATCGGCCTTACTGAGCTTGTAAAAAGAGTCCGTGCTGCTACAAGTTGGTAGCTGCCTTAATATCTTCGGATATATAGCGCGCCAAACATTTCTTTTATTTTTTACTGAGAACCTAACGACAGTGATTTTACTTTCTTTATATGAAGCCGCTTTTTTGTTTGTCCGCTAATTTCCGTACGAATTTTCGGAATCTTGCAGTATTTTTAGGGAACTTTCCGTTTAGCTAGACAGTTGAAACTTGTAACATAATTCCGAAGTCGACAATGCAATGTGGATGAAAAAAATATCTGATAGGTATATTGGTATTTTGCGATTGATTTTTAAGTCACTTTCCGGCCAGCTAGAGCATTGTAACTTGACACAGGGATCAACAGTGAAATGCCATGCAATACTTTGTATACAAAATACCGCTAGATGAGCGCTTATCAAGAAAACTGAAAATCTCTGAAAAACGGGGGGGAATCTGGCTATCTATTTCGGGGTAACTTCTCAGTGAGCTAGAGACTCGAAACTTGTCACATAGTTCGGAACCCGGTTACAATGCAATATTTCATCAAACAAATTTAAGTAGGTGGCGTACGGATCTACATATTTTGGAAACTCATTTGAAATTGGAAATTTTGCGATCGATTTTTAACTAACTTCTTCTTGCCCTACTTGGGACTCAGCCCATAGTTCCGGACGCTATGACAATATAATTTTTAGAAATCCAAACTTTGCTAGGTGGCGCGCTGGTGACAACTTAAAAAAGGGGGGGAATCTTACGATCGTTTTTTGAGTAACTTCCCGGTAGGCTAGAGACTTGAAACTGAACACATGCTGCAGAGCCCGGGGACCATGCAATATTTGGCGGAAAAAATTTCACTAGGTGGTGCACGCATCTACCTATTTCGAAAATTCATTTGCAATTGAGATTCTTGAGATCGATTTTTAACAAACTTCCTGATGATGTAGGGACTTCAAACGCAGCACATAGTCCAGTCCACTGTAACATGGGTCAAGCTATTTGGGAAATTGGTTTGAAAATTTTTATCTTGTTCGCCAAAGACCAAGCCTGCGTAGCATTGAGCAGTGTCAGATCTCTAAGCAGTCTTCGTATAGCAGAGCTAGGTTGCAACAAGCTAACGGGAGAGACACCATGCAACGAGGATGCGAAGAAAGAAATGGAGCGGATGCGACAACTAAGACCTCAATAACAAAATGATATAAAATAAATCAATGTACGGCGCGATATACAACAGGTATATCATCATAAACCTCCTAAGAGATTTTTGAGCCGAGCTTCCCTTCCAATTTGTGGTGGGCCGTTTTGAATTTTTTACAACAAATTGGCGGTACCTACCGTTTTTTGCCGAACGGCATCTACAAAGGAGATGAATTTTTGCTGACAAGCCTTCAATAGCAAAAATACACTCGGAGAGTTTGCCAAACCACTGCCATGGAGCGATCACGTTTTGAAAAACTTTCTCAAACCACTTTAGGTATTACCTGTTCCAGGACTCGAACCTTGGAGTTGCGGTGTGGTAGGTCGGAAAAACTTCTGCCACACCTCGGCGCCCGCCAAGAAAATAATATATTTGCACGAAAAGTGAACACATTTATCCCTATTCTGACTCTTACTGCTTCCATCAATTATGCGCATCCAGCAAAGATTATAATTCACCGGCTTCACCAAATGTGATAATAAGCACCAACACGGATCAATTACAACACTCATCCTCTATGTCCAATCACCGGCCCCATCAATATCAAGAACATCGAACAGCAATACTATTTCACCGATCAATATAACCTAGACAGGTCCTGGATTGGAAAATCTAAGCAGAAGCAAAGTAGAAAAAGCAGGCAAACCCTTTACAGCCCCCTGTTACATTTCCGAATCAAGGCTAAGCCTGGGAAAAACTACTCAGGCTCCTTGCAGAAAATACGATAAATTGTCCGTAAATTAGGAAACATACGCTTTTCATGCCAGAGCCCTGGAAAGCCGTCGTCTTTTGTAGGGAAAATATAGCCAGGGCCTAGGTTAAGTACACAGTTTCCTAGATTATTTTCTACCCAGGAACTAACATTGAACAATACTTTTTTTATCTCTTTTGAACTAGTTAAGACTGATATATTTCTGTGCGAAATCTGACAATTGACATCTCTTAGGACATCTTTATGTTAAAACAAGTAGGGAAGGCTAAGTTCGGGTGGAACCGATCATTATATACCTAGTAGTAATCTATTATGGCACCCCAATTTACGCAGGTCTATTTTAATACTTTCAGTTCGTATTTGCGTTCAAATAGACAGACGGACCGACAGATAGACGTATCGAGAGACAGCCATGGCTACATCGACTCAACTCATCTTCCTGATCATTTCAGTATACTTTTTGATGGGACTATCTCTTTTTCTTCTCATACGTACAAACATTTCATATTAATGAAAGGTATATGGGGGTGGGGTATTAACTACTTGCCCGGATATTTTACTTTTAATCCTGAAAGTTAAACGTTACTAGGTATAAAAATACCAGTTGCGTATATAGTGAAAACAACAATTGGCTCACTAAGTGGGTTGCTTTAACTGTAGGGAAATTAAACTCATACACAGATCAAACACATACAAGTTAAATTAATACATACAGAAAATTATGATAGTAAGGTAATTAGCCAATCTCAATCCGGCTTATGCAGAGTGTATTGCATCAAATTGAAACCTAATCAGATCCCGTAGATATCTGCTGTTCCAATTAAAACACAAGAACAACTTAAGTGCATGCAGTCAATCGCACAAGCTTTCCATATGGATTGCTGAATATTAATAAAGATGAGTAGAGGAAGTGGGATTAACAGTATTCAATTGATTCACGCATCCATATTAGTTACGGCGCGATTGACTGACTGACAACAATATTAATATCCCACTTATATGGCGCCAATAGTTTCTCAGCTCTTGTTGGTTAAATTTTCAACTTCATCATTACTTTAAAGAAATTTCCTCGGTGGGCTACCTTGGTATGCAGCCTCGATTGGTCTCAACCGGATCTTTGAGTCTTTAACAGTCCTGACGCAGCAATAGAGATCACTGAGGACTGGTCAACAATAACCAAATCAGGCCCATAATGCCACACCTTTACCACTCCATAAGTCATGGATGACAGTGAACAGCCTCAGTAATTTACTAGAGATCCAATATACAGCAAGAACATTAAAAGGAATACAAGCCAACGGTTTCAAATTTCTAGCAAATTACAGCGCGTAATCAGAAGCTATCTTAGAGATTGCAGATTTATTTCCAAAACCTGAGAGTGCCTGTTCCATTAATGCCAAATTTCTTAGCACTGGGTTATGGAAATTTTCTAGCTCGAAAGGTCCGATCATTCTTTCTTAGCCGGATACGCAGAACACAGTGTTGGAAAAGTGAACACTGAGGCATAGGGTTAGCAATGCTGATACGGGACATTAATATATATATCGCACTAGAAGCTTTATCTATGCTAACTACTACGTAACCCAAAAACTCTGGTAAATTCAAAGGGATTGTAACGTTGCCAATGGCTTTCTTAACGTGGAAAAGCACTGAAGTTTGCAATTTTGGGTTTTCAAATTTCCCAAATATCCCTGAGTTATGGGCATTTGAGGATAACTGGTAACCTTACAACCCTGTAGAATTGACCACATGCAGACACAGAAAATTCGAATATCCCAAGTGCGTGTATGGCGGTGCTCACCATGGAGCGGGAGCGAAAAAAACAAGTTGTCAGACAACTCCAACTCACAGTTTATAATATCATAGTAAAAATGCTGGGGCCACAGAAGTGGGCATCCAATCAGCAACTTCGTAGAAATTACCATCAGAGAAATAAATACTGGCTTGAAAGGAAGCAAAGTCCAAGCTCTTAAAATATGCATCGCCAACCTGAAGCAATACGATTAGTCCATGGACACACGCCATCGAATTTGGTGTTCGTCCAAACTTATTGTAATATTCTACTAACTGGTTCACAACTTTTTTGTCCGGAATTACATCTTAATATATAAAAATCTTCTGTGCCTAAGTCCATTGTCACTAAACTCCTTCTAAACGCCTAGACCGATATTGATGAAATTTTTTTTTGTACTTGAGTGGGCTCGAGGATTTAAGATTCACAATCCGGACTACTGGATGATGTGGGCATGGCACCTCCCATACAAACCAGGTTTTCCGAACCGCATATCTCTGGAAGTATTTTATATAGAATATTGAAAATTGATAAGAAGTTTAATGAGACCAATCTCTAACACCTCAAAAAAGGAAAGAAGGAAGGCACATTATTAAATGAAATATGGGATAAATAGTAATATTTTTTCAATTCCCATTTCAATTTTCCAATAAATTCCGCAACTGAATGGAAGTCAATGTGGTGAAGTTGTTGTTTAATTATTTACAATACGTCATTTGAAATACTTCATATATATATGTACATACTTAATTAATGCAGAGAAAATATGAGAAGCAATTTAATAATTAAAATGAGCATTTTTATAACAAATGGCATATTGAATTATTTTTACACAGAATATCAACACAAATGCGTACAATAACCACAATCAATTGCAATCAGTTTGCCATTTATATCTCTTTAGCCATGTATAGGAGCAGCAAAAAAATTGTGTCAACTTATCTTTCAATTTGCCTTGTGCTAATTTCACTCTTTTCTACAAAATGGAGGATATGTCTATGTCGAAACACGGCACTCAGAACTGCCACGTCATTTCTCCTTATTTTGAGCAGGCAATTTTTGTTGAACTTGTACAAACAGCAACATCCCCTCTTGAAAAAGAACCGCCTCCCAGGAAAGTTACGATACATCTCGGTAAGCACTATGATGAATTCTGGTCTAGATCAGCGCGCCACCTAGCGGAATTTTTGTACAGTGTATTGAAAGGTATTTTATTGTTAATCCATGTAACGACCCTGCAAAAGGTGATGCGACTGACCGCTTAAGAGAGTGAATCGGGATCAATACCTTTTGTCTACAGTGGACTACAAATGATCCCAACTATTCCGTTATAGGCATGGTTGGGATGTGTCGATTTTAATTTCTGTAGCTTTGAAATGTAGAAAGTAAACTTGTCTGACCGTATCCACAGGGGAACAAACGGAATCTGTCCGACACTACCCTTTTGGGAATCAAAGAGACCAATTAGTCTCTTAATGGGACATGCTCAAACAAAAGTGATCACTTCAACCCATACAAAGAGGTCGAAACTGGAATTGGTCACATGCTCCTTTGCGACCCATCCCGGATTCATCCCAGACTACTCGCATTTTTTGCGGGGTTGTTACAAGTTTCAAATTTTTAGCTCAACGGGAAGTTATCTAATAAGACTTAAAAATTCCGACTTTTCGTATGGAAATGAGCGGACAAACAAAAAAGGGCTTAATAAAAAAGTAGCAAATATTTACATCGAAAGATAGTCACTTGGTATTACCAATATTTCACTGAGTATCTTACAAAGACTTGGCTCAGACAACCAAATGATATGAAACTTTTCATATAAGACTATTACTCTTTTCTCTCGAGCATAAACAAGTTTTCTGTTTTTTATTTAGCATCGTCTGCCTGCGAGTCTTACTAGAAGGTTCATTGTATCTCCAAAAAAAGTTCTTATAATAAGCTTTTAGTAAGCTTTGCATTGCATCACCTACTATCGTATATATAATACTAGCTTTTATCCGCGGCTCCGCCCTTACGAAGAAAATTTATCAAAATAACGAAAGTTCTTCTAAAGACATTTTTATTTATCAGCCAATCGCGTCATAAATATTTTTTTTTTAATTGGTCGGTCCCTGGTTCACTTCCCGGAATAGAAAGTATCTTGAATTCTAACAAAGGTAGAGGTCTGCCAAGGTGCCGGGTTTCAAGCCAATAGCATCATAAATAAGATTTTTTGAATGGGTCGGTCCTTGGTCCACTTTTCCGGAATCGCATGAAGCTGTTACCTAGAATAAGTGCTCCTGAAAACAAGTGTACAAAATTTGATGTATATTGGAACGATTTTTCGTCATCCCTTGTCAAATTTGGTTTTGAGACAAACCGGTTTCGGCGTTTTGCCATCATCAGTGTCGATTTTCGCTCTGATCTGTTGTGGTCGTTTGTCTTATATTTATAGTAGGTAGCAGGTAACGTCAGCATGGGTGTCTGTTTTTGTACGTGTGTGCATGTGTTGTGTGTGTACATTCAGAAATGGGGGTGGTTTTTCATCGATCGGTTTTTTGTGTGGTTGACTGAGGCAGGTAAAAGTTGGTAATTTTTGTTGTTTGACCTTTTTTGCTTGTTTGTTGTTTTTGATATTTTGCTGTTTTGTGCTTATTTGTCGGTGCGTGTGTGTTTGTGGTACCTGAGTGGTTGCTTTGTTTTTTGTAAACCAATTTCAAAGGTTCGAATATTGTGTCGGAAACAGTGTTTGTCTGTTCGTTTATTATTCTACCGTCGAATGTTTTTTGTTTGTAGATGCCCCCCCGGAAACATCAAAAAAACAGTCAACGTCCTACATGTACAAGCAAAAGGCCGACGTCTGAACGTACTCGAAAACATGGAAATCTATCCAATATACATCAATCATTCACCCTGTCGGAAAAACAACAAAACAAAATAAAACCGTACAAAATTTCCTAGGAGTAGTTACGAATTCTTGCTGGATAAATTTCGGCCAACAAGAATTTGCAATCAAGGAAATCAGCTGATTGTGACATATGGTTGTGTTTTATTCCACAAACCAGTTTAATTGCATGTTTTAATTTGCGTATGTTTCTAATTTTTGTGCATAGTTTAGTTAAAATATAGCACTCTAAAATTTGGAAAGTATTTTTATTCTCACAATGTTGCAATTTTGTTTGTCTGCTGCACTGTGGCAATCAGCTGACGCTCAAGCTTGCCACTTTTTACAAATTTAGCGTTCGTGTAAAAATTATGCAATTATCTCTCAGCGTGAGAGAATAATTAAAAATTCGAGAAAATCTCGTTGCTGGATAATTGTTACTGGACTTTTACACGAACACACCTAATATTAGTAAGATTATCTCAAACGAAATAAGCTTTGTATAAGTTGCACATTTTATAACTGGGAAGCACGCACCAATACACAACCACAAATACACATTAATTATGACGACGCAGAGACAACAGAAGGAATTCAGCAATATATTACAACAAATTTAAAAGTATGTTTGTATTTAAATTCATTAAAGTGATTGGTATTTTGCCATGTGCAAAGGAGTTATTAACCATACTAACCATCACTGGTAGCTTTCCGTAGAATAAACATAAAATTAAGTTTATTTTAACTATCTCAAAGTGGAACTAAAGCACGTTGTTGAGCACCCATAAGCAGGTTTTGAAAGCATTTTCATGGGCTTAATATGCAAATGCGAACAAAACTATAGAAATAACCATAAATTTTATGTATACACACCCGGCAAAGAGACATCAAACAACTCTGAAAAAATTATTCATATAAGAATATAATTGACTGTATCTAAACTAATGAAAAGACGACCAAACTTGAACTAGCAAAAATTCAAATTTTTGTGAAATATTTGAGTATCCAGTGTTGACATAACCCTAGTATATATTAAAATTTACTTTTTTTTCTTCCGCCACCATGATATCTCTCGGCGGGGTGCAATAAAGACTTAGGTATAAATATTTTTAAGTCATATCATATAATATATCATATAATGAAAATTTGGAATTAAAAATTGTGCGATTTCTGATCCCAAATTTTCATCTGCGGAGCTTTTTTTTTTAATAAATGTCAAATTTAAAGTAGCCGCGTCTCAGGAAAATTTTGTTTGGTTCATGCGATGTTATTGAGATGTCATGTGATGCATAAACATCACACGTGATATTACCAAAAGTCCAATTATACCTAATGGCTTTATGTCACATTCATTGTGGAAATAATGCCATATTGATTAATATGGCCTTATTTCTTAACATGTGGCTTTTTTGTATATGGCTTTATTGGAGTAGTGTGCCAAGCCAATAGGCATTTGAATTTTTTGGACTTAATATTATTGAACTAAAATTTTCTTGGTTTAATTTAAACTAGTTTGTGTCTAGGCAATTCACTACTTGTAGGACCCGGACTTGTGAGTAATACTAGTTGTATATGTGGGAAAAAGGCCTGACTAACTGGTGGTCATGCTAGTTTTGAATTAGTAGGCAACTAATTGGTTTGACTGCTGGGTTTGCACACATGAATACTTACATGTTTATGAAATTATTATATAAAATTGTTATATTTGCACTTCGTAAGAATTTATTTATAGCATAAAAGAAGCGTGTTAGTTTTACGATTATTTAGAAATGGAATGTCAACGGCGCATAATGAATAATCCAATGAGGCACTTAAAAGCTGTATTACCTGTCACGAATTTCCGGTCCAGCTATTCAATCATGGAACAGAGGAGTTGTTGATGCCTCGAACGCCTAACTTTAATGTGCCGGTATTTAGAAGGACATCCCGAAGTTATAAGAAACCAAACGAGATTTTAGGATAGGCCACTCTCTCTGGTATGCTTTCTTTAACTTGATGTAGGAGAAGATATCTCAAGCAACAGAGATAAGGAGAACTAGAAGAGCATGTAAACGCTGATTTAAGGTAAGTCGAAGTAATTGCTGGCATTAAGGAAGGAAGCCATGCACTTCCGCCTTGGTAGGCACAGCATTATTGATAGTTACAAATTTTAAAAAATGAGAGACTTCCTCTAATTGGGAACTAGTAGTAACACTTAAATTAATGTCATTCGAGGAATTCAACGGACAGTCAGTCTTGCTAATAAGTGCTGCTATAGATTGAGTAGGAAACTGAGAAGTAAAGTTGTCTCTAGACGAACAAAGAGCAGTATCTCATCATAACTGTCCTAATTTACAACTTGGAATGATGGACAGAGTCAAAAGAAGATGGATGACCCTTGGAGTGGGTATTGGAGAGAAAAATTCTCCGTGAGTTTTATTATCCCTCCTCACGTTCCAACGGAGAGCATCCCTATACTCTTTATAATTGAATCACACAGCCTCCACTTTCTGGGTCATGCTATGAAGTTGCCATAAGGTTTCTATCGACACCACAGGCATTGGGCCGCAGCGGAATTAGAGGCCTCAAACTAGTGGAAAAAACAGGTGGAGGATAACTTTGCTCCCTTGGGGAATGCAATTGGCTTCATTTATCGCTCAAACTTGGTAACTTGCTTGACAAAAATTTTAAAACTTACAGTTGACGAAAATTTCCACTTTATTTATGTAGTAGTCTATATAGCATAAGTTTGTGTATATGTGTGTAGGTATTTACAATTTTGTATTACTCTCAGCTCTAGCTGTCGTCATCACACTCGCAATGTGGCTAATTGGCAAATATTTTCTTTGTAAAGTAAATATGCTTCATAGCGCCTAAATGTATGCAATGAAATTCTTATAACAGAATCAGTGCTGCCAGAGCAATAAAAAAGAAGTAACACAAAATTTTGAAATAAATTACAAAAAAAGTAACATTTTATAAAAACGAGCACATACAGCTTTATTTGAAATGAGAGGTACTTACATACGTAAATCAAATAATAAAAAAAATATTGCATCCTAGATGGAATTGTGAAAAGAAAAATCTACAAAACCTCTTTGAATCTCTTTAACTAAATAAACATCAAGAGTCATCCGTTTTCTTAAACGCATATATACTTTTCCAGAAAAAATTATTTATTCTTCTGTCATAACTAAAGCTACTTTCTCTAAAATGCCATTCTTAAAGCTTTTGCGGTATATTTTTATATATATTTTACCTAAAACTATATATTGGCCTCAAGACATTGACAAAATTACCAAACAGGGGAAAAACTTAACAAATTACCAAAAACGTTTTAAAGTGATAAAAATTACCAATTTTGGTTAAAAATAACGAAAACGGCAACACTGAACAGAATGTCCGTATTCTGTTCATTTTCTAAATATCGCTTTACCAGTTTGTTTGTCAATCGTAAGATACCTATCCTGCAATCAAACACCGAGCTAGTCAGATACATTTATTTATATGCAGTATATAACTAGAATTATCTGACTTAGATCGGACTAGTTAAAAAATATAGCAGTCTTGTTTCAGATACATATCCAAAGCTTGACGGAACGCAGTACAAAGTAATCCGCCAAGCAGATACAATACGGCAATACGTTGAAAAAACTAACAGCTAAGTAGAATGCGAGTGTTGGCGTGCGTAACAACAGATTTGCCGGATACGTCAACGGTGAAGTACTGTATCTGCTTGGCGCATAACACTGAAACCAAGATTCGATTTCCTTGTTGTATTGTCAGCTACGGTGCTTTAAAATGCGAATTTGCCTACAAAATGTCTTTGTTCTATTCTGGTTTTTTTTTTAAATGCCGACTGTACTTGTTAGAACTAACCAAACAATTAAGACATTAAAATAATATTTCTTATCATTGCCTGATAATACCCAAGCACTGTCTTATGCAATAAATTTCAAAATTTTCCTTTCGTTTCGATTTAGAACAACGACTCTACTAACCCGCTTACCTAGCTCCTCACCATATTTTTCCTTCATACAGATCGCCATAGATTGATGCTCGCTATTATAGATATTTTCACATTCGTATCTCTCAAGGATGCTTATGGCGAGCTTGTTGTTGATAGAAAGTGTTGGAGGAGTGTAGCCTACAAAAAAAACTTGGCTGAAGTTTATCACTCAATCGTCATTGAGGATATGCTCTAAAGCTTTTATAGACATAGAGTGAAAAAGTGTCGTGAACAAGTGCCGCTGTTAGATGTATTCTTGATGACTCTATCTATGGTGCTGATGACGAGATATTTAAGCTGAGTGAATAAAGAGTGGTGTCCTAAAAGTTAATACCTCGTGGTATGTGATAAATAAACCCCTTTTAGTAATTGTAAGATTCGCTGTGAAGGCGGTTTCACAGGACCAATCGTACAAGAGGTTTAATAAGGTCTAAAAAAGTGTTGACATAGATTGAAAAAGTTTGTCGATTACCATGAAAGCTTTAAAGGCTTTCTTATTTTCGTAAGCGATGATTTGACTTATAGTGTTTTCCCTTTTCTTTTTATTCCTCCTTTTACTTTTCTTGTGCCATATCGCCCTTCCACTTTTTATACTCTTCGCTTTGCACTACCACTTCCTCATTATATCCCTTTAGATGCCTCTTCTTCGCCTTTTTCACCTTCTCCATCCTATTCTTCTATATCTTTCCATTCTCTTTATTTATGTTGCCTTTTCCAAATCTGTTACTCCACAACCCCTATACCAAATATTAGATACGTGGTATTGATATGTACATGATTTCGAAGATATGCATTTATATTATATATATATATTTTTGAGCGTGGTTCCGCCCATTTTTTCAAACTTTTATACATTTTAATATACGAGTATAGGGCACATATATCCAATTGAATTTGTAGCTATGAGGCAGGCCAAAACTATATATAGTCTATGTTGCACCTACTGATTTTATAAACCTGTTATCAAAATTCCATAAAGAGCAGTTAAGTACTTTGGACGCTCATTAAAGAACATATTAAATCTTACTTATAAGAGATGTACTATCTGGCTTCGGAGATTTATAAGTGTCGAAGGATTTGATAGCCCATTTGTGCACTAAAAACCACACAGTACATAGCATATCGCCTCTAGATGCAAACCAGTCTATAAAGTGAATCTGTTTAAGCCCGTATCAGTCGGCTTTTTGAGAGGACTGAGCGTCAATTGCAGCCATCAGAGTTCGCATCTTTATCGTTACGCAAACTCTTTGTAAAGGAGGTCTCCGTTTTCTCCTTCTAAGAGAAGATTAAATCACCATAACTATACTCTGTTCTACTGCCTATCTCGGTCAGCTTAGCATACTAACTAGTTCTGAAATAGCTTACATTTAGTTGGTTTGGCTGCAGGGTTTTTACTGGCGCATCTTCGTTTAAGTGTAGCTATGCTGTGTTAAATGTTATAAATTCCATCACTATACGGATAGAGCTATGCATTTCAGATTATCTTAAACATTATTGTCCGTTGCACGTTTTGAATGCCATGCTACGAATACTGCAAAATGTATGCTTCCTATATTGAATTAGTATTTCCCCTTGCAGATCGTAAGTGCAACCTTGAAACCCGCACAAACTTGCAGTGGGTCTACCTAAAACTTGCGGTTGTCAAATCCTCACTTGGATACATATTCCTTTATTAACTAAACGTCAGCAATTCTTCAAATACTCGTGGAGTTTGATGTGTAAACATGTGTCTCCTGTACATAAATTTAATTAAATAAGACCTCGCCCTGGGTGAATTTTTAGCACAAAACTATAATTTATTTTAGTTATTAGCTGCTCCTCTCTTGGCCTTCTTTCTCTTCTCTTCTACGCTGTTCCCTTACTTTAATATATGGTTATTTTGTATGCTTTTTTCTTCTTTCAAAAGTCTTTATTTTTAATTTATTTAATTAATAGCATCATATTTTATTGTTTCTTTTCTTTTCTTTTATTTTTTTTTTTTATTTTATTATATTTTATTTCATTTTATTTTATTTTATTTTATTTTCTTTTATTTCATTTTGTTTTAAATGAAGAACAAAAAATGTATAAACAACTAAAGTACCGCATTTGTAAACAAATTTTAGCAATAACAACAATACTTAAACTAAAAACAGCAGGTAAGTGATGCTAACATATTGACGTTGGGACAGCATAATTCGGGACGATTCTCTTCTCACGAATTGGAACATAATAAAAACCCACACAAATATAACGAAAGAATTGTTTATGGAAGTTGTACGTTTTTGCATAAAAGAAAACCGCTATTTCAAAGTTAATAGCAAAATATATGAACAACGGTCGGGAATGCCAATGAGGTCACCAGCATCACCTGTCATTGCAGACATTGTGATGGAGGAATTATTATGTAAATTTGAAGAAGATTCGTCGAATAAACCACGCTTTCTGACGAAATACGGCGACGATCATTTGTTTGCCATTGCAAAAACTGATTCTGTCGAAGATATGTGGAAGTGGAAAAGGATGGACAGTTACCTTTTGTGGATACTTTGGTTGTAAGAAAAAACAATAAATTATTCTTCGACTGGTACAAAAAGCCTACGGCGTCAGGCAGATTAATCAATTTCCACTCGAAGCACAGTAAATCAACCATAGTAAACACGGCAAAAAATTTTATTAGAAGAGTTTTGACCATTAGTGATGACATATTTCATAGCAAAAATAATGAAAATATTGTAAAAACGCTGAAATTTAACGACTTCTCGGTACATTTGTTAAATGGGTATATACGTGATTATTTTGAAAAATCCAACATCAACAGAGCAAATAACAACAAAAATAAAATATACAAAACATATGTCCCCGGTCTGTCCAACAGATTGAAATATTCCAAAAAGATTTGGACTTATTCCCATATAAAATTCAAATGGCCAACAAACTGAACGCTGCAGACTTGCCGATTCGCTTGGAATTTTGCCAGAAGATGCTTCAAATGGTGGAAGAGGATGGAAACATGTTGAACTGTCTTTTCATGTCTGACGAGGCCCATTTCGATTTAAACGGCAACATAAACAAACAAAATTGTCGATTATGGAGTGCTTCCAACCCACAGATACTCCATGAGACGGAATTGCATCCACTTCGTGTCACAGTGTGGTGTGCAGTTTCATCACGCTGCATTGTCGGGCCCTACTTTTTCGAAGAAAACGGTCACACCGTTACGGTTACTGGAGACCGTTACTTGAGCATGTTGAGAGAGTTTTTCTATCCAGAATTACGCCGAATGAGAATTTCTTTCAACTCTGTGTGGTTTCAGCAAGATGGTGCAGCTCCTCCCTCATATAGCCCAACCTGTTATGACAGAATTGCGACGAAAATTTCCCAATATTAACTTTAGTCGCGTAACGGCAGTGCGTAACGGCATTAACGGATCGCGATAGATATTGACTTATATATATCAAAATGTTCAGGACGAAAAGAGAAATTGATTAAGCCATGTCCGTCCGTCTGTCTGTGAACACGATAACTTGAGTAAATTTTGAGATATCTTAATGAAATTTGGTATGCGGGTTCCTTGGCACTCATCTCCGAGCGCTATTTAAAATGGACGAAATCGGATCTTAGCCACGCCCACTTTTTATATATATAATATTTTCGAAAACACAAAAAAAGTGATTACTCAGTACATAATACACCTATAACGATAAGATTTGGTGAATACATTGAGATTGAGGCATAACATAAATTTTTAGAAAAATTTTTGAAAATGATCGTGGCACCGCCCACTTTTGATTAAGTCAAATTTAGAAATAATATTAATCATAAATCAGAAACCGTTCAAGATATCGAAATTAAATTCAGCACGCAAGTTTGCAGGTATGCAAGGAATGTTCTAGGAAAAAATGGGCGGGATCGGATAAGGTCTACGCCCACTTTTATATGAAAGATTTTGAAAAGGATCGTAGATATATTAAATAGGCAATAACTTTGCGTAAAATAGCTTTACATCATTTATATTTCAGTTTTAAAGTTTTCGTAAACAAAGAAATCCAAAAACTTATAATTTTCCAAAATGGGCGTGGCCCCGCCCTTTTTATAGTGGACTATTCCACAAAACTTTTTATGCCATAACTCCGCCAAAAATTGACTTGTCGAAACGAAATTTGGTGATAATGTTCTATATAGAAAGGTAACCGTTTGTTGTAAAATTGGGCGAAATCGGTTAATGTCCACGCCCAGTTTTTTAACATAGTTCTGAAAATTTTTTTGGGAAAATTTAAAAAGCGATATTTCTAAAACTAAGCAAGTTATATCAATTAAATTTTGCACAAATAATAAGTTGCAAACAAATTTTGTCAATTTTGAAGAAGTAGGCGTGGCGCCGCCCACTTTTCAGCTTAAAATTTCTGCTATTTTCAAAGGCAATGGCTTATAATTTTATCTTGATATTTCAATGAAAATTGGTCAGCGGCTTCATAGTAGTATGTGTTATACTCCTGCCAAAAATTAGCTAAATCGGAAAACACAAAAGCAAAATACTCGGGCACGTATTAATAGCCCACTGCAATAGCGAAGGTATATATCTTTTTTGATTTTCATATCTTTCATAAACATTAAATGTATCTACGTATGAGAAGAAGAAGAGAAAAGTTCACTTAAATGATCAGCACGATGAGCGGAGTCGATTTAGCCATGTCCGTCTCTCCGTCCGTCTGTCTGTCTGTCCGTCTGTCTATTTGAACGCAAACTAGTCTCTCAGTTTTACAAAAGAATGCTGAAATTCGTGGTTTTCTTTCGCTATTTTATAATATACTAGCAAACCCAGTAGAAGGGTTTTTGACGTTTTGATTCATAGAACACATCCATATATAAATGTCATTAACTTGAAGCAAATAAACTCCTAACTATGCCGAACTGCAGCTTTATATAACCTGGGGGCTTTCCAAAAGCTATATACAGACTGTGTCGTGCGCAGCGAACTCCTGGACCTATCGTGAAAGTTCGAGAGCAAAAAAAACACAAAATATGTGGGCGTGGCACCGCACACTTTTGAAAAATTATGTAGATATTGACTAAGTGACACATATATCCAAATTTCATTAATTTAGACCGAAAAAGTTCGGAGTTATGACGAACTGAAACTTTATATAGCCTGGGGGCGTGGCTCCGCCTACTTTTCCAAAACTATATACTGTCTATGCTGTACCCAGTGAACCCAAGTATATATTGTGAAAATTTCATAAAGATCGGTTGAGGTTTTTGGCGCCTATGAAAGACACCCTTTTTTATATTTATTTTTGTTACACACACAAGGTATATTACTTCATTCGGCATAAATGAATCGGGATATATATTTATTAATGTATATCAGAACGTTCAGGATGAAAAGTAAAATATCCGGGCAAGTAGTTAATACCCCACTGCAAAAGCGAAGTTGTATATCTTTTTTGATTTTCATACCTTTCATAAACATTAAATGTATCTAAGTATGAGAAGAAAAAGAGATAGTCCCATCAAAAAGTCAACTGAAGTGATCAGGAGGATGAGCTGAGTCGATGTAAGCATGTCCGTTTCTCGATACGTCTATCTGTTTGTCCGTCTGTCTGTTTGAACTCAAATACGAACTGAAAGTATTAAAATAGACCTGCGTAAATTGGGATGACATAATAGATCACTACTAGGTATATAATGTTCGGTTCCACCCGAACTTAGACTTCCTTACTTGTTTTATTAATTGATATTAGAGGAAAAATTACAACGATATGCACAGTGATGGTATGGGATGACATGTTTCGAAGTGCCCAACTTCTCATCAGACCCCTTCTCGGACACTGGGATACGAACCCAAGTGTCTGCACCAAAGCCGCTGCAAGAGTACTCTAACAACTAAGCTATGATGCCCTGTAGCGTCACGATGCATTTTTCCTCTAACGTGGCATTTGCTTATTCCTTTTATACATTCTTTGGTACATATATTTTTTATATGTCAACTCAAGGAAAGTGGAATATTTTTAGGCGCGTTCATAGAACAGTTTTAGAAGGGCTTTTTTGCATATCAACACTTCCGTGTTTTGTTATGCACCCGCACTGTACCTGTACCTTTTTATTTTATTTTATTTTATTATTATTTTATTTTATTTTATTTTATTTTATTTAATATTATTTTATTTTATTTTATTTTATTTTACTTTTTTTTCTTTTACTTTTTTTTATTTTATTTTATTTTATTTTATTTTATTTTATGTTATTTTATTTTATTTTATTTGATTTTATTTTATTTTATTTTATTTTATTTTATTTTATTTTATTTTATATTATTTTATTTTATTTTATTTTATTTTATTTTATTTTATTTTCTTTTAGTTAAATTTATTTAATTTATTTTATTTTATTTTATTCTATTTTATTTTATTCTTTTTTATTTTATTTTGTTTTATTTTATTATTATTCAATTAAATACATTTTTTTTTATTGATTTTTTATACCAACAATTTTGTTGATTTACGGCCTGTACATTTTCAAGTATTCATGAAACGAGCTCAAGGCCAAGAATAATAATTTTTCACTTTTTGAATTTTTATGAAAATGATTATTGTTTTTACTTATTAATAATTTTTTTGCATACCATTCCATAAGTATAACCACAAAGATTACACAAACAAGTCGAATTAACTAACGTCTTGAGTATTCCGAGCTAAAATAGATTTAACCTGAATAATCGTTTATTTTGTTTTTGTAAACACTGTGTACATTTATAATAAACGCAGCTGCCTTCGTCTTTTGCCGCTTAATAGCATTCATCGTGTGTAGGCGCGATTATAGAATAATAACAATGAGCAAACCGCTTGCATACACACACACCCACATAAGCAGAGCGTCACATACATATCAGCAAAGCAGTCAAACAACTCAGCTAACCAGATACTTCTTTCGGAGCTATAAACGCACATTTCTCGAAGCTTTACTCTCCAAAAGGAGCTCTTTTCGGAGCCCAAATGGCACCCTAAAAGGAGGCATAAAAAAGAGTCCAAAATGAGTCAGAATCCGATGAATTTGGAGCGTTTTATGACTCTTTTCAAATGAACTTCGGAGTCTTTTTGGACTCTTTTCTGAGCCTTTTATTGATGCTTTTCTAAAGGTTGTATGAAGCCTTTCTTAACTCTTTTTAGGCAAATTTTTTCCTCCCTTCTGCTGGTTTTTGGAGCTTTTTTGGACTTTTTTCGGAGCCTTTTATTGATGCTTTTCTAAAGGTTGTATGAAGCCTTTTTTAACTCTTTTTAGGCAAATTTTTTCCTCTATTCTGCTGGTTTTTGGATCTTTTTTGGACTTTTTTCGGAGCCTTTTATTGATGCTTTTCTGAAGCTTTTTTTGAGCCTTTTTAGACACTTTTTTCCTCTCATATCTGTATTTAACTAATCAGAAAATAGTTTACTTTTAAATGGTTTATACAGTATTATTTATTTAATATTGAAAATGTATGTAATTCTATGACTTCTTTATTGAAAACAAGTTTTATGTAAAAATATTTTTATAACTAAATATATAGGTACAACTAAGCGTATACATTTTTCGTTTGGAACTTATCCCTTTGTAAAATCAAAAATTATATTATTATCATTAAAATGTTATATAGAATACAGTGGTGGTAGCAATAACACTGCGTTACAAAAACGAGCTTTAGCTCTGTCCCATGAACCAAATATACATTTTCGGAAAGGGGAGAAGAAATAAAAATACACGTGTATCGGCGATTTTCATGTACATGTCAGAACTTTTTTTTATGTATAAAGTATAAAGGTCATAGTGTCCGTCTGTCCGCCTGTGTGAAAGACTTTGGATCGATTTTTAACCCTTTTTTTTTGTTTTTTAGTTTTTGCGATCCGAATTTTTTCACACAGGCGGACAGGCGCACACTACGTGTACATGAAAATCGCCGATACACGTGTATTTTTATTTCTTCTACCCTTTCCGAAAAAGTTTATTTGGTTCATAGGACAGAATGTGTGTAACGCGGTGTAATAGAATCAAAGTTTTAAGTAGTTATATTCGTAAAATACCATTATTTGTGTTTATAATTTCCATTTAAAATAAAGCAAAATCTTTTACAGAAACCATATAAATAAAATTTTCAAAGTTCAGGAAAGTTTATCAAAGTTTTAAAGATTGCCATAAAAACTTTGTGTTAACTTTGAAAGTTTTACTATGTGGTTTCTGTAATAGTTTTTATTTTATTTTACATGCACTTCAGTGGGCTTCCAACTTTGGACTATTGATAAACATTCAGAAAAAAGACTTTTTACGTTCCGTTAGGTAAAATAAAAAAAACCTCAGAAAATGCTCTAACGCATTCATATAATTGAACGTTGCTGCTCATCCGCTCTCCGACATTTATTTTCTCACAATTTTCTTTACGCGTACAACATATAACTGAGACTTGCCGTTTATCCGCTCTACAATATTCCTTTCTTCTCCAAAAAAACACCTTGAATCTTCATAGAAAAGTGAGGTTTTTAATGTTTACTCCACTAAAGCTCAAATTAAGGACTATTTTTGGATCATTATTTCGGAGCGCTTCGACTTTGGTAAGCTGGAAAGATTCTATACACGCATACTAAGCCAAATTTCACTAACAACTCAGAGATGCATAGAGCCAACATCAACAACAAGGCACAGGCACACGCTTAAAGGCAGCGACGCTTAACTTTTCTGGACAGTCCCTACCGAGCCCAAAGACGTTTACACATCAAAAAACTTGTAGATAGTGACTTAGCCACTCTTGTTTTTTTCAATTGTCTTCAATTAGCGCTAAAAACTGGTGACTTTCTTGCCTACCTGCAGCACCTTCGATGTTCCCGTTTCGTTCTGGTGTAATATTCAAGCACTTTATAATCCTCGCTTATATGGGTGGGGGAGAGTACACCCTGGCCAAGGCATGTAAACCGTTGCCAAAATTATGAATACTTTAGATTTCTTTAGTCTATGCTTTAGAGCTTGACCCAAATTTACCAGGTACCATGCGATGCCTACATTGAACCATTGATCAAAATCCATTACATGATCCTATATATTTACCACCATACGTTTCTTTTAATCCTGCCGATAAGGAGCTTCCTATAGATAAAGATGGCATTGCATTGTAAAGAAAGCTTGTTCTTTATAAACTGCAGACTACTTGGCCGTTGGGCTAACTGAGAGCCCAACATAACCGAAAGGCGTAGATGTTGTTGGGGTTGTTAAGTAATGTGTAGACCTATATAATCACTTAAGCAAGAAACACACACACTTATCTTTACCGAACACTTTTATCGTATCTGTATGTTATATGTTAGCTTCGCTCTGCAACTACAATACCTCCCTGCCCCAGCATTGAATGGATAAGTAAAGCATCCACACGGTACCTATGATACCAACTATGAATTCTATTGAAAGTGTTGTTAGCAAAGACGTCCTCAACAATACAAAGAAAATTTGTTCAAAGTGAATAACACGTATTTCAGAACTCTACTTCACCTGATTTTATCTTAAATTTTCAAGCGTTAAATATTTACTAAACAATGTCATTCAAAGCGCTACAGAAAATTGACCCATCACAATTTTAAACAATTTTGCTTTTAAAGTTTGACAGTGAATAAGTGGCTATTCGTTGGTATAACTTAGCAGACTATGTCAGATTTTTAAGTAAATTACTACCCTGCAGGGAACCCTGTAACTAATGAGATACATTTCTTGATTGTATTTGAAAAAAAAAAAATATTCTCATTACAAAGTAAAAACATTTAATAAAATATTTGTTTTAGGCTATTTTCACCATTATCGTTTGGTATAAATAAAAAACTCTATTTCACCATTCCAACCCGACGTTTCGCTAGACTCTTTAGCTTGTTCAGGGATGATCTTTTTATTTAACAAACAAAAAAAAAAAAAACAAACAAAAAAAATTGCATTAATAGCAAAACAGAATTGAAAAAGAAGCTTATACAAAAACATAATTTGTTTTTTTTTTTGTTAAATAAATTCACACTTGAAGAAGCTAGCGAGTCTAGCGAAACGTGGGTTTGGAATGGTGAAATTGAGTTTTTCATTTACACCAAACGATAATGGCCAAAACAGTATAAAACCAATTCTTTAATATAAATAAATTGACCCTAAAAATCTTCAAAAACATTTATTGTTGCAATTTAAAACTTTATTTTTCTATTTAATAGTTTACAATAAATATATTTTCATAAAAACGATTAAAATGAAGGTTCATGGCTGAACAAATATAATGAGTTTTGAGACAAAAAATTGTTATATTTTAAATAAATTTAGACAGATATTCGAAATAGTTGTGCAGTACTATTTTTTTCAGTGGCCATTTTAAAATTGAATAATAAGTGTAACAGTGTCTATTGTCCACTTGTAATAAAAAAAAATCTATTGTACTTTTCCATTGAAAAGGTACTACTTACTGAGACTATAGTTGAATTCACTTGGATATCCTTCCACGAAATAAAGAGAAACTGTAATTTTAATAATTTTCTTTCAAAATATAGTGAATTCCATAACAGAAACCACATAAAAAGAAATATCAAAGTTTACACAAAGCTCAGAAAAGTTAATTAAACTTAAAAAATTTTTTTAAAAATTCAATATTTTTGGGCAAAATTTTAAAAAAAAATTTTGAGTACGCAGTTTTATAGCTCATTTAACTTTAGCACAATAATGTGCAACTTGAAAGTACCTCAAAATTTCCTCTGATTTTTTAGAATTTATTTTGTCAGTGATATTGGGTATATTTTCCATACAAAATTAATTTGTCTTCATGCGTTTTGTGGAAGAAATCGCTCAACACCCTTAACGAAAAATTTTGGAGAGAGTTCTAACTTGCACAAAAAGCAATTGGTCTACAAAACTGCGTACTCAAAAATTTTCTAGAAATTCTGCCAAAAAATTTGAAGATTTCGATGGCCATTTTTTTAAGATTAATTAACTTTCCTGAACTTTGTGTAAACTTTGAAATTTTTATTATCTGGTTTCTGTTATGAAATTCACTATATTTTAAATAAAAATTATTAAAATAACAGGGGTCGAATTACGTTTTACGTTCCGTGATCGAAAACAAATTTTTAAGTCACAATAGCTTGAAGCCCACAATTCGGAATGACAGCATACGTGAGCAATTGGCTGGAAGTACCGGTCGGTTCAGTTATGCATTATTACTTTTTTAAAAAGTTGGACAGTTTCAACGTTATTGTGACTTAAAAAACGGATTACGATCACGGTACGCATCTCGTAATTCCGCCGCTGCTTTTTCTTATTTCGTCGAACGATATCTAATTTCATTTCACTACTATTATATTGAACACGGCTGTATATTTTATTCGTACCATCTTTGTAGTTGTATGCAATTTATTAAAGGGCTGAATGCAGTTCGGAAGAGAACGCTCTAGAAATTTTTTTATTTTTTACCTGGAAGCCACATTTAAAGTTATTTTTATTTTAAAGTTTGTATTTGGCCTTCTTAAGGGATTTTTTTTATAAAATGTCTTTCAATGTGTATCTCGCATGATCAGATTCTAATCAGGAAGGTTTTCTTGGGCATTTCTTGGCCTCTTCAAAAATGCTCATGGAATTCCCAAGAAAACCTTGCTGACACGAATGTGATCATGCGGGGAGCATTTTGAAAACATTTTATAAACAAAATCCTTAGAAAAGGCCACATAAGAAATTTCAAATAAAAATAACTTCAAATTTGGTTTCCAGGTCAAAAATGAAAAAAAATCTTGAGCGTTTTCTTGCGACCTGCATTCAGGCCTTAAGGATGTCGAGTTTACTTAGCGAATCAAATACAAAACATTATTCTTGAAAGTATGCCATCAGATTGAAATCATCATCCCGAAAAAGTGATGGAGTACAATATCTATATGAACTCTATTAACAAATTCGATCAATTGAAAAGCCATCGACAGCAAGTCGCACAAATGGTGAAATCGAATGGTTATCCACCTTCTGGACTGTACTATCGTAAACACTTTCTTAGTGTATAAAGACCTGCAGAAAAACTATCGTCCTGATTTCGATAAACTGAGTAAGAGGGACATCCGTAGAAGTGTTTACCAAGTGATACTAACACTAGCTCATTGAAGTATTGCAGACGAGGATCCAAACTTTTCCTCAATAGTTCTGTATCATCTCGATCACCTGTCTTAATTAAATGGTACAAACCATCAGTTCTAACCAGAACGAGCGATTTCACAAAAGATGCGCAAAAAAAATCCAGTACGTACAATTTTCTATGCAGCACCTGTAAAGTTCCACTTTGCATCCAAGAAAAGGGACCCTGCAAAAAATCGTAGAACTGATCTCTAAACAGAGTGATCCAGGATCAATACCTTTCGTTATAGGCATAGTTGGGATAAGTCGATTTTAAATTCCCTGGCCTACTTTAAGGCGTTGGAAGTACCCGTAGGGGAACAAAGCGAATCTGTCCGAGACTACCCTTTGGGCCTTCAAGGGACCAATTAGTATCTTCATAAGATATGCTCAAACAAAAGAGATCACTTCAACCCATACAGAGAGATCAAAACTGGCATTGGTCGCATGCTCCGTTGCGACTCACTCCGCATTCATCCTAGACTAATCGCTTTTTTTTTTTGCAGCGGAAATTACTCTTTTAAGATTTTCATAGCTGGCGAGAAACTTTAGAATATGTCGTTAGTTTGAAACTTAAGAAAAATTGCTGACAAAAGAGATTCAGGACGAACTATTGGAGGTTCTGAAGGCAGTAGAAGCGCCACAGTTCAGAGATTTTTCCCTACAGAGGCTTATCCATGTCTATACAGGTGTACGTATATCTGTCTGCACAACCTTGGTATGCTCATAAAACCATTAAGACGCTGTTGGTAATTAACAGGTGCTGCAAAACAATAACAAACAATTCTGCCAGCTGCAGCTTACCTACATATCCTTAATCCTTTCAAGCGATATACAAAAGCTTGTTAAACAGGTTTGTACATGTGTAAGGTATGAGATGAGATTCTGTGTGTAGCTATTTCATGTCTTGCTGTTGGAGCCACTTAACCGTATAGTTGCTATATCCGCATGCGAGTAGTGAACAATGAACAACAACGGCAAAAACACGAATTGGTAATAGCAATTATGGCAACAACAACAAAAATTACTATAAAAAAGCTATAGAGGGGCTTCATATGTGTATGTGGATTTGTGAGTATGAAGTTTTTGTAAATTGGCTTTAAAACTTTATAAGCAAACATTATAATAAAGCGCAGCAAATGTTTACACGGGAATCTAATTTTAATGGCTTTCAGGCAACGCTATTGCAAAAATGGATGGAGCAAGAGGCGACGACATATTCGGATGCCACTTAACCGTATTGTTAAAGTAAAAACAGCAGTTTTTGAGCTTTTTTCAGACCGCTACGTTAAAACGGAAACTATGTTTGTGTAAGCTCGAAAGTAGCTGACAGAAGGTAGCAAATTGTGCCAGAAAATTCAAAAATTATAAATTAGTGGTGTTCTTGTAAATACCGATATACGCTATGGATACAGCTAAGCTTTTTTAGATGGCTTATAAAAGAACTTTCATTTATGACGACATTTATATTTAAATATTTATTTTTGTTCAGGCCGTGGCCACAACCTAAGCACTATTCTGTTAGATTTTTACATTTTGAATACCTTAGAAGTACGGCTCAGAGTATTTATATATTAACTTATAAACTGCGTGCTTCTCACTAAAAAAGTGCAAAGTGGTCAGTATTGTCTTGTTGGGTAACCATTAGGGATGCCAATCCCGAGATCCCGTGCTCTTTAAAATACCGAAAATCCCCAACTTTCTTTCGTATTATCCTAGGATTTCGTAGATTAGAAGTATGTTGCTAAAAACTCAATATAGGTGAATTATTTATAAAAATGATTTTATCTTGTTAGTTGGTATACAAAAGTTATAACTTTCATGATTGATCCGATGCTTATATGAATGAGCAAAAGAAGAGATGAACCCACCAACAAGTATACAGAAATGATCAGGACTGTCAGTCCCTCGATCTATTTGTTTGAAAGCAAAAGCACATGATTAAATAAGATTCTACGTGAATGTTTTAAATTCTGCATTTGTTTTTATTGATGAACGCCACATATTATTTATTTCAAATATTAAACCAAAAAACAAAAGCACCAAATAAAGGTAGACCTTGTTTTCCTTAAATGTGTTGTAAAAACCATAAAAGCGCAATAAACGTGAGCCACAGTAACCACGACGATATATTTCGGAACATTACAAAGAACGGGTTCTCTCTTTTATTAAGCCTTTAAATCTGTATACGTCTAAAAGATTAGCTGGAAATAATTATTTCGTGGTACTTTTCGTAGGAATTTTACTTAAAATTATTCAAGGGAAAGCATTAGCCCGATTCTGTAACTTTTAACCACGCGTCGAGCGTTAAGCTTATCGCCAAATATTGGCGTTTGTTCTTAACGAAAATGCAATTCTGTAACTCTCCTTTAACGCCGCTAAACAGCTGACTCTTAATGGTGATAAAATATGGCAATACTTCTCTTTTCGCCGCATTTTGCACTATATTACATGCAAAAAACTCAAAACTATTTTTTTTACTTTTTCCAAACGCTAAAACACATGTAAATATATTTACGCGATTTTCAACACCTCGAAAATAATTCGCGACAGCTAACCACACGAAAAGTTAGCGAATAGGACAAAGCTCTAAGAATGGTGTTAAGCGAAGTTAACGCTAACACCTGGCGTTAAAATAGTTACAGAATCGACCTACAGGAAATACTTTTTCAAAATATTTTAACCTTTTCCATGGCCTTATTAAGCGTACTACAAACGTTTTTCCATTCAAGAGGCTCCCTTAGCACTGTAGATGGAGGTGTTAGTGCACGAAAAAACCCGAATAATAACGATCGGGTAATCGTTCGTGGGCTAAAAATATTTCTTCTTGTTTCCACAAGAAGTTTAATGAACGAATTTGTGGTATCTGTCGAAACGTATAGCGATTGCTTTGAAAAATGGTTTAGGGCTAATAATGTTGACTTATTGTCGTGGCCTGTGCTATTCAACCGAACAGAGAATTTATAGAAAATGATGGATCCTATAAATCTGAAGTAAAATTGCAGCAACAAAGACTCTCTAATCGGACGATTTGAGAGGGCGTGGAAAATTATTTCCTAAGATATTTTATTTAAATAATATACTCAATGACAACACGATATGAACCTGCCATGAAGAGCCACGGATATACCACGAAATAATAAAAAAATCGGGTTTGCCCCATAGATATTTGATGGTGCTTTAGTTTTGGGCGCTCCACTTTTTGAGTACATCAAAAAATTTTTGGATGAGTTGGTAAACTACTTTTATTTATTCAAATTTATAATACTTAACATTTATTCTCTCTGAATAAAAAGGATTAAACATTATAGAACTTGTACTTAAGATTTGTCTGAGTAAAATGTTTTAAAGGTAATTTCGGTGCTTAAGTTTTGTGGCACACTGTAGTTCCGATAAACGCGTTTTGTGCTATAACTCTTAAAATTAAACAGCTTTTGTATTTATTTTATAAGTATTGTGGTTGGTTAAAATAAGAAAAATTGGATAAACATCACATATAGACGATTGTTCCGATTAACGGTACGATAAACTCTTTCTCTTGTTTACGAGTACTCCTACTAAAAGTAGATGTTTCATTATCAATATTCATAGCAGAGTGTCATCAACTCAGAGTGTCATCATAAGCTGTCCAACTCTCTAGCTGGAACCAATGCTTCCTACATATCGACAGCCACACCGCAAAACCCTGTATGTTCAAAACCAAAAAGTTTTCAGGAGAGAGAAAAACTATGATAATTTTATCATATGAACCGGACTTTTTTCAATCCATTTTAATGACATACTAAAAGCAACGATGCAACAGGAAGTAGTAACCCGATTTTGGCTGCATTTTAATGTGCGCAAGTCCACGATCTATGGGAAAGGCTCAGAACCTTATTTTTGGAAAAATAGTGACCTACAATGTTTTGCAGTGGTTCTGTCGATATATATTTCAAATAAGTGTTGCTTGTACTAGCGAAATAGACGGCTTAGACGGCTTCACAGGTTTTAGTGGGAGTACCACTTCAATATCTCATGGATCCAAAAACTGAACAACTAAAAACTGAAGACATGCGTTGGCCAAATAACTCCCTCATATGCAATTTGTTTAAGCAGCCTTTTTTTATTTTAATGGTTTGACCGTTTTAAAGCAGAAACCGACTGCTACGTGGAAGATCACCCTACTTGAAAATATTTTTCAAAAATACCCTATCTCAGAATTTTATTGAAGAACGCCCCACCTCAAAATTGTTTTCAATAACGCCCTATTTCAAAATTTGGTTAAAGGTCGCCGTATCTTAGAATGAATTTCAAAAATGCCTTATCTGAACGAAAATTCAATACATTTTTAGCTGAGATAGGGCGTTTTTGAATCAAATTCTCAGATAGGGCGTTGTTGAAAAAAATTCTGAGATAGCTCGTTTTTGAAAATTATTTTGAAATAGGGTGATCTTCTACTCAGCAATCGAAATGTGATCAGTCCTAAACTAGCATTGATAGACACCTAAGCATCTGAAACTTTTACAATTTATTTTTGGCAATTATTAATACAACTTCAACTCAAATTTTTGTCACAGTGCAACGTATACTTGAAAGTACTTTCTCTTAAACTCTGCAGCCACAAAGCCACTCATCTCAAATTGTTGACAAATTAACACGAATGCCACTCCGTTTAGGCATACATTTTAACTACTTGACAGAAGTCATTCACAGACGCATATCTAACGAGTGATTTTTGCTTTTGTCATCCAAATTGGCAAACTATCTGCTTTCGTTGTGGTTTCATACGCACTACTGTATTCATATTGTTATGGTAGTGGTGCTGCTTGCTTTACTGAATTTCTTTCCTTATCCAACATTGCTTCTGACTGCTGCCTCCTACACGCTTTGCTTTTCTATCTGGTTGGTTGGTAAGGTGGGTGAAGTGTCGAATCCCCTTTGGATTTTGCTATCTTCTCAACAAAATTTTCCAAATGATCACCTAACAAGCTTGAGCATGAACATTGTGTCATCAGTTACTGGTTAAGGTGGTCCTCTGCAATTGTGCGAATTTACGCATTGTATGTATGTATGGTTGAATACTCATTTATCAATGTACTCAAGTAAGGCAGCCTATTCTCTTGCAAAAAGAAAAAAAAAATGATTGGCGCTACTACCGCAGTTTCGACAACTCGACAACTGTAATTTCATCACAACAGCTACATACCTCGCTCTAAGTAAATAATTGGAATGCATCAGTCATCATAACAAAGGGCAGTTATTTGATCAACGGTTAAACGATGTGGGGGACTTTGTCGTTGTTGGTATTTAGTAAATAGCTCTTGTTGTTGCAAGCGGAGATCACGTTAACTCTAACATGAGTTGTACTAAACAACCCATCGGCTTCCAATGTGTAAATATGTGTGTTTATGTATGTTCATCTTTCGAGCGGTAACTCCACTCTCTCCCATTTGTCTCTCATTCTCCTTCAAAGCTGTTGTCCTTCATTTTGTAAAGCTATTAAGTATTGGTATCCAATAAAATTTATTGCCTCAATTTGGTCAAAGATTCATGGCTTTTATTGCCTGTTAATTTGGAAATCATAGAAGGACCTATTCCTCTTGCATTTCATTATTGCTTTTACAACAACAATTCATACGTGATAAATGGGAACATAAAGATTTTTAGTTACCTTGCTATGGCATGAAACTGAGAATGAATTAATATGAATGCATTTCTTAATGGCTTCTTTGAAAGCTTTTGCAGCTAATTTGGGTATGAAAGTTACGGACTTGTTCTCAATTCATTCAACGTATGAGGTGGGTTTTGTCGAAGGCTGAGGTGAAGCTCATCACATGTGTTAAGATCAGACACGCACACACACACGATCTAAAGGCGTTGGGGGAGCAGCAGCTTCCCGTTACTGGAGAGTGAAAGGCTAGAGAGTGGTGTATAGGTGCGGGCGCACTAGTTGAGAGCGGACGGTATTGGATATTCCCTCCTATAGTTGTTCGTCGGTCGGACTAATTCGGAAAGGACTGCGGCAACAGATAACAGCAACAGCTGAGCGGCGGCACGACAAGGCGAATACGGCACAGCTGGTAAAGGACAGCAGTTGGTCAGCGGTTCGCCGGTAGCAAAAGTAGTGCGTTGGAAGGCGTAGTAGTAGCGGAGCAGCGACCGTTGGACCGGAAGGCTATTGAGGTGGGGATGGCGGAGTTGATCAATAGGAGGGTGGTTACCTGAGGCGGATGCTGCTTTGCTTGGGTACTCCCCCGGTGGCGGGGTACTCAGGAACGAGACTAAAGCTCTGTAGCCGGAGAACACTGCTTCTATGAGCGCACGCTATATAGGTGGCTGAATGGAGGACCGAGTTGTACCAGCTAGGTCTTCGTAGGCCGATCAGTGCGCTGAAGGGAGGTGCACCCTAAAGGCACATCACTATTCCCCCTTGCTCACTCTTCGGTCTACGCCGGAGGCAGAGTTAAGCGGAAATCGGTTCGCCGTCGAAGCAGCACGGTATTTCCGCTTAACTAGTCGGTGAAGCGAAAAGCCATAAGGCAACAACTCTGGTATGGTATGTTATTTGCCTGGGCACAAATTTGTATTGGCTGCAAGTGATCGCCATGCCATTATTGTTACAGATCAGTTATGGTGTGCTTTTAGGCGTTAGTGGAGTTACAGTGGGGGCTGGGTGGTATTATTGTAACGCTACGTTACAAAAGAATTGGTATTAAAAAATCCAAATTTGATTGTCTTGATTGGCATAGATTGTGGGCTAGGCTTAACTTTGGAACTTGCGTGCACTCTCCTTGTCCAAAAGCAGCTCAATTCTGGAAACCGTAGTAAATACCGCGAAATCAGTCTGCTGAACTGCGAATATAAGATTCCATCTAACTTATTGCACGAAAGGCGGAATCCCATCGTCTACAAGTGATTGGCCCTTATCAGTACGGCTTCAGACTTGGTGAGTCTACAATCGAGCAAATTTTCCCAATGCTCCATATCCTAGAGAAGGCCGATAACAAGATAATCTACACTAACCATCTCTTGGTCTTGACCTATGGAACGCCACCCACGATGAAATCTTTAAAATAGAAACGCCCGCTGATACTTTTAACAAAAAAGTGCATACCGGTATAGGTTGGTTTCAAAACCCTCTCCGGAACTATAACATAAAAGAAAGTAGTTCACTATTTAGGTGTAAGATTAGATTACCGACTAACATGCTGAGCACCAATTCAGCATGTGACAGAGAAGGCATGTAAGCAGGTATCGGCACTAAGTAGGCTGATGGCAAACATCGGAGGACCTATAGAAAGCAAACGAAAGCTACAGATGGACACTACCCTGTGCACTCTAAGTACTATAAGGCTCCGAGCTATGGCACACTTAATATAAAAAACCGCTGCAAGCTCCTAAGATCTGTACAGCGAACAGCAGCTTTGAGAGTATCCTCCGCTTTTCAACCGTATCAGGACCAGCTATTCAAGTGATAACCGTAGTGAGTCTTATCGACCTACTGGCGTTGCACAGAAGTAGACTATGGGAATCTAAAAAACACACACGGATAAGAGCTCATAAGAGTCGCTCACCAAGAACCCAACGAGGAAACGTTTAGACTTTGGCAAGAGCGCTGGGAAAGTGAACACGGAGGCAGATGGACAGCAAGACTTATCACTTACGTAAGGTTATGGAGCACTAGAAACTTTGGCGAGATTAACTACTACGTTACCCAAATGCTCTCTGGGCATGGGTACTTAAAAAAGTACTTATATAGAATAAGAAAAGTCAGATCCGAAGTACGTGTATGGAGACGCAGACGAAGAAGATGCTGAACACACATTCTTCAAATGCTCCAGATGGACCGAGCGACAAGTGCTCGAACGAAGTGTCGGCCAATTACTGCCGATAAGGTAAAAAAAAAAAATGCTGAGCGACCCGGAAGTGTGGAAGCAAAGCAGAAATTTTGTAGAAACTACACTCAGAACAAAAAAGCGGGACCTGGACGCAGGTACAATAGAAGGCTCTTAATGAATGATATTTCACCCCTGCGGGTGAGAGGTAAGAGGCGACTAATATGCACAAAGGTAATGACGTGCAACTCGATGATTGATCTACGAATATGATGCCTCTCACCTCTCATTATCCATCTTATCCTTCCTTACGGAAGGAGGGGTGACGTGACCTAGAAGGTTCATAAATCGCTACCACGAGAGTCGGGCATGTACCGCAAGTGTAACCGGGCGTACCGGGTGCAAATCCGGCCAAGGACTGTTAATTCGTCAATACTCCCCAAAACCTTCGGGGAGTGTTTTAGGCGTTACCACAACAACAACAACAACAATGAATGAAATTTCTCACCACCACCCTGAAGCAATAACAAAGTGGTCCCGGGGAGGGCGACGGTTCCAAAATATTGTGGAAGTTTTTTAGTACACGGACACACGGCTCCTGAGACGATATCAGCCACGGTGCATTAGGCATTTTTTCATCCCCAGCCGCAAAAAAAAAATATATGTACGATATATTAGGGTGGGTCGATTTGAATGGACGAAAGTTAACCAATATCGCGCCATCGATTTTTCGATAGGTTTTGGGTTCAGGAAAAAAAGTTCCACTACGCATACCCAAAAAAATTATTTTCGAGCTCGCGAAATTTCATTTTTTTGACTGTTTTCGATTTAGATTTTTAAGGTTTTTTTCATGACCTGCTAAAAAAATTTTCATTTGCTTTTCAAAATTTCATGTATACCTTGTCCGGCCCAAAAATGTCCGCTAAAAACGCTGGCGATAACAGTTATTTGAAAAAATATTTTTTGGGTTTTGGGGAGTGTTTTGGTCAAAAAGTTGACTCTGTCGCCATTTTTTTTAAGGGTTTTTTCAGCATACATGCAAAAATATTTTCGATGAAAACGAATTCTTCTCATATTTCCTGTCCCACTTAAATTATGCGCTAAACACGTTGCCGATAACGGTTTTTTGAAAAAAAATTTATTTCCGGGTTTTGAGACTTGTTTTGGTCGAAAAATTTCGCAGGTTCGAAAATTATTTTTTTGGGTATGCGAAGTGGAACTTTTTTTTCCTGAGCCCAAAACCTATCGAAAACTCGATGGCGCGATATTGGTTAATAAATCGACCCAGTCTATAGTATGTTTGTGTTAACGCATGCTTGCGCATATATGTATGTATTGATTTACTCATATCAATATTAAAATAATTCCTTTAATCATTTGCAAAACTCAATTAGTTAAATTGTGTTAACAAGTTGCCAGGAAGCGAACTCCGTTTATTCCACCGTACGCGAATAAACAAACAGTTGAATGTGTGTCATGCTGCGACCGCATGTTGACGGTAACAAAGTTAATTTTCAGAATCTGCAACGCATAATTAAGTGCTACTGCGCGCTGTATTTGGATTGAGAGAGACATCAGGCATCTATAAACAAACACTCTGCCACCCCACGCATACATATTTATAGACTCACTAGGGTGGGCTGAAAAACAAAATTTAATTTGTAAGGTTTTCTAGAATCTGTAGTGTACGCCCTCGAAAGCTAATGAAAAGTTAAAAGCAGAAGAAAATGCTTTCTCATTATTGCAGCAGTTTGAAAATGCGTTGAATACTTAAATTTGGAGAGCTATGGGGAGTCTCTTCCATCAGTTTCAATGTCTAAAAAGTGGTTCATTAAATTCCTTTGTGTAGGTGCGAGCAAAAGTGGGGCCAAATTTTCAGGTTACCCAAAAGTAGTAGGCACTCCAGATATCTTATAAATAAAAATTAAAGTGTGTCTTTGTGTCCTACCTCCAAAGTACTCAACCGATCTTTATGAAATTTTCACATTACATTCTTGGGTTCACTGGTTACGGCATAGGCTATATATAGTTTTGGAAAAGTTGGTGATGCTCAACTTCCAGGCTATATAAAATTTAAATTCGTCATAACTCTGAAAGTATAATTTAACGATATGTGGATGTATGTGTAACTAAGTCAAGATTTACATAACTTTAAAAAACTGGGCGGTGCCATGCCCACATATTTTGTGTTTTCTTTGTGTTTACATTAGCGTCGATAGTTTATTGTCGATGTCTCTGAAACTCTCACTGTAGGTTCAGGAGTTCGTCGGGCAGGACACAGGCTGTATATAGTTTTTGGATAACCCTCAGGTTATATAAATCTGCAATACGGTATAGCTAGGAATTTATTTGGTTCAAGTTAATGATATTTTATACATACTCGTAGATATGTGTTCTCTTTATTTCAAAAAAACCTTGGAAAAAGTAAGCGGTAACCGGACCAAAAAAAAACTTAAGCCGCTTTATCGGTACCCGTAGAAGAAAAGGGATAAGAACGGGAGTAGGAATTAAAAATGTTTGAATTAGAGGAGTTGTTAGAGGAAAATGAAGAGGGTAAAATAAACTAACTTGATATGGGGGTGGGGGAAAACAAAAGTAGAACGAAAAATAAAGATACCGGAATAAATTACGAGGAAGCGCCAAGTGGAAAGGGAAGAGAGTACAGTTTTGTCAAATGTAGGCAAGTACAATTTTTGGGCAGGATCTGCTCTCTATAAAATGTATGTAATAATATTGAACGATCGGGTGAATGTGCGTTAAAAAGCTGAGATCACTTACATCTACCACCGCATACGTCACGTTTTACATGAACATTTGAACACGAATGTGCTATGCTCTAGATGGGCAATCGTGTGAAAAATAAAACGGTGTTTGTTGACGTTCAGCCGTCATGTTAACATTTTTTACGCATTTTATGACTGTATATTAAACATGGGTATATCACACTATACCAGAAACCAAGAAACAAATAAGACAGTTTGTGTCTCGTAATAAACGTGCTTCAGAGAAGAGCCAGGTTTATCCGTCGGTCAACAAGGTTAAGGTCATTTTTTGGGATGCACGAGGTGTTAAACACATCGATTACCTTGCAATGGGTATAACGATTATCGACGAATTTTAAACAGAGTTTCGAGAGCGTTGAAATATCTAATTTTTTGGAAGAGTACACAAAAATTGGAAAAACCCGTGCTTAAATCTGTCGAGCTAATGATTTACTTACAAAAAGTCATATTATTTTAAAAATGAGTTAGTACATTTGTAAATCAAGTAAAAAATTGAAAAAATTAAATGCTTTTTACCAGACTTGTTAAATTTGATTAGTAATTAGTAATAAATCAATTAGACGGCTTTTTTAATGGGTAATGATTATTTTGATTGTTTTTCAACAAAAGAAGATTATTAATTGAGTTGATTTGATTTTCTTTTTTTCTGACAGGGTGGATATTAGATGTATCGTATAGTGGAACGATTTTTCGTCGAAAACATACACTGAAGATGACGGATCGCCGAAACCGGTTTGTAACAAAACAAAAATTGACAAGGGATGACGAAAAATCGTTCCAATATACATCGATTATTAATTGGTTACGATTAGAAAAAATCAAAAAATTATCATGATTTTTTACGATTATTAAAAAAAAATCAAAAAAAAGATGTTAAAAAGTGGTTTTGATTACTTTTGATTTTTTTTTTTGTTGATTATTTTTTTTTTTGTTGATTATTTTGGTTTGTAACAAAACAAAAATTGACAAGGGATGACGAAAAATCGTTCCAATATACATCGATTATTAATTGGTTACGATTAGAAAAAATCAAAAAATTATCATGATTTTTTACGATTATTAAAAAAAAATCAAAAAAAAAATGTTAAAAAGTGGTTTTGATTACTTTTGATTTTTTTTTTTTGTTGATTATTTTTGGCTTATTTTTGTTCAGTATTGCTAATGTGTATATTTATGTGCTTCTACAACAACACTAAAAAAAAACAAAAATAATCTAAAAAAATTGAAAATAATGAAAAGTAATCAAAACTATTTTTTTTTAATATTTTTTGTTTTTTAATAATCGTAAAAAATTATATAAATAAGATTTTTAAAATTTTTTTAAACTAATTAGAAAATAATCATTAAAGTAATGGTAATCGATCAGTAAATTTATTTAAAAAAAATTATTTATTAAAAAAAATTATTTGTTGAAAATTTTATTTACTTATTTACGATATCTGTTCATTTTGAATATGTGTTTAAGTTTAACGAGCTTAACACCAATTGGCAATTGTTAACAATTACACTGTGGAACAAATTCAGGTTAGCAAAAATTAGGTCGATTCTGAGAGTGAGGGGTGAAAATAGAAGCTAAATTAGAAGACCCGTATCGCGGCGTTTGTTTATGTTAGTTCGAATTTTTTTTTAATCTTTGCAGTCAAATGCTGATTTTCAGCATATTGTTTGTATGGTTTTTTCATTCTGTTTTTTCAATCTGTTAAAGCCAAATTTTTGCTGTGCAACCATTAAAATTTTTAAAAAAATTGATTTATAAAATGTTTGTAGTGCTTATGAAGAAAAATGTTTTTTTTTATGCTTTTTGAACATATTTTCCACAAAACTAAGTCTTTTTTCTTTCTGTTTGATCTATAATATGCTTCTAAATTTTTTCAGTGTTGGTTTTGAAGAAATATTGAAAAAGAAATTATAAAAATACGGAAAACAATATATTTTTTAAATGTTAGTTATGAAAAGTTTTAAGTAAAAAAATTAAATAAATTAAATTAATGATTTGGCGAGTTGCCGTTTAGCAGGCGGCTGTGGATCAACAAAACTGGTCTCTCTAATATCTTGGTCATCGTCATCATCATCAGAAAGGTAGATAAATTACATGCTAAGCTAAAAAAAAAAATTTCAAACAACCCTAATACTCACCTGTGTTTAACCTCATATTGCATCCGTGCACATATGCACATATTTTTGTTGATAAGTATGAATGTATTAAGCTCAATGCTAACTAACGTGGTCACTTTAATTTAGCCACAAATACCAATGTCCACTGGATTAACTAACTTTTTAGAGTCGAGTTTTTGTTTCTACAGCTCTCATTTTCAATTTGGTTAACCAAATGCAAATGGATCGCTTATCAGCTTCATTTATTATACAGAATTTCAAAGGAAATGCGGTACGTTTACAATTAATGGCTATCAAAATGAAAATTTCTTCAGGTAAAGCTGTCTTTACTAATTGTGAACTAAATTTATAATTAAATATGCTAGCTAATAAGATCTACATATTAAATAACTGCACAATAGTTAAGTTCTGAGTTCGCCCTCTCGATAGTGTTTGGTAACACTTCCGAGGCTATATTTTCCCGTAAAAGTAGCAAAATTTAATCCCACTTAAAAGATTAAGTTCGCAATGTAGATCCCACCAATAGTAAGAAAAATGTTTAAGTAGAACAACACAAATATAAGGAGCACCAATCTTTAATCTTGTCAGCAACAAAAAAAGATTGATCATCGCTTTGGATCTCTTTTTATCATATCCCCCTAGCAGTGCATTTGGTTGTCGCAGCCCTGTTATTTGAGACCAGTGCTGATTCCTTCGTTGTTCCTCTTCCTAGCCTAGCATCTCTCTTATTGTGTGTTTCCCTATTGCTATGCCAGGTTCTGGTCCGATGATTCTTTCGGCAGCCGCTTTCCTAGTCAGGCTGTACGCGTGATCATTGCCATCGATCCCTTTATGGCCCGGAATCCCGGTTCCTAGTTGCCAGTCAGTTTAGTTGCTCAACGGATTCAAGGACTAGTGCAGATTTAATTTCCACTGAGGATTGTGCCTTGAGTGCGACCTGACTGTGGCTTAGGATCGCGATTCTCTTATTTGTGTATCCTCGTTTCAAATTTATGTCTGCGCAAACGTTTATTGCGTAGACTTCTGCCTGAAAGATGCTCGGGAACTGTCCCAATGATATAGACTCATCGGTTATGGGGCCGAAAACTCCTGCCCCAATGCCTTGTGGGGTCTTCGAGACATCCGTGTACCAGAATAATGTTTGGTTTCGGTGCAGACTCTCGATTTTTGCGGACTATCATGTTGATGTCGTCTCTGGGTAGTTGGATGTATTGGCGTTGCTCTCCAAGCTTCCCGACGTTGCGGGTTTGTATTATTTTTCCCTCGCCAATGCCTTGCCTTGCTATGTTCATACGGGTTCGCTTGGCCATGTTCTCTATAACTATGTGCAGTGAGGTTAGTTCGAGCATCACATCTAAAGCCGCCGTGGGACACGTCCGCATGTCCTCAGTAATGCATACGCATGCCAAGCGTTGTCTGGGTTGTATTCAGATTTGCTCGTGAAGCCCTTGCTACTGCTCCATACGATATGATGGGTCTGCCTATCACATTTCCTGTTTTTCTTCTTTACCTCATTTTCTCTTCATCCTCCACTGACTATGCCTCATCCCTTTATACTTCCTCTTCCTATTCCTTCCACCTCTACTCTGATACTCCGCTACCTATCCTTCTTCTTTCTCTCTCTCTCTCTAGTCTTACTTCAAAGTGATAAACGTTAATCTCTACCTTCTACGAAGTAATCGTTATTGTATTATTTGCAATGATACTTGGGTAGTTGGTGCAAGTTTCTTCCCTATCAGACTAGTTTGAAGTGACTAGTTGTAAACTGGTATGGTTTGTGTTTAATTTGTAGTTAGTCAGCAGTGAATACCACTAGAGCTACGAAAACTTTTAGTATAAACATCGATTGTGTTATGTTTATTCATTTAACCTCACATCGTAACCTCCCATTGGGTTGTACGCCTAAAACTAGGCAACAAGTTAGTCAACAATGCGCGCACTCATGCCTTGAACATAAAAAAGTTTCTACGAGTATTTTGTATGCAAAAATTCGAAAATTATGGAAATAAAGAACAAAATATTATAAATTACTAACCACCAACAAAAGCATTTTACGCATGGCAGCATCTCATCTGTTATCCACTAATATAACGGTAATTTATGCGGTAATGAGTTAAGTCGAAACCAAAACCATAACTTTGTGTGCAAAGTGCGTAACTTATGCGACTACATTTGTCATTTGTATGCTGAAAATGTATACATTTATATTTTTGTGTGTGTGCTTATAAGTGTGTGTGTATGTGAATGTGTGACCGCAAGGTGCTCTTTATTACCCATCCATATGAGCATATTACAATTTATTTATGTAAACAAAACGCCAGCAGTCGTTTACTGATTTATTCACTCATGTTTTACGGAAATGGTTCTAAATAGGCAGAAGAGATTCATAAATGAATATGTGTAGAATCAAGTTAAATTTATTTGTGCAGAGGGTTTCTAACATGCAAGGAGTTCACAAGACAACTGCAGAGAACGCGGTAACTTTGACAGAAACGAGATTTCCGCTAAGCGTTTTGAGTTAAAAAAAATTACCAATGTCCTTTTCCGAAAAACAATTTTCCTAGGTTTTTTTTGTTGATATATCGTTGATTGAGTGGAAGATCACCCTATATTAAAATATTTTCAAAAAAGCCCTATCTCAGAATTTGTTTCAATAACGCTCTATTTTAGAATTTGTTTCCACAACGCACTATTTCAAAATTTGGTTCAAGAACGACCTGTCTCAGAATGAGTTTCAAAAATGCCCTATCCCAATGAAAATTCATTTTCGGATGAAATAGGGCGTTTTTGAACCAAACTTTGATATAGGGCGTTTTTTAAAAATATGTAGAAAAACGGTGGTCTTCCACTCTCGATATATACATAAAATATTATTATCATCAACCAAATAAATTCCTAGCTACGCCGAATCGCAACATTTTAAAGCCTGGGGGTATTTTCAAAAACTATATATGGCCTTTGCCATACCTAACGGACTTCTGAACCCCCTGTGAAAGTTTTACAGAGATCGACTATAAACATTGGACATTAAAAGTAGCGCAAACAAAATACAAAAACATGCGGGCGTATTTTTCCAAAATTATGTAAGTCTTGATCAAAGGACATATATAAATTTATCAATAATTTAGACCAAATACATTCTGAGTTATGACAAATTGAAATTTTATATACCTGAGGGTGTCATGGCCTTTTTTTTGAAAATATATATAGCCTATGCTGAACTTAGTCTAAAGCACGTACTAGGCAAAATTTGTATAACTATCAGCTGGTTTGAAACTATCAGGACAGAAAGAACTAGTATTTATTGAGTGCATTTGTATATTTGTTCAGGACTTCAGACCCATCGCAGTTTGCACCAATAACCGTACTAAACCTAAACTGCGGAATATTTAACTAGTTGGGGAAATATATAAAAAACTTAATAAATTTCCAACGCTTAGGACATCGTCAAGTTAAATTGACGTTGATTGCATATAAAAGAGATTAAGCACGAATTAGTAGTGGCTCAGAATGCACCAGTTTAAAAATTAATTGTGCCCTACTGGGAAGAAGACCAAACTGAAAAGGGTGTTTTGTATGCCATTGGTGAGTAAATGTATTTCCAACCAAGCAATTGGAGTGTAATGGGGTGTGATTGCGCTTTTAGCTATTTTGTTACTTGGAAAACTTGATCCTTAATACCTCGTGCATGTGGTCTATGCAGCTAATCAGTCGTATGGGATGCAAAACTAAATTTTTGTTTGGATCTGAGGGTGTGGCGCTATGTTGATTGACGCTATACTCAATTCCGACTCTTACGTACTCATTCCTGCACTCTGGGTGCGGAGCTTTGGTTAGACCACTCCAACAAACTTTTCTTAAGTGCTCACTGATGTTTTACCGCCTCTGTTCATCTGTAGGTGCTGCTGCAAGCGCAATATTCATTTTTAGTTCTTGTGTGATGAGTTTGGAACTTGCAACGTAAAGTCTTCTTACAGTCATGTTTCTGGAATGTTCGCTTCCATTGAATTAAAGGTACCGATGTCTGGCCGTTCATGATATCTTTTATGAAGAGGAAGAATCAATTCATGAAAGCCATTATGCCTTGCATCGTGTTTTACACTTGCCGGACAAAAAACTCCGCAAGCAAGTACTGTTTTTCACTCCCGTGGATGAGTATCTATTGTTGTTGCTGTTTAGGCTATAAGAAGTCTTGGATTTTCGTTACCTCTTACGACAGGCATATCCAACTAGGCGCCAAACCCGCTGGGATAAGTGTCTCGACGCCATCAGTATTAAAGCGAGTAGGTTTAAGATAATTTTTGTCTCCATGACAGAGGAGACAGACGACATGGGCACGGGCACGGACTCCTTTTCCGATAAACTGGCAAATATATACTATGGCGACTTTATAATTTATCTTTGATACTACAGTCAGGGATTTTAAATTCAGCGGTGTAACATCTCCGAAAGGAAGTAGATTGATTGATTTCGGTGCAGCTCGAGTAACAAGTTCCAGCATAAACAAAAAGAGAAAAACATATAAACTGTAGCGACTATGAGTATCGGACCAGATCCGAAGAGAAATTACTAAAAGTTTTTTCGCCAAAATTTATTTGTATCAACTGCCGGGAAGGTGACATAGATAAAGCCTTGAACCCTGTGGTTTTACTAAATATCAGCAGCTACTTATCGATACATGGATCTTCCCCAAAACTACCCTACCAACCACTGCTAACTATATTTTCCAAAAATACCAATACATACTCGTACACATTTTTTGTTTGACAAATTACCCAAATATTGGAAAGAGAACAGCTTATTTTATAATTTAATTTTTATTTTGAAATATTTTGAAAAACGAAAAAAGGTAGACGCAAAATTTGTTTAAAATTTTGGATATCAGCTGTTTACTGTTATTTATAGTATTGCAGATTCCCAAGGGGATGGCGAAGTCAAAGGTGGTATTTGATGCGGCAAATAGAAGTAGGGGATGCATGTTTTTCTTGTCGTAAGCGCGAGATCTGGCATAATATACGTCCAAAGGTGTACGAATAGGTTCTCAACAACACGCTTCAGGAGACTGTCGGCTCATTTATCAACTCTCTTCGTTAACGTCCAAAGAAACCCGGCTTCTTTATACAAGTATGATGCCTGATCTCGTAGTACTACTTGACTTAGTGTCGAGGCGGCCCAAAGTTAATTAGTTTGTTTTTAAATATTTTGTACAACATTTTAATGTATTATAAATAAATGCGTAATAAAAGTAATCTATTTTCTTGCAATTTATTTGAAAAATTATTAGGTGTCGTCAATTTGACAATAACCCCTACAACTGGTTAACGGTTTCGGTAACCATTTCAACAAATAATTTCACCGCAGTTTAGCCAAAACATAAACCATTTCAAAACATAGCCTGCAAAAATGCGATTAGTCTAGGATAAATAAATGATGACTAACAAAGGAGCATGCGACCAATGCCACTAGGTGCTCTCGGAGCACTTGCACAGGGCGGCAGATTTTGGGTGCGGCAGATTTCGAAACATAAATTCAAATTTTTACAAATATTTTTGATAATGGGCTAAATTTTTGTTTCTGTACGAATTAAAAGTTTGACGTTTGTGTTTAGAAATCAATAGGAACTAATACCTCAAAGTGTCGAGGTTATTCACCGTGGAAAGTGCCTAAAACTATGCCACAAAAAGCTATTTTATGTAAACTGTAGTACCCTTTTATTCTGTTTAGCTCTTTTCAGCAGCAGGGTTAGAACTCCTGGAGAACAATCGTAGTAAATGACGAAATAAATCTTAGTAAAAATCATAATTTCCTAGTAGATTGTTTTCCACAGTGAACTAAAATTTGTACCTTTTACCTCTTATTCGTATTTTCACTATTAATCTTTTTTGCCAACATTTTTATTACTTTTTAATTTGGATCACTCCTTTCTTAAAAGTCTATGGTATATTTTGAAATGCGTCGTAAAAATTTTCGTAGTATTAAAATTTCCGAAGTTACAGCTATTCTATTTTCCCACAAACGAGATCATTTTTCGATTTGCCTGTCGAAGTGAAATGGAAATTATTAGGGAGTCCAAGGCGATTAACAGAGTAGCAAAATTTGATTTACATATTTTTTGGGACCCCCTGGCTTTACTTGAGTACTACATGCTCCGGAAAACTGTAAACAATTTCTTGGGTAGGTTTCCTTCAGTATATCTTGCGTGAAAACCAAAATTTTTTTAAAAATTTTTAAGGCTTTAGTTATTCTTACTTAGCATTGCGTAACATATGTAGCCAGGAAACATATTATTCAACACAAATTTCATTAGGGCATTTTTTAAATGACAGTTTTCATGCTATGCTCCGGTTAGTTGAGTATGAGTAACACGGCCTTAACTACTTACAGAATACCTATGACTCTTTTTTCAAATCTAAGAAATCGTAGTAGATTATGAGTAAAGCGTAGTGGCAAAGTAGATTTCCATTTTTCCAAAAAAGGAATAAACCCGCTACGATTGTAATAAAGTTTCAACCCTGGTCAGCACTCACCAGCTATGATTTTATTAGCAATTAACTCTGAAGTTTTTATAATTTCAATCGATAATAATCCTTTTGGGTGAAATAGTTTCTTTATACAGGGTGGCTAATGGAAGCCGCTACCAAAAAAAAATTAAATAACTTTTTTTCTATTTAATGAATCTGGTTAATATTTTTTTTATTTTGCAGATTGACTTTTACATTTAACAAAAATGGAGAACTGGGACACTGAAACAAGAATTTGGATTGTCCGCCGCTATCACGCACTGGAGTCCGTAGTTTCGGTTCAAAGAGAGTATAGGCGCACGTTTGGCGGCAATCCTCCGAGCAGATGGACCATAATAAGACTTGTAAACAATTTTGCCGAGCATGAGACAGTCAACAGAAGACCTTACCATCGAAACCCTTCAATTCGAACGGAGGAAACAATCGCTGCTGTAGCTGCTGCCATACAAAACAATCCACGTGTTTCGACAAGAAGCTTATCTGCTCAAATGGGTGTAAGCAGACAGTCATTACAGTCAATTATGCACAAAGATTTGGACTTATTCCCATATAAAATTCAAATGGCCAACAAACTGAATGCTGCAGACTTGCCGATTAGCTTGGAATTTTGCCAGAAGATGCTTCAAATGGTGGAAGAGAATGGAAACATGTTGAACTGTCTTTTCATGTCTGACGAGGCCCATTTCGATTTAAACGGCAGCATAAACAAACAAAATTGTCGAATATGGAGTGCTTCCAACCCACAGATACTCCATGAGACGGAATTGCATCCACTTCGTGTCACAGTGTGGTGTGCAGTTTCATCACGCTGCATTGTCGGGCCCTATTTCTTCGAAGAAAACGGTCACACCGTTACGGTTACTGGAGACCGTTACTTGAGCATGTTGAGAGAGTTTTTCTATCCAGAATTACGCCGAATGAGAATTTCTTTCAACTCTGTGTGGTTTCAGCAAGATGGTGCAGCTCCTCATATAGCCCAACCTGTTATGACAGAATTGCGACGAAAATTTCCCAATAAGCTGATATCCAGAAACTCCACATTCCGTTCTTGTGGGGTTATTGCAAACAGGAAGTCTTCAAAGCAAAACCAACAAATTTGAATGAACTAAGGCAATCCATTCGAGAAACAATTGCGGCTATTCCTGTCTCAACTCTCCAAGCAGTAATGAACAACTTTTTGGTAAGATGCCGCACATGCATCGACGAGCAGGGGGGGCATTTAAATTCCATTATTTTTAAAACTAATTAAGCTATATTTAATAAAATTTAATGAGCTTTAACATGAATAAAAGAAAAATGAATTCCATACACTGAAAAAAAAAATATTTGAGTTTCTTAATGTAGCAAAATTCATCAGCCACCCTGTATTTTGAAAATATCAGTGATGGGCGCAAAAGATAAGCGGTGCTGCATATAAAAAGCGAGCTTTGGACAAAACTAAAAAATAAGTGGAAATTTTGAGCAAAACTCCGAACTACATCATTGTTTCATTAAAGGAGGTATGTTCCAATAATTTTGGTAATTTTGCAAGGATTTTTTAGGGATTTAGTTACTTATATACAAGCATTCCAGTTGTGAATTGCATACGTAAAATACATTTTTACTATATTTCATGAAGATAAAAGGGCGGCATTTTTAACAGGGCACAGAGCGGCATTTTTAGTTAATCCGGCCCTGCATATTGGTTGAAGTTATCACTTTGTTACCCTACGGGTACGGTCTGACAAGTTTACTTCTACACCTAAAAGTAGGCTACAGAAATTAAAATTGACTTATCATAACTATGCCTATAACGGAATAGTTGGAATCAACTGTAGCCCACTGTAGACGAAAGGTATTGATCTCGGATCACTCTCTTTAAAGATCAATCCCGGGTTTTTTTGCAAGGTATTTACAACTACACTATAGCCAAAACAGTAGCCAGTTTTTAAAGGGAAATTTTTGAAGGCTGAAAATTTAGACATCACATATGGGTAAAATCTTCCCACGGGCTGAACAAAATTAGTTACTTTTTGCACCGTTCGGGAAATTAATGAAACCAAGCTACATTGCTAACCGGTATCTGGTTTGTAGGTTACATAACTAATCTTTGAATCATACATTTAAGTGAACCTACTGCGATAAAGATCTATTAAGTTAATCTCATAAAAGTTGTAACTTGATTTGAAAGAGTGTGCTCAGAAACTTATCATATATGTATATTCACAAATTGCATGCATTAATAATGTTCAAAAGATAATCCGAATCGTTTTTTCCTGTACAATCGACAAACACTTTTCACATTATTCGGGTATAACAACAAATTTATGAGTAGGAATATCGTTTCGTTAATTTTATTTTGAACGATTTACAGTTCAACACCAAACAAAAATCGCATAAATCATTTATAAGCAATAGGATATCACAACAAAATCGACTTGTAAATAATAAGCAAAAATTATGCCCCAATCAGCGTCAAAATGACAGTTAACGCAGCTTTCGGTATTTTTCACCAACATCACGACTTTGGGCCCCCACTACAATTACACTTTTGTCTAGGAAAAGCCACACACAATCGTTAGATATGGTAATAAAAAAAGATGATAATGTTCAGCACAAAAGGAAAACGAGCACAAGTATTTTTTTTTTGTGTGAGGGTAAAATAATGTTTTTATTTATTCATAAATATACGGGCATTAAACCATAACAGGACAACAACAAAAAGGAGTTCTTTGACGGAGTTGCTTGCGATGAGATAAGCATAACAAGCGATAAATTTGAGCTGAAGGCTTAGGTGCAGTGTAATAATGGCCACGGAAATAATACCAATTTACAGTAAGCAATAAAACTCTTGGACATTATTTCCTTTTAAAGGAACATAGCGCCCATTTTTTGTGCTTTTTAACTTTGTTTGGAAATCCTCGAACTCCAAATTTAATTTTTTTCTGGGTTTATAGTTCGAAATCTATGTTTTTTTTTAATATGCTAAAAATATGTTAACTTTTTAAATATAAGAAGCTATGTGAAGATATTTTGATTTTGTTTTTGTAGCAACTTATCCAATCAATTTGTGTCAGGATATCACCTAGCCACCCAGAATGCTACCATTTTTGAGCCGAAAAAATTTTACCAGACCTATGATATTTTGCTACGTACTAGAAAGCCAATGGCAATGTGTAGTTTATATTTGGGCTTTCCTTACCAGTCCTGTAAATTTAAGATTATTCAGTAGATCCGGAACGAAGTTTTTCTCTTGGCAAATTGCGTTCTTCATCTGATATAGGTGGTGCGGTAAAGTTTAAAACGTGGCTCACTGGAAATGGTTCAATAGAAGAATTCACCACGCCTTTGGGCTTTCGTGACAGGCGTGGTTGCGTGTTGTATGAAGGTGAGAGTATGAGCAACCGCCACACCTAATATAATAGGATATAGGACAGTAGTACCAACGACAAGGATGCGTAAAAGTTCTATTATCTGGTCATTTCATATCTTGACCAAGGAATGCTAATTTTCCATCTGTTGGTTTTGGAAATAACTCCTGTGGTTTGACGTTTGTCGATGATTTATTAATTTTAAAGTACGAGTATATGGCTGGGCATATGCTGCATAATAAACTAAAAATGGGAAAAAAGGAGTGCAGCGTGCGAAGTAATCGCATAAACCATGAAGTGGGTTAGAAGTCTGGAACGGCTGGGTATGTAGTTACATTTATAAACTTTTTTTGTTGTTGTACAAGAACGACCTTTTTTCAATAACACTCCCGACTAGTAGAATGAAAATCTAACAAAAGATCCATAGCTCAGCACTGAAATGGAAGTACAGTAACCAGACGTTGAAACTAGTGAACAAACCACGTCCAGACGGAATACTTAACGGTAGTACCTGGGGGATCGGTATAAGACGGTAGGGGTTTTAGTGCTGGCTTAAGTCGTCTGAAAGAAAAAAAAACAGTTTACTGCCAAGACAAAGGAAGCCAAACTTTATGTTTTAATATCGTGGCTACTTCGTTGTAAGGAAAGTTCATATTATAACGTAAAACGAAAATTTGGAATTAAAAATCGTTCTAGTTTTTATAGCTAATTTTATAATATTTGCCGGAAGTGGCACAATTCTGTTCTTTCCTCCATTTTCAGAAATGTAGGTTGCAAAGTGTGAAACTATTTTTTGAGAACCTATCGAACCTAAAAATATATTGTGAAGAATCCGATGATTTTTCGATTATTTCTCCTGGGTTTGACACTATAAAGTCAAGAGTTAGGTGACACCACAGTCAGTTCACTGTACAACACTTGAAACTAAACTGATCACCCTTTCTTACTTGTGTGATGCCATTTATTGCCTCCCAGACCGCGACCTTACTTACCTATAAGTTTCTAGGTTGTTCGCTCTTCGTGCTTTCGAAGTGTCGGTGGTATGTATAGCCATTTCCTCTTGCCTCATATTTGTAACACTATTGCTATCTCGCTTCCTTCTATGTACATGCATTAGTGCGCCCACCGCTATCTCTGTTGTGCTAGCTAGTGTTGGGAGTGTAGTTGAGTTAGGGATGGTACAAGGTGGCGCAAAAGTAATCCTCCTATCAGAAAATGCTATAAATTTTGCGATTGGCCCCTAAAGTCAGTTCTGTTTTGACATTTGTGTAGTAAACACATGCGAAATACACGTTGATAAACAATGTTACGCTACAGTGCTCCAGAACGCGGAATATTGCTGACTATTTATTTGACCAATAATCGGTCGAGGCCAAACGGTTACTGTGAATGGTGAGCGCTAGAGAGCAATGATCAACGAGTTCTTTTTGCCGCAACTTGATGAATTGAGATTGGAAAACATGTGGTTCCAACAAGACGGTGCAACAGCACTCACTGCACGTGCCACAACCGATATGCTGAACATCGGAAGCTTACTTTTGCGCCACCTTGTATTTATATGACAATATTGGCCACAACATAATAAGTAATTGAATTTTAATTTTTTTTTTATTTCAAAATTAAGCTATTTTCTTAATAAAAAGGCCAAATCAAATACATAGTTGCCCAATTTTTTTTTTTCAAAAGTTTTAAAGAAAATTTCCCGACTTTCTTATATTCTTAGTTGTGAGTTGTTGTGACCTCCCAAGTAACACACAGACCTATCCGAATTATTCGAAACCAAACGAAGAAGAAGAAAGCTCGAGCAGCAAGCCTTTACTTAAATTTGAACTATCTGAGTCTAAAACAGTTGGTCTTACGATGAACGATCAGGTGAAGAGCTTGCTGTCATCAAATAAAACAAAGGAAAAATGTTAAAAATCGCGTCGCACGTTGCGTTTCTAAACTTTCCAAGTTCTATTAGGTTACTTCGAGCATAAACAAATTCCGAAGTGAATTTGGATTACACGCTAAAACCTCGCACAACCACAATGAGCTTTTGTAACTATCGAGAAAAAATGAGAATATCTCAAACCAACAAAAACAAAAAAAGTAACCATACAAAATTAATTGATTGCGTGGAATAAATGTAAAATGGTAATAAATATAAATAAATTTAAAGTTTAAAAAATCGAAAAGGCAAATGGTTGCAGCCAACAAACCGTTAGTGGTGGTGAATACCTTTTTGCAAGTGTGTCGATATGATGATTGACCTTACAACGAATTTGACAGTAAGTGGCAACACAACAACAACGTAGAGTGGAAATGAACCAGAAGGAAAAAAATAGTTAACGATGGCAAATGAATAATTCAGAGATTTCAATAAAAAAGGTGGGAATGCTAGTATTTCATATGAAATCACCATCAATTAGTGATGTCAACGAATATATAAAATTAGTGATGTCATCGAATATAAAAAAAAGTTTTAGTAGAACCTCTTTAAAACACTTAAATGATGTTTCTTGTGAAAAACTCAACACTTCATTTGGTGAAAAAAAGGGTGATGTATATAAAGCGCTTATTTTTTTACCTAGTAGTGCTACGGACACAAGGAATATTAACCTCATAATGGCATAAGTGGATCGAGATAGATATTGACTTATGTATTTGAAACTAAGAGAATTTGATTAAGCAATGTCCGTCAAATTTAAATATATTATTAATCATAAATCAAAAACCATTGAAGATATCGAAACGAAATCCACGAAACAGATTTCAATGAATACAAGAATGTTCCGGGAAAAAATGGGCAAAATCGGTTAAGGTCCTCGCCCACTTTTATAAGAAAGATTTTGAAAAGGATCATAGATATGGCAATAACTTTGCGTGCAATAGCTTTATATCTTTTCTATTTCTCATTCTGTGTGTGTCTGTGAACGAAGAAAGTCGAAAAATATAAATTTTCAAAAATGGGCGTGGCCCCGCCCCTTTTATAGTGGATTATTGCCATAACTCCGGCAAAAATTGATTTGTCGAAACGAAATTTGGCGAAAACGTTGAATAAATAAAGGTTACTGTTTATTGTAAAAATGGTTAAGGACCACGCCCAATTTTTTAACATAGCTCTTAAAAATTTGCTTGTAAAATGTAAAACGCGATATTTCTATAACCATGCAAACGTTATCAATGAGATCTTGCACATATTATAAGCTTTTTAAGAAAACCTCGACCGCAAACAAATTTTGTGAATTTTTGGGAGGGAGGCGTAGAGCCGCCCACTTTTCAGCATAAGAATCCTGCTATTTTCAAAGACGATTGCTTGTACTTTCATCTAGATATTTCAATGAAAATTGCTCAGCTCCTTCTCAATACTATGTAGTATACTTCTGCAAATCGCATGACACACAATCAAAATATACCGGCAAGTAGTTAATACCCCACTGCGATAAGGGAGTTATATATCTTATTTGATTTTCATTCGATATTTTCGTTTTTCCCATAAATTTGACAAACATAAATTAATTTTTGAAAGCAGCTGCTCTTTTTCCAATATTTGGGAAATTTTTCGCGCATAAAATGTGCATGTATTAGTATTTTGGGAAAATGTGGCTAGCATTAATTTACCACTCAAAACAGTCAGCTTGGCTTTATAATACGAACTGAAAAGTATTAAAATATACTTGCGTATATTGGTATGCCATAATAGATCACTGCTAGGTATATAATGTTGGGTTCCACCCGAACTTAGACTCCCTTACTTGTTTCAACTCACAACTCTAGTTTTCATTGAATATTTATGCTTCTAGAATGTTTTTAAAGCTGCAGTCAGGGATCTTAACAACTTTATAGTAAGTTATCAATTGTTAACTCTGTTAAAATTGTAATTTTTAAAATTTTATATATAAATCAGCCATATGAGAAGAAGAAGAGATGGACCCATTAATAAGTATAAAGTATTAGGACGATGAGCTAAGCCGATTAAGCCATGTTCATCCGTCCGTCTGAACACAACTAGTCCCAAGTGTAATGAGGACAGTGAAGATCAGTAAAATTGTAACAATATCAATATGTCACTTCGGCAGCCCACATCTTAAATAAATGTCAATCTATTGTTGATTTATATTTTAGTGTAAGCATTCACGTCCATGAATATATACTTTAGCAACATAATATTAGTACCTAGCGAGATTTTATTTATGTAAGAAAAAATATTTATGCACATCAAAAATCAACTCAAAACAATCAAAGCCCATAAGCAACAGCACTGACATAACCATTTACAATATTGAATTGCGCAGACACAACAATTCAAAGTCAGCAAAGTCATTCAAAGCATTACACTAGAGGCTTTTCGCAGAGAAGTTGAGAAGCTCAAAAGAATGTGACAAAGCATAATTCTTTGTTTTCGGCATTCATTTGCCTTTAACAGTTTGTAATAAAAGTCCAATCGAAGAATAATAAAAGTATATAATGCCATTAGATAATATGTTTATGGGCGAAGGGTGTGCCGTTTTTATTGTTGTTGTAGTAAGAATACTTTGCCCTGCTTCGTCAGCACGTCTACACATTGAGTTCTTATCAGATCCTGAAAAATTTGCTTAATTTCACTGAAGTGTGTACAAGATGGTTGGTCGAGTAGGGAGACACATCCACATGGTGGTCATACATTGGATACGTCAAGCTTTGGTCCAGGGACCGTAACTGTTATAAGTTTTATTATAAAACTCGCTATTTGATCATTATTTTCAGATTTGTTTTTAATAAAAATCAACAATAATAGGTATCTTCAAGTTTTATTTTTTTGATTGACGATAATGTTTTTTTTTTGAGTTAATTTTTTTTTTTCTGATCGAAAATAAAACTCAAGTTTGTTTATAAATATTGGTTGGTATAATCTCGTCAACATATGTACTCAATAATTAAAACATATTTACAGACACATACATATGTAGGTTGGCATGCAGAAGGGCTTTTTGAGCTTTTCGAACTGTGAAAAAAATTAAAACTTAAAATTTAACTTTTATTCTTGAAGGATAAAATACCGCTCAAGGAATAAGGTTTACTTCCATCAAAAAAAAAATACAACTCAAAAAATGATGAGTATTTCTAATCAAAAAAATAAAACTCAAAAAAGATTGATTGTATGTAATTTATATAGGTTTCGCTCAAATTGTCTTCAATCAATGCAGATTTCAACGAGACATACACATTTCACACTGTCCTCCGATACTGAGAAGCCCTTAATTTTGTTCATTAAAAATATAAAAATAATCATTACCGGGGGCCTTTGGTTTGGTCTAGAGAGATAAGAGTTTATTATTTTGTTAATCAAGGCGTAATTAATTTGCATAATCATGACGATTCTGGTCGGCCAGCAAATTCCATATCGAGGTGATATCCAAAGACGTATTTCAGTTCCAGGAATTATAACCGAGGCGCGGAATATTGATATTTGAAATGGGCGAATTCGGCCAATAACCACGCCTTTTTTTTGGCATGAACGTATAAACTGAGATATTATTATTATATTAACAATTTGAGTATAATCTGTGTAAAATCGGAGTGGCAACGCTTACTTATGAGTCTAGAAATTTTTCAATTACATTGTTAATGGCATCAGACTGGTCTTCCATAGAATGACCATAGAATTAAAACTTCATAGTCAGAGAAGCAACCGATAAAGTATGGTATGATCAGGGTGTTTTCAATCGGAGCCCTTTTTTGATAAGGGTAAATTAGTAGAAACAATAATAACTCCATGCAATATATCTCCGAAGAGTTTGAGACTGAGCTTATCTCGGGATTCGCACCGTGCTCCTTCTAATTCTTCCCTGCAAGGCTGATTCAGTTTTGTTGAAAGGCTTTTTCATGATAGAAGGACACTAGTAGAATTTCCGATCAATGCCTAGGCGCGGACGGGGGCACGGACGGGGCACGGATGGGGACATTCAGTGTAGTAGGCTAGATGTGGAAAAATGTCGACGATACTATCGATATAATCATCATTTATTGGCCCTTAACCGCCTAAGCGATTCTAGTCGTTGCGTATTAAAGCACGCGAGTCATCCCCTTTCATCGGCAACTGACGCCAAATGGAAACACCAAGGGGGTTCAAGTCATTCTCTACCTCTTTTTCCACATCTCAGTCCCCCTTCCTTTGCGGCCGAGTTAGGAAGCCGATAGGAAAACTTTCTGAGCTGGAAATTCATTGTCCATTCGCATAACTTGGCCCAGCCAGCGAAGTCTTTGGCCTTTAATTCCCTGCACTATGGTCAGATCTGCGTAAAGCTCGTACAGCTCATCGTTAAATTTTCTTCGATACCCGCTGTTGGCATTACGAAAAGGACCACAGTTTTCCTCGAAGAACTTTTCCCTCGAATACTCCAAGTGCCATGTCATCTTCTCTCGACACGCTCCTTGATTCCGAGCCGTACATGAGAGACTTATAGAGAGTGATGTTTATCCGTCGAGAGAGGACTTTACTTCTTAGTTGTCACTCAGTCCAAAGTAGCACTTGTAGGCAAGAGTGATTCCCGTTGACATTAGTTTTTATCGATTTATCGATTGTTTTTTCAATGATAGTACATTTGAAGTTATAGTGTATAATATGCTCCTGAATGATCTACAAAATAATAAAACTGCGAAAATATACCTATCCGTGTGGATCCATCATTAATTTCTGGTAATGTAATTATGTTGGCGTCTGTATGGATTCACCGCGCTTGGTTAGGTTGCCAAATGGAATGAGGCATCTATGTAGCCATGAAGCTAAGCTATACATTGCTGTTGTTGAGCTCTGAAAGCTCTGACAGTGACAGTGCAAAATTGTTCGAAGCTTTTTCTAGCTGCAGAAACTAGGAAATAATTCCACTTATTTCATGGCGCAGTTTATCAAATTTTAGATTGATTGATATGTTAAGTCCAGCAGCTAGAGAAGAGAGCTTTGGTGTCTACCACTTACAGCTGCGATAAAAAATGCTTAGCGAATAAAAGCCGTCCATTCAAGAAAGCCAAAAGAAAACTAAAATAACTAACAATGGTTTTTTTGTGTCTAGAGAGAGCAGCACGTGAAGCCATCGCTCTATAGGAGTCTTCTGATATTCTTTTTGATAAGGAGGCTGAATCCTAGACATTGAAAGTATAGTTTGGGGAGCGAAGCTCGAAGTGCTCATTGAATTATGTGTGCACTTTTGCATATTTCTGGATTTTAAAAAACAGAGTTCGGCAGATAAAACTACAACTGTTACGCTAGCCAGATCATAGTATGTATGAAAGTAAGAAGAAGAAATTACTAATAGGCCCCCAATTAATACATAAAAGATGTAACATGTGCTCCGCACCCCCCGTTATACTCCTAAAACATCGCCCCTATGCAATATTTGCAACGGGGGTTTTTCACAACGAGAATGAGGAAGCCAATCCCGCGCAATGTTTCAAAACCAACAGTGCTCGCCCCCAATTAATAGATACAAGGTGTAAAGGTGCCTCGAACTCCCCCTTCTATATAGAACAAATAATTATAATAAAAACAAATAATGTTAATCAAAAGTGGTCCCCTATGCAACATGTGCTCCGCACCCCCGTTCTACTCTCTGAACAAATAAAAAAATAATATGCAATAAATTAACTTAAAAAAACTACTCGCCCTCCATAAAGCTTAGACAGGCTTTGTTGGATTCGCTAAAAATCCTGCTTGTGGTTAACCCTCCAAACATACCCCAAGCAGACGATTGACACTAATATTTTCATTTAAGAAATTAAAAAGATGAAGCTTAAATTTGAAACCTATAGGCCTTATGAATATTTCCGGCAACCTGGCAATCCCATTCTTTCACTTTCACACAATTCAGCTCAAGGCGTCAGCATATTTACGAGCATTAGTAAAAGTTCCGAATAAATGTGGCGAAAATAAATAAATCGTTTAGCCCAAATGGCATATAAATCTGATTGTGAGTTGTTTGTGTGTGTGTGTGTATGAGTGTCTGCCATTCGGTATACATTTAGGCAGTTGACAACCTATAATTCACAGCAGTTTAAGCGCTTTAAAGAGTGAGAAAGTGATGCTCCCAACGAATATGTTTTGAAGTTGGTAAACCCATTGAATGAGCCACAAGCATGCTCGTTGGGTTGTGCGCCAAACAGCAGCAGCATTGCATTATTATATCTTTCATGAACATGAAATGGTATTATAACTTTGGTCCGATGTTTGTAGGTATGAGAAGAAAAAGAGATAGACCCACCAATAAGTATACCGAAATGATCAGGGCGATGAGCTGAGTTGATTAAGCTATGTCCGTCTGTCCGTTATTGTTGTTGTTGTTGTTGTGGTAGCGACAAAAACACTCCCCGCAGCTTTTGGGGAGTATGTCGAATTAACAGTCCTTAGCCGGATTTGAACCCAGTACTGCCCGACTTTCGTGGTAGCGATTTATGACCAGTGAAACTTTCTAGGTCATGTCACCCCTCCTTTCGTAAGGAACGATAAGATGGGTAATGAGAGCTGAAAGGCATCATATCCGTAGATCAACCATCGAGTTGCACGTCATTAACTTTTGTGCATATTAGTCGGCTCTTACGTCCGGTATATCTACCCCGGGCATATACTAAACCCCTAACCCGCAGGGGGTTCCGCCTGTCCGTCCGGCCGTCTAGTCGTCCGTCTGTCTGTTTGGACGCAATCTTGTTCCTCAGGCTTAGAGATATATCGATGAAATTGGTCAGACGCAGCCATTTTGCAAAGCATTAATCATTTGTCGGAATCAGCAAGATCGGACCAATATAACGCATAGCTCCCATACAGAAGAAGTGAAAAGCAACTTTAACGTAAATGAATCTGAGAACTTTGAACTATTGCGCCGTATGAAGCCAACTATTGCGTACGATTTAGAGATAATTAAGTCGATGTGGTTATTAAAAGTGAACTTTTTATCAAAAAGACACCAAGGTCCTTGATTTGATCAACAGTCTGCAGTGTACTGTTAGCTATTCTATAGGAACTACTGAAAAGGTGTCGTGCTTTGGAGTAGGTGACGTGGAAGCATTTTTTTAAATTTAAGCAAAGATTGGATCTAATGCACCAGGAATAGATCTTACTACAGTGTATACTTTTAGGTCGTCAGCATACAAAAGAAGCCTGGTGATTGAAAAACAAGAACTAATGTCATTGATAAGCAAGACAAAAAGTAGTGGACCTAGAATACTGCCTTGCGGGACGCCGGATGTCACCGGAAACGGTTCAGCTAAAGCACCATCAACAGAGACATAACACCATCTGTTAGATAAGTACGACCTCCGCCATTGTAGGAAGATTGAGTGAAAGCCAAGACAGGCTAATTTATGAATTAGAATTTCATGTGAAACCCTATCAAAGGCTTTGGAAAAGTCAGTGTATATGCAGTCAACCTGGAAACCGCATGAAAAAGCTGAAATACAATATTCACTGAACTCCATCAGATTGGATACCGTAGATCGTCCTGTAACAAATCCATGCTGTTTGGGACATAATAAGCTCTTCACGAAAAAATAAACCTTGTCCTTCACTATACATTCAAATAGCTTAGATAGAGAGGTGAATTTTGATATAGGCCTGTAATTGCATACATCGCTCTTGTTTCCAGATTTGAAAATAGGAGTTATCGTGGCAACCTTCCAGGCACCAATAAATTCACCAGTTCGAAGTGACAGCTAAAGCCGGACACTTTTTTAGCAAAGCAATCGAAAGACCATCGGTGTCTGTCTTAGTAGATAATTTTATGAATTTTATGAAGATTGAATTTAATGAAGATTGACATCGAACCAAAGTCTAAGGAGGAATTGATATCGGATGAAAAGTCAGGACAATGGGTATTACTGTCGTGAGCAAAATTGGAACCAAAAAAGTCTGCGAACAGGTTAGCTACAGCATTGGGAGTGTTAGCAAGTTTGTCACCGTAAAAAATAGTAGCGGGAATCGTAGAACAAGGCTTCTTTGACTTTATGAAATTCCAAAATGCTTTGGAATTAGATTTAATGTTTGTCTCAAGGTTTACTATGTAGTTTCTTATCCAGACAATTGAATTTCTTCATATAATGGTTGTACTTCTCATAAAAAACGCTTTCCTAGTGCGGCAGAACTTCTTAAAGAACTTGTTCCTTAAATTCTTTAGCTTTTTTAAACCCTCGGTGTACCATGGTAGTTTATAAGGTTTTCTTTTTAAAACTGGTACGTATTTAAGACATAAATCAAACAAAGTCGATCTAAGTACTTCGTAGCAGGTATCAAGGTCTGAGTAGGAAAGCAAGTTAGTCCAGTAAATTTCAGCGAAAACGTGATTCAGACTAGAATGGTCAAAACGCGCAAAGTTAAAATCAATTGCATCATTAAAAGTTTGAGCACCTTACTCATAAAATTCGAGTTTAAGAACCAGAGTGTTATGATACATATCCGATGGAGCGAAAGGCTCGTGGCACTTGGAAATATTAAAATTAATATCATCACTAAGAAAAATTAGATCTAATATTCTATCGACCTCGTTTTTGAAGCTATTGATTTGAATGAGATTTAAACTTAGCATGTTGTCTATGAAATAAGATTCAAATGATTGAGAAATATTACTAGGCACCAGACTCGATGTACAGTGAGCACGAGACCAGGATATATCACAGAGATTGAAATCACCCAGTACACAATAATTATCATTGCTCGATTTATTTACTACCAGTGATGAAATATTATCGACGTGAGCTGTGTTAATATCATCCGAACTTCCAGGTGGAATATACGAAGCAATCACGAAAAGAGAACCGGAAAAAGTAGCACCACGAATATTGACACAGATCTGGTCTAGCAGGGTGTCACTATTAGCCAAAATAATAAGAGATGCATTAAACTTGCGTTGCACAGCAATCAGTACACCACCACCCCTTGAACGGCCAGTTTTAACTGCATCCCTATCTTTACGAAAAACGACGAATTCTTTGGGATCAAAGAGTTCAGCATCATAAAAATTAGAAGTCAGCCAAGTTTCGACAATTACGAAGATATCATACTCCAACTGATAACTCAATGCCCTCACAGCATGCGTTTTTCTGCTGATACCAGAAGCATTTTGAAAATATACTTTAAGTGGCTTTTCAGCTATATTCCCACTGCAACTAGCAGCTAAGGGCAAGGCAGTCTCTTTTCCGTTAGCTGAAAAAAACGAAAGGGGCGGATGTTCACGCCAGTGGGCCACAAATCCGGTGAAATAATCTTTTCATATAGAGCATTGGTGACCCCAAGCTTAAAGTTCACTTTTGTTATTGACTCAACTGACGCAGCGTTCTTTTTTAGGCTTTTGCATGAAAAGTTAGACTTATCAGCCTTCACATGTTTTACCAAGTAGCGTATGATATCATCTGATGTAACGTGGGGCTGAAATGATGACAGATGAAGCCAAACCAGAGTAACAACACCAAGCTCATCGTTATTTTGACTGGAACCAACAATATTCGAGCTACGACGCAAATTTTTTTGTAACGAACTCGATGCAGACCCAGGTGCAGATACTTGACCGGATGCAGATGCAGATGGAGATGTAGGGTTCGTTATTGAGGCAGTGCCATCTGCACTCAACTGCTTACGCGACTTATTCTTTGCAGTGCGTTTGGTTTTATATACAGCACCTATATAAGTTGTCACAGTCGAATTAATGGACTGAGATTTCATGAAAGGTATACAGTCCCCGGCACAGTCGAAGACAGCCCTTTCCTTACTTGCTTGTTCCACTATTTTGCTTGCGTTTACGTTTAGATATTGTTTATTAGATTTTATTAACTTGCAGTACAATACAATTGATCTGTCTTCAGCCATTTTTAACTCCTGGCATAACAAACACATATATAATACACACACACACATGCGACCATCTTCCGCGATTTTGTAGTATTGCACTTTTGTTTTGCTTTTACACGCCTCGCAGCCTAAAACTACACTTTATTTTAGTGCCACAATGGGTGGTCATTTTACGAGTTTTGTTGTCCTTCAAGTGGAAATTTATGCTGCAGGCAGTGGTTGAGTTGTGTCGTTTCCGCGGTTAGTTCTACTGTTGCTAGAAGGCATTTGGGGTTAAAGATAAACAATAAAGTATGCTAACAGGCAGCTATTTAACGACTGTACAGGAGTAGTTGCTTGCATAAAAAATGAGTTCGATTTGTTTGTTTTTTAGACAACTTCGCATGAGTGGAGATGCTGAGATTTTTATTCAACAAAATAACATTTGCTTGTGCATAAATCTTCTTAGTTTCCCTTTGAACTCGATTATTTTTAAAGTGAGTTTTGTTTTATTTTGTTTTGTTGGTTTTCCGACTGGGTGAATAATTGATGTATAGTGGAACGATTTTTCGTCATCCCTTGTCAAATTTGTTTTTGAGTTTTGTTAATGATAATATTTAAGAATTTAAATTTGTGTACTCTAACTCAGCTTGTGCCTTCTTTGATTCTAAATCTCAGAAAGTAAAGCTTGAATATGGTCATCTGTTATACCAGGTCATAGCAAAAGTCGTCGATAAAGTCCATAGAATGATATTAGACGAACGGATAATGAAAGTGCGTAACATTGCAAAGGGTCCAGGCATTTGAATTGCTTGAAAATGGAAAATATCCTCTCGCAAACTCGATCATATGCGTATCCCCGTGACAACTTCAATGGAATGTTTACCAAAGTTCAGATGCAATGCCAATAATTTTTTTGCTTCAACGAAGGTCCATGTAGACCTCGCGGGCAACAACAAGCTTAAGGCCACAGTTTTTTTGGGATACACGAGGTGACATTTACATTATATTTGGGAACCAGCGTTAACACAGAAAATAATAGCGGGAGAGAAATTCAAAGTAGAACCACGCTTGCCAACAAGTTCTACTTCGGACTGAGTGGGCAACTGAGAAGTAAAGTCTTCTTACCTGCTCGGAATCATGGATAGTGTAAAAGAAATATAAGACGAGTCTTGAAATATTCTACAGAAAAGTTCCTCAGAGGTTTAATGGCCCTTCCCGTGATGCAAACGGCGCGTAGCGAAGGAAATTTGATGGTGAGTTTCACGAACTTTATGTAGATATAACCAATTTGCAGCAATTCAAAGTCCAAAGGCTTCGCTGGCGGGGTCATATTATGTGAATGAGCAAAGAAGAGGCTTCACCTGAGATGGAAAAAAACAGGTGAAGGGTGCCTTCAACTCCCTTGGTGTTTCAAATTGCCGTCAGTTATAGCTATGTTAGCGTATTCTCCAGAGTGAGCCACCTCCGATTTTGTACTGTCTTCACAATTGCAGAAATATGTGGGCTAGTAAGAGTAAAAATGAATAGACCATCTCTAAAACGAATGCCTATTCCGAGAACCGAAAAAAAAATTATTTTTCGGAAGGTAAACAAAAACTGAAAAAAGCTGAACAAGGAAATTAACGAAGTTTTGGCGAAAAAAAAAATGCTTATTGAAGAAGTCACCGAATTTTCGAACTGCCAATGTTTGTAGTTTTGAAGTGATGCTATTTTTCTGTTAGGACTACACTTTTTCCATATGTACTTTTGAGCCCATCAAATTAATTTCAGAGTAGTCAATTGTATTTCAAAAATCATAAAATGTAATAGTCAGTTGTACTTCAGAAGCTGTAAATTTTACTTCAGAAATAATAAATTGTACTTGAGAATAATCACATTTATTCCAGAGTTTATGATTTCTGAAGTAGAACCGATTATTTCGAAATACATTTTACAGCTTCTGAATTATATTTTATAGGTTCTGAAGTACAATTAGTTATTCTGAAAATAATTTTACTTCTTCTGAAATGCAATTGACTATTCTAAAAAACATTTTACTATTTCTGAAGTACAACTGACTATTCTGAACTACATTTTACTATATCTGAAGTTCAATTGACTATTCTGAGTTACATTTTACTATTTCTGAAGCGCAATTGACTATTCTGAACTACATTTTACTATTTCTGAAGTACAACTGACTATTCTGAACTACATTTTACTATATCTGAAGTGCAATTGACTATTCTGAGTTACATTTTACTATTTCTGAAGTACAATTGACTATTCTGAGTTACATTTTACTATTTCTGAAGCGCAATTGACTATTCTGAAAAACATTTTACTATCTTTGAAGAACACTTTATGCTCTCTGAAGTACACTTGGCAAAGGTGTAGTCGAATAAACCAAAAGTCAAGATGATACTGAAAGGTAAAAATATGGGTTTTATGAGTATTTGATAGCTAACTCTTGATCTTTAATTTCTACGTTCTTTTTCTATTTTTAGTTCGATATTTTATAGAGAGTATACATTTACACTAAATCTCCCAAAAAGGTAATGCTTTGTAGTGCGTCCAACGATAGGTCACTCAAGTAGCTATTAGGGCTTATATACAAAGTTGGGGTTCGAAAAATCTAAAAATTCTTGATTGCATATTCTAGAAGCACATACCTTCGAAAATATCTGCGCGAAATTTAATCCATATCGGAGTACTAGTTTTCAAATTACAGCGGCTCGAAGCGTGCTGGTTCCATCTTTAAGCACTTTCACTAATATCTTTAAAAGCAATTATCTCGGAAAGAAGTTTTTCTAACAAATTTTCAACCGATTTTCATAATTTTTTTTTCAGTTCTTTGTATTGGCAATCTCGTTTCCTTGAACGAATCCTTTTTCAATTAAAAATTTTCGATTCTTTGCAATCAATTTTTGTTTGAAATTTTGAACAATTGAAAAGTCGATTTTTTTGTCAACAGGGTTTTTGAATTGGAAAACCAATTTTTTTAGGGAAACCATTTTGTTCAAGGACACCACAATAGATTTGTCTCCAATAATTTTTTCACTTTTTTCATTTCTGTTGAGCGGTTTGCCTTGGAGAGCCTCCAAGCCTCTGCAAAAAAAACGCTCTTTGGGGAAGGGACCATAACTCCGACAATTTTTTGTAGTTTTTTATAATTTAACTCGTTTTTTTTTTCTTCGCTAGTACTAACAACAAATTGTCTTTCGCTTTTTCGAATAAAAGTTGTATAAACCCATTAAAAACAATCACGAACTTAGCTCACATTTTCCCCACAACTTTGTATACAACCCTTTACAAAGCCTTTTCGATGTCATATAACTGGCCTTTAACGATTGATTTTGAAAGGCTACTTGCCACCCTTTGCCTGAATTTACACCAATAAGCACTCTCACAGATATTCTAAAGGGATTATGCAGAATGATCTTGGCAGTGTTCTACCTACAGCCTGAAAATTATACAGGCTGAGTCCTTGTTTGCCAAATGATAAGCATTTCTACATGAAACGCACTGCAATTCGACTGGGGTTTAAATAACGCAATCATTTGCAGAAACTCAGGTTAGACTCCGGAGCCCACAACTCAGTCCATCTTTGAACCGAAGGTGTGCATGACAAGACGTATGCAACCATCCGACTATATTCAATATAAGGATTGAAGCAGAGCAGTAGGTTATTGCCTCTCATCCATACTGAAATAGTGCCGCATGTTGATCGAAAATAATTTCTTCTGCAAAAGCCCTGTATTCGGTTTCTGTCAACCTATTCATAATGACGTTACATTCACTCTTTCTGTTCCTGTAAGAAATGAAACATTACCCACATTTTTCTTACTTGCATTTGTGTTGGTGACACCAATTTTTTATTTTTTTTTTTCAAATTTAAATCGAGTCGGCTTGACGCTAATAAAATCGAGAATTTTTCAATTTCTTCCAAAATTGTCCTGCTGATATTTCACAGTTAAATTCTATGAAAAGTAAAATAGTCTGCATATGAAACATTTGTAGACCTCATAGCTCATCACTTATTACAGACGAATGTAAATATTTTTGTTTTATTACTCCCACATCAAAACATTTTTGTTGTTTTTACTCGAATATTTGTTTATTTCTAGTTTGCAATTTTCTCAAATACCAATTCAAGAATGAAAACACTAAGTATTATTGTTAGCACTAGGGATGCCATTTTTTGTATTTTTACGGTACCGGGATTTGCGGGATCGAGTTCTACAATACCGGAATTTGGTTATTCGCCATCCTCAAACAGTTTAGACATTCCCACGAAAGCCGGTTCTATGTATCGGAATGACCCAGGTTTTTTTATCCGACCAAGGGCTGGTATTTCGGTGTAACGCTGTCTAGTTCGTCACATCTCACCCTTAAATTGTCGTCCTCGGAGTTATCCCTTGCAGCGGATGTGGTCTATTTTAACTTGTTACGTTCGGGTGTTGAACAGATTCTTGGACCAAGAGATTGAAACTGTTGGGTTTTGCTATAAAAAAATTTCTTTCCAATACGCCAAATGTAAAAGATGGCTTTTGAAGGCAAATTAATAAATTTTAGTTGGAACTTGTGTCATGAATATTAAACAGGATTTTAGCTATTTTTGGACTGGTTTTTCTTAACTCATTCACCGGAAATACTGCGCTTATACCAAAGCAAAACGTACTAAATGTGTTCGTGTGGGACAATGTTTAAAGAATTTCACCACCCAACACGAGTTCAATACTAAAATAGCAATGAAACACATATATGACCTGTGGTGGAAATGTTTAGCTCTAAAGATTTTACACTCAAGTGTTACATCAATTTGAGGATGATCTCCAAATTTAAGTTTGTGGAAATAATACCACGCGCATAGTCATTCCAAATAAATAACAAAAACTTTACTTTATGAAATACCAACAACACAGATTGATTGCTTTTACTATGAAAAATAAGTAAATTTTTCAAAAAAAGCCTAGGCAGTGGATATTGATGAAATAAATAAATAGTTTAACTTAGCAACATACATAGGCGCACAACTAATCCCACCAAAAATCCTGTAAGCAATTGTATGATACGGCAATGCATTTTTAAAAAAAAGGAAAGACAATAAATGTTCTGATGATCTTTTCTTTCTGTTATTATAATGATGATGCAAAACCATATAATAGGAGCAACTCTCTTTCTTTAGGTAGACCTTATTTTCGATGCTAACGCTGTTTAGCTATCATACGAAGTAATTCAGACCTTCAAAATTGATAACAGCCAGTACCTCATTTTGCCCAAGTTCCCAGCCATACCTACTTCCCTTTTTTCGTCTCCTTGTCTAGACCAGAGCAGGACAACGCCTTTTAAGGCCAAATACTCGTATATTAATGCCCTCAGTATACGTTCTGCTGCTCTTATAACAATGTGTGATAATTTTTTCGAAGTTGACATATTACCGGCAGGATCAGAAATTTTTTTCAACACCATAACTAAGCATTTTACTCAAAAATGCCCTGTCTCAGCTAAAAATGTATTGAATACAACCTCAAAACCCGAAGGTGTCGACCTAAATCCCTTTTCAACAGATTAAGGAATATGAGAAAATGATCAGGGCGATGAGTTGAGTCGATTTAGACATGTCCGTCTGTCTGTTTATACGCAAAACTAGTCCCTCAGTTTTTGAGATATCTTGATGAAATTTGGTATGGAGCCGTCATTTTGCATAAGATTAATCATTTCATCAGCAAGATTGGAGCAATACAACGCATAGCACCCATACAATCGATTTTTCCGATAAACGGGGTTTAGGATATGTATCTTCGACACAGTCGAGGAAATCCCTTTCCTTACTTGTTTTTATTCTTTTTACTAGATTGCTTTGTTATCTGCTTTCGGAGTTTTGAATTCGATTTTAAACCAACTTTTCAACCTAGTTTGGGTTGCTAGGAAGGGAAAAAATTCCGATAGGTAGCCCGCTGCCCGCTCTATTTTCAAAAATCGCACTTGGCAATAGTTCGAAATATGTATTGCTGCTATTAAACGAAACATTTTTTACAAAATCCCCCTACGTGGCGTTTAGATCGAGATGGTGAAAGCCTAAAATCCGATTTGTGGATTGGTTGATATTTAGCGTATGTATTACTAATTTAATATTAAAAATTTTATTTGTGGGAAAAATAAGAAGGAGCACACCACAAATTGGTAGAGAGCACAGCCATAATATCTTCGGAGATATATATCGCCCCAATTATAATTTTTTTATTAAGAAGTTGGGAAAAAAAAAACCATATGGACCTGTTAGGGAACGCTAAAGTTGCTCTATTTACAAAATGCGAATGTATGTTTTCGGTGCGTTGTAATCGTTGTTCTACTAACTTCCCTATGGGGTCTTCATATTTTCACCTTTATTCTGGTTTCGATGACAATGCAATATAAGAAAAAATTCCGATAGTTGGAGGGCAGAGAGCTGTATTTTGCAAAAAATCATATTTATGGTCGGATTCTTCTGTGTCTGTTAGTGTTTTTGTGTGGCGCTAGTGTCGAGATATTGAGAACAAATTATTTACGGGGGTGGCCCTCTGCAGTGGCTTGCCAAAATCTCCGAGTGTATTTCTGCCATAGAAATCTTCCCAATAAAAATTCGTTGCTTTGGAGTCGACAAAAAAACTTTAGGCCCCGCCAATTTGTAGGAAAAAGTTCAAAATCGGCACAGCACAAATTTGAAGAGAAGCTCGGCGCAAAAATCTCTTGGGAGTTTTATGATGATATAACTGTTGTATACAGCCCCACACATTTTTTTTATATATCAAGCCCTAACAGCCATTTTAGTGTAACCAACAAAAAGAAAATTTTACGGGAGAAGGTTTTTTAGTTTACATATATACAAATTTTTAACGCAAAATGTTACTTACATCATAATTGATTTTGCTTTATGTTTGTAATGGTACATATTAGAGTTGTAATATTATGTAAGATGGTTTAAAACAACCATAATTATCGATAAAAGTCAAACTACGAATTGTCAAAATTTGGTTGGTTACGCTAAAATTGCGGTTAGGGCTCGATATAGGTTATACTGAAAAAATGTGATTGTGAATTCTTAAAAAAATTCCATAGCAGGCGGTGGGACCTTTTCGCGCTGGTGACATTTTTATGTGTCATTCTAATGTGACAGCTTAGCAATACATTCATCTTCTGTATTTGCTTTTACAAACATTTCGGATGAAAAATAACATACGCGTGTTTCTTTGTTGTCAATTCACTATGTGAATGCAAACTGAGTTGAACAAAATGCTGGTTACAACAAAAAAGATATACTCAGGCGTGCATTCTACATTGTTCAACACGTTTACAGCCATAGCTATCAGTTGTAAATTTTTGCTCGCTTAGCAGCTATCTAATCTGTCATCCATTGCCGGTTCAGTTCATCGGCAAATCTCTAAACCCCGATCAAGCACTAACCAGCAATTATGAAAACGGTGCTTAGATTCTCTTATGCTTTGCTAAATAGTCTGTCCCATGTTCATAGTAGGGATTTTCAAACTAATCGGGTGGAAAATTTTTCCAAATTTTATAATGTTATATTATTTTTAACCAGATGCTAGATGGATGTCTCATATATTTTAGATAAGAGTGAACTATGCTCAGCTGAGTATAAAAATTGTTTTAGGTTGATAGCATTGAACTGCTATACCCAGCGGGAAATGGTCATGCATAGCCATGCACTGAGGAATGTATCGGTCGTAAGCACTATACATTCCAGAATGCATCTTTTTCCTCACGGCGATGTCCTAGAAAAGAAATTTATCCATGCAATGTATAATGCAGAGAGGAATGTTTTGGTGAGAACTGAGCATTTGCGAACTTATTTCCTTTTCATACTCTCTCTATTATTATTTCCAGTAGAGAAACAATTGGTTATAGCCAAGGCGAGTTTATACCAGGTGATATCAAGGCGAATTCGTTGCTGTATACACACACATATTTCATGTGTTTTGCTTTTGCTTTCGCGGCTTCTCCTGCCAAATTGTATAGAATTTTTTTATTTTGACACTAGACGCCGCTGCTCGTATGTTCTTATGATATCACCTGTAAGTGAAATCGCCTTGATTATAGCTATGCTCTCAGTTTGAGATTCTATCGTATGGTGTAATGAACACATGATAGCATGAGTCCTTTAAACAGAGAACTGGTCATGCATCCCGGTAAAGATGCACTCAGGTACGCATAGGAATTGGGCTGAAAACATTCCAGAATGCATTCAGAAAACAGAGCACTCTGTTTCAGCTTCAAACGGACAAGGTCATGGACGCGCTTCGCCTGACGTCTTTTAATAAACCGAGACAAAATTACAAAATACTATAAATCAGACTCAGAAAGACATCAAAAACATAACCGCTTCTCTGTTAATGCGCTACATGCTGGCATGCGTTCTCGATCTCATAACATTTAAGCTACGACGGAGAGCGTAAACTTTACCACTTCGCTGTTTTTCGAATACATGCAAACGCGCATTCGGGATCTTATATGTTTGAATCTAAAGCTGAGAGGCTAGACATGACCAGTTCACTGTTTTTAGGATGCATTCAACCGATTCCTCGTTAGGTGGAAGCTCCTAAAAAAACGCTTAATTTAAAATGATATATTTTTAATGGTTGCATGCTAGAATACAAGCGTTCGCATGCATCTCGTTTAAGTCATGCATGACGAATTTTCCCAATGGGCAGAGTAGGCTAATGCATACATACATATATACTACCTAAATGCAAACATGTATGAGCACACATACTTTTATAAATAAATAAAAATGAAATCTATCAAAATCTCTTTATGGCAAAGTGAGTAATGTTACTGAAATGGATTACATTCGAATGAATTGAATAAGAGCCAAAAGTGCAAATAACAAAAAATATTTTAATGGTGATTTTATAAGAGGAGAACTGGTCGCTAAATGAGATAAATGAAGTGCTATTGAAACTACACAAATACTTATTTCACGTCCATTCAATTTATTTATTTTCTAATCCTATCGATAGTCGTAATTAGCTTTTAACTAATTAATGCAAAGAAGTACAATGCCAAGAGATGGAGGAGAAAAATACTTCATTTATTAGTAAAATGAATTCAACAAAGTGGATTTGAATCTGACGTTTCTCTCAATTGAAAACCAAGATCCAATAATACAGGTCGTGCTGATTTTTACTTTTGTCTCGGATTTGGACATTACACTCATTTCTCAGTACGATTTTGACGTTAAACTCACAAATTACAAAAACAAAATACATGGAAAATTTTTGTGTTTCTGTATGTTTGTCGAGCTGCTACGACCTGTTGTTGTTACAGAGATTTCTACACTCTGTGCTCCGAGTTTGTTAATCTTGGAGCAATAGCAGAGACCTCCTTGAGTTAATAATTAATGATTACTCCCTTCTATATATTTTTGGAGCGAAAGTAGAGATTTCTCAAACTTTTTCTCCCGGCTAACAACTTTTTGAGTAAGCCGAATTTCTCTGTCAACAAAAGAAAAAAGCTTCAGTCGTAGAAAATATTTGTGGTTGTTGAATTTTTTTATATATGTATGAATGTTATTTGTGCATTTTCCCGAATTTATCCCTTTTTGCTGGTAGGTGAGGCATTTGCATTGCTTCCATTCTTTTATTTGCTTCTATAGAAGTATTGAGGCTTGATCCTATAAAGATCTTTCGTTGGTCTTTTAGGAGGAATATAAAATGTCATTACTCACCTGGGAGGTCTTCTAAAATTCTCCAAAACTCCCCCATTACTGGATTGCGATTCATAAAAAAGTCAAAACTAAAACTCCTTTATTGTTTTTTCGTAGGTGAAAGGGAGTTTTTCTATTACTCGCTCTCCAATGCTAAAAGAGAGTATACAAAATTATATGGTAATACACAGAAGTGTAGGGAGTAATAGGGAGTAATACAATACTCTCAAGGGAGTACTACGGGGTTAATAAAACGGTGATCCCTGGTTTTACTTGGTTGTTGTTCTAAATTTTTAAGTTTTGAATAGTTATTCTTTTCCAATTTGTGGTGTGTTGCTTTAAATTTTTCCTGCAAATTGACGTGACCTACATACACTGTTTTGCCAACTCCACTGCAGCCTCTTAGAGGCTTAGAATATACCCGTGGTAAGGTATGCCTGTCGTAAAATTCGACTATGTGCCACAACTTGATGGTGGATCTATGGGCATCATGGATCTCATTAACAACATTCTTCCTCCTTACTTAAGGATCTGGTCAGATGACCTATTGATCATACTAAATCACTTCCACGATATTCGGGCATGTAACGCAAGCGAGTACCGGGCGTACTGCTTTCTTATCAGGCAAAGGACTGACAAAAACTATTGCGGCTTAGGTGTGACCGTATGTGAGAATTAGCAGCCACGGCCGCCGAACCGAACCATACATGGGCATACAAATATATACTATAAAAATGGGTATGTTAGTACTATATGAATGTGAACAAAACTATGATCGGTAGCATGTGGTTTACCACACTTTGCGCACAAATTGCACCCGTGTGTGCAATAGGAACTACATTGCGCTAGAATTTGCTGCTCCGAATATTCATTTTAAATACGCACTTTTTTCTAAGAGCACGAATACCATAGCAGCAAGTTTTCCATTTTCCTTTTTTCAGTTCTTACATGCGCTCCTCCTTGGTACACCATTTTTACATAGATTATTTAAATTTTTGTTTTCTAAATTTCCATGCAACTTCATGAGTCGGAAGCCAAACATAATGTTGTTAAATGTAGGTAAACAAATAAAGTCATGCATGCTACGTGGATAATGTTCTCAAATTTGCAAATCTTTTCTGGAGCAAACTCAATAGTAAAAAGATTCGAAAACAAGATGTGAAAAAAGAAAAAGTAAACAAAAGAGTGCAGAATGTTAGGAACAAGCCATTGGGTCATTAAGAATAAGCTTCCAACTGGATAAAATGTTGGAAGACATATGATAATTCGCATTACTTTTGCGACTTTTTAAACTGATTTGTGCGCCAAAGTATTTTAACATTCTTAAAAAATTAATCGATTGACCCAAATCTGTAGTACGACTGTCAATTCTACCAGCCACTCCAGCAAGATATAGTAAATCGTAAAATCTGAACCACTCCATAAATATACAAATTGGAACTAGTGCGTTCCAGCGCATTGATTCGAAAGTTCCGGGAGTTCTAGGACATTTTTCGGAGTACCTGTTTATCTGAGAATTCAGCACCCGATTCCGCAGCCGTATTTCGAGAGAATTATTTGTTGGATTTAATTCATTTATTTTCAATAAAAACACTCCTGTTATGAGTTTTGAGTGGCAAATAAATTTATTTCTAAATAAAAAGCTTCCCTACCAACCACTTCTAACCACATTGCCCCGAAATACAATCACGTGCTCATTTTATGTTTGAAAAATTTTCCAAATATTGCGAATAGAACAGCGGCTTTTAAAAATTAATATATGTTGTCCAATTATTTTGAAAAACGAAAATATAATATTATCTGCTTGCCCGAATATTTTGATTGTATGTTATCCGATTTGCCTCATTTTGGGTAGGAGGATACCACATATTATCAGGAAGCAGCTGACCAATTTTGATTGAAATATATAGTCGCAATAACAAGCAATCGCCTTTGAAAATAGCAGAACTTTTACGCGTCACGCCTACATCCCCAAAAACCACAACATTATTTTCCGGTCGAGTTTTGCTTAAAAAGATTATTATGTGTGCCATATCTAATTGGCATAGCTTGCTTTAAATTTTCTAGAAATATATCGCCTTTTAAATTTTAATTTATTCCATCTTGCAGAACTATGTACTTTGGTGTTGCCACTAAAGGCACCTTAGAGGGTTGCCACCTTTCCGATTTTGTTTTAAATATTAAGCAATATATGGCAATATGGGTACCAAACGGAAGGTATTTGAGGCCGTATACCAACCAGAATATTTTTAAGTAGGATTGCCACCTAGGTTTGCCACCTGACTGCATTATAATTATTCCTTCTTATATCGACAACTATCTCGTTTGTGGTTAGTGTTCGATATTTTGGAAATCTATTTTGGAAATTTATGCTCTTGGTAAGTAATATTATGCGGCAAATTCGAAAAATACCGAGCAAGGCTCGGTCACATAGGTACTATATCTTAATTTGACTTAATCAAAAGTGGGCGGTGCAACCCCCATTTTCAAAAATTTCTTAAGAATTTTATTTTCTGCCTTTATGTAAATGTACACCCCAAATTTTATTATGCACTGAATAATCACTTTTTGTGTATATAAAAGGTGGGCGTTGCTATCATACGATTTCCCCCATTTTAAATAGCGCCCGGAGATGAGTGCCAAGGAACCTACATACTAAATTTCATCAAGATATCTCCCCAGATTTTGTTTTCCGTTAGTATGGTATTGATATCATATATCTCCATACTAATTTCCAGGTTCCTACCTTGAATCTTTTAGAGATAATCAGCCTTAAAAAGTTAAGTATGTATATATTACGCCTGTAAAATATTTTCGCATTTTTTCCCCCTAAACTTGCGTATAAATTACTAACAAGCCCAACGAAAGAATGTATTATATTTGGTTCAGTCGGAACCACGATTCATTTTAATATTCTTTATATATAAAAATCTTCTGTGCGTCAGTTGTCACTAAACTCCTTCTAAACACATGGACCGATATTGATGACATTTTTTGTGTGTACTCAATTGGGCCTGAGGATGGTTTAGATTCACAACACGGACCACTGGATAACGTGGGCGTGGCACCTCACATACAAATGAGATTTTCCGTACTGTATATCTCTGGAAGTATTTATGAAAGGATACTGAAAATTGTAAAGGAGTTAAATGAGACCTGTCTTTAACAACTCAAGAAAAAAGTTGGGTAAGAGAGATGGAAGCGTCACACCTTTGATATAATCGAAACAAATATTACTCCGCAACTACTTCTGTGAGCTATGAAATATATAAAGAAAAAGGAGGGATATTGATAGCCGTAAGATAAGTGAGAGGAATATTAAAATTTATAGGCACATGCAATTTTTCTAGATCCATGCAGGTTTATTTTTGAGCAGCACAACGTCTGCTGGGTCGTCTAGTATATAGATAAAATTAAACTTAGTATTTTATTTTTATTTGTTCAAACAATAAACAATAAATAAAAAACTTCATGTTTATTGTTTCTGCTTTAAGGTAGTTAATGTAAAAGTTAAACTTAAGGGTAAAATAAAAAAACAAAACTTACCTTGAAATGGTAAATGTTTTACGTTTAAGAACATTTTAAGCAAAATAATTGTTTTTTTTTTCAAATATAGTTTAAATGTCTTTGAATGGTTACGCATCTTTCATTTTTTAACTAACGAAGCCTAGTGATCATCGAACTACTTCTTATTTGACACCTTAGTTCTAGTTCTGAACCAGAAATTTTGTCACTGAGTTCTCTGCTGTGCAGTTATCAAACCCCGCACACCCACACACATATGCATTTATGTAAACAGGCGTGACAAATGGTGCGTATGAATAGATGACAAATCTGCTATCAAATCAATTCAATATAAGTTTACGCAAATACGAGAATATCAGATGCATTTGTCATTTCGATTGTGTGGAATGCCAGTGACATTTGAACGCATTGATTAACCTACTTTTGTGGATATGTGCGAAGTGAGCGTGACTTGTGTGTTCAATATACTGTTATTATTATTGTATTTCACCGCTATTATCACATATAAAATCAGGAATGGTTTAACTAAAGCCATATTTCATTGTCGCGACCATACATCCGCGGTTAACATTTAATATCCGAAATAAAATGCAATAACTTTGGTATTATCGGCTTAAATGAAGTGATTTTTGTTATTAATTTGTAAAATAAAGTATTAAACTCTTATTTTTATACTTAGTTGTGCTTAGCAAAGAGGTTATACTAAATTTGTTAGAAAAATGGTATATTATAATGGCATGAAATTGGTCAGGATGAAAAGAAAAAAAAAACAGCAGGGTAAGAATTATTGAAGTGAATCACTTAAAATTGTGAAAATTTATTTTTGTTTAAAAATGGCAGTATTGACTACTGACAAGACAAAAATATACCTTTCTTTTAAAAAAAAAATTTATTTTCTTAAGTCCGCAATTTAAAATGTTCGTCCTTTTTATTTGCAAGTTGAATACAGACCGATTTTTTTGAATTTTATATATATCTATATTTTAAATCGTTAGGTCTTGGCTATCATTAGTTTTAGCCCATTTCAAAGGGTAATCTACCTTTTTATGTAATCTGCATGCCAAACACCTCATTTTTTATTCAAGTTATAGTGTGCACGGACCGACAGACCGACATGACTCAATATACTCCTCTACCCATTCTAAGAACTTTGATATATGGAACTCTATATCTATCCTGATTTATTTCTGCCGTGTCAAGCGCTAATGCAGCTGATTATAGTTACCATTGTCCATCTATCAACACTCACTATAACTTGAGAGAACTTTATATACCTCTCTCTCTCTATGGCGCGATATACAACAGGTATATCATCATAAACCTCCTAAGAGATTTTTGCGCCAAGCTTCTCTTCCAATTTGTGGTGTGCCGATTTGAATTTTCCCTACAAATTGGTGGGACCTACAGTTTTTTGCCGACTCCGAACGGCATCTACAAAGGAGACGAATTTTTGCTGAGAAGCCTGTCATGGCAGAAATACACTCGGAGAGTTTGCCAAACCACTGCCGAGGGGCGACCCCGTTTTGAAAAACTTTTTTCAAATCACTTTTGATGTTACCTGTACCAGGGCTCGAACCATGGACCTTCGGTGTGGTAGGCCGGCAACACTACCTTCACACCACGGCGGCCGCAGTGAGATATTGCAGGGTAGAAATTCTAATAGTTTTCCCCAAATTATATTTCTCATTTACTTTTATGAAAGCTAAAGTAAATCTTGGTAGACCTACCCGTGCATCAATTTCTTTACTTTTAATAACAAAATAGCATTTTGGTCGGTCATCTCATTTGTTGGGAAATTGTGCCACCTACATAAATTATCGCTCACGAAGATAGGGTACAAATAGGGAAGTATCAGCATTAAGCTTAACAGTTTCAGCAGGCTACAAGGCTGTTCCAATCTGAAAAACCATGCAACCAAAGGAACCATGCTGCTTCCTTTTTCTTGCTAATTTTGAAAAATTATATTACTTTTTTTTCTGGCCGGGTCTAATATAGTGCTACAAAATGTTAGAAAATAATGCTAAATCGTAAGAAACAACAAGTTAGACAAGCGCTGCCTTCGGCTGTGTCGAGGCCTTTATACCTTTCATGAAAACGCATCACGGTTATAAGGAGTGCGTTTGAAAAAATTCTCATTTACTAATTATGACAAATATCGCAAACTAGTAGTCCGATTTTGAAAATAAAACTAGCTGTTATTTGTCCTTTTAATTACAAGTTTTTTTTGTATATCAAAAACTTTGTCACTACTATTGTTGTAAAAATCGTTTCAACCTTTCAGGTACCCCTTCCATTAATAATTTTATAGTAGTATTTGACACTTTTCGAGCTGCTGAACTTCACTTTTCCCGAGAGTCTTTGCCATTCCTTCCTACTTTTTTGTTGCTTTAGTTTCTTTTTTGACCAATGCCCAGTATCTTTCAATTGGCCTGAGTTCTGGCACCAAATGCACATTATTTTTTGAACACCATTCCAAAACCAATTTGCTATAATGACAAGAAGCTAGGTCAGGCCAAAAAAAGTGGAATCCTTATGTCGTCTTAGGAAAGGCTTTAATCTTTTTTCTAAGCATTCTTTAATGTATATTTGGGAGTTTATTGTTCCCATACTTACAAAAGCACTGCTCCTTTTCCACAGCTGCAGATTGCTTGCCAAACCAGGAATTTACAAGGAAATTTTGATTGCCTTTTTGACTTAAATTTTTCGTCCACATTCCCGCGCGAGTCTGCTGTGTAAAACTCTTGGCCTGGAAGCTGCGAAAAGTCGGCTAAAACATCCGTCTCGTCGTCCTTGACGCAGCAATTCAATTTTTCAACGAAACAAATTTTTAGTTTTTTTACGCGTTTTTTTGTACATTCTTCACAGAGTTTCTGTCTGGAACTTTTTAAACCTTGAACGTTTTCAGACCAGCTTCCCTTTTTGCTTTCTCTCTATGGCGCGATATACAACAGGTATGTCATCATAAACCTCCTAAGAGATTTTTGCGCCAAGCTTCTCTTCCAATTTGTGGTGTGCCGATTTGAATTTTCCCTACAAATTGGTGGGACCTACAGTTTTTTGCCGACTCCGAACGGCATCTACAAAGGAGACGAATTTTTGCTGAGAAGCCTGTCATGGCATTCGCTTTACGGACAAAAAACTCCGAGCATACCACCGTCTGCGCTAGTTTTCTGCTTGAAATATTGGGGTTCTTCTGAAAAACGGTGGTGATTCAAAGATACATAGCACAAAACCCCTTCATCGGAAAAATATGTTGTATGGGGGCTATACAATATATTGATAAAATCTTGATACTATAGCTGCCAAATTTTGTGTTCCTTGCTATTAAATTGCAATAGTTATAGCCCAAACCCCCTTTTATAGGAAGAGTCTATTGTATGGGAGCTATATGTTCTGTAGGCCCGATCTGGCTGACGTATATAATATGTACCAAACCTGCCAAATTTGACATTCCTAGCTCTTTAATTGCAAGAGTTACAGGCCAAAACCCGTATATCAGAACAATCGATTATATGGGAGCTATGAGTATTCGTTGTATTGATCCCATCTTTTTGGTTCCGACAAATGATTAATATGTTACAAAATGGGCAAATTTCAGCGAGATATCTCAAAAACTGAGGGACTAATTTTTGGATATCTTTTTCATTTTTGATATTTGTAGAAACTATTTCTTTTTGGTTATACAAACAACTTTCACGATATTATTTATCTTAACGTAATCAAATTTTTATTTTGCTTTTTGATAAAAATAACATTATTATGCAGGCCTGATAAAAACTCTACAAAATGCGTTTCTAATAATTTTCATTCAAAATATAGCCCGAAATCTACAACAGAAATTTTCGATAAATAAAGAATTTTGCTAAAAAAATGAATTTTGATAAAAACACGATAACGGGTTTGTGCACTTTAAGCGCAAGTAATGTTTTTAATTTTTTTACTATGAATAAACAATTTAATTTATCGCGATACATCGACATGCCCCCTCTAAAATATCGAGTACGCCAAATATCGATACTTGCTCAGCAATAGTCTGATACACATAAAGCAAACGCAACAAGCCTTTCAACGTGGACGTTAATCTTTTCGAAAACTCTTTTGGGAGTGCTTCCTTTCTTATACGGCTTCGAAAGGACTTAATTCATCTACTTAAGTGTCTGAAGATAGCATAAATTTATCTTAACGTAATCACAATGTGCTGTGTAGCAAGTAACACCGATTCCGTTCAGCCCCCAAATGACTAAACATACAATAATTTATTTTAACTATTCGCAAAAGTTTTCACGCATCGCTCAATAAAATCGTCATGGGAATAAATAGCCAGAGGACTTGGATGCAGATTTGTATCAGCATTATGCGTGTAAATACAAGTATATTTTGTTCTTATTTAGCTGTTTGAAATGCTCCTTAAGACAATTAAATAAAAGTAACAAATGTACCCAGGAAACTTTTTGCATAACTAACTTATTTCTTGCTCCAATTTGTTTGAACGCTTATTCACACATTTTCATTTCACTTATTCATGTAGTTGTTTCTGGGTTCATCTCAATAACTTAGTTCTATTTGCCTTTTTTTTCAGTTTTTCCACTTTACCAAGTCATTTTTATTGTTTCCCCATGCTTCGTTTGGTTTAGTAGTTGTTGAAGTTTGCCGCTTAACAGACAATGGAAATCGTTAATTTTATGAAGCAAACTTTCGAAAATGTTTCCTGCTTTTGGCTATTTTTATTGGGTTTCCTTAGTTTTAATTTATATTTTTGTCTTGCTAAATTCCTATATTCTACTTTGAGCTAATATTTTCTCAACATTTTACATTAGTTTGTAATACGAAAGAGATTTACGCTTAACTAAAGATTTTACAGAATCTTTAGAAGTCAGTCAGCTTTTACACATTTAAACTATATATTGATATAGGCGAACGCTTGGAGAAGGAAGGAAGGAGAATTCCCTACCATTAAGTATTTTCAATTCTGCTTGATATCTCTCTCTCTTTTATTCTCGTATACAGTTTTTAACCTAGCTATGTTTTGTGTATAAGATTAATGTCAATAGGCACAATCCTGTGTGGACCTCTAGGCAACACTATCAGATCGTAAGTCGTGTCGTCACTGTTTAAGCAATCTACCTATCTACTCTGACATCGAGTTTGACAGGGTTATTAGGAATTAACCAGAGTTACTCTACATTGCAAATCTGCACTTGGCCAGCCATCAACATGGCTTCCGGAAACTGCACAGCACAACACCTGCTCTTTACGCCATAAATACACAAATAAACTATGGTTTGAACCAACATAATCCAAAACATAGGACGGTGCCCGTGGCACTTGACCTATCAAAAGCCTTTGATACCGCCAGCCACACTCTTTCAAGACCTAGAACAGTCACCATTCTCTGTCGGCCTAAAAAGGGAGTCCGCTATCTACCTTAACGGTCGCAGCCGTCAGTAGCATTTAGAGGCACATAATCAAAATGAAGAAGGATTAGACAAATTGTGCCACAGGCTGGTGTCCTATTACCTATTTGGTTTAATGTCTCTATATATCTAGCCTTCCCTCTCTCCCCGAGGAAATCTCTTTAATCTCCTATGCTGACGACTATACTATTATGTCTTCGGGCAACGGCCCCTCCATTGACCAACTCTGTACAAGGGTCAATAGTTAACTCCACGACATTTCCTGCTTCTTCAACACGCGAAATCTGACTCTATCTCTTACTAAATCGAAGCCGACTCTCGAAATAACTCCCCCCCGAGCTTTTGAATTATTTACGTGTTACTTTTGCTAGGTTTCTTTTAGTATTTTTTATTTTGACAAATAAATAAATAAGTCAGCAAAATGTTATGCATATAGAGCCAGAAGAAGATATTTTTGATGATCACTTGAAGAAGAGGAGATGGACGAAGAAGATATTGTGCCGAAGCTATCCGAAATACCGCGTTCTTAAATGCTATGCGTGATTTGTTAATGAGGTTGATGTGCCCAATATGAGGCGAATTCCTTGCAAACATTTGAAAATATGCACTGTTTGTGTTCTAAAACTGCAAGCTCAAAGTGTATTGTCGGACTTCAGAACGTTAATTGTCCGATTTGTCGGGAAAAAGGTAACGATTTGATTTTTTGTTTTTTTTTATCTTTTTACTACCTTTATATTAAATCCCCCTCTTGTTTGTTTGCTCGTTTCCATACGAATATTCGAAATCTTGCAAAGTCTTTTCAGGGAACTTTCCCTTGAGCTAGAGGCTTCAAACTTGTAACATAGTTCCGAACTCCGTAACAATGCAATGTGGACGAAAAATATGTCCGGTAGGTGGAGCACGGCTCGAGATATACGGAAAATTTATTTAAAATTTGTTAGTTTGCGATTGATTTCCAAGCAACTTCCCGGTAAGCTAGAGCATTGAAACCTGACACATAGATGATAAATGAAATGCAATGTAATACCTTGTGCCAATAATTCCCCTAGATGTCGCCCTTATTAAGAAAACTGAAAATCGCGGAAAACCCGGAGGGAATCTTGCAGTCGATTTCTGAGTAACTTCTCAGTGAGCTAGAGACTCGAAACTTGACACATAGTTCGGGACCCGGTGGCACACCGATCTACCTATTTTTAAAATTCGTTTAAAATTTTGAATTTTGCAATGGATTTTTAACTAACTTTCTGGTGACCTAGGCATTTCACACTTAGCACATAGTTCAGGACACTATGGCAATATAATTTTAAGATATCAAAATTGCGCTAGGTGGCGCATTTATAGAGCTACTGATTTCCTGATGACCTACGGACGTGAATATAGTACAGGACGCGATAACAATATAATTTGCAGAAATCAAAATTCCAATAGGTGGAAAGTTGATCTAGAGAATATCGGTGAATCTTGCTAACGGTTTTTAACTAATTCCTCGGCGACCTAGGGAATTGAAGCTAAGCACATAGGTCAGGACACGATGACTGTATGGTTTGCTGAAAATAAAATTCCGGTAGGTGGCGCGCTGATAGCGATAGGTGGAAACGGAGGGACTTTTGCCATCGGTTTTTGAGTAACTTCTAGGTGAGCTAAAGACTTTTACTTGACATATGTTCATCCATATTACAGAGCATATCCAAAAATAACTGTTATCAGAGTAGCACTGGGCCAACTGTGCTGCTGTGTTACTCGTACGTACTATTTGGCGAGAACTCGAATCTTTTGAATGCGAAGTAGGCTGTAAAATATTTACATATATACCTCAAACTAAAACAATCACAATTGCAATTGCCTTTTTGTAGGTTGCACTAGAAAATAGTAAATAAAAAGAAAATAGAAAAATTTTGAAGACTACCTTCATATTTATGTCGCCAGAAAACAGCAGCAAATATGTCCGTAAACAAAGATTTAGTATTTGCGCTTTTTAGTTTTGAAATTGTGATCATATCAATTTCTGAGATTTGAAAACACAGAGCTGGAGGACACGTTTCCAAACTAAGGCCATACATTTTTAAAATCCCAAATGGAAGTTTGGCAATTGACAAAACAATTTATTTTCAAAATTCAGAAATTGATTGCAATTGATATGATTATAATTTCAAAACTAAAAATTACAGATAGCAAGTCTTTGTTTAGGGACATATTTGCTGCTGTTTTTTGGTTACATAAATATAAGTGATAAATCTAATGCTGTATTTACAGCATTGCTTGTTTTTTATTGAATCTCAGATCACCACTTTCACAAATTGTTTATTTTGTGTTTAAAAGTTCTTCCATAATTAAATGTTATTTTGTACTCACAATTTTCTATAGCTTGCAAGTTTTTTTGACATCGTGAACGCGATTTGGCACCATTTCTAGCAATTACTTGTGTCGCAAGCAGTCTGTTACAATCTGTCTAATATTACGACGCACTTAGGGCCGCTTTCAACAAAGCAGGTAATCGTTAACCGGAGTTTAATTGACGTATTTCGCACGGTTAGCTGTCAAATTAATCGCCGATTAGGCTTAACCGGCCTTTATGAAAGTGGCCCTTAATAATAATATTAGCTTCGTTCGGCGAGCATACAATTTAAAAAAATTTTATGAAATGTTTACTAAATAGGGTTCGGCGACCCAAACCACTTTCATGGGCAGAGCACATTTTGACATTTCATTGGAAGAGAATCTGCAAATTTATGCTAGGGAAATTTCACTCATAAAGATTTGCAAGTGAAAAACAGCTAATTTTGAGCTATCAACCAATAAAGAAAGTAACAGCTGTTTTGCTTGCAAGTCTTTACCATGGCATAGTAAAACAGGTAATAGCACGGCGGCCATATTGGAAATTGCTTCTCTAAAACATCAAAACAACACAGCACATGTTAAAATGTAAACAAACCAATTGCAGGCAAGTTTGACAGTTTATCAAAAATTAAAATTAAAAAAATCCAAGCAGCTGTTGAGACGATATTACCTGTATAGGTATGCCATGGTCTTTACAAATTTTTGCGGTTTTGGGAGAGTTTTAGCAATTCTCTCTTTACTTACTCACACAATTCTCACAAGTTTTATCGCCGAACATACCTATTGTACGCTGTCAAGCAATATTTTTAATAGATTTAGGTGCAAGTGTTAACTATCAAAGGTTAGAAAGGTGAGATGAATCCAGCAAGGTCACGCTGACATCTATTTAAGAATCCAAAACTGTGTTACCAATTTCAAAATTTCAGCAAACTTTTAGCATCATTTCCCGAAAGGGTTCAATGAACTGTAATTGAAATTAAAAACCTGAGGCAAGACATTGAAGCTGTCGCTTATTATTATTATTATTGTTATTATTGAAAGGAAACATAATATTTTTGGGCCAGTTGCTAAACTCTACGCTTCATGAATGTCAACCCACTTGAGCAAAGTTTCTAAACATCAATAGCAGCTTTTGTTGAAGGTCTCCTAAATATTTTTGTTAAAACAATGAACCACTCAGGCTGAACAAGTATTTGTAAAAAAGCAATAAATACTCAACAAAATCATTAAACTCAAAAACTTTATTGTGTCGACTTTCTAATACCTTGTCCTTACTCACCCAAACCAAGGCAGCTAAACCATTAAACTGAATTTTTATTGTTCACTGATAACTGATTTTTACTCATTGTTTTTCCTTTCCATTGTTTGTGTTTGCTTTTGTTCCGAAACAAATATTTGTATGTACACATCTTCATTGCACTTGTAGTACTCAGCATCGAACTCAGCAAAACGGCATAACCGACATTTGTATAAAAATTCAGTTATTGTTTTTTCAAGCTACTAACATCAAGATCTTGTAATTAATTCTAATTAAAACTGTGGGTGCTTCCGAAGAGCAGTAAAATAATGGAAGCTCCTGAAAATATGTTCCATCAACTAATTATACGCCTTCAAATGAAGTTGTTAAAGTCTTGTTCCCACGTAAGTTTTGAAGCCACTTTTATGGTTTTGTAATTTCACTAAAGGCATACATATATATTACACTTATCTTAAACCAGGATAGAGCTTGTTGTTTCCAGGAGATCGCTGTTTACGTCTCCATTACCTACTCAGTCCATAGTAGAACTTTTTTTTTTTTTTTTTTTGTATTATATTACTTTATTTGCAATCTGTCATTTTAACATTCAGCAAATGTGATACATTTGTTATAAGTAGCAGAATATAAAAATAAATATAAAGCATATTTCAGTGCGGTATTAATTAATTCAATTTTTGGTTTTCTTAACAATTATGGCGTGTATATTTGGTGTACATATATACGTATGAATGAGCATACATACTTAATTTCTAAAGGGCAAATCAAGGACGTGCAACCTTTTAAGTCGTTTTGTTTCTTCACTATCATCTAATAAGCATATAGCAAGAGTATTACTGTGATCGCTAAGTTTGTAGTTCAAGTATCTATTGGATAACCTCCGCACTTCTTCTTTGACGTAGGGAATTTCCAGGTCGTTATGTATATTTTCGTTTGTTATAAACCATGGCGCATTTAGAATCATTCTAAGTGTCTTTGATTGATATCGCTGTAGAATTTCGATATTGGAGTTGGAAGCCGTGCCCCATAATTGTATACCGTATGTCCAGACTGGTTTTAAAATCGCTTTGTATAATCGAATTTTGTTCTCAAGACTGAGTTCGGACTTTGCTCCAAGGAGCCAGTACATTTTGTTTGTCTTTATCTTAAGTTGTTCGCGCTTTGCTTTAATGTGGTCTTTCCACGTAAGTCGTCGATCTAGGTGCATTCCAAGATATCTTACTGAGTTTTTCTGAGGAATAGGTGTGTCATTTATATATACCAGGGGACAGCTTTCTCTTCTAGTAGTGAAAGTCACATGAACAGATTTGTCGGTGTTCACTTTAATATTCCATTTTTTCGCCCATGTTTCTATTTTCATCAGCTCGGGCTGAATATGTGATGTAGCACTGGTTGGAGTTTCGCCAAGGGATAATAAGGCTGTGTCATCTGCAAAAGTTGCAATCATAACCTCATCATTCGTCGGAAAGTCAGAAGTGAATATGGTGTAAAGGACAGGTCCCAGCACACTTCCCTGAGGCACCCCGGCCTCAATTGAGTGTATTTCAGAGCGCTCATTCCTGTGTTTTACATAGAAGCAGCGATCGCTCAAATACGATTTTAGCATTAGGTAAAATGGCAAGGGAAAATGTTTCTTTATTTTGTAAAGCAGTCCTGGGTGCCACACCCGATCGAAAGCTTGCTGTATATCCAAAAATACTCCCGAGCAATATTTTTTGTTTTCTAGAGCATCAGTGATGATACTAACAACTCGGTGGCATTGTTCTATTGTTCCATGTTTATTATAGTAGAACTTATTATGAAGATAATTGTTCGTTCAGTTACTTATGTGGGATTTAGTCCGCTTTTATTATTAGTTCCTAAATAGACCAAAAAGACGAGGTGTGTCACAGTTGGTAGTTTGTATCTGTCAAAACTGTCATTGTTTCGCTTCTTTTCACCGTTCAATATCGTCAGCATACGTCAGTGAAGTGCGATAAGGAATCGCATTGTCTGAAGCCTCTTACCATTTCGAATACCTCATATAGCTCCATCAAATTTCAGATAGAGTTGTTGGGATTGCTCACCATCATTAGACATGGCAACGAAGCTTCACAGCCTAGTTAAATTACGCATTATCAAATACTTCTCTAAACTATATGTCAATTAATCTTAAAAAATGTAAATAAATTTGTTTTTCGCGCAGAAATACACAGCCAGCTTCCTACATAATCAACAATCATAGTCTTGAACAAGTGCATGATTTTGTGGACTTGGGAATTACGATGGATTGTAAACTTAGCTTCAATCTCCATGTTAATGCAACTGTCAATAAATCTAGGGGTGTTTTATTATTCGTTAAGCGATGGTCAAAAGAATTTAGTGATCCGTACGTAACTAAAGCCCTTTTTACCACATTAGTAAGACCGATATTAGAATATGGCTGAATTATTTGGAATCCGAGCTACCAGGTCCACGTTGATCTATCGGTTCAAAAACAATTCTTACTTTTCGCTTTAATAAATCTTTCATCGGATTCCTTGTATAATTTGGTCCCTATACTAATCGCTTGAAACTTATTAATCTTCCTACCCTTGCTAGTCGTAGAGAAATGCTCGGAACAATATTTATGATTAAATTATCAAACGGGAGAAGTTGGGAGAAGTAAACTTTAACATTCCTTTTCGGCCATCAAGACATTTTAAACCTCTTTTTTTGAAACAGTGTAGGACTAATTTTGAATTAAATGAGCCTTTCCGATGTTTGCGTGACAATTATAATACTCACTCCAGTACATCTGATATTTCTGACTCGCTTTTTAGCATTAAAAAATCGATGCTATCCTCGCTTAACCCATAGCAACTTTATGAATTTACTCTCTACAATCGAACTGATTCTTTTTTCGTTTAGTCATTATTTATAAGTTTTAATTTCTTGTACTACTTAGCTGATGAGTTTTTCTCTGTAGCTGTGCAGTTTTAGATCTCTACTCTTAACAAACCCCTGCCTTTCAACAACTTGGCAATATATATATTAAAAAAAAGCGAGTGCTAGGCGTTAAAGTCGCCAAGTACGATTTTGATATAATTTTGAAGTCATATTTATGATCTACCTTATCAGAAAAAGAGTCGGTGGGTAGGCTCAAATAAACGAATTCAACAACTGGACTTAGCCTGCCTTGCTTGAAAGAACCGATTGCTTTCATGCCTTACACCATCCAGCGCATTTCCTGAAATTTCCTTAAAAGGAGGGTTAGCACATTTTAAGTACGTGCCCTACTTTAGAGAGAGTTCTTATACGAGAATCTTTTAGTTTTTAACAAGACGAAAAAAAAATTTGTTTTCATACTAGAAAACCCGTCCCCGCTTAGCTGCGTCACAATTGAGAAATCGATTTTTCCAAAGGTCTATCCCTACAAAAGCAGTCAAATAGCTGCCTGACATTAACTTGCATAAAAATCTTAAAAACCTAGCATCCGAATATGTGGAAGAGATGTTCGGCGTTCTCCCATAAATTTTATTGCGCTAAATTAAAATATTGTATTACTATAACCAGCTACTTCGTATGCGTACCCTGAGAATAAAGGTGGCGATAGTATGCTATACCGTCTAATATACATACTTATAAGTATTACTGCACCACTAGCCGTGAAATTTCCTTCTCTTCATTGTACCCCAAAAAGTCTAAGAATACTCTCAGTGGAAGGTTGATGAAACAGCTGTAACATTCACACAAGTCATTATTCAAATTATATTGAATGTACCAACAATCAAGAGCAGCGATTCCCTGAATTGTTGAAATAGTACACAACAATATATGCTGTAGACCGTTATAAATAAACTTATTCAAGTTATTGAAGAGGACTTTTATTCGCTCGTCAAAAAAGAGATCGCCCTGCGGATCTTTGTAATATTTCTCTAATATCAATTAACAAACAAACAAAAAAATTCGAGCACTGCGCCAACAACAATTACCATAACTTTTATTGTTGGAGAAAAAAATATAAGACCAGCTAGAGCTATTATATTTTCTGAATAAAATAAAGTTCCAGAAAAAGTACCAGGAAGAAAGAGAAGATGAAAGACTCCTCTTGTGACAAACAAAAAAAAAGGACTTGAGTGTCGACTTCAAAGAGAGAAGAAACAAGAAAAAGGCCTTTTATCCGCAAGTTGGAATTTTATCTGCCAATCTGTTTGACTTTGAAGTGATACAAGGTAAAAAAAAGCTAAGCTATACTCTGATCAAAAACAGCAAAACTAAATCAATACAAGTGCGATGGACTGCAGATTTAACTGGCCTACTAAGCCGAATGATCCCAGGTTCAAGTACCGGGACAGGTAACATAAAAAGGTTGTTTGAAAAAGTTTCTACGAAACGGTGTCGTCCCTCAGTAGTGGTGGGCAAACTTCCAAGTATATTTCTTTGCCATGACAAAGTAAAAATACCTTTACAGTTCGTGTTAAGGAGAAAAGAGGCGATAAAAACCGTGACTTGAAAGCTCGAGGTGTCGAAGAAATCGTGCCCACTGCACTCGGCGCTAGTACCGAATACAGCGCATTCATTTCTATCAATGGAATGCCGACATTCAAAACACCCTCCAAACCTTCGGCGGTTACAACGACAACAATAAATAAACCTGTTTTAAGGCACTAATTTTTTGGTGGTTAGCTCCAAATAGGAAGACTACAACGAGAACGCATATATATATATATATATATATATATATGTATGATCAAACAAAAGTGTTGCGGGCAACAAAAGAATGGATTATATTTTGTTTTGGAATAGCAACCCACAAACTCACCCAACTAGCACACATTTACTACATTTTGTAGGACATAGTAGCTCGTTTTAGAATTAGACTCAATTGTTGTTGTTTGCTGCTGTAAAGCAATGCATCTGTTTCTGCTGTTGCTCCAATTTTACTCGTACGAAATTCACTTTCAGGCTTTTAACTTAGGCGATAAGCTTCAGGTTCTTCTTAGCATCCAATGTCCAGCAAAGTTATAACAAAGCACGTAATTTCTTGTTGTTGTTGCTATTTTGATTGAGAAAATCTTTATTTTCTGGAACATGTTAGCACAACACGACGGTGCTGGTGGTGGTGACATTGCATCCCCGATCACCGATCAAATTGCATGAATGAAATGCCTTTCAAAATGCTGATGCTGACGTATAATTTTAGGTGAACGCTGCCAATAGTCAATGGCCAATAAAAACCGAAAAATTGCCACTTTGGCAGCTGTCAATTGCCATTCTGTTACACTGGCGCATTAGAGAAGAGGGAATGATGTTAGAGATTTTATTACATTGTTGACTATGTACGTAGTGAAGCTACTCAACGCCCTCAAGGTAACCTCTGTAGCACAAATAAAAATTGTAATTTGTGAAAAGAGGGAGGTCAAATACATACATACATATTGATGTTTATTAGAATGATTTTCTTTAATTAATTTAAAAACAGTTTATAAATAATAACTAAAGAATTGATTTAATTTTCGCTTCAGAAAAATTGCGAGTTTATGCATACACAGAAAGAGTCTCCGGAAATTGTGTAAAATAAAATGTTATTTTGGCTGACATCCCTGATATCCACCAGATACGATGAAAGGGAGGAAACAAGGCAAGTAGAGCTGCAAAACTATCGACGGCACTATCGATATATCGAATACTTTGGTTAGCACTATGGAAACTATCAAATGTTTTATTTAAGTCTAAACGGGCCTCACTATGGAATGGCTCTTACTCGCTATGAATAGTTATTGTGAACTAAAAAGTTTAAAAATACTATTCCAAAATTCTATTTAAAACTGGAAATGTATTTCGACAAGGACATAAAATTTGGTGTTGATGGTGCTGCGATGGACAAATAGTATTAACAGCGTAAGAGTTGAAATAACGCATACAGGATGATAGAGAGAATTTTAGTACTTCTGAATACACCAAAAGCCCTACCCTCTAATAATATTGCCATATTGAGCGACCTAAGCAAAATCCTTTACCTATTGACAAAGTGACTCTATTCGTATCATAAAGCTCTTTTATAAACGACCTCAGTGTTAATTCCTCTAATTTCGTAAAAGTGAACTTAAAATGCAAGAATCATTAAATGCTTGCACCTTCATTATTCTATATTGGGAAAACTGTTGGATCCAATTTTCAAGAAGGGCTGTTTAAGTTTTGTCTCAAATGCAGATACAGGCGCAAAACTTTTAGGAGACAAAATTTCTGGGATGGTTAAAGCAGAGGAAAAATTACCCAAAAATTCAAATCATTTAGTTTTGGGGTATATATCTTATATATACGTTATTTTCTTCGCTCATTTTATGTAAAAATTTATTTTCTCGCAATGAAAACGAATTTTTATATTTCTTTTTTGTTATACTGAATTAATAAACCTTGTTTTGTAGGAAAAGTATTTTCCGATACCATAGATGGATTTGTTTCGAACTATGCAAACTATTGAATAGTATGGTGCAAACTATCAAAAACATCAATTCGGGAACCTACGATAGTTTTGCAGCTTTACTTCTCGATACTGTGTTGTTGTTGTTGTTGTCTGTAACAACAAAAACAGTCCTCGAAGGTTTTGGCGAGTGCTGTCGAAAGTGACAGTCCTTTGCCGATACTATCGATGGTTTTGGATCAGAATTCGATCTTGAACAAACCTTTTTCTAATACTGAAGATGGAGCTAGCACTTGTCGCTCAGTGCTCTAATCAAGTGTTAGCCAAATCACAGCCAAAATCGGCACGCAAAAAATACTGGTATACTGAGAGAAAACAAATCAGTAAATTTGTAGAAACCACAATCAGATTAAAAAACTGGATATAAAAACACAACCGCAACTCGGCTCCTCTGAGAGCATAAGTCCACTCAATTAAATATATGTGGGTTGGGCGTATATCCAGTGAACACTCTAAAAAACACCCCGGACAACAACGGTTTCGGCTTTGCAATGAAAAAAATTTAAGCTGTCTAGGAGACCACTTTTACGTCGAATGCAATAAAAGGACTTTGAAAACGTTATTAAGAGGTGAAGATGGAAGCTAGATACCCTTTTTGATAAGTAATATAAAGGCAGAAAGGCTAACGCGGAAAGTTTCTAGCCCGAGGAGAAAAAATCGGCAAATGTTCACTTAGACTACTTAGATTATATAGAAATCACTTACATGTTTGTCCTCTTCAAATAAAAAAGCATGAAATCACCCAGAGAATATGATCGATGCGACCTCACAGTCGATGGTGATAAAATAAATCGACGGCTGAGTGGCAGATCATCCGAATGGGAATTCATTATATTTTCAAAGATGGGGCGTTTTTTACCAAATAAATTTTTTATTACAAAGTAAGAACTGATGGCTTACCTACTAAACCATTAAAGTATTAAGGCGTGCTTTTTAAGAACTTTTCTTGATGTTTCCAGTTTTTGGCAGTTAGCAGAATGAACACGGTAAAGGCGCAGGGGCGATAAAGGTCTCTAGTTGAGGGGGGCGAGGGCGATCATGGCCTAAAGCTCAAAATCCAAATTGCCATTAAAGTCAGTAATATAAATGAATGATCAATTTCAGAACACCACTTTCACAAAATTACGAATAAACGTAACGATTTATCTATAACCCAGATATGCCCAATGTCCTACATGGAGGACGCCCAAATTTGTGCTTGCATAGCGCGCCACGTGCTTTTGTGTACCGTTTATTCAGTTTATTAAGTTAGTATTTGCTTGTAGCTCGCGGTCGACAGTACGCTTGGTTAGTTTTTATACCTTTCATGAACATGGTATATTAACTTTGGTCCGATGTTTGCAACGTTTAGAAATATAAGAGATAGACGCACCATTAAGTATACCAAATTTATCAGGACGATGAACTGAGTTGATACAGCCATGGCCGTCTGTCCGTCCGTCCGTCAGTCTGTTTAAACGCAAACTAGTCCCTCAATTTCTGGGATATCTCGATGAAATTTGGCACACGGATGTATTTTTGTATTATATTAGGCATTTGTCGGATCCGGTATAATCGGGTCACTATAGCATATATCTCCCATACAACTGATCGTTCAGATAAGAGGATAATGGCCATTTATCCCTCATTTTGGAAGATTAAAACTTGAAACTTGGTGAGATATTTGCTTATAGATGGTAAAAGAATATTAAATGTATTGCTGACAAAGTTTTAGAGAACTTTAAACAATGCGTATTTAAGTTTGCACGTATTCATGAAAGGTATAAAGCCTTCGGCATAGCCGAAGACAGCGCCGTCCTTACTTGTTTTCTATAATTTTCGTGTTATTGAATCATAAACCTGACAGATTTTCAAAATGTCGGAATATGGCGTTACGTTTGCATGGTAAGTAGAATTTTTCTTAACTAATAATTAATAAACAAAGTATTTTGTTTGTAATCAGTTATAAAATATATAACCTAAGTGATATAGCATGTCATGTGGATTTCTGTCATTTGTTGATTTTGTAATATTAGCGAAATTGTGAGTGTCCTATATGTAGGATATTGGGCATATAGTATACTTCATATTTTTTCAGGGTATTTTCTTTGCAGGAAGCTTTGGCTGTTTTGGAAGATGATGATTTAAACGCCGATTGCATTACATAGTTTCCTCCCACAAATGCAACTGGAGACGTTACAGATGATATTCTGGATATAAAGATTTTGTGGATTGAAACATGGTAGCGCAAAATGCCTGCCAGATACATAAGAATTATGGTGGCACAATGAACCAATTATCTTTCCGAAGAAGCATTGCGACAACCTTACTCTGCCAAAATAAAAACGATGAGGTTTACCAAAAAGGACATCCTTTGAGAGATAGTAATGAAGAATTGCGATTTGATAGATTGGACCATTTTGTAATATCACAAGAGAAACAAACCAGAAAACCACAACTGGATGCCAAAAATGCGAAGTGGGACTACACGTTAGATGTTTTGTTACATATCACACCAAATAAATTCAAACCCGTTGACAGCATGCTATGTGCCCAATGTCCTATATATAGGACGACTCTGAAATCCATTTTTTCAAATAAATGTTTATAAAAACACAACAACAATGTCTTTTTATTGTAATTTTGACCAAATATAACTGCAAAGTATTTTGAAAATCTTTACGTGCTTGCAATGGGCATATCTGGGTTAAGCACTCAAATTAGCTCAACTAATTGAAAGGATTCGAACAAAAATCAAACAAAAAATGATTTTATACAGCTCAAAGGTAGAAACTAGTTCTTTCTGATAAGCGAGTTTCACTTGTGTCGCAAATATGAAGCAATACTTACAAAAACAGCCTTCCGAAATATCCCAGTAAACCAACCACTCGTGTTCGATCAAACAGTGACGTTGAAAATATCGTCTTTCAATATTTCCTTTCTCATTATGATTCGAAAAAGGAAATACGTAATCATTCGGTGGGGGCCATCGTTCTTTCAGTAATTTGAGTTTTGTATAATCATCTATCAAATGTTTGTTTTCTACAAACTATATCAAAATTATTTCGCATTAATTTCCGCACTGCAAAAACATTATTCATCGGGAAATTTAATCAGATATGACATGCAGTTAACTTCAGAAATTTCAAAACTCTTCTGCAAAACATAAACACTGTCAAAATCAAAAATAGGTCTTACTATTTGATGGTTGCCAAATAGCCCTGATAGATGGGCCCTTGTAAAAAATTTGTAGACCACTATAGTAATCTATAGGGATTTCGCGCAAACCACTATAGAATTCTGAAGTATTCTGTGGTAATCTATGTGGTTGGCGCGAAATCATTATAGGTTACTATAGTGGTCTATAGTATTTTTTTACAAGGGGGTGGCCGAAGAGCTCCACATGCTGTTCCAAATACAATTTCTTGACTAAAATTATGAATCATTATTATGATATATATACTAGACTTCCTTGCTATAAGAGAATCTACGTATTACATTACATTTATATTTAACGCTAGACAAGATGACAAAAGAAGATAGAAATATTTCATTCGATCTCAATTTTACGGAAACCTAAAAAAAATGCATTTGAATTTCGGGCAAATTAAGCCCCCTCAGGCGATCGCCCTCCCCCCCTGTATCTGCTACTGTAAGGACACGCTGTGTCAAAGGTAAATTCGTTAATGCGCTTCAGGCTAATTTATTCAGTAATCATGAAAATAAAACTAGGAATAAACATTTTTTAATTATCTATACGAGCTGTGTTCAAAAAGTATCGCGAATTTTGAATTTTCGCTGGTTACGTATATTCGAATTTCGAATTTTTCACACTTATGCCGACAAGCTCGGCCATTTTGAATGTTCAGTTAATTGTTGACAGCTGCTTTGCTTGCACGTGTTTTGGATCGTTTTCGATTTTTACCTATTCAAACAAATGGATCAAAGAACCTGTATCAAATTTTGTGTGAAAAACGAAATTAAGTGCGCGGCTTTTGCACCACGATAACGCCCCTGCTCACGCATCGTTGCTTGTGCGCGACTTTTTGGCCAAAAACAACACACTAATGATGCCGCAGCCACCGTATTCCCCAGATCTGGCCCCCTGTGACTTTTTCTTGTTCCCTAAGCTGAAGAGGCCCATGAAAGGACGACGTTACGCTTCTCTTGACGAGATAAAGACGGCATCGAAGGAGGAGCTGAACAAGATACAAAAAAATGATTTTTTGAAGTGCTTCGAAGATTGGAAAAACCGTTGGCACAAGTGTATAATATCTCATGGGGATTACTTTGAAGGGGACAAAATAGATATTCATAAATAAATAAATAATTTTTGAAAAAACACAAAATTCGCGATACTTTTTGAACACACCTCGTATAGTATCAATTGAACTCCAACATTTTTCTAAAAAATATTTAAAAGGATTTGGAAAAAATGTTGTCATATTTCAAAGTAGAAACCGGAAAGTAGGTTTTTGTGGCACATCAAAACCTAGCATAATGAAGTATAGATTTACCGTTCAAAAAATCGCGCCGAATATTTACAATTTTTTTTCCTAGAAATTGAATTTTACTTAGAAGATTTTTGAAAAAAACTTCTTCCAAATATTTTCATGTTACCCGGTTATGGACCCACAGATGGAAATAAAAAGGCTGACGCATTGCACAAGAAGAGGTGGTCCTGGACGAGCATACGTTAGAAGTCTCGTTAGGGACCCAAATGTTATGTAGGTCCGATCTGGCTGATTTTTATTTGTCGCAGGCGAGAGTTGCAAATGATCGACCAGGCAAAAAAGGCATAGAATCAAGCGCGGAGTTGCAAAGTCTCCAAGACCATGTGCAAAGCATATGATTAGAGGTCAACAAAACTGCTCTTGTCCCTGAAAATGGAAGAATGCAGTCTCATGATGGACGCACTTACAGGGCACTGCCTTTTGGTATCGCATGCGTATAAATTAGGTCTCGTCGGTGACAATAGTCGCAGGAACTACGGGTTGCAGGAGGAGACACTTGAGCACGATCTGTGCTCCTGTGCTCCTGTCCTGCGCTCTCTAGATTCAGACTCCGACTCTTAAGAACCCCACAACTATCAGACCTCGGACAGCAAGTAGGATGGCACCAAGAAAGCTTCTAGTTTTTAACAAGAGGACGGAGTTTTTTTTATCGTGAATACTGGTTCTTGATAGGGTTTTCGTTTCTGGTCTAAGAAATTTCTGGCAGCACCATGAATATTTTCAATCTATATGGAGTCTTAACAGACCGGCCAGCTCAACCTAAGCTAACCTACCTATTCCCGCACTTGAATCTGGTACCCTCATTGTGCTAGGTCAGTGCAGTAGGGATGTGACCTTGATTGGGAAAAATTGATTATTCAATTATTGATTATTTTTGTTTAGAGAGCGATCTATAAATATGATATAAAATCATCGGGTTTTGTTCATAACTCGATTTTTTTTTACACGAAAAATGTATTTTTATTTTACTAGTACAATATATTTGATTATCGTTATAATAAATCAAGTGAAAATAATTTAACATAACAAGTATACCAAAACCAACGAAAACAAATGAGTGATTTTCAGATTTTATTAATTTAGATTCCAATTATTAAATTTAAAATTAAATTAAGTAAAGAATACACAAAACTAAAATAAATTATTCTTGAACTAAAAAATACAAAAAGGTTTTTCTTAAATGCTGAGTTTTAACAAAATAAATAATAGGCACAAATGTTCAATGTTATCTAGCACTTCACTAGAATCAAGCTTGATTCGAAGTGATTTACACCCAACTGTGCGTTTTCAGCTGCCGTGTGTACATAGTTTAACTCATTTTTTCATCCGTCGCACATATGGGACTGTTTACAAGAATCGATTTAAAATGTGTAATTCTTGTATTCAATTTAAAAAAATCGTTGTTCACCATTGATAAAATCCATGCATAAAAATCGATAACTGAAAAACGAATCGATTAAAAGAAACATCGATTATTTTTTCACAACCCTGCAACGCACTACCCCACACCATGGGGTCCGCCTATGTGCCTTACTTATTTTTATAATATAATTCGAATTTCAATATTTTTCCCATTTAAAAATTTAAACTTTGTGCACATCTTTAACAAGTAAAATGGTCGAATACTTCATAAAAGTTGTCCCCCCCTTTGGTAAAAAAAAAACATACTTCTTAGTTGAATTGAACATGTCCAAGTAATTCTTTTGTTTTTATTTAATCAATATATGCCAACTATTATAAACTCATTTATTATACATTCATGTGCTAAAAAAAGCTTTCGAGTTGAGCAGGCGGTTGTGTACAAAAAATTATATTGTTTTAAAACATTTTATTATATAACAATTTTCCTCTGCTGATTTAATGCTGCATAATACTGTTGTAGTGCAATTCAATTAAATGGGAAATTTCATTTTTTGTGTAATTTGAGTTCTATCCCTGCAGTGAAATATCACACTAGTCAGTAAACATTCCAGTATCCAACTATACCCTGCAACCAACTGCCAAACTGGTTAGTAAACATTCTAGTTCATTAACTAGAATTTCATGGTCTTATTCATACCAGTTTGAGCGACTGCAACGTTTCCGCTATCAAAAGCAGCAACAACCCTCTAAAATTGTCGATACACTCATGCCCTAACGAAGAGAAAACAATTCAGTATTCGGGCAGTAATCGTTCAGTTAACAACGCCGTCCTACATTTTTGGTTTTCTCTTCATCTAATATTCTGCGTATTTAAATGTTCATTTAATTAAATTAAATATAAAACTTTCTTGCAAATAATATTTCTTATAGTAAAATCATAATCCTTTTGAGAATTTCGTGCTTCAAATAGTACATTTGGGTTGCAGATCATGTACGTATGTGCATCTCAACAAAATCACCCTTATTTTTTGCGACGTCGCTTCTGCATAACGGTGTACCAGCGACGCAAAAACGAGTAAGCAGTGCTCAAATTAAACCACGAAAAAAAGTGAAAACGAAACTACCAATTGTCAAAGCGATTGAGTAAGTAAATAACATTTCTTTTCGGAATAATCAAATTAACTTTTTCTGATAAAATAACAAAATATTGAATTGTTTTTATTTTCCAGGGTTGATTTATTGTGATTGTGAAATTCAGTTTTCATAAATAAAATAACAAGGAATAACGTAATCGTTTAAAAGCTGCTACTACGAAACTGGCGAGCGAAGACACGTACAATAACAAAGTGGTTAAAATAGCACTTTTAAAGAAATTTAGTTACTAAGATCTTGCACATTATGTACTAGTATTCGATACTCGAGTTACCTGCATGGTTATTTGCAAAAAACTTCGAAACTAAAAATTTTGACCAGAAAAGGCTAATACTCCTTGAATTTCCTTAATTTTATATAAAGATATTTTTACAACTGTGGATTATATTCTATCTAAGATTAATACTTAAATTTTAAAATTTTCCAAAAAATGTTTCAAGAACATTTTAAGATTTATGCCGTTGAAATCAATTACAAAATTAAAAAAGAAAAAAATTAGTTTTTAGAAATGTTTTCCAAAAGTAAAATTGCTATGAATAGCGACTATATTTTTATTTAAATGAGTTTAATTTGTTTAATACAGTGATAGATATATTTTTATATCCGAGAACATATATTTTATATCTGATGACTGAATTTTCAATAAAATGGTTTGTAATGTAATATAGCAATTTTCATGTATTGTTAAAGCAAAAATGAACTGACCTACTATGAAGTGGTACAATAACTGGTATGATTCTGGTGTATGTACTAGTATGTAACTGTTATGATCCTGATATAGGCTAGTATTTTGAATGGTATGATATTGATGTATATGATGACTAGTATGTCAACTGGTATGGTGCTGATGCGTTTGCGGACAGGTGCCATCTCGTAGGACATTGCCGTGTTAAAAATACCAGTTGGTTATATGGAAAAATTACAGAACTCGAACTAGCTAAGCCGGTTTGGGAAATAATTGTGTAACTTACCTCATTTTGAAAAGTTAAAAATTGTTCGCTATACATATATTGTTTGTAGCTCAGTCTATTTTGACTACATTTCTTTCCACTGAAACTCTGAATTAACTGCTTAAAAAAAATTAAACTGGGATCTTTCTGTCAACGTTTGAGTTGCATGGATTCTTTTTTTTCTTCGGGAATAGGATGGTTAATATTGAGATATATGATATTTAAGGAAAGTGCTGTCACCTGTTCAGAAATATATGTTGACTGTACTGATTGAATTTCAAGATGGGCACCAAGATGTAACTGTAATAAAAATGGTTGACAACTATCTCAAAAAAAATTTACTTTCTGGTTAGTTTATATCTATACGTATAAAATTCAAATATTGTATGTACGAGGTGTGTTCAAAAAGTATCGCGAATTTTGTGTTTTTTCAAAAATTATTTATTTATTCATGAATATCTATTTTGTCCCCTTCAAAGTAATCCCCATTAGATATTATACACTTATGCCAACGGTTTTTCCAATCTTCGAAGCACTTCAAAAAATCATTTTTTTGTATCTTGTTCAGCTCCTCCTTCGATGCCGTCTTTATCTCGTCAAGAGAAGCGTAACGTCGTCCTTTCATGGGCCTCTTCAGTTTAGGGAACAAGAAAAAGTCACAGGGGGCTAGATCTGGGGAATACGGTGGCTGCGGCATCATTAATGTGTTGTTTTTGGCCAAAAAGTCGCGCACAAGCAACGATGCGTGTGCAGGGGCGTTATCGTGGTGCAAAAGCCAATTTTTGTTCTTCCACAAATCCGGGCGTTTCTGGCAGATTGCTTCGCGCAAATTGCGCATAACTTGCAGGTAATATTCCTTATTGACCGTTCTTCCCTGTGGCAAGAACTCATGATGCACCACGCCCCTGCAATCGAAGAAAACTTCCAGCAAAACTTTCACATTCGACCGAACTTGGCGCGCTTTTTTCGGTCTTGGTTCGTGCGGCAGCTTCCATTGAGATGATTGAGCTTTGGTTTCCACGTCATAACCATAAACCCACGATTCGTCACCAGTTATGACCCTCTGGAGCAAATTTGGGTCGTCGCGGACAGAGTTAACCATCTCATTAACAATGTTCATGCGATGCTGTTTTTGGTCACAATTGAGCAATTTTGGTACGAATTTCGCGTAAAAATTGAAGACGTTCCAAAACACGTGCAAGCAAAGCAGCTGTCCACAATTAACTGAACATTCAAATTGGCCGAGCTTGTCGGCATAAGTGAGAGACATGAGTACCAACATAACGCCACAAAAAATTCGAAATTCGAATATACGTAACCAGCGAAAATTCAAAATTCGCGATACTTTTTGAACACACCTCGTATGTAGGTATAGTCCGGTTGCGTCCCAAACGGTCCGAACGAAATTTAGAACGCCGCCTGGAAATTTTCCAGTCATAGGCTAAAAACTATTCCGTTGAAATTCATACATTGTTCTTTCTTTTTTTTTGGAGTGGGTGTGTTTCGGGTATTTATGAGCTTCATTTCCCTTTTTTTTATTTTTATAAATATATATAAAGAAAATTATGTTAGTTCTAATAATAGAGTCATACAAGCGCTCAGTATGGTGTTCAGTGGCCGAACCTAAGGGAGGAACTTCAACTTTGTTGTTGTTTTACGCATCCTCTTTCCCAATTTATTCACCAATTTTAATATTACGACTTCGCTTTGTATAGGTCGCGACTTTAGGTCAATTTAGTTTTATAAATTTATCTTTATATATTTAGGTACGTTGCTGTAGCTACAGCTGTGCCCTAGGGAAGTAAATTAATACAATAATATTTATTCAATTGTTTCTGTTGATTTTGATAATATCTGTTGTATTTTGTCAATAGTAAATTTTAAAAACGAAATTCAGAGACAGGGATGGTAATTTAATATGCTACCATTATTAAAAGTTACTCATACGCCATGGCATCCACCAATGTAGACATTGCTGTTACCCAGTGTTGGGCATTATTCAATTAAATTTTTAATCGATTTATTAATTGGTTAAAAAATTGGTATTTATTAATTGTTCTAACAATTATAATTTTCCCAACACTGCTGTTACCACAGTATAGAGCAAAGTAGATAGACAAAAATAAAATATCTGAAATGCTCATTTGACAAATTTGTTTAATTTTTGCTAAAGAGTTTGTAGTTTCGTCTAGCGAAGCTGAGAAAGAGGGAGGCCCCCACTCCGTTAGAAAGACCAAGTGGTGAGCGATCTGCGATCCCTTAGCGTTTCTACTTAGCTACAGCTGGAAAAGGATAAAGTCAGTTGGCGCGCTTTTGTTATAAGGTCAAAATCGTTAAAACGGCTAAAAAACAGTCATTTATAGGTTGAATATACGCATGTAGATAATGCATCGAACAGGCGTTTTTCGTTTTCTATTAATTGCTTATTGAATCGATTTACAAAAAAATCGATTATTGAGTAATTAATATTTCCAACTCGAGGTAACAGCGCCACTCTTAATTTACCCTAAACATTTGCGAAAGCCAACTGCCAGCAACATCTTGCGATTCAGATAAATTTGTATTGAAAAGCTTTTTCATGGCAGAAAATACACTTGGAAGGTGGCAGACTATTTACTGCTGGCAGGCGACCCCGTTTTGAAATGGCTCCTTCAAACAACTGTAGATATTACTTGTCCCGGTCCTTGACCCAGGGGTCTTTCGGTATAGTATGACACCACTGTACCACGTTGCAAAGCGTTGGCGGCCAAAAATACTGTTTTAAAATTTATACTTACTGTGCCTAAAATTTAATGGGTTACAAAACTGTATTTTCGATTTTCTTATTCTAAAATATTTATGTATTTGACTTCGAAAACACTTCGACGATTTCTGTCAAGCCTTGTCAAATTTGATTTCGTGATAACCCGGTTTCGCGTTCTGTTATCTTCATTTTTTGTTTCGTTCTTGAGAACATAACTAAATTTGATAAGGGATGGCATCCATTTGATACGGCTCCTAATTATATTACCATCAGAAAAATTTTGAAATGATGAGAATATATTAATTATTAAAACATAACAATTCTGAGCGTGCCGTACTTATGAAATATTCCATACGGTGGGTTTTGAATAGTAACGATTTTTTTGTGGTAGCTTATTATTAATAAAGTCACTATTCTAGCAGCTAAACATTTTATCAACGGTACTCATGTGAATATTTGTTGAACAACTTAAGCCTGATTCATTCACCAAACTTAAGTTAGATTTTTATTACACACAAAAAATTAAAGAATTGAATTAAAAATACTCTTTGCTCTTTGTGTGGAATAAGAGCACAATTGCTATAAATAAAAACTAAACAATTTGAAAGTTGTTACTAGTCAATATATATATATAATAGCTATTATCTTTAGCAAATTATCTTGTTACACACAATTCTAACAGTTAATTAGTTAAGCAATTAAAAGCATTTTTAAAAAGCTTTGAGCTGTGAATGACCGTTTTTTATTCGCTATATCGATGCTAAGTAGACACAATTTTTCTGTTTGCCACATCTAAAGAAGTTCCTAGAACTAACCATCACCGTTAAGGGCACATTAATCCCTACAATAAAGAAGTATTTAGTGTTATTGCTCGAAAAAACACAAGAATGGACTGAAGTTACTCGGTTTTATATGACCAAGGGCTTTTAATATAACCTTGTTTAATCCGTCCTTCTCCGTGGTGCACTTGAGTACAATAAGGTGCCACATGTCCAGTAAAGGCTTGAATAAACAAAACTTTTTTAAAACCAAGAAATACAAAAAAATCAAGAAATGTCAAAAATAAGCAAAAGTAATCAAACAATCAGAAATGATCAAAACTAATAAAAAAAAAATGTTTGATTGTTTTTGCTTTTTCTTGATCTTTATAAGAGTAAGTTAAGGTATTGTATATAGGTTGGTAAAGTGCGTTTTTCCTAAATTATTCATCTCTGAGCAAGAATATCTTCTTTACTATAATGGTAATGGTCAAAAACCGCTACTGCAAAGTAACGGCTGGCATTGGCCAACTAGGTTGCTACCAGTGTGAAAAAGCATCTTCCATCGTGCGGTCTTCAATAATTTCGAGCACTCTTTAAACAAGGATTATTCCGAAATGTTCTTAGATTGTCGACTTCTTATATTTTATATTCGTTTTTGGTAAATATAGGCACCAATATCTCAAGTAATTACTTAATATTTTTAAATTAATTTTGGTGAAAAAATTGTTCGTACCTTTAAAGCTCTAGTAATGGGTAATGTGATATGGTAGAAGTAGTTCAATGTGGAACAGGAGTATGAGAATTATAAATTTTCTGCAACTATGATTTGAACCGCTGATGACACAGGGGTGTCTATCACGCCAAGTAAGCATCCGAAAATGTTAGCTACAACAAAGGAGCAAACTGGGTGCATAAGATCAGCAGAAAAAGTAAAACCTTCTTCAATTTTGATGGAACAGGCACTTCCTGGTTCCGAATCAGCTTGTCACATATCTTAATGGATGTAAACTAAAATGTGGCTGGATTATTTTAAGCAGATTACACATCTTTCATAGGAGAGCCAAGTATGTGCTTTAGTATATCACATTACCCCCCTATTTTGACAAAGCGGCTTTCTTGACATATCATGGGTTGGAACAAATATCTTCCGGAATACTTCAGATAAATCGATCTCGTCTTGGAATGTGATTCGCAATGCTGGAATCTATCGAATTGTATGATTTTCTATCTGTCTACTTAATAAAATGTTGAATAGCAGCCGACAAAGTTATGCCTATATCACAAATACCCTAACTTACTCTAATTATTTTGATTTTTTTAATCATTTTTGGTTATTTTGCCGCATGTACTTAGGTTTGTCTGCAACAGTAAAATTTAGTAATCAAAAAAGACCAAGAATCATTAAAAGTATCAAACAATCAAAAATACTAAAAACTAATAAAGAAATATTTTTTTTTTAATGATTTTGTTTTTCTTGAATTTTTTGATTTTTATTGAATAAATTTGATTGCTTTTTAAAATAGTCATTAAAATATGCATAAAAAATCAAGAACAATGGATAATCAATCACTATAGTGGGCTTTTCCAAAAAATAATCAATCAAACCGGTAATTACTGCGATTAGTAATTATTACTTAACAGGTCTGCGAAACTTCATTAATTACATAATCAGAAAATAATCATCATCAAAGATTAATTTAAACTTTGAGTTTTCCGATTAATTACAATTTTTGTCCTGTCAATCAAATTCATTTTATTTTTCAGAACACTAAGTTATCACAACCCAATAATACATTTTCGCGTTTAACAAAAACACCACTCTCCGAATTTTAGAAGTTTACCACACAGCAATTTCAGGGTACATGCTTATTCAGAATCTTGTTAATAAGTAGCTTTGATCAATGAGAACCATAGTTAATAAAAAAATATATTACTTATTAATCAGATAACTTTTTATAAACAATTCTGTCTAAGACAATTGAAAGATTATTTTGAGATGAAAAACGGTTTTTCGAATTGCTCTGTAAATTTGTTAAAACATTTCAATATCAGTTAAGAAAAACGAGTTTAAGTTTTTTGAAAACACAATATTATGCTTATGTAGACCCCTATTACCGTACGGGAGTAACGCAGTTTACTCTATTTATAGACTAGGTATTCCGGGTGCTGTATTTGCATGCCCTTACGTCTAAACTTTATCACACTCGTTTCAGTTTGTTTCTATCTTGACATTGTGAAGTGTCATTCTAACACAAAACCTTTCCCTTGTGTAAACCAAAATATTTGCCTCACAAGTGGGAAACAGAATCTGACCAAAGCTCATAACTAAATACATACACAGGACGTTAGTATTTTATTTGTTATTATTGCTCTTTTTATGGTTCCCATTCCTGTAGAACAATTAAAAAAAAGTAAAATTATAAGCTCCTCTGAAGAGCAGCAGCAGAAACATAAGAAACGGTCTGTGTACAGAACATAAAATATGGCGAACAAAGAAGAATATAAACAAGTGACAAGCAAATATAAAATAACAACAACAGTAACAAAGAAGTAAAAAAAAGGCATAGGAGATGGGGCAGCAGAAAAAAGTAGTAAAAAGCATTGACAATTGTTGTAAAAGAGTAGCAACTATAGCACTAACAGTAACAATAACAACGAAAGCACACAATGATCTATGAACTGGCCCGGGTTGATATTTAAATGCTCCGAAAAAAATTTTAATTTAAATGAACAAAAAAATTAAATAAATACATTCATATACATGCATATGCTGGTTTTGCAAAAGGACTATAAAGTTGTTCGCAACAGTGCAAGGCAGCCAGACCTTAACAATGACGTAATACAGCGGGAAAAAGTTAAGGGACGAGACAATAACACTTGCAGGATTTGTTAATTACAACAATGGCGAGCGTGTAGATGAGTTGCAAATAAAATGCAACAGCAGTAAGCGACAGATAGGAAGCCCAACCACATATTGTCCGAAAATCTGTTGGTTGGGCAGACAGTCCAGGGAATGATAACAGCTCAGTAGAATCAAAACGCTGCCTGTAAAAGGCGAGACGGCATCCTACAATGTGTCCAGTCTCGCGGGAGTTATGTGCAAAGGCTTCTGAGATAGCTAACGGAAAAACGCCACAGAGTTGCTGAAAACCCACAAATAAAGTATTTAAAACTTTTTATAACCAGTAGAGTTAACATTCAAGAGCCATTCAAGGACTCATACCATTTTTTTTTCGACAACGATACTCTAGCACAACTCTACTTCCTATTCCTAAAGCAGTCTCTCTGGTAGACAGCAATGTCAATGTATTCCTTGGCTTGGCCGGAGAAACTTCCTTTCATATCCTAAGCTGGTCAAAAGAAACGTCGGAACCGATACGTAAGTTGCAATATATTATACAGTGAAGAACCACCCCCTAGACTGCACAAAATCACACGACCTACTTTATTGCTTCCTGAGCGGGCTAGGAGCTTAGAAGCCATTAAGATGGCAACTAAAATCTAAGAAAAGTCCGAAGAGTCAAACGAGCTGTTTCCGTATCAGTCCAGTCCGTAACAAGAAATCCTTGTACCAGAGCGTTCTGGATTCATTCCGCCAAAAGACTGTACATATCCGTGGCACTCCTCAAACCTTCGGCGAGCGGTTTGCTGTTACAAAAACAACAACACTAAAGTAGCCTACTTGACTTTAAGCAAACGCACAAGTCCTTGACTCCCAGAGTAATCGTCACTTCTTCATTGCAATTCAAAATCCTGAAGTTCAGTTAGCAGAGAAAATAGATGATAAGAAATTTAGCACAGTGCAAGGATATGCCTAAACTCGAGTGAATGTTAAATTTCACAGCTCTCCGGATATTTCCATCGGCATGGCGGGTCTTATAAACTGCGACAGACATAATACTCTCCAACCCCAGCCGCTTCCGTTAACTCAACTGTTCTGGTGCGACATTAGGTACGCGGCAGAACAGAGGTTAGGTTCTTTTAGGTTGAGCGGTAGTAGCAGCTTCAAATCTTTTATCACTTATCATTGCCCCTTGACGGTAGCGGCTTTGAAGTGGTACCGTTAGAAGAGCCTGATGACAGTGTTGGATGAGGGGTGACATCCTAGGCAGGTTAAGTAGTCGCTACAACAACAACAACAACAAGTGGTATTGGCAAGTACTAGAGTATCCCGCAGAAGATCTAAATTTCCGGTACTGTTAGCCTGCTTCTTCTTTGGAGGCATCTTTGAGTTAAGAGAACCGTTATGTATTCGGAATTACACTACGACTTACCTCGACCCCGTATAATCGAATAATCCAATGCAGAAGTTGCTCCACATAGCTCCAGCAAGAGAGCTAAGCATGAAGTGCATCGATGATTGCACTCTACAACTGTCGCAACTGTAGTTGGAAAGATTTTTCAATGTGTTGAGTTGTCCGACTGTGCCAGAGCAGAGCTTCGATCATCAGGGATAAATGAGGCAGAGTGAATCAAATAAATTCCGCAGAATGATCGCGATACCTTGGAAGATGTAACATCAGCACAGCGCTTTCTCAGTCCACATCCGACATCATATAAAGATCACACTAAAATCGGGTCAAGAAATCCGTTCAACAGTTGCTGTTCAGCGGTAGCCAGATGATAAGTATTGCGACTATGTTTGTGGCAATGGAGGGAAAAGTCAGCTATCGTCAGACCACCACCGAGTGCATGCCTTATTAAGCTTAGAGAATACCCGTTTCGATGTCCCAGTAAATTTTCAACTCTCTGCCTCAGTATCACTTGAATGTATCCCATCCACTGTACCATTAGTAGCTGTGACTTTTGGTTAGAATACGCTACAATGATAAGATAGGTTGAACCTGCCACTTACATCAAGCTATGACCACAAAAATCCCCTTCCAACTTATATCAATCTGTGTGAACCAATTCACTAATCTACCCTTCAGCGCATGGCTGTATTGAAACTCAAGACACAAAGTAATCTGTCGGACCTTGGTTAAAAACGAAGCTGCACCTAACCTGTATCTCCGGAGATACATTTAGCACAGCCTTCAAAGCCGAGTTGAGTAGATCCACAAACAAGGAATCTAACACACATAACGGGAATAGCAAATAAGGGTATTAAACTTCTCTGTTGGGATAGGCATTATATAGTTGTGTCGATATAGATCTTCATGTGATGCCAACTACGTTTGTTTGGCCTCAGCGGGCTAGGGACTAGAATGTATGTCTGCCGTAAACAGTTTAAAATCCGATACCCGAAGGTTTAAGGAGTCAAACAAACCATTCCCGTGGCAGTCGGGCTGGCTGGCACCAGAAGGTGATAGTACCGGAGCGTACTGGATTTATTTCGGTAAATGGCTGCTCAAATCCGTATCAATCCCCAAACTTGCATGAGTGTACTGCGGTTACAACAACAACAACTTCTTACAATTTCTTCAAGCTTCACTCACATAGAAAGAGGAGATCCCTCACCCCTGCGGGCTAGGGGATTGGCATATACCCGAGGTAGGTATGCCGGTCGTAAACGGCGACTAACACAAAGGTAAATGAGGTGCAACTTGATGGTTGATCTGCGGATATTATGCCTCTCAACTCTGATTAACAACCTTCTTCTTTCTTACGGAAGGAGCGGGTGAGTGTTGTTGTCGCTTAAAACAACAACAACAGGAGATCCCTATTGACTTGTGGAAAAAAGAGGGAAGTGTGACTTGAATCCGGTGTTTCCAATTGGCATAAGTTATCAGTGAAAAGGGAAGATGAAGGCCCCCAGAATCTGCTACTGGTTATTTCTGGTTCCGTTTAAAAATTTTGATTTTTTCAATGTGTTTAAGACATAAGAAGCACTTTTTGTTTTCTCTCTCTCTTTCTTGCTGAGGCACCGATAGCTTTTGTAGGTTCTAATTTGACTTAATTCATTCATTTTTGTTAGTTTTTCTTTTACTTTTTGTGAATGAAATTTTTACTATTTTTTGAGATAATTTTTTTTTTGCAAGTTTTTTTTTGTTACCACTTGCATTTTCCTTTGCTTGTCCTTCGCGAGCTCTTGCACTTCTCCGTCCCGTGCAACTTTAGTGGCTTTCTAACTTTTGTTATTTAAACTTTCGCGTCTTTTTAGCTGCTGCCTTTGCATTTTTCATTGATGCGGACAATAAATTTGTTGTTGCATCAAATAAATCCTCTAAAAAAGTGGGGGCGAAAAAATTGCAGTTTAGAAAAAATAACGGAATCATAAAACTCAGAGCATAGCATAGAGTAGTTAACCCATTTGGTTGAGTTAGGTCATTTATGTGTTTATGTATAACGGTGTAAGTATGTATGTATGCTCATGGAGCATCCGGAGCGTCCATATGCGGTAAATTTGTTGCACAAAATTTATAGTTGGCATTGCCGTCTTTCATGAGCGCATCGTGTGCTTCCAACAGCCAACAGCTGCTTTGTTCTTTTTAGTGGTTTATGTGTTTTTTGTTGTTTTCGTTTTTTTTTTTTTTATTTACGAGCCTGGATGGTATACAAATGTGTGCATATCAAAACTTCCAAGATATGTTCCATAAATTCTTGCCAATTTGAAATTTACTACTTTACAAGGATCTACTTAATACGATCTCCATATGGAAGGCAGTTTGTTGTAAATATTTACAGCTATGTTCAATATAATAGTAATGTAATTAAAATGGATATCGGTGGACAAAATAAAATGAAGCTTTGATTTTATTAATTTCCATTTAAAATATAGCGAATTCTATAACAGGAACCAGATAAAATGAAATTTCAAAATTTACAGAAAGTTCATTAATTAGACTTTAAAAAGTCTTCACATTTTTTGACAGAATTTCTAGAAAACTTTTGAGTACGTATTTTTGTAGGCCAATCAATTTTAGTCCAACATTGTGTGAGTGAGAACTCTCTAAAAAATTTCCCTGAATTTTCAGAATTTATTTCGTCAACGGCGTTGAGTGATTTCTTCCACACAACGCATGAGGAAAAATTAATTTTGTATGGAAAAAAATACCGAACATCGTTGGCAAAAAACATTCTAAAACATCAGGAGAAAATTAGGTACTTTTAACCTCCCCAGTATTATGCTGAAATTTAAAGAGCTATAAAACTGCATGCTCAAACATTTGCTAAAAATTCTGCCCAAAAATTTTTAAATTTTGATGTAAATTTAAAAATTTATTTGACTTTCCTGAACTGTGTGTAAATTTTGAAATTTTTTTTTATATGGTTTTTGTTATGTACTTCGCTATATTTTCAATGCAAATTATTAAAAACACAGATTCTTTTTATTTCGTCGAACGATATCCAATTCAATTTCACTACTATTATATTGAACACAACTCTACGTAAGTATGTGTGTATTGAAATCAAATATTTTTTTATGATTATGAGTAAAGCTGAAACAGCTGGTGGTAAGCTGAAGTTCAGTCCATATTCGAACTTCAGTCAGATCTTCCTATTTTGTGGTTATGATTGCCATACGACAACTTGGTTGAGTCAGTTGGACGTAAGTCACAAAAATTTACCTATTCTTCCTTGACTTATTTTAGTCCAGGACTTTCTTGGTGCAATCTATAAAATAATTGAAATGAGCATAATGAGCATGGGGTATCTTAAACTCCAGGATCCAGCATAAAACCATACTCCAAACTGTATGCCTGACTCTTTCCTGATCACAAATACCTGAAAAGAAATTGACCATTATATTATAAAAGGTAGATATAGCAAAAGCATACTGGATATGAGCAAACTAAAAGGTCGATATTAACTGAAACCATAATCATGTGGCAAACAAGATACTTATCCACGAATTTTTTGTTGTTGGAATAGTAATAAGATCTGCTCAGTCGGCAAGACTACGCATGTGCTCAGAATCCTCTTTCTTCCTCTTCTGAAGGGATCGGGTGGTGATAGGAAGGGTGGCTTATTACTAAAATAAGTAGTCAAACAAATAGTACCCGCGGCAGTAGGGCTAGTACCAGAAATTGCTGTTACCGGAGAGAGCGGAATACATAACAAAGAACTATCCTCATAGGTAATGCTCCCCTAAACTTTAGAGGAGTGGTTTACCCTTAAAAACAATAACAACATTACTACAAACCGTTACTACTAATTGTATAGGGCTTCCTATAGCTTAGAAGAAAAACTGGTGTGATGAGTAATATCTCGCTCTACCTCCGTTGGGAAAAACCGATCGTATGCTGCTATAAATTTCAAGGTTTTAGGGGACCAAATTTTGACCGATAACGTATTTACCGCTAAATATATCAAAATATAGCAGAGTCAAAATTAAACTTGTGGGCTTACTTTAGTTGTTTATCCATCATTTAAATTAACTAATTTGTTCTTTTAAATATTATAAAATATTTTATTTATTAATTCTTATACAAAGAAATTCAATTTGAATTTTCAGACAAAAATTGAAAGAATAAATTTAAACATTTTGTTGAAATATAAATCAAAAACCAAAATCACAAAACTTGATTATTTAAACAAATACAAAAGTACAAAATAAACAAGTTAACCAAAATTCCACCACACTTACCCTTACGTTTGATACTCCTATTGTACGTATGACCTATTTACCAAATATCATTCGTTTAGGTCAAGCATACTCAGAGTTATATAGACTCAAAAATATTAATAAGTAACGGTTCCTAGGAGCCCGGAAGACATAACCTATACTTCCTTCAAGACTATTAGCTGTCTGCATACAATACCCATTTGAGGTATTGGAATGACATGAATCTTGTTGTCTATTACATAATCCTGAAAATAAGTGTACAAAATTTCATAGAGATCGGTTGAGTATTTTAGACGTGAAAGACTCGCAAACACACTCACTCACTCAAAACTCAGATAATCTGTTAATTTTATTTTCAATTTAGGCAAAGGCTTAAAATTTATGATAATATTAATTAATTTTTTTTTTTTTCATTATCTAAACATACATTTTAGCGAGTTATGTATTTGTCTTTTAGTTTTGAGACCAACAAATTTGTATTTTTTTATCTTATTGCTGTGTATTATTTTTACGTAAAAAATCAGAATATGAAAGACTATTGAAAACTTGTGTGTGAATTATACGTATCCAAACTAATGCGATCTGAAAAGTTTCCATTTGGTTATATATTTATGTATTTTCTTAAATGATTTTCTTAAATGAATCAGTTAATCATAATATTATTTTACTAGTACATCAACTAGACATTTTTTGTATAAAAAAAGACATCCCCATAAATGGAACTACGAGTATATAAAATATGTTAACGAAACGCACTGACTTAGTCGGTATAACAAGAGTTATCCAACGGACTCGAACAATAAAGTTATTTTCAAATGAGTTCCAGAAGTGTAAGTAAATGTAAACATCACCTAAGCAATATGTTTTCAAGTACCGTCTACTGGCACAAACAAAAACATTTATTTTGCTCAAAACATTTATAATTCTAAAAGCGCTTTATAAGGATTTGTTTGCTTTAAATCATATTTGTAATGTTTTTTCAGCCCACATCAACTTACCTGGCATAGCAAAAAATTTGCTTAATCTTGTAGTCTTGCCTGGCATATTTTATGCAAATTTTTTATAAGACTTTATACTTTGGCATAGGTACGGCGGCTGTCCACAACATCAAATCTCGTTAAGCTAGCAAAACTCATAAATAACAAATCGGATTAGAAAGTTAAATTTCTTCATAAATGTCCGACAAAAGCAACAAGCTCAGATTTGGAAACCAACAAAAATTTAAATAAGAAATATTTTTGTAATACTAAGGGCGTACAGGCCCAACAGGAGGAGAACATGCCTACTGCTCAAGCTTTATAGTATGAACTAGCAGATCCGGCAAACGTTGTCCTGCCTAAAATTTGAGTTGCCTACATTCAACAAATAGTACTCTCTTCCCTCCCCACTTCGCGCTTCTTCGTAATTTATTACTATATCTTAATTTGTGTACTAATACGCAGGGTATTATAGGTTTGTCCAAATAACGGTGGTTTGTAACGGTACAAAATAATGGAGATATATATAGAGTTCCATACATCAAAGTTCTTAGAATGATCAGAGGAATTAATTGAGACCTATCCGTCTGTTCGTTCGTCCGTACGTTCGTCAGTGGACACGATAACTTAAGTAAGAATTGAGATATTTGAATGAAATTTGGCTTACAGATTGCTTTGCGGCCAAAGGTAGGTTGCTATTTAAAATGGGCAATGTCGAACCATAACCACACCCCTTTTTCGATATCGAAAAGCGTTTAAAATGATATAATTCAATAATAAAAGCAGCTACAATAATGTATTAAGTTGGTCGTCCTATTGATGATTTTACCAAATGTTTGCAAAAGGGGTGTGGCACCGCCCATATATGAATGAACAAATTTTCGTTTGTTAATAACTACAGCACCGTACGTTCTAGCATAGAATAACGAAATTTGGTAGGAGAAATACTATGTTTGTGGTAAATACACCCATAGAAAGTAAGCGAAATCGTTTTTCGACCACGCCTACTTTTTCCTAAAAGTTATAGGAAAAGGAGGTAGAAATACTGAACTGGCCATATCTCATTAACTGATACAGACAGAGTGATATTAATAGGCAGTTACATGCATTTTCTTATTCCGATTTTCGCAAAATTTTGGAAAATATTCGTGGCTCTTATAAGTCAAGCAAATCTAAACTCAATTGTTAATAACTTCAGAACCGTGTAAGATAGAGTTACAAAACTTGACACTATGGTTACTGTGGACATGTAGAGTACACCCACGGAAAATAAGCAAAATGGTTGGACAACCACAAATACAATTCAAAATGCGTAGTGATGATTACTGCTGGTTTTGAACTAGTAAAATTATGGCGACTACGGAACTAGTTCCTGTTTGGCACTTTAGACCTAGTTCTGAACCAGAAATTTGACGCACTAGTTACTGATTTCCCTGCCGGGTACATATTCACTTAATATTTAGTAATTGCAGAAGCTATCGATGAGAAGAAAAAAATATTGCCTACTGTCAGGCGCTGTGGCCTTTCTAAAATGTCTACGCAAAATGTCTAAATCAACGAGACATATGTCATTATTTTTCTGTTAAAGTAAAGTTCAAAAAAGTCACGTATCATTTAGCACTGATTACGTTTTGTGCGTGGGCTGTGTTTGATTCTGGTTTTTCTGTTGATTCTCGACGTCAGTGAAAAGACAAAGACTTAAATCGTTATGATATATATCCGAAAAGTGATATTTAATTATTTTAGGTTGTTTAATATAAAACCCTTACTATATATTTGAATTTTTCCTTCTACTGAGAAAAAAAGTAAATATCAAAATAAAATGTAACACATGTTAATCAGACATAGCACTAGCCGTGGTATCCCTTCCTGTCCTGTGAATGGTTCTACTAATTCTAATTCAAAGTTGGTTTGAGAATTTAAAAGCGTTTTTGTTGTTACTGTAAAAGTATTAAACATTTGGTCTTCGAATTTTAAAAGCTGTTCTGGTATAGATATAATGCTGACGGCAGAGTGGACGTAAGAAGGGTGCTTGCCATCTCCAGTCGTCTGCATCATAAAATGGTTTTCAGCCAATCTCAGATAAATTGGGACAACATCGGTTGCCTCTACTGATGGATGTATGTATGTACAAAGGATGAGACTTTCAATTATTTGCTCTTCAAATACACATTAGTAACATTTTAACACAAAGCTTTGGGATAACTACTTTTCATATGTTTATAGTTTGAGGCTTAATGATTTCTCAAACGTTTATTTTCAACATTCTCATAACGGGAGAGCGTTTGAAAAATTAATTTTTGATTAAATTCCATTATGGCCTTGTTTGGGGGTATTTAAGAGATTAAAATTGCTCAATTTTAAAAGAGTTGTAGTCAGACCTCTTAAATTTAATTAGTAATTAGTAAATAATAAATTAGACGGCTTTTTTAATTGGTAATGATTATTTTAATTGTTTTTAAGAAAAGGCAGTTACTAAATAATACGATTAGAAAAAATCAAAAAATTATCAAAAAAAGTAGTTTTGATTACTTTTGATTATTTTTTATTTATATTTCTTTTTTGGATTATTTTTGATTTTTTTCAGTATTGTTGATGTGAATATTTATTAGCTTTTACAACAATACTGCGAAAAATCAAAAACAAATCTGAAAAAAAAGTGAAAAATTATTATTTTTGGCCTTGAGCTCGTTTCATGAAAACTTAAAAAAAAAAAAATCAAAAACTATCAAAAGTAATTAAACTAATTTTTTTTGACTATTTTAGATTATTTATAGTAGTACAAAATCATGATTTTTTTTTAATAATTTGTTTAATTAATTTCAAAATCTATATATGTATATAAAAATTAATTGCTGTTCGTTAGTCTCGCTAAAACTCGAGAACGGCCGATGTGCCTAATTTTGGTGTTGAATTATTTGTGGAAGTCCAGAGAAAGTTTAAAAGGTGAATAAATTGAAAGTTGTATAGGAATAAGGATAGGGATAGGCAATATTTCTAGATCCATGCAGGTAAATTTCTGGGCAGGACAAAGTCTGCCGGGCCCTCTAGTAATCATTAAAATTTGAAAGTAATTGGTAATCAATCGTTAAATGGATTCGCAAGAAAATAAATAATATGATTAGCAATCAATATGATTAGTAATCATTGTTTAACAGGGCTGGTGGTAGTTTATGAACGATCAACGAAGTAGTAAGACATATGCACAAACTATTTTTCAATATCAAAAAAATATTTCTGGTTATTAATTACAAAAAGAGTATTAACCATTACAACTTAAAAACATTCTCTCGCCTAAGGAACAATAATCACCCTCGAAGTTACTAAATCGCTTCCTCAGCAACGACTTACAAAGGCAGTAGACGAGAATTCGTGAAAATCTTTGCGATTTCAACCAAACTTGACAAAGAGTATCGAAAAATCGTTTCAATATATATGTACCAATTTCATATCTGAGTAATTTCCAAGAAAAAATTTCCTCACAGGATTCTTCACTAAACAAAAAAAAGCAAGTCAATCAATATCAAAATAAAAACAAGTAAGGCAGTCTGAGTTCGGGTGGAACCGAACATTAAATACCCAGCTGTGTAATGGTGGTCTTGGTAAATAGTTGTGGAGTTAGGAGCTGTAGAGGTTTTAAACTTTTTCTATTGCCTATATAAAATAATACCGCGCCTGTCGTTTCTTCTCTCTGCCAATTGGCGAAAATCGGTGTCCAGTTGGTTTTTCCATTGGTGTGGCGGTCTCACCCTTCCTCTGCTTCAACCGGCGGGTACAGATAAGAATACCAATCTTGTTCATTCGCGAAACAGCAATGTAAGTCAACTTTTATTAAAAAGTGGGCATGCCGGGCTAACGATTTTGCTTATTTCCACTGGGTCATACTTTCAAGAATAATATACGGTTCTGAAGTTATTAACAGTAAATTTGTTCATTCATATATGGGCGGCGCCATGCCTATTTTAAACTTTTAAAATAGCAGGAGATATGGCATATTTTGTTTTACAACATCCCTCTTAGAAAAATTTATAGCAAAAATGGGCGTGGTCATCCACGGATTCGTGGCGGCCGCCGTGGTGTGGCGATTGTGTTGCCGGCCTACCACACCGAAGGTCCAAGGTTCGAGTCCTGGGATAGGTAACATCAAAAGTGGGTTTTAAAAGTTTTTCAAAAACGGGGTAGCCGCTCGGCAGTCATTTGGCGAACTCTCCGAGTGCATTTTTGCATTAAAAGGCTTCTCAGCAAAACTTCATTCACTTTGTAGATGCCGTTCGGAGTCGGCAAAAAACTGTAGGTCACACCAATTTTTAGAAAAAATGCAAATCGGCACACCAGAAATTGGAAGAGAAGCTTGAGGCAAAAATTTCTTAGGAGGCTTATGATGATATACCTGTTGTATATCGCGCCATAGACATTTTTACTCTATAGTAAACCTGTCCATAGTAAACCTGGTATCAAGTTTCCTAATTCGTTCTTACAAGGTTCTGAAGTTATTAACAGTTCAATTTAGAATTTGCTTGACTGATAAGGGTCACGCCCACTTTCCAAAATGTTTGGGACAATCGTATACGGAGTAAACTTGTCCGACCGTACCCGTAGGGGAACAAAGGGAATATGTCCGACACTACACGTTTGGGCATGGAAGGGACCAATTAGTATCTTCATAGGACATGCTCAAACAAAAGGCATCACTCCAACCCATACAAAGAGATCAAAACTGGCATTGGTCGCATGCTCTTTTGCGACTCATCCATTGGATCCATCCTAGACTAATCAGATTTATTGCAGGGTACATATTGTGGAATTTTAGCAAGAACAGCTTAATGCTGCATAATACGAAAGTAGCACACAAACAAATAACTCAATTGCAGTGATACCACGCCAGTGTTTAGATACTCGTACATCCCTACTTATTTGCATAGATACCACATTCTTTGGTCCGAAATATTGATTGAAATTAAGATCTAAAATGTTATATACATGCAATAATCTAAGCACTTAATTAAACGTATGGAAGTGCACATGTGTGAGACCGAAGTAGCTTCTGGGACACTTTTAACAAAAACTAGCTTAATGTTCAAGGAACCTTTTATGAACAATGAAATATTGGGTAGTTGTTGTTTTTGTTTGGTTAAAGTAGCATAGCCACTAGGCCTAGAACAGCATAAACACCTATGCACATTCCACCAATCAAAGTAAATGCAAGGTGCTTTTTTGGAAAGCTTAGTACTTTAGGTTGTTGTAAATTTTGGTATTTTCTACCCTGCAGTCAATTCCACTAGTTTCATACTAGTCCAATAACAAGTTTGGCAAATCGGTTCAACTAGTTCGAGTTCTGTAATTTTTCCATATTAGCAACTGGTATTTTTAACACGGCGATGTCCTACGAGATGTCAATTGTCCGCTTCTGCATCAGCAATATACAAATTGGCATAATAGTCTTTATATACATCATGATCATACCATTCAACATACTAGTCCTAATATACATCAGGATCATATCAGTTTACATACTAGTCAGTACATATACCGGTATCATACAAGCCATCATACTTGTCAGTATCACGCCAATTACTGTACCACTTCATAGTAGGTTAGTTCATTTTGGGTTGAAAAATACAAGAAAATTACAAAATTACATTACAAACCACTTTGATGAAAATTCAGTCATCAGATATAAAATATGTGTCTATCACAATTAAATATTACTCCACCGTATTGAGCAACTGAAACAAATTTCAATAAAAGTATTGTTGCTATTCATAGCAATTTTGCCCTTGGAAAAAATTTAAAAAAAGTAATTTTCTTGTTGTTAAAATAGCACTTTTTTCAATGGATTTTAGAATTGATTTCACAGGCAGATATCTTTAAATTTTCTTTAAACATTTTATGGAAAATTTAAATATTAATCTCAGATAGAATCTAATTAGTACTTGTAAAAATGTCTTTATATAAAATTAAGGAAAATCAAGGAAAAATTAGCCTTTTATGGAAAAAATTATAAGTTTCGAAGTTCTTTGCAAATAAACATGCAGGTAACTCGAGTATGGAATTCTAGTACATAATGTGCAAGATCTTAGTAACTAAATTTCTTTAAAAGTGCTATTGTTAACCACCTTGTTATTGTACGTGTCTCTGCTCGCCAATTTCGTTGTTGCAGCTTTTAAACGTTCCGTAAGAGACTCATTGTTATTTTATTTATGAAAACTGCATTTCACAGTCACAATAAATCAACCCTGCAAAATAAAAACAATTCAATATTTGTTTATGAATTATTTTATCACAAAAAAGTTAATTTGATTATTTCAAAAAGAAATGTTATTTACTCACTCAATTGCTTTGACAAGTCATAGTTTCGTTTTCACTTTTTTTCGTGATTTAATTTGAGCACTGCTTACTCGGTTTTGCGTCGCTGGTTCGCCGTTATGCAGTAGCGACGTCACAAAAATAAGGGTGATTTTGTTGATATGCACGTACGTACATGATCTGCAACCCAAATGTACTATTTGAAGCAATTCTCAAAAGGATTATGATATTGCTATAAGAAATATTATTTGCAAGAAAGTTTTATATTTAATTTAATTAAATGAATATTTAAATACTCAGAATATTAGATGAAGTGAAAACCAAAAATGTAGGACGGCGTTGTTAACTGAACGATTACTGCCCGAATACTGAGTGGTTTTCTTTTCGCTCGGGAATGAGTGTATCAACAATTTTAGCGGGTTGTTGCTGCTTATGATAGCGCAAACGTTGCAGTCGCTCAAACTGGTATGAATAAGCCCACGAAATTCTAGTTAATGAACTAGAATGTTTACTAACTTGGCAGTTGACTGCAGGGTATATACAGTTGTGCTCAATATAATGGTATTAAATTGGATATCGTTCGACGAAATAAAAAGAAGCTTTGTTTTTAATAAGTTTCATTTAAAATATAGCGAATTCCATATCAGAAACCACATAAACAGAAATTTCAAAATTTACACAAAGTTCAGGAAGTTAATTTAACTTTTAAAAATTTACATCAAAATTTTAATATTTTTGGGCTGAATCTTTTATAGTTTATTCAATTTTAGCACAATAATGTGCAAGTAAGAAGCACCTCGAAATTTCCACTACATTTTTTGAACTTTTTTGTCAAGGATGTTGAGTATTTTTTTTCTTGCGTTGTAATCATAATAATAGCTTTCCTGAACTTTGCGTTAACTTTGAAATTTCTTTTTAAGTGGTTTCTGGTATGTAATTCTATATATTTTAAATGAAAATTATTAAATTCAGAGTTCCTCCTTATTTCGTCGAACGATATCCATTTTAATTTCACTACTATTATATTGAACACAGCTGTATATGGTGCTACTTATTAAACGTATGTTTTCGAAATAGTGGTGTATATCAAAAAATATATGTATATACAAAACCCACGTAGTCCAAGCACGTGAAATACGACCGTAGCAACCATTTGTTTTCAACACCTTTGGTAGAAATTATTAGAATACAGTACAATTTCTACATACCAAAGATCATCCAAATCGGTTAAGACGTTTCCAATATAAAAATATACATGAATAGCCCTTTTAAAATTATAAAAAGCTAATTGGCACTGGAAACTTGGAACATAGTTTAGGACTCCGTGACAATACAATACGAACAAGAAAAATCGGTAGGTGGTGCACGAATTCAGAGATACGGCAATATTTTTTAAATTTGGGATCTTGCGGTTCATTTTTAAGTGACTCCGCGGCAAGCTTGAACATTGAAACTTAATATCTGTGGCAATAAGCGGAAAAAGTCTAACGCAAGTTTGGTCGAAAATGAGATAGTATCAGCATTGTGTTCTCCATGCTAGGATGTATAAACGCACAAAATTTCACGGCTTTCGCACAAAAATTTTAGATTTTACGAACCAAAAACTATGTCTAAATTCCATACATTTGCATTACTAAATCAAATTCCGAAGCGCTCTCCTAAAAAATTCAAAAAAATTCAAAAAAATTATTTCGGTAGTTATAAAATACCATTCAACACGGTGTACACAAAATTTCGCTAGATGGCGCGCTGGTCGAAATAACCGAAAATCGCCGAAAAACGCGATGAATTTTGTAATCGACTTTTGAGTTACTTTCCGGTAAGCTAAAGATTTGAATCTTGTCATAGCTGAGAATTTTGCAACCGGTTTTTAGCTCCTTTCCCGGTGGCATTAAAACGGCTTCTAAAAGCTACTAGGTCGCAGCCATTTTACCTACCAACCTATCCGGTGACCTAGGGCCTTGAGTTCAGCACACGATGACAGTATAATTTGTGGAAATCAAAATTATTGACACGAAATTTGATACATGGTTCAGAACCCGGTCACAAAACAATACTTGATCAAAAAATTCCGCTGGTGGCGCACGTGTCGAGTTATTTTCAAGGTTCGTTTAAAATTGGCAATATTCGATCGAATTTCAATCACATTCCGAGCGACCTAGAGACTTGAAATTTGATACATAGTTCAAGACGCTTTGACATAATAACTTGTCAAAAGCAAAATTCCTATAGGTGGCGTGCAAGTCGGGATAACTGAAAATCTCTGAAAAAAAGGATCAAAATTGGTATGATTAAAATTTCAAAACCAAAATTTACAGATGCCATGTTTTTGCTTCAGGACAAATTTGCTGCTGCTTTTTGACGATATTAAGATAAAGGCAGTACTTCAAATATTTTTATTTCGTGTACAAACCGTTTAAAAAAGGTGTGTTCTCACCAGTGTCTAACATGAAGGGCCATGTATGTATTTTACTTTGTTTTGTTGTTTTTCCGACAGGGTGGATAATTAATGTATATTGGAACGATTTTCCGTCATCCCTTGTCGGCCATGTATGTATCTTACATCGAATAAGCCTTGCAATTCAACAACAAAATCTTAGTCTGCTTTTAGGGTTTCAGCCTTATTGTCTTCTCGTCGTCGATGCAGTTTTCAATGCGTGTGTAGTGTGTATGTATGAAGGTGAAGTGCATTGTAGCTTTTTGTCTTCTAAGCTTATTTTATATACATACATACATAGGTACATATGCCCAGGCCTAGCCACAGGTGTCACATCTGTCTATTCAGCATTTAACGATTATCCTGAACTGTTATTTATACGCCCAATTCGGCACATTCGATGGCCGCAACCACTAGGTCGGTATTGCTTATGCCCTCATTGTGCAGTTGTTGTTTATGGATTTTTTATCACAAGTAAAATCCATAAGTTGCACTGTCAATGCGACTAAGCAAAACCACAAAAGCTTGGTGGGAGAAATTATTTCAAAATCTCAAATGGTATTTGCGATTTCATTTAAAAAAAAATGCCTGAAAATAAATATGGATTTTTATAAAAACGGCCTTGGCTGCAGAATTGGCAGTTTGCCACATTTGTTGCCACAATTGTGGTTGAAAGTGTTCTAAGTAAAAATGGTGTCACATGGCAAAGTATTGAAGTAAGTTTGACTAAATTGAAATTGAGCGCTAACATGAGACACGTTTTTACTAAAATTTGCCAATTTCTCGCAATTGATTCTTTAAACTTTCGTACATAAAAATATGTTTACTAAGCAGCAACTAAGTAGCAGTCGACACAATCCTTCCGCGAGTTAATTGATGCAGACAGCTTTTGTTGAAGTAGATTGCACTTTTTCCCTTGCCGAGGGAGTGCCAAGGTTGATGGCTCCGACGTCGCAATTAAAGAAAAGGATTTCAAATGAATTAAATACAATGCGAATTTTACTAGCCTTAATTTAGAAGAAATGCACAATAGTATGATGGAAAAAAATGGAAGTGGACCTGGTTTCGCTTCTGGTGACTGGAGTAAGCCCGAAAACAAGAGCCCGAGTCTTTCCGACGGATTTAGCTCTATACCCGCGCGCGAATGCCTGCTTTCGTTAGGTTCGGAGGGGTAAGAGCTTATCGGTTCAAAGCTAAATGTAATATCGCGTGCAGATAGGGATATCTTCACATCACAAGGGGCGACCGATATATTTAGGCCGGTGGCCTAAACATGCCGGCCCCCTGGCAGCGAGCTAACTTAAAAAAAAAAACAGGCGTACCTACCAGCAACCACTCCCAAATAAATACCAAGGTAAATTGATAATGAAATTAAATTAGTCTTAGAACTATTAAAATATATGGAAAAATCAAAGGCTATCGCCCTTGCCATGCCAGCCGGCTCTTGACCCCTGTTGTGGATGAGAAAAAAAATGTTAGTAGATACGGGCATGGTTTGCCTAGTTAAATGCACCCACGGTGGCGTCAATGGTGGGCACCGGGCTTATGCGGTGGTCGCGTAAAGGACATTAGCTGGCGTACTGACCGTGGCATAGTAAAATAGGTAATAGCAAGGTGACCATGTTGAAAATCGCTCCTCTAAAACGTCAAAACAGAACGTTTAGAAAAAATTTAAATGAAAAAATCGAATCAGCTGTTGAATTTATATTACCTGTATTGGTATGCCATGGTACTGACCCTTAGGGTCACCCCGTAATTTCCCCGGAGTACCATTGTACACCTGATTGGCCGGTCCCACCAACACGTTCTACCGTCGTTACCGTCAATGACCGTGGTCGATGCACACTGAAGCAGTTGGTGTGATAGTGACAAAGGATAGCATGATGATGGCTGCAGCAGCCACGTTGGTGTCGCTCACAGGTTTGCGGGCCTGGTAAGGTGCCGTCCGATCCACTGTGCGCCGTGGTTCTCCGTGATTGCTATAGAGATCTCTCCTTCCTCTTCTGTGTTGTCGGTGGGTTGCCGATGACCGTCGTTGTCGTCCATGTGGAGGGACGTGTGATGGGGCTCATTGCAAAAATAGCAACGCTCCTTGCTGGGACAAGTCTCCGGGCATTGGAATGGGGATAAACAACTGGTGCAGTATTTGCGGATGAGTACCATAGTGCCAAAACTAACAATCGATGCTCTTGTGGAATTATAGTGCAGAGACTGTCATTGTAGATACACACATATATATATACGTGGATGTGTCCGTTGCTTAGCGCCCTTCGAGCGACCATATTCTAACCGAAATTCGGCCTAACTAGCGCTACAGAAGCAATGAATAATCTGGTATTGAACCAAATGTGGACTTACTTAGTCTTTTGAGGGATATCAAAAACGATCTATCTATCCCATAAGGAAATCGGAATCCTTCCTCATAGTGTGCTATAATTTATTCATTGTTTAGTTTGGGCTTTGCCGTCCACACGATGCTGATCAAAATTTAATTTCCGAAGTAAAAATTTCACTTTCTTCGTTACCAATTTAACGTTTCCTCTAACTTTCCCGTCCCCTACTTCAGATTTATTCCCCTCTTACTTATCCGCTCCCAAACACTTTTCCTTTTCTTTGTTCTATTCTTATTGGTATTTCCATTTCTCTTTCTGTTCCTATTTCCGTTCAATATACCTATTTCTATTTCTATCGTTACTTCGGTTCCTATTAATATTCCATATATCTATTCCTTTGGCTATTTCCTACCTTCTATTCCCATAAGGGCCATTTTAATCAGCTCCAGTTAGCTCACTGGTACTTCAACTGAAAAATAGCCGAACGATGTCTGTCAGTTTAACTGCCTGTTAGCGTTAACTATGGGTGATACATTTTTGGACTTTAACTATAGCCGGAGATTCGGGATCTGATTTTACAATTCCCTGATACAGGGATTAGTCAAAGAAAATTGGTAAAATTTGTAATCATTTTTTTATTCAATTTTAAAAATAAAAGAAATGTGTATATATTTTTGTGAAAAAATACTATATATCAGACCGATATATTTAGAATTGACATGTTAAACTCAAAATCCGTGTTAGCTTAACTTGAGTTAAAGGAAATGTTATAGGTTTGTAAGATCTTTATATACCATTTTTATTTTTTAGGAATATGGGGGTAAATATGTATTTCTTTGGTAACATATTTGCAACCCCGAAAGTCCTGGGATCGAAAGAAGAATTTTAAGGATTTTGGGTACCTAAAAAAGCACGGAATTCTGCGACTCCGGCATTGGCATCCCTTATATCTACACAAATATAATCAATCTAAACCAAATATGAACAATGTGAATTTTATAATGTCTTTGGGCGGTTTACTGAAACTATATGGAGCTTAAGGGCTACCCAGTGTCCGCATTAACCTACTGTGAAAATACGACCAATGCTAGTATTGTTCTCTCTGTATGAGATCCACTGTACGCTTTTGATTTGACTCCTAGAGAAGAGACGTATAGTGTTCGTTTGCCAGAACGGGTACTGATGGGCATGTCTATCTATTCCTCAACAGGTACGGTCGTTGACCCTGCGGGTTAGAGGTTAGAATATGACCAAGGGAGGTTTTGCATGTCGTAAGAGACGACTAAAATCCATATAGGGTAATGGCGTGCAACTTGACGGTTGATCTATGATGACTCTCACCTCTTATTACCAAACTTATTCTTCGTACAGAAGGAGAGGACGAGATGATCTACAAGGTTCCACTGGTCATACCAAATCGCTCCCACGACAGTCAATTCCTCCTATCAACTTTTCTTGAAAATCTGCAATCTACAGACATCGACTTGTTACAATTTTGTGAACATATATAGAGATATTACACTGCGTTAGAAAAACGAGCTTAAGTTCTGTCCTATGAACCAAATATACTTTTTCGGAAAGGGGAGAAAAAATAAAAATACACGTGTATCGGCGATTTTCATTACAACTCAGAATTTTTTTTTTATGTATAAAGTATAATGCTCGTATTGTCCGTCTGTCCGCCTGTGGGAAAGATTTTTGGATTTATTTGTAACCCTTTTTCCGTGATCCAATCGAGCTGAATTTTTGCAGGCAGAGTCGTGGAAATGCCTGTATCCTGTTAAATTTTTTAAAAAATAGATATTTATCAATTCTCAGATTTTCTTGAATTTTTTTGACTTTTTTCGGTATAACTTGAAGGGACTCCAAATTTTTAAACTACTAAAGCGTTCCCAAAAAAAAAATTGTTTTTCGACCCATCCTACTCCATATATTTGTAGTTTATCAATAGTAACTTTCTAACACTAAACTGTTTATGACTTTTACAACACTTACAACTGGTATGACAGATAAAACATTGAATTGCACAATCAATATTCGTTTAATTTATTGTTTGATACAACACACTCTCTGCCGTTTGTGTGTTTCTTCCGATCAGCTGACAGTTGCGCTACTAGGAGACGTATACTTTGACAATTGTTTTAAGTTCTGTTGTGCGAAAACGTATTTCTATATATTTCATCTGAGAAAAAATGCAGTGCCCGACTCGAAATAACTTTTGTTACGTTTGTGGCTTATTCGCACCAAGTAAAAATCACAGGCTTTATACATAAAAAAAAAATTCTGACGTGTACATGAAAATCGGCGATACACGTGTATTTTTATTTTTTCTGCCCTTTCCGAAAAAGTATATTTGGTTCATAAAACAGAATGTGTGTAACGCGGTGTTATATACTCCTAATAGGGACCCGCGACTATACTGCAGGCTTGACTAAGAATTTTTAAGTGTTAGTGCAATCGGCGGTCCTCGTGTCACACCTACTTGCATTCGACTGTCCTCATGTCTCTGCCGGGGTTGATTTGCAAAACTCTAAAATTTTGGATTCTTTGAGTTGCCGCATGGTAAATTGTATTGTGCCAGATCATGATTGACGAGCAGGTTACAAATCTTGTGTGCAATTGCGCCAACAGCTCTATCTTTCTTCTTTAAATGGTGATCTAACCGCCTGGGCCTTTTTGACCGTCCAACATAGCTTGCCAGTCGTTTCTTCGTTGCGCCAACTGGCGCAAATCGGTCTCCACTTGGTCCTTCCATCGGAGTGGTGGTCTCCCTCTTCCTCTGCTTCCACCGGCGGGTGCCGATAAGAATACCTTCTGGGCTGGAGCATCTTCGCTCATTCGCACTACGTGGCCTAGCCAGCGAAGCCGCTGTGTTTTAATTCGCTGAACTATGTCGGCGTCTGCGTAAAGTTCATACAGCTCATCATTAAATCTTCTTCGGTATTCGCCGTCGCCAACGCGTAGAGGTCCACAAATCTTTCGAAGAACCTTTCTCTCGAATACTCCCATGGCCTCCTCATCAGATGTTGTTAGTGTCCACGCTTCTGCACCATATAGCAGGACGGGTGCGATGAGTGACTTGTAGAGTGTTATTTTCGTTCGTCGAGAGAGGATTTTACTTTTCAATTGCCTACTCAGTCCGAAGTAGCATATGTTTGCAAGAGTAATTCTTCGTCGGATTTCTAGGCTAACATTATTGTTGGTGTTAATGCTGTTCCCAGGTAAACGCAGTCCTTTACTATTTCGAAATTATTGCTGCCAACAGTGGCTTGGTTGCCAAGGCGCGAATGCGCTGACTCTTTGCATGATGACAGAAGGTACTTTGTTTTGCCATCGTTCACCACCAATCCCATTTTCTCCACTTCTTTTTCTAATTTGGAGTAATCATAAGTTACGGCGCGGTTGTTTAGGCCAATGATATCAATATCGTCAGCATATGCCAAAAGTTGCACGCTTTTACAAAATATTGTTCCAGCGCGGTTAAGTTCTGCAGCTTGTATTATTTTCTCCAGCATTCAATTAAAGAAATCGCACGATAGAGGGTCACCCTGTCTGAAATTTCGTTTAGTTTCGACGGGCTCGGAGAGGTGCTTCCCAATTCTGACCGAGCTGGCGGTGTTGCTCAAGGTCATTTTGCATAGGCGTATAAGTTTTGCGGGGAAACCAAATTGAGACATAGCGGCATATAGACAGCTCCTTTTCGTGCTATCGAAAGCGGCTTTAAAATCAACAAAGAGATGATATGTGCCGATTATTTTTTCACGGGTTTTTTCCAAGATTTGCCATATTGTGAAAATCTGGTCGATGGTAGATTTACCAGGTCTGAAGCCACACTGATAAGGTCCAATTAGTCTGTTTACATCAGGCTTCAGTCTTTCGCACAATACGCTTGATAGGACCTTATATGCGATATTCAAAAGGCTGATTTCGCGAAAGTTGGCAGTTTGCAGGATCGCCCTTCTTGTGGATTGGGCAGAGAACACTTAGATTCTAATCTTTATGCATGCACTCATCCGACCATATTCTGCATAGAAGCTGATGCATGCGCCTTACCAGCTCCTCGCTTCCGTGTTTGAATAGCTCAGCAGGCAAACCATCAGCGCCAGCTGCTTTATTGTTTTGCAATCGGGATATTGCTATTCGCACCTCATTATAATCGGGTTGTGGAACGTCAATTCCATCATCTTCGATTGTGGTCTCGGGACAACTCTATCGCAATAAATTTCACTTGCGCTGTAAGCATAATTGCCTAGCGCATCACAATATTACCACCATTAAAAATTAAGAAATCCAAGATTTTAGATTGTAGCCGGCAGAGACATGACGACAGGCAAATGCAAGTATGTGTGACAGGAGGACCGCCGAGTGCACTAACACTTAAAAATTAAAGTGACTAGTTAGATTCAATTACAGCTCACTGTAAACGATATCGAGGGATTATTCGCGCCACCCTCTCTTTAAAAATTAGTTCTAAGATTTTTGCAGGGTAGTTACTTACCCAATCAACCATTGTGGCATACCCGTACCACGGTAAACGAATTTACCTAATTGAGCAAATGGGACGAGCAAAACAAAACAAAACAAACTACAGCCAGTCAAGTGCTTCCATGCACATGTACAACTACACCACAAAAAAACAACAAAAATCAAACACAAATATTAGCTTTGTCGCTCGTCACCACTAATTTATTTCCTTATTCAGTTTTGTTTTTCACCGTACCGCATTTCTAAACCGGCCACAACAGGTGCTACAACAAACATATTAATCGTCATAGCAATATAGCCGCGTTGACTGGGTGAGAATGTCAATATTTGTGAATGGTGCTCCTTTTAAGCTAACCATGGCAACTGGCACTAACGTCCTTAGCAACCACAACCATGGAAGGACATAACAAACGAAAAGGTGAAAATTTTGAAATTTCAAGTAAAACAAATATTTTCGTTAAACGTGTTGCCTGAAATGGTTGAAAGTGACTTTGGAGCAAGCATTAAATTAAGCTTTGTTGTTGTTTTTTGTTAAGTCACCAATTTAATTAGTACAAAAATGAGCAAAAACATTCGCAACAACAATAAGTCAAAGTTCATAATAAACACTTCGGGTAAGTAGATTGCCCAAAAAAAGTACCAAAAGAAAAAAAAAATTATTAAACAAGCAAACTATGGCAATTAATTAAAATATTTAGCAATGCAGACTCTTCGGTGGAAAATATGTTAATGAGACTGGATAATAACGTAAGAGTAATAAGATGTAAATTTTGATGAGTCCCCTTAGGAGCCACTGTATTTGCAGGCACTCAAGTGCGAACATTAATGTCGCAAGAGTCATAGGTAAAATTACAGCCCAAAGCGAGTTGCGTACTTTCCCCCATTTTTTTACTTTATACCCAATGTCTCTAACACGGAAAGTAATTTTGTACTTCTAAGCTGCACTTGACAAAGCTATTTCCTACAAGATTCGGGTATAGGGACGCGAAATTCGAAATGAGAACAGTGATCGCTCAGTACAAAGGGACCCAATGGAAAGAGTACCTGCAAAAGCTCTGCTGATGTTGGCAAGTGATGGTCAACGGGAAAATAACTCTCTCATACACAACTTAAATGTGATCTGCAAAATCAACAAAAAAGGCTACCCCGTAAACAGCGGCTATTACCCCGGAATCGGTATTCTTAATATCTCGTAAGCGGTTCTATTCTTATCCAGTTCTGTTGAAAATTACAAACTGGTCTATTCGGACACCAAAGTCTATTTTAGAATGTAAGCTGTCAAATGAAAAAGGAGAATCACATTTACGAACAAATGGTACTTTGGGCTGAGTACGCCAAAACCCACGGTCCTGCAGCGTAACTGTTGGTGTTGACAAAGTAGAGTCCACGGTCAAATCATACAAGATATTATTTGTTCTCTGCGATAAGTTTTTGTCGAAAGTGACAGTCCTTTACTGGATATGAACCCGGTACGCTCCGGTAATCCCTTGAGGTACACATGCCCGACTGTCGATGGACCAATTTGGTATGACCAGTGCAACTTTCTAGGTCATGTGAGGCATCATATCCGAGACCAACCATCGAGCTGCACGTCATTACTTTTGTGCATTTTAGTCACTTTTTAACATCGGTATGCCCACCTTCCGAACTCCTAACCCGCAGAGGCCTTCCGGAGTCTTTTTTGTTGTTACAGAACAGACAAATAAGTTTTTGTCGGACCTAAAAAGATGCGCAAGCTTCCAGCCCTGCAAATTTACTTTGCATTACTCGGCTGACAACGCCAAACGAGAAGCCATCAAACAACACGTTCAAATCGAAAAAAGGCAAGCGCCCATGACCAACACTCCAACGAACGAAGCTTGAGAAAGTCCTTGAGAAAATCATCGAAACTCATAGGCTCTACGGAACTCCAGTGCTGACTAAAATATTCAAACAGGCAAGTATGACACTCCACTGAAACTTTGGAAGGCAGCAAAGAGAGTTACTTTAAACTGCTATAAAATCAGCAGCACAAACACCACTGGACCTATCACAAGCCTTTAATATGGTCAACCACGCAACACCATGAACATAGAGGAAATATCGATTTTCTCGAATAAAAAAGAGATGGGCCGCTAAGTACCTCAATTGTAAACAGACTTCAAACTTAGACATGAAAATGAAAGATGCTTAATGAAGCATTCCCACATTAGACGGGTGCCTTTACCTGAATACCCAGTCAACGGTAATTGATTCGGTATGACCCTGTTTACTCTGCACCCATGAGTGGACATCTAAACATTAATTACTGCATAATTTAAACAATTTAAAACACCTTTCTCCACCTGGAAGAGTTTCCATCCGCCAGTAATGGGCAATCTGGCTATAAACTATGCGCTGCCATCAGATTAGATACTCAATAAGACTCTCATATCCTCTACATAATCGATGGCTTAATTTTCGGCAAGTGTGGAACGAAAGTGACTCTATAGACGGTCCCCTATTTTGCTGTATGATAAGGTCTACTACTGCTACTATTGGGGAGCGAGAGGTTCAGCAGCTGACACCCTTGATCAACTTTGAGGTGCCCTAAGCCTAATAGACTAACAGGTTTTGATTTCCTAGAGGACTTCATGTACAAGTAACTGTGATCGTTTTTCTGTTTACGGAACTGCCTGTTGGGTCGACGTTCGGTCTTGTCTACCGCGAGATATAAAATGAATTACCTGCTGAAATCGTTTATGGTCTGACGCTGTACAGTCGCCGAAGACAGTAAGTGTCTCTTCGTGTTGTGAAGAGATACGATTATTTCTCTATAGAGGTCTCTGATAATGCAATATCCGCCACCGCTCTGACAGTGCTCCGTTCGTGCCTTTTTTATGCATAGGGCAACGAATGCAAAGTTGGTTGTAAATTCTAAGAAGCCGTCCCAATCTGCCTTGTTTAAGTTGATCTGTGATGGTAAATTTGACCAGCCCATCAATCTAAAAAATTATGAGTAGAGTAAATATAGCTCGTCAATCAACACAATTACACCTGCGTTAGAGATCTCGATATCTGACGAACTGGTAAAGATACCTGCTGCTCAACCAGCTCAGATACTACTACTATACTACGCCATGAGATTTTAAGGTGCTCTTCCTCCGATGAGAAGTTTAAATAATTCTAGGCCGCTCCCAATTTTTTTTCGCTCACGGTCGGTCGTTAAACCCCCGGGAAGCTCTATAAGTCAGAGCTACGGCTGAGCTTTCTCTCTTCAATCATAGCTATGTAGATGCCATATCCACCGATACTTAGTTATATCCAAGAACTTTGTGCTAGGAACCTTCCAAGTTATTCGGAGTACAGTTAGAGCTGGGTATATTATGCTCAAATTCTACTGAGCTTAACTTACTTTACTTACTTTACATTTCCCTCTAAATTTTTCATCTTGTACACACTTCCTTACTTATTTACAGTTGAATATTTTGCTGCTACATCGAGCGTTGGACAAGCTGCTGACGACCATTTGACCGCTATCCATGAGTTTCTGGAAAACGACGAACTTACCGTTATTGCTGCGGTGCATAACAAATCGGATGGTAGCATACAATTTCATCATCGTATACCTAGTGATGAGGTTTGTTTACTATTCTATAAGATACCACAAGTAGGTAGTGGAGTCAGCGGCAGCAGTAAGAATGCATCCACAAACAGCTCATCAGCAGTTGGCAATGAAGTAGGATATGAGCAACCACTTGGTATACTAACGCTGGAGGGCGGCTTGGTAAAATCAATTTACAATTCTGTTTCGCGTGTATTCTCACCACAAGCTGAAGCCAGGGTATGTATGTTAAAGCTGTACGTTCTACATGTGTTTTACTTTTGGACTTCTTTCCTTTAAGTGGTTTTGTATCGGTCAGCTTAACTTAGTGGCATTTAAACAGTGTAGTGAGTTTTACGGTCTGTGGCAAAAACATGTTTTCCACCATTAATTCTGTGCACTTGCATTTTAATTGGCAAGTAACTTCTTTATGGCATTAGGAGAGCTAGTGCGGAAGAATTATGAGTAACGTAAACTCGTTACTTGTTTCACCGTTGGATACAAGTAACGAGTTTACATCTCTAACGTATATTAGCATAGGGTGTATCAATATTGGTAAGTGAAAGTTTAAATGAAATAATAGTGGATTAGTGGGAGGTCAAATACGATAACGACGTGGCTAGAAACCGCGTTCAAAACAATTGAAAGTCTGCTGGATCCATGTTCAAAGACACCAAGACTGAAGCTCAACTGCAAAGAAAGCTATTCTTCCACCAAAGCAACATTCCAAGGGTTTACACAGGTTTTACGACGGTAACTCCACGCTGATCTTAACACCTTAGCTCTTACGGGGATATCGTTCATCTTGCCACTAGCTACAACACTAAAACCCCATTGTGCTTCATCATTACACCGATAGCTTCATCCTAACGACCATTACTATGAGTTCAGATACATGGCGTTTTCAATCTGGGAATCCTACACGACATGGTGGAAACTTTTATTCTCTCTAGTCTTACAGAGTCGACCGCCACTCACCTGTAGAGTTTAGGAATGAAAACTCTAAATATACGAAAATAAAACTAAGAGTGGTGTCCTATTCCGATTATTATTGGATTTCTACATTTTGAAGATCCTTTCTCCACAAAAAAAGGTCTCGATAGTTTCTCGAGGTGACTGTATGACGCTGGTGAAGTATTTTACGAAAGCCTGTAATTGTTGACTTATAATAATAATAATAATAATAATTCCCAACATATAACCCACCATCCCGCCCAACCGACACGAGGAGCGCATCCGCAAAACGCACGGTTTTTTTATTTTTTTTTTATATATATATATTGCCGAGTCGTTGAAAGGCAGGGGTTTGTCAAGTGTCGAGATCTAAAACTGATAAGCTACAGAGGGAAACTCATCAGCTAAGTAACACAAGAATTTAAAACTTATACAGCCCAATTCTAAATATTCTCACGGAATAATTTTCTCTCGGATTTTTTTGTTCCCCCAATCATGTTCTCCTAGGGAGAAGAATAATTGGAGAAGAGGAATTTCGAATTTTCGAAATCAGCTGTTTTGGTAATTGGCATGGTATACACGGATTTCTAAACTGGCTAACGAAATTTAAAAATGTAAATATTGTGAAGAAAAAAAACTGAAAAAAAATGTAAAACAACGTTTAGTGTTACGTTTGTTGCAGAAATTAAGCGAATAAGAGCCACAGGAAAATAAACACAGGATTATGAGATAGTACAATTTTTGTTTGTATATTTAGTTTGCTTTCTGCTGTTTGCAGATTTAAAAAAGTATTATAGAATAAACAAGCCCGGAACTCCTTACATCGCACACTCAGCAACTCAAAAATACAATTTCATGATGGACTTGCATCAAGTTTAAAAACAGCCATATCTGTTGTACATTTGTACTTTTCGATCTAAAATACATCGTATTCTAATGTAAGATTATTTTAGTTTGGTATATACTTACACAAGTTAATAGTTTTCCTATAAAAATACAAGAAACATTCAATTCTATCCCGCGCTCCTTTCAGGTTAGCTGGTGAAAGAATTCCTTAAAAATGACAGCGAAATCTCCCTTTTCCTCAAATTCGTAATAACTACTTTTATCCCTTAACTTATTTTTCCTTTTTTCGAACATTATTCAGAATAAGAGGAAAGAGAAGAGTGAAAAAATTTCCAAGGATTTTTTAGTCAGAATACGAGGAATGGAAGAGGGGAAAAAATCCGTGCGGAAATTTCATTTAGAATTGTGCTCATAAATTATATATTAAGAGAAGAAAGAATCAGTGAGATTGTAAAGAGTAAATTCGTAAAGTTTCTATGGGTTAAGCGAGGATAGTATCGATTTTTAATGCTAAGAACCGAGTCAGAAATATCAAATGTACTGGAGAGAGTGTAATAATTGTCACACAAACATCGGAAAGGCTCATTTAATTCAAAATAAGTCCTAGACTGTTTCAAAAAAAGAGATTTAAAATGTATTGATGACCGAAAAGGAATGCTAAAGTTTACTTCTTTCAACAAAAATGGGGTAGAGACCAACCCCTTGATTAATTTCATAATAAATATTGTTCCGAGCATTTCTCTACGACTAGCAAGGGTAGGAAGGTTAATAAGTTTCAAGCGATTAGTATAGGGTGGCAAATTATACATGGAATCCCATGAAAGATCTCATAAAGCGAAAAGCAAAAATTGTTTTTGAACCGATTCTAACCGATCAACGTGGACCTGGTAGCTCGGATTCCAAATAATTACTAATGTTGTAAAAAGGGCTTTAGTTACGTATTACCGTATTTACCGAAGAATATACAATGATGCCTTGTATGAGCTCTACGGAGAGATTGACGAGAGATTGATAATTCAACGAATCAAAACCCAGAGCTACTTTGGCTTGGCCATGCGAATGGAAGAAGATGCTCCGCTGCGAAAGGTATTCTTGTCGGAACTCATATAGCGAAGCAGAGGAGAGGGAGGCCCCCACTTTGTTGGAAATACCAAATGGAGAGCGATCTGCGATCCCTTCGCGTTTACAATTCGCGTCAGCTGGCGAAGGATAGAGTCAGGTGGGGCGCTTTGTTTGAAGGTCAAAATCGTTTATACGGTTAAATAAATAGCCATTTAAGGGCTGTCTACCTATCCATGTACGCATGTGTGTTCAGTTAGATCATTAGGTCAGCCAGAGACACACATTATTTGTTTTGGACAAAACCCGAATTCAAAAGATGAAGAAAGATTTTCATAACTAAAAAAAAACGTCCTGATTGTTTTAGCTTATCGTTAAATAGGGCGGCTAATATACTCGTACTTCTTAGTTAGAACACGCATAAACTTTGTGGTTGAACAGTTCGACGGATAGTCTGTTTTTTCTGGCATTTTGTTTTGTATTTTCTGACCCGTTCATTGACATTTACACTGCATCAGAGCAGGTTGGTCGCCACTGAAACCACTCAAAAAATGAGCAATACATTTTGTTTCCTCGAACAGTTGCAATTGAAACCCCCTCTACTTATGTTCTATGTAATATTTATTCTTACTCGTTTAAAATTCATACAAAATTCTATCTTTTTTTGCTTTTACTAAACTTTTAAGAAAGCGGAATATAGTTCAGAGTTGAGCGGTTTACTAGAAAATTTACACGCTTCCTTGGGCTCGACATTGGGTTTACCACAAAGTGGTAAGTTCATATACCAACATATAAGCTTGTATAATAACAAGTGCATAGATGTATGAACACATTTTCTTTTATAGGTATAACTTCAGTTAAAGACGAAATAAAGTTTTGGAAACAGAAAATCAATAAAAAGTCCAGCTCTCGCATTGATCGTGAAATGTCACAAATTTTTATTGGTGTGCTTGAGAGCATAGACCAACAAATCAGGTATGTTGAAAAAGTTACTGAAATTACCCATTTGAAATTCCCTGGAAAAATTTTTTGTAAACCCATACTCTATAATGGTGTATATCGACCAATATGTGAACCCAGGTAAGTCTACTTACTTCGGAAGAAAAGGATTTTCATACTTTCCATGGTAGTGGCTCTTACTCCGATAACATAAGTATGTATTAGTAATGTCTGACCCTAGAAACCGTGAACTTTGTTTGTAAAAGTTTTTCTATAAACGACATCTGGCTACAACGGTTTTACTTAATTTTGGTTTTCAATTCGCTTGCACCTGTGAGACGATTGAGAACCTGCATAAGCTTATTGGATAGTTTAATGAAAATCGACTGAATTTATTGAACAGTTCAACAGTACTGACTCTATTGTTCTTGTTGTAACAGTACTTCTTCTAACGCAAGTCCAAGAAAACTTTGCAATTTCTAGAGGGTTGGATCATTGGAGTTTGCTCTTAGAAATATCAGCTCAGGTGGGGTTTAAAAATATATTTTTTGTGACTGTATGTCGGGGTTTTGACTAGATAAATAACAGTGATTCGCATCACCCTGAGAAGGTCGTCTAGTTCTGCCATTACGGCTGGTGCCTTTGTATAGGGAAGGACCTTCATCGAGTGGGAGTTGACAAAGAAACTTACTTAGCTCTTGTGAATGGTTTTAAAAGCGTGACGGTGCACCTTTAAATCAAACAAACGGATCGTAGCGCACAAGTTGTTCTCCTTGGATATTCTGGCTTGTAGCAATTTTATACTTATTTGTACACCATCTCATTATGCCCGCATACTCTGAGCTTTAAATGAAGCTCATATGTCGTGAAGGAAGATCCAGTAGCAGTACTTATGGCCTGCAACTTCCTTCAGCAATGCGTAGCTCATGACAGGCTGGCCCTCACTTTATAAGTTTCCAGCAAAGTTTCTTGATCTTTACCCAAAGTACTGCACGTCAATGGGTTGAGATTGTAAGGTGGTTGCCAGCTGATTGAATTTCAATGAAGAGAGAGAGAAGAAGATGAAATTGGCCTTGGAGATTCCGAGAGGAAAGTTCTTCGGAAATTTAAAGATTGCCCTGTACGCAGATGTGACCATAGTCATAGTCGAGTTAAGCGTTCGGGAAGGATTTTGAGATTTCTGCCAGTTCTTTAACAGGATCATTTGTTTCTTTGGATACAAATCTTTTAGGCTCAAGTACAAGCACCTAAGTATAACTCCGGCTGTTATGTTAAGGATCACTACGTTAAAACTTCTAGCCCATTTGCCTGCAAAATATCTCTACGTGAAACTTGTATTTTATAGGTTCTGTATTGCACTTAGCATTGCGCGCTGTAACCATTTAGGCTAGAGTTAAAAATTTAGATCATTCTTGCAGATCCCATTAGTCATACAGCAAGCTCCCACGAATATAAATATTACCCTGATCAGACATACGATTACAAGAACTCTTTTTTTTATAATTTTATTTTCTTTAGTTCAATTGATCATGGAAACACTAGCAGCAGCATCGAAGAGTTCTTGGACAGTTCTCACAATAACCTCGACGAGTTATGGCGTTTACCTTATCAATACCCACAAGCACGCATGGCCGACCTTTTGGAAATCATTGGTATTTGGAACATTATACATCACATACTTTTCTCTTATTCTCCTCAAATTTCAGGAAACCGCTTACTGGATATCTGTGTTGAACAACTACTTATGGAAGATATTTGGAATTTGAATTCTCATCACGTGAGCACCCTGATGAGTCAGTGCATTGACACCGCTGATTCTTGGCTACAGCTTTGTGACTCACTTACACGTCTTTTTTGGCCAAATTATGTTCAACATCCTTGGGTGGGTGAGGCACATATACCAAAGCGCGGGCATCAATTCAAAGACCGTCTCTCGGAAATTAAAAATATTAAAAATCTTTACAAACAAATCGTTACACTGTTAGATGATGAGGAGACAAAGAATATGCTTTATGAAAGTTCGCCATTTAAAGGTAATAGAAACGGACTATTTGACTCTCAACTCAAAATTTAGTTCTGTTTTTATTTTATGTGTAGAAATTAATATATTCGATACAACTTCATTGGGTCAGTCGAAATGGAATAAAGCCTTACAATACTTCGAGCAAATACTGCAACCTATTGATGAACGCATTGCAGCCGCACTGAAAGCTCAACTTCATAATCATCTAAGTAATGCACGGCAGGTCATATTTATTTTTTCGAAATATGAGACACTCATTCAGAGGCCAGCTGTGCTTGAATTGCTGACGATCGAACGGGAACAGTTTCTACAGTCGTTACAGATTTTGCTGCAGGATTTAAGGAAGGCCATGTCCGACACAAATATGGAACCAGACAGTGGTCATCTCTCTGTAATTTGCAATGAATGCCGTTGGCTGAAAGTCGTACAATATCAGGTAAAACTTTGAAGACGATTTTAATTCGTGTAACTAGTTGAATTAAATCTATTCATCTTTCCCGGCAACCCGGTATTTCAAGGGAAGTAATATTGGTTTTGTTCAATGCGTCATTTTAAAGAGTGCATATTATAATAGACTTATTCAGGGTTCTACTTTTTAGACGAAAGTACTTGTACTTAAAACTTTTTATTGAAGACTATTATGAGAAAGCAATCCTAGGTTAGGTTAGGTTGATTGGCAACCACACGTCATATATAGAAGATTTTAAATTGAACTAAATAATGCTCTGTTGTGTTACCTCATGAATAATAATAATTCAAGTCAACCAAAGAACTAAGCAATCTAGGATTAATGGACTCAGATTATGCCTATTCTGAAACAGATCGGGGATATCGCTGAAAGGTCAGACAGTCCCAGACCACATACGACACCAGACTGTTTAGTTCAGAGTCTCTTGGATGTCCGAATACGTATTGAAATTCCCAATCCAATGGCGGCAACAATGCTGCAGGTCCTTGTTATTTTTTGAGAGGTTCAGGGCTTCAGTCTTTCGTACAATACCATAAACGGAACCTTTTGTACGATATATTGTAATTTTGAATTTGACATGGGCGAACAGAAAATCCCTCGTTCTTGATGCGCGTATCACTTTCAACATCTCCATCGCTCTAAAACCGAAGAGCTTTCGCGCATCCATCATAACTTGTCATATTTGCTCTTTTGGTAAATCGGGTTCGGTGTTCTGCCATGCTCAGTGCTTAGTTTTAAATGACAACATCAATTTTCCGCCCACTTCTATTTAAGAACTTTACTAGGTTAGCTTGTCACTCGCTGACATTAAACTTTCCTTCCTTCCTTCGGTTTCCTGAGAATTTCAGCAGTTGCTTAGATTAGTATACTTGGAGACCACTATTAGATGTTTGTTCCTTTTTTCCATCAGATAAAAGAAATTGAAAAGGTGAGTCATTTAATTAGCGGTCGCGATGGTTATGACAAGATCAATAAAGCAGTGCAAGAAATCAAAGAGGAGACCGAGTCATTACTACGCACAAACTTCGAGATCTGGTGTGGTCAATGCTCCACTTCAGTCAAGAGTGGAGAGTTAAAGTGAGTAACTTTCAATCCAAATCCATTCGAATACCTTCAACTTTAATTTGCTTCAATTTATTCCACAGATTACGCGAAGACCAACCAGTCGTCAAATTTGAAAAGGAAGGCCGTCAACTGATGCGAGTCACGTTTAACCCAAAATTGGTCACTTTCTGTCAGGATGTGCGCGAGTTTGAGAATCTTGGTTACAATGTGCCCTCAGAGCTGCGCTCATCTGCAACGCATGCCTCAAAATTTATGAGTTATGCGCGTCGCCTACAACAAATTGCAACATTTCACAATACAATTGGTGATCGCATGATACCATGTCAAAGGCCAATTATGCTAATAAATGCAGTGGAATTATCAAAATTTGTGCAAAGTGAGACAGTCGCCTGGAATGATGAGGAATCGGTGCAACGTTATGTCAATATGCTGCAGGCGGCGGTATCGAAACTCTCGTCCGATAATACACTCTTGGTCGGCTATCATGAACAGGCCAAGAGAACAGTTGTAAAGCTTATGAATACGGATTTATTCACACAAACTCAAGTTTGGAAAGATGAAATGCGTCATTTGCGGGATTTGGTTGCGACCATGGAGCGTCAGAGCTATAACAACTTAGATGCTTTCAAGCTGCATTGGGATCATCAACTGTACAAAGTTTTGGAATATCAATATATTATCGGTTTAGTCGATATGAATAATAAGCTGCCAGATATACACATCGATATCATGTTTAGGTATGATTATTTGAAGGTTATTAGATGGCATCTTGATATCACACCATACCTCTGAAAAGAAGTCAGTCCAGAATGGTAATACTTACTTGTGAATGAGAACGTGTCAGTTGTTGGTGTGAAGGCATTATATTGAAATGCAAAACTCTTTTCATTTTATTTTTTTAAATTTTATTTTTTTGCATCTTTTTTTTTTATTTATTTTATTTTGTTTTATTTTATTTTATTTTATTTTATTTTGTGTTATTTTACTTTATTTTATTTTATTTGGTTTAATTTAACTTTATTTTATTTTATTTTATTTTATTTTTTTTTTATTCTTTTTTCCATTTTTTTTTTTTGTTTACTTATTTTATTTTATCTTTTTTTATTTTATTTTATTTTGTTTTATTTTATTTTATTTTATTTTATTTTATTTTATTTTATTTTATTTTATTTTATTTTATTTTATTTTATTTTATTTTATGTTATTTTATTTTATTTTATTTTATTTTATTTTATTTTATTTTATTTTATTTTATTTTATTTTATTCTATTTTATTTCATTTTATTTTATTTTATTTTATTTTATTTTATTTTATTTTATTTTATTTGATTTTTCTTTATATTTTTTTTACATTTTATTTTTTTTTATTTATTTAAATAAATTTTTTTTTTTTCGTTTAATTTTATTTTATTTTATTTTTTTTCATTTTATTTTTTTTTTGTTATTTATTTTATTTTATTTAATTTTTCTTTTTAATTTTTTTCATTTTATTTTATTTTTTTATTTATTTTATTTTATTTTATTTGATTTTATTTCATTTTAGTTTACTTTCATTTATTTTATTTCATTTTACTGTATCTTATTTTGTTGTATTTTATTTTTTTTATTTTATTATAATTTATTTTATTTTATTTTACCTCAGACATTAGCAACAGATCAGAATCCGTTATGTAGATTTTTAAAACGGAATGGTAGGTTTTTAAAGTTTAAAATATTGGCATTGCCATTAGAATTGGAAAATGGAAAAAGCTAACATATGCCTAAACGCATCTCTTTAATTCACAACAGACAACGTCAGCTTTGCTACCGTCCGCCTGAGGAAGAGATACGTGAGAAATACTTTACTCAACTTCGACGCTTCATTGAGCGCCCCAGCAGCTTCCGTGGGCTCTCCGACAACAGCGCTGACCTATTCAAGTCCATGGTGGAAATAAATCGTCACTATTTGGGGCCGCTTTACGAGCGCGCCGGGGAGCTATTTCGCAAGCTAGAGCAATTCAAAAAAATATGGTTACCATGGGTCTCCTTGGGCTGTGTTGATATAGAGGAATTGAGTGGCATACACTTGAACGTAGCGGATGATTGGGATCGTGAATTTAAAGCATGCAAGAATTTTAGCCAAAAAATAGCGAAAATTCAGAAGTAAGAGCTATCTTTTAATCAATGACGGAAAACACCGATTTTTTATTATATATTTTAGCTCTGAAGAGTCTATTGATTGTATTATCATAAACACTTCACATTTGCGTACGGAAATCGAGTTGATTAGTCGCCGTTATTGGGAAGCCTTAACCAGTAGTTTGCGCACGTCTATTGTGAACGATGTGACTGTTATACAAGAGTTTCTACAGAGCTCATTGCAGTTTCTATATAATGTCCCAATGGATGAGACGTCTATCACAGAATCGAGCATGAAGTATGAGAAAATGATGTCAGAGCTACCGAAGGTCAGTTTGTTCACAAAAAAACTTTGCAAATATCATGTCTTACAATTCCGCTTTCTTTCCCTAGGTAACTGAAACTTTGAATGCCGTCAAAGGTAAAGACACTTGCCTGGCTGGTTGGTGCAAGGAGCGTGTTACCGCCTTATCAAATATTCTCTTACAATGGGAACGACTGCAGCCACTCATTGAAAATCACGCCGTTATACTTCAACGTCAAGTCGATATGATTAAAGATCAGGCACATTCACAAATGCAGAATTTACAAAATGAAGCAGAGAAATTCTTTCTGCGCTGGGAATCGACTATCAGCGAGCTTGAGAGTAATGAGGATGCGACACTCGAGCTATTCAAAGAACGTAAAGAACATTGGCAACAAATTCAAGAAAAGAAAACGCTTTTGCTAGAAGAATGCACGAAATTTAATATGTCGTTCCCGGATGAAGTGCTAGCGCCCTTCACTGAAATCGAAGAAAAAATGCAAGCTCAATCACAACAATGGGAGGTATACGATAGCTATCTCACTGAATTGAATACGATTACGCAGGAAGAGTGGGCTATATATCGGCGCCGTCCATATCTGCTAAGTGAATTCCTTAATAAATGGGAAAGCTCAGTACACGCTTCACTCGATCTACCTTCGAATCGGATACGTCAAAGCGTAGAACGTCTGCAAACGGTTATGCCAGTACTTCAACAATTGCAATCTGACACTTTGACCGAGCGTCACTGGGCACGAATTTTCATGTTGATAAATAAATCAGATACGAAACCTTTGCATAATCTGCACCTCAGTGATATATTGGAGGACTGCAATGCGCTGCAACAGGCGTCCACAGAAATTTCAAATCTCGTGAAACAAGCTGCTTCAGAGCAAATAGTACGACAAGCTTTAACCGAATTGGATCAATGGTCTGTCACAGCTAGCCTCAAGTTAACAAATCATAACGATTCTGCAGGCAATGCAATATCTTTGATCAAAGATTATCAGGAGGTGTTGAACAAAATAGGAGATAATCAATCTCTGTTGCAGTCAGCTAAAAACTCAGCGGCCTTTGAAGCATTTTCTGACCAGGCGGAATTATGGGAAAGTCGTTTGAATACATTGGACTCACTGCTCACTACTTTGAGTCAGTCACAAAGACGGTAAGTGCGAGTTTGTATGGATTATCTATAACCAAAAACATCCAATTATATTGAGCTTCTGCTTCCTATGGTAAAGGTGAGCAAGTCTTACGTGTGCATTGGGTATACAAAAGCAACACTTTTCCTTAGGCTTCCTTTCTCCTCTTTTTTTTTATAACCCTTTAGGAAGCGAAAGAGGGTCGACTTTCCACGGATAGCGTTAACAAGGCCTATGGAGAAGGACAGAAAACATGTCATACTCCCAGTTACTTATTTTGGTTAGATTATAAAGTGTATTTCACTTCCCGGATTACCCTATCGAATAAGGTTCTTGAGCTCCTGGGACCTACCAGGAAAGTGAATGATAGCTAAGTTTTTCTTGCGTTTTTATTGGGTAAACTAAGGGCTCTGGTATCAAAAGTGTGCAGACAGCTTAGTCCTTTAACTATAGTGGCCTGCAACTTGAGCGCTGATCCAACAATATAACGAGCTGTGCCCTCAAAGTATAGTGCCCGTCAACTTGAGGGATGATCTCTCGCTTTTCTACACGTTAGGTGGCACTGTGAACTGTAAACATTCATCGGCATTAGCAAATGAAACGACCAAAGGTGTGATGGGAATAAATAAGTCTTTCTCTTAAAAGTCGGGCGAGTACCAGGAAGCTCCGAGTACTGCATCATACCAAACTAGTATCAGGAAAACGGTTTTAACTACGGCAGCGCTGTTCTTAAGCTAAAGGAACCGTGTTTACTCAGCGTGACCTTCACGGAGACGCGAAACCCATTTGTGGCTTGCTCTTATCGTCCTCCTCCTACTTGCCGATATGTGACCTTCCTTTTATTGTTGTTGTTTTAACAGTGATTCGCCCTGCCTAATGGGCACCATCACTCTGACAATCGTCATCAAGCTCTTCTAACGAAAGTCCAAGGAGTCCAAGGAAACGCACAGTCAATAATTGGATTCACAAGCCGAGTTTTAAGGGATCTGTCTACCTACTCGGTGTGGAGGTCATTTAGAACCCGCCTATGGTTACGCGGATCAAACGGCAAGGTGATGTTGTGCCTGTTTAGTAAAAACTGTCTGCTCAACAGTTCCGAGTGCTCACGAACATTGAGCATTTTAGCCTCTTGATGGAGGGGAGACTTAGACGGCATAAGCAGTCATCCCGTGGCAGTTCTGATGGCGTGTTTTGACAGACTTGCTACTTCCTAAAGTTAGTGGCAGCAAGATTGGGCGACCATATGGGCGCAGCTTAATCAATAACCGGTCTGCCAATGGCCTTACATGTAGCAAGCAATGTTTTCTTATATTTTCCACAAGTACTGCTGGCCAGTGGTGGATCTTATTGTGGCTCTGTACGTTTGAAGCTATTGCAATGGCATGACTAGCGAAGGTGGACGTTTTATTTTTGCTCCATCTCCGTGGAGTCGCTGTCGATTTAGATTCGGTGAAGAACCTGGAAAGGTATCGGAGGTAACAGTTAATCCTTGTACAGTTCGCCAATTGAAGGGCCCTTATCCGAGGAGACTCCCTCTAGTGGGGAAGAAGCCTCGAAATATAAAAATTATATAGAAGAGGAGGAGAGGCCACCATCCTGAGGCACCCCTGGTTTGATTCTTCATGGTCTAGATTTCTTGTTCCTAAATTTGACTGACCCTGACCTTCCTCTCCCTTTTCACTTCCAGACTTGTTCCCTCTAGCCGTCATACGAAACTTTTATAAACACAGATTTTCATTTCAACAGCTGGGTATATCTGGAGCCTGTCTTTGGTGCTGGCACATTAAGAAATGAAGAAGCGCTCTTTCGTCGCATTGACAAGGATTTTCGTTATGTGATGCGTGAAATTCAAGCTGACCCTCGAGTAATATCACTTATCAAAATTAACAACATCACAACGATTGTTAGTTCATTGGAATCTCAGCTATCGCGTTGTCAAAACAATCTCATGACCTACATCATGGTAAGCTAATATAATTTTCTTATTTAAATTCAATTCAATTCATACGAGTTTGTATGCTCTTCCACCGTACGTTACTTGCTGCAGGATAAGAGAAATTCTTTTCCCCGCTTTTATTTTCTCGGCGACGACGATTTACTAGAGATACTGGGACAAGCAACGAAGGATGCTGAAATTATACAAAAACATATCACAAAGCTCTTTCCGGGCTGTCATAGTCTCGGTATAGTAAAGTCATTGAATGGAGATTTAACTGTGTACACCATACAATCAGTGCAAAGTGCAGAAGGAGATGTTTTACAGTTGCAACAAGCCGTACCGATGAAAGGATCTATTGAGGTTGGTGGTGAACAAACTAAGCTTTGGCATTTAGGCAACAAGCAAAAGCATACGAGCAATTTAGATGCTTTCAAATGAATCTTTTTACACTAACAGCAGCTATGGATTTTGAATGAACATGGCTTTCTTATACCCAGTAGTGCTGGCACATAGACTTTATTAGATATTTCACATGTGGTAGTTGTTAGTGTTCCTGATATAAGCCTTCATGTCTCATGTTTTATAAATATCCAATCGTCCGAATAAGGCTGACGTACGATTAGTAATAAGAGCGCCCCAATGCTAACTTAAGAATTATGTTTTTTGCATGGCATAGTAATTCTCTAAAACCTCAAAACAGCACGGTACATGTTAAAGTGTAAACAAACCGATTGAGAGCAAGTTTGACAGTTTAGAGAAAATTAAAATGAAAAAAATCGAATCAGCTGTTGAGTTTATATTACCTGTATTCGTATGCCATGGTTTTTTGCTAGAAAGTTTAACCGAACTCTGCTTTTACCACGGTTTTACGTAGAACGAGAAATGTCTCTCAATTTAACGGATATATAAGTTGCTCGAAAATTACTCCCAGAGAGTATTAAATAGTATTCGACCGAAGCCGAAGCCAAATATTAGGCATTATCCAATCTTCGATGGAACACCGAATCCGAATACTAAAATTAAATACCTTAGCTACACCGCATCTTCGGTCAGACATCTTTCACTTTCTTAAACACGGATTCTTCTCTGCTCAGAGATGCGTCAATATCGTGAGTGCCACAAGATAATGGGTCGAGGTGATGATGAGACCTCAGATAGTGCTTGATGAACACATTTTTATCTTCGATCAAGGGGCGTTCCCGCCCTACTGGGATTTATGTGCTGTCAATTGCTGCAACAGAGAAAGATATTTCGAGCTCCCTGTTCAATCACCCCTATTATGGTTGTCAATATTTATTTATTTATTTATTTATTTATTAATCTTGAAAATGTAACATTTCTTACAGACCAGTGAAAAACTTAGGAAAGCTATATACTATTTCAATAAATCAATCAGTAACATCTTAAATCTATTTTCACAAAAGGAGAAGTACAAAACTTAAGAATTTGGGAGCAAATTAAATTCTTTAAGAGCTCTTAAAATAGGAGCATTGGCAGCATATTAACCAAAACAATATTGTTGTGCATAGATTGGCAATGCTAATTCAGGTGCTGGTTCATACGTATCAATATTGTTTTTGACAGTATTGACAACCATAATAGAGGTAAATATGATTCCATTTGGACTGATTTTGTCAATGGGATGTATTTTATTTTTGTTTTCACAGCAACGTTTCCAAGCCTAAAGCTTTCGCTGCCGGTATTCACGAATGTGTCATTCGCATAGTAAAAAGCGGCTCGTCGAATCTGCCACATTGTCCTTTTGAGTTGACTACCAGCAATATAAACGACAACATCAGATGGTATTGCCATTCCCTAACATCAGCTAATATTTTCCTTGGAATGTTGTAATCAGGGCAGAAATGTTGGGGTTTATGTTGTTGTTGTTACAGCGATGCTTGTGGTTTTTTAACTCAATACTGGGACGCTCTGTTGAACTCACCTAAACACGCCTAAGCTTTTTAACGCTAACTGACAAGAGAAAATGAGTGTGTATGGTGAAGACACCATCTCTAAGACAGTGCTACTGGGTATTAAGTATTCAGTACCATCCAAATATAAACATTAGAGCGTCTCGCCTTACAGGCAAAAAAAAAAAGTCGGCCGTACCTCCCCTCATATGAAGTGTTTTTGAAAAACATTTAAAAAAAAATTTTTTTTTTCTGGCAACCCTGGCCCAATTGCATTTTTCTTCATATCTGCGGCATTTATTGTCGGATTTTAAAGTGTGATAATTGTGTTATATTTCTGGTTCTACTGATTGAATCGAAATACTTTTTTCGCAAAAGATTTATGATTTTTTACGGTCTTCAATTAACTGACATTAGGTTGTTACATTAGGGTGGTAGAAATTAAGATATGGTGGGTAAGTACCACAACGAAACGCATGAGCTCAATGAACTTTCTTGAGAAAAATCTCCGCTTTGAGACAAAAAAATTGATGTGTCACACTTTAAAATCCGACAACAAATGCCAAAGATATGAAGAAAAATCTAATTGGGCGACATCTAGGGTTGCCAGAAAAAAAAATTTTTTTTTTAAATGTTTTTCAAAAACACTTCATATGAGGGGAGGTATGGTCGACTTTTTTTTGGTGATACGCTCTAATAAACATGAAAACATTTTTCTTTTTTGATTTTCTCGCTATAGGATTGGCTTAATCACTTAGTTAGCTCCATACAGACTACACTTAAAGATGCTATATTCGAATGCCATTCAACCATTGGCGCAACTGAGAAACTCTCTGAGGCAATGCTACGTAAATACCCCATCCAAGTATTAAGCACCACGCGCGCCCTACAATTTACCACCCAAACGGAGAAAGCCATACTGTCCATGTCATTGCAAAAGCTACATCAGACGCTGAATACTGAAATAACACATTTTGCCAATATGAAAAACCAAACAAACGACGTATTGCTACAGATTAAACTGCGAGCTCTATTATTCGATTTGGTGCACTTTGCTTCGGTGGTGGAGGATTTGCAACGCCACAATGTGATGCATGTCAACGATTGGCACTGGTTGTGCCAATTAAAGTTCTATTTTGGCGGTGTTGATGGGCGTTTAGTTGTTGTGCGTATGGTATATGCTGAGTTCGAATATTCGTACGAGTTTCTCGGCAATCCTAATAAGCTTGTGAATACAAATTTGACACACAAATGCTATCTCATCCTAACGCAAGCGATGCAAATGGGGTTGGGTGGTAATCCCTTTGGACCGGCTGGCACTGGGAAGACAGAATGTGTTAAGGCGTTAGGTTCAATGTTGGGTCGTTTGGTGTTGGTTTTCAATTGTGATGAGGTAAGTTGAAAGAGCACTGCGGCGCAAGCTATCGAGGAGCGTATGTCACTCAAAAAAAAAAAAGAAAAGAAGATGTTTATATACTTGCACTTGCTTCCAACAGTTTGCAGTACTATAATATTTACATTTACTATCAATATGCAAATTCGTCTCTGACAACTTTCGCTTCTTCTTCATGCAGAATGTGGACACTGAATCGATGAGCCTAATTCTAACTGGGCTAGCGCGTTGCGGCGCTTGGGGTTGTTTTGATGAATTCAATCGTCTACATGAAGCAACACTTTCAGCTATTTCTATGCTAATACAACCCATACAAATGGCTTTAAAAGATAAATCGGATGTGGTGCTAATCGGCGAACGAAGTGTAAGTAAATTTTATTGCTGGTGGATTTTGAATATTCAATCGGCTTCACAGTTATGCTGATCTCCTATCTATCCTTTATGGTCACTGCATAGATTGTGTGTGAAGTGACTTTAAGAGATCTTATGTATATGAGTTGTCCGGAGATAAGCTCAACGACTGATTACCGCTTGGCAAATTCTTGTCTTTGCTCTTGTTATCAAATAAAGATTTTTTTTAATAGCTACAAATTGGAAACGGTTAGGGACTTGGTCTATTTGGGCAACAGCGGTTTTGTGCAATTCGCACTCAGTAGGCAACCCGGAAGTAAAGTCCTCTCGTACCGAGAATTATGAACACTGTCCATATAAGATGAGATTACCCTTTGAGTAATTTAGTTTTCGGGAAGATTTATTAAAGATCTCGCAATCCGAAACCGCCAGCAGAGGAGGCCTCGACTGAGATCGCATAGGTAATTAGGCTCGCAAAATGTAAGCTGAAATATGGATAGTTGTAAGAAGACTTTGTTTTATTTCCTATTTGAGGTGCTTATTTGTTTTTTGATGGATTTGAGGCTTTGAGGTCCAGTCTCAAGACGTTCGAGTTTAGTCCTTGCATTAGGAGCTTAATTTGGTCTCAACTACGAGATCCGGCGGACGAGAGCTCAAGAGACTCTTGGCTTATGTCACTAGGCACTGGACGGTAGACGGTTGAAACGGCTGTTTTCTGGTGTTTGAAAATTTATGAAATCGTTGCTAAATCTTTCGATACAAAAGCAAAAAATTCCCATGAGGTCCTAAGGCTATGATTGGGTGATGCCGCCCTGTCCTTGATTTGAAGTAGCCACACTTGGACACTCAATTTAAGTCCTTTGTGATAACACATCACTTTTCGGAGCACCAACTTCCAAATAACCAGCAAATCGTACGACATGGTTCCTCATGAGATCGGGCTGAACTGCGGATAAATCCTCCAGAGAATTAACGAAATCCAATCCGATGCACATTTACCTTGTCCCCACAAAAGCTAGGCATCGTCTATATAGTATAGTATAGTGAGGAGTATCTCATTGTTTTCTGATGGATAATACCCTATGAAACCACCCCAAATAAATACATGACGAACTCAGGTCAATGCGTAGTCAGAATAACGAAAACGACTATCCATTTCCTGGAACTTGTTTGTACTTTCAAGTTGTCGAATGAGCTTTAAGGAATCCAACAAGGTCGTTTGTGACCTTGGCGTCGTTGGTTAGAATAATCTCGCCACCAAGCAAGAGGAGATGCCAGCCGAGTACTTGATTGTCTGGCCCGAGGATCGCCTGGAGAAATACAGACTCCACTCTCGCATATCAGTTTGTTTTAGTAGGGACATACAACTTCACAAGTGTTTACTTTGATGCTACAGATGTGGATATTTCTTTGTCGGCTCTAAGTCTGGTAACCCCTGGTACTAAACATCTGGTAATAGCTCGAACACCACGGCAACGATTTGTTTGATTGTGGATTTGAGTCGCCTCTTACGGCAGGCATTCTTAACAATGAATATGTATATTTTAAGCTCCGTATCCTCTAGGATAGTCCATTCCAGTAGTCGCATCCAGTTCAAGTGATAGTTTTTGGTTCACCAGGATATCTGGTAAATATATGATTTTAATATTGAAGTCATTCGAGACAGTCGATCTCAATAGTGTTGCTCTCAGTACTTTATTTCCAGCTTTCTGTTAGACTAATTATTGAAATTGGAGGGGATGACTATCCCCCCTCTCTATGACGCGATATACAACAGGTATATCATCATAAACCTCCTAAGAGATTTTTGCGCCAAGCTTCTCTTCCAATTTGTGGTGTGCCGATTTGAATTTACCCTACAAATTGGTGGGACCTACAGTTTTTTGCCGACTCCGAACGGCATCTACAAAGGAGACGAATTTTTGCTGAGAAGCCTGTCATGGCAGAAATACACTCGGAGAGTTTGCCAAACCACTGCCGAGGGGCGACCCCGTTTTGAAAAACTTTTTTCAAATCACTTTTGATGTTACCTGTACCAGGGCTCGAACCATGGACCTTCGGTGTGGTAGGCCGGCAACACTACCTTCACACCACGGCGGCCGCCAATGATGACTATCCACATCATCATAAATGTAGGCAACCTTAACTTGGAACACACTGCAGTTTTCAGTTCCTTGTATTCCCCGGTTTACATCGAATACTTAACAATGAGATCCGCTGAGATCAACCTGAGACGCCCGTTCCACATTCGCCAGATTTTTGGTAGTGCGGCCCATCAGGTAACCATTTCATATAGTTACTGTTCTGTCCTTGGTAAGAGCCTTTTCTAGTAAAGAGAACATGTTTCGTTTTCCTTCTAGGACAGCCAATTCGGTGCACCTAGTCATTGTCTTTTCTTCTCACAAAAATTCCAATACAATGTATCAAAGTCCTTTCTTATACATCCACACATCTTTATTTTTCGCCAACAGACCAAACTTAATCACCATTGCGGAATTTTCGTGACCTTGAATCCAGCCGGCGCCGATTATGGTGGCCGCCAAAAGTTACCCGGCAACATTCAAGCGCTGTTTCGGCCAATTGTTATGCAACAACCAGAGCCTTTGGAAATCTCACGTGTCATGCTTTTTGTAGAAGGCTTCCAACACGCCAGCGAGATTGCCGAACGCATTGTCGAGCTCTTCGATCTGTGCACAAAAATATTATCCTCACAACGTCACTACGATTGGGGTTTAAGAGAGTTGAAAACCATTTTATTAGCTTGTGGCACCGAATTACGTGCACAGCTTAGCAACAACAATAAAGACCAAAGTGGTGTTAACTTAGCCAACGTTGATATGGACATTGCAACAGTTGACAGCACCAAAGGCGTTTTGAATAAGGAAATGTCAGTTGTAGTGCGAATATTGCGAATGTCTATACTTTCCAAGTTGCAACTACACGATGTAGCGCGTTTCGATATGCTGCTGACAAACGTTTATCCGGAAATTGGAAAAGTCACACAAAGCAAATCCGAACTACAGCAGGCATTAGTTGATGCGAGTGAAAGACTCGGACTATGCGTGAATGATATGCAAATCGAGAAAGCTTTACAGTTAAATGAACAACTCAACAAACGTATGGGGGTGGTGGTGGTTGGACCGCCTGGGTGTGGCAAATCTACTGTAATCGCCTTGCTAAGGCAAGCTTTGATGGCGTCAACAACGAGATCAAATGCATCAACAACGACACTAGCCGCCAATGCAACACAAATTCGATTGCATACAATCAGTCCAAAATCAATGAGTCGCGTGCAATTGTTGGGCCGTCTTGATCCAGAGACGCGTCAATGGATGGATGGCGTGCTGACGAATATGGCTGTGGTGGTTAATGCGGAGGCATCAAATGTGCATTCGTGGATAGTGTGTGATGGCAGTATCGACCCGGAGTGGATTGAAGCTTTAAATTCAGTGTTGGATGACAATAGGTGAGTAAATGATTATGTTTGAGGTGAAAGATAAAATGAATGCGAGTCAGAGATGGAGAATTGAACAAAGAAAAGGGAAAGCCGTCGCTGCTTTAGGAAGGTCAAATGAATTATTCCAGTACGAAGAATGAAGGACTGCACAAACACTAAGCACTTGCTGCCTGCTGTACCAGAAATAAGCTGTAAGCTATTTTCAGAGTTGGACCACAGGAATAAGTACTGTTGTAGTTTTAAAAGAAAAATCTGGGTTTTGGTGAGTGTTGTCAATTTGATGATTTACCGTATATAAGTCCGGTATGCTCCGGTTATGACACTTTGAGATACTACCTCTGTAAGATGAACGTCGACCCAGGTGCGTATTTGTGCCACCAACACGCAAGAAAAACTTCAAGGATGCTATGTATCCGCCTCGTGAAGGTATTTTGAGTATCACTCCACATTGTGGCACCACCTGACATCTTGGAACGTCCCAGCCCAATCCAAATTAGGAAGCATTGAGCCACTTGCGGTATTCATATTTGTGCTGCAACAGTCAGACACGTATGTCGTTAGGAAGCTTATTCCGGACTAGCTAGTCATGTATCAGCCCGATAACGGTACTTTGATTAGTAAAATATCAAGAACTTTTTTTAAGCTTTTAATATTGACAAATTTATTTTGCATAAATTCAAAATATTTTAGCTGCTTCACAGATCTCCATTAGTCATTTGGGTTACTGTATAATTATTATTACAAATATAACCTTCCTTTGCATGACAACTCATTTTATAAGTTTTTGGACATTTGTCAAAAAAAGCTATTCAAATAATCTCGTAAAATTACAAATATTTTCAATAGTTTGTGTTACTGCACTTAGCCGTTTCCTGAACTGCATTGCACTTTCAAAGACGACATAATACACATAAACATATATATTCCAATAAACTAAGTTTAAACTTAAAATGTAATGAGAAAAATAATAAGTATTTCGTTAGACACTTCTAAAGCACTAAATGCGATTTACGACACATTACGAATACAAGTATATATAAATTTGCATAAATTTATCTGTTTATATGAGTTTAACAAGAAGGATCTGATAATCACAATATTCTTAAATCTACATATTCGTTAATTGTTGGTGTTGTTTGATGACAATTCAAAATCATAATTAAGCCAATGGTCGTGACTTTATAAATGTATACAAAATTAAAATATGAACAAGTTGAAATAAATTTTACGGCATTGCGATGCGGGCTTAACCAACTACATATAAAGGATCCCTAAGTTCTAGCAATAAATGGAAGTAAAAAAAAAATATTTTATATAAAGATTGCATTTCAAAAAAAGTGTGTTATGAGCTTTCAGCTTCAATTACAATAAGACGCTTTCGTTTACGTTGACGGCGGTCCGCTGGGTATTAAGAACCTTTATTAGCCGCATAATGTTGCATATGATGTTGATGTTGTTGTAAGTGCGTGGCTGGCGGTGGCAGAGGCACATGCGCACGCATTTGTGGCATGTGTGCTTGCGGTGTCATATGCTGAAACATCCGACACTGCTGCTGATGCAAATGATGAGCATGAGCTTGAGCATGCGCATGCGCATGTACGTTCTGAAAGTGATGTGGCGCCGCAATGATTTCGGACGATGTATGCAATATAATTTCTGGTTCAATTAATGCTAGATCACGATCATCGCCATTGGCTGTAGAAGACGTGCCACCACCACCATGCACATGTCCACTAGCATTAACTGGAGACGATGATGAAGTTGTGGCATCCGGATTAAATTCCTGCTTGATCGGATGATATTCTTGCTTAATACCATTGGTTGGATATAATGTAGCACTTAAGTTCTGATGTAAGATAGGATGGCATAGTTGCGGCATTAAAGTTACACCAGCAATCGGTAATGGGTGGTGGGCAAAATTTGGCGGTGGATAAAGTATACTTTTGTTTATTTGCGTCATATGTGCAATGGGTGCTTGTTGATGTATATTCATACTCGCTGCTGCAGTGACATTCAATCCAGCTGCCATTGTACTGATCGCCGCGGTTGTGTTGGTGGGTGCATGACTATTATTTGTTGTCACATGGATTGTAGTATTGTGATTAACAGTGGACATATTGGCGCGTTGTCGGCTATTATTGTTTTGTGTTGGAGTAACATTTTCGTTGGGCAGCGCATCGGAAATGATTACCTCCGGTTCGACTATAGGCACTGATGGTATATTTACATAATCTGCTTGCAGTGCTTCCTCACTGATGATACCCCTCTTTCGTTCCTTGCGAATTTTATCACGCAATTTTTCTAGTTGGCGAAAGGCTTCATTGGCACGACGTGCTTTCTTACGATCACGATCTCGTTCTTGTTCCATCCGTCGGTATTCGGGGTTGAGCCGTTTCATGCGCTTTCGCTCGCGATCGCGTTCGCGCATCAGCATTTTATTGCGTGCCTCTTCCTCAGGGGTGAGCTGGAAATAACAAACAGAAGGATGACAGTCAATAATTGAATTTTTAATAAGAGGACATTCATTTTTTATTAAGTTAATTAATAAAAAGTAAAAGTGACGAGTTCGGAAAGCAGAGACCCAATCCAACGGAAAAAGCTATACTAACGTCGTTGTTGAGTATTTTGGGCGTTAATTTGGTGCTGCATTTCGATACTAGCCCGGCTGAGTCCATAGGGTTTTCAACTCCTTTGATAGAACTGATTTAAACAAAAGCGGGGATATAAAACCACGCTGTGGCACAACTTGTTTACTCTTGATTTTTTCACTGAACGGTCTAGTTCAACCTAATCTAAGCATTTTCTAAATGATTTACAAAATGAGCTCAGGTGACGGGATCAACAATTTTATTTCAAACTTAACAACAACCAACCAAACTCATAGCCTAGTAGGCACTTCTTTATGACGAAATTTTTCTTTACAGATTACTAACACTGCCTTCTGGTTGGCGCATACAGTTTGGTAATAACGTAAACTTCATTTTTGAAACGGATAATGTGCGCCATGCCTCGCCGGCCACCATATCTCGCATGGGCATTGTTAGTATGAGGTAATTACACAGTTACACATACTTTAGACAACTAAACAAAAGTGAAAATTCCTCTTTACATTTACAGCGCTGCAGACTTTCCAGAAGCCCAAATCCTCGAAACCACATTGGCCAAAGACGAGTTTGGAGATCTGCTGCATAATTACATCGAAGAACAATTTAAACCAGCGGCAGAGTGGATCGAAAAAGAGTATTTATAGTAAGCAAACAAAAAAAGGATTAAAAAAATGTATATTTAAATGCAGTGTATCTTTTTTCCAATTACAAATAGCTCTTTGCCCGCTTTAAATCGTTGGACTCTTCTACGCGCTCTTTTACTGCAGTTGCGTTCGATACAAAGTCGTGACGAGTTTTGTATAACTCTCATACGCACGTTATATGGTTTCCTGCCACCCGAACGTCACAATGATTTTGCCAATTTTATATTTGAACGCGCCAACATTTACATTGGCAACCCCAATCACGCTGAGCTGGCGTACTTCAATAAAGAACGTGGCACTATTGAGGTTTATGAATCGGATGCACTTGCATCAATCTCTGCCGGAGTTGGAGCTGGTGGTGTTGCTGATGGCGGTAGGGGTGAAGTACAGCTTATACAAACTGCTGCTGTTAAATCGTATTTGAGTATATTACATAGCTACTTAAGCGCCACACCGAATACCCCATTCCTAATTGTGGGTCCAACGGGTTCAGCGAAGACGCTACTTTTACAGCATGCTGTACAGGATTACGCGGGCTATGATTTAGTCATTATCAATTGTTCAACACAGTTAACTCCGGCATATATATTGCACTGCCTGAAACAGGTATGATTATTGTGTATTATATAACACAAAGTGGCGCAAACGTTTTAGACAAAAGAGGAAGTAGTTGGAGGAATATTAATAGAAGTACCTGGACGATAGGTCACCATACAACTTAGTTTGCTTTGGATACTCATCAGCAAAGATATTCTGGTCGTTGGTATGAATAACTTTCCTTACCAGCAGTGGAACTTTTCAAAAAGAGATTTTAAAACCCTATCTTGATAATAGAAAGATGTTTAATATTTTTATATCCAGCGTGTACTAGTAGACAGGGTATTATAGTATTGGTCATATAACGGTGGTTTGTAACGGTACAAAATAATAGAGATAGGTACGGAGTTCCATATATTAAAGTTCTTAGAATTAACAGAGGAATTCATTAAGCCATGTCCGTCCGTCCGTGGACACGATAACTTGAATAAAAATTGAGGTATTTTAATGAAATTTGGCACACAGGCTGCTTTCCGGCCAAGGTAAGTTGCTATTCTATTAGAAACGGGCGAAAACGAACCATAGCCACGCCCCTTTTTTCGATATCGAAAATTTCGAAAAACGTATAAAATGGGTTAGTTCAATAATAAAAGCAGCTACAATGATGAAATTGCTAGATTTATTAATTTGGTTGTCCCATTGACGATTTGATCAAATTTTTGGAAAAGGGGCGTGGCACCGCCCACATATGAGTGAAGCAATTTTTAAACTTAACTTAACTTAACTAAACTTTCAAAACAGTTTACGATAGTATAGCGAAATTATGTAGTAGGCATACTATTGTGATAAATGCACCCATAGAAAATAAGCGAAATCGCTTTTAGACCACGCCTACTTTTTCATAAAAGTTATAAGGAAAAAAGGTAAAAATATTAAACTGCCCATATCTAATTAGATGATACAGGCGGCCGCCGTGGTGTGAAGGTAGTGTTGCCGGCCTACCACACCGAAGGTCCATGGTTCGAGCCCTGGTACAGGTAACATCAAAAGTGATTTGAAAAAAGTTTTTCAAAACGGGGTCGCCCCTCGGCAGTGGTTTGGCAAACTCTCCGAGTGTATTTCTGCCATGACAGGCTTCTCAGTAAAAATTCGTCTCCTTTGTAGATGCCGTTCGGAGTCGGCAAAAAACTGTAGGTCCCACCAATTTGTAGGGTAAATTCAAATCGGCACACCACAAATTGGAAGAGAAGCTTGGCGCAAAAATCTCTTAGGAGGTTTATGATGATATACCTGTTGTATATCGCGCCATAGAGATAGAGATAGGTATAATAATATAATTTGGTGTTTACATCAATTTTCTTATTCTTTATATGATTTTGACAAAATTTTGGAAAGTGGGCGTGGCACCACCCACTTATGAGTCAAGCAAATTTATAATTCGACTGTTAATAACTTCAGAACGGTTTAAGATAGAATTACGAATCTTGATACGAGGTATACTATAGGCATGTAGAGTACGCCCACGGAAAATAAACCAAATTCGGTGGACGACCACGCCCACTTTTGGACCAAAGCTTTCTAAAAGAGAGGTAGGGAACCGGAACATGCCTTATCTCCTTCACGGATGCAGATAGAATGCTAGAATTTCGAATGACCTAATGATCTTATTAATGTTTTTTTTTTATTTAGGAAAATGGGCGTGGTACCGCCCACATATAAATGAACAAAATGTCAAATTTCAGCTATTATTAACTTCATCATCAACAAAATGTACTGTGAAAATTTCATAAAGATCGGTTAAGTACTTTGGACGCCAGACACACATTCATTTTTATTTATAAGATTGCCTCTATAGGTCATAACTCCACAACAATTTACTAATTTACCACAACCAATTTTACACAGCTGGGTATCTAATGTTCGGTTCCACCCGAACTTAGACGTCCTTATTTGTTTTTATTGGTAACAAAGTTTGAATACACATAATTACTCCTTGGTGGCTGCTCAAAAAAGTTTTCCCCATATTTTTGACAAGTCTTTACAAGCTTTCTTGCTGAATTGTATGGTTAGAGGCTGTCGATTGTTAACAAATAACCGAGAAAGAATAGCGTCACATGTGAATATTTGTCGGTTAGTGCTCTATATATCGGTCAACATTCTTTGATTTCTTCTTTACTTTTCAAGATAGAACTATTCATAACTTTTCATATTTAATACATATGAAATCTAAGCCAACACTTCGTTCCATTCCATGTTCCGAGTACGTCTCTGACTTTCTTTCGGAAGCATTACTTTCAACGTATTTGGTCGCTTAAATGTGGAAAACGCCACATATAACATACCATGCATGAACATCGATGAATTTAGCTCCACTTTGACAAACTCACGAGTTTGTCCCTGAGCTTTATGCACAGTCATGGGAAATGTTAGCCTTACTGGAAATTGATGCCGTTGCATGGTACACCCTAGAATGTGATCTCGGCACATGTACTTCTGTGTAGGATTTTTGCTGTCGAACAAAAGTGTCAGCCCTACTTAGAAATGTTTTTTCATAATATGCAGGAAAATACCTTTCGTTTGGTTCCCATATTAGCATCCTCGATAAACATTTTTTTTTAAATCTGATAGGTGGCAACTCTGTAAAAAATTATATGTGCCAACGCCTAGATAAAAATTCTTAGAATGTGGTACCCTATGTACATACCAAATTTCATCCAAATCGGTTTAGCACTTTTCTAAATATTCTTAATATACAAATATAAAAGAATAGCTCTTTAAAAGTTATAAGATAAACTTAATAAGTCCAGGTGGCAACAGCCCTACTTAGAAATGTTTTTTTAATACGCATGAAAATACCTTTCCTGTGATGACAATATTGACTTGATTAATTTAATTTTAAAAAAATTCAGAATTCAAATGCAACCCCGTAAAAACATTATATGTGGCAACACTTAGGTAAACATTCTTAGAATGTAGTACACTATGTACAAAAAAAATTGGCACAGGGAAAGAAAAGCGACAGAGAACGACGAAGAGGAGCATTTGGATACCTCTCTAAGACCCGGCGGAGCTTTCTAGAGTAATGTAGGTTTCTGAAGCGTACTGTAAAGCTGCTTCTCTTTATCTGCTGGTTACGAACATAGCTCCCAATCTCGAGGCTTTGACAATCCTTTGCAAAAGAATGCAGGCCTATTTTCAGTAAAACGGTTACTTCTGAGCCGTCCTGATATTAAGACTTTAGAAGTATATTTATATTGGTAGGTCCTGTTGACGTGCATTCATGAGCTCCTTAATTCATAAACGCCAAAAAGCAACTTCCAGCTTTTACATATTTATTATAAAATTAACCTTTCGAATATTCAACAGAACTGCGTCACTGTTAGCGGTCTACGTGGACGTGAATTTAAAGCCAAGCAAACGCGTTTGGTTTTGTATTTAAAAAATTTAGATCTCTGCTATATGGATGCTTGGGGTACCAGCGAGATAATGGAGTTACTATTACAGCTAATACAACGTGCCGGTTTCTATGCGGAAAATCTCGAATGGGTGCATGTCAACGGTGTACAGATTTGTGGTTCTATTTTTCATGACACTGCATCCACCATGGGTGGCGACTTGCAGAAGATGGCGCCACGTCTTCTGGCAGCAAATCAATTTTTACGTGTGAGTTATCCAACAGATATTGACACGCTGACCATAGTGCAGAGTCAACTTGAACCTTTGCTGGCGGGTGGACACTTCAAAGCGGCAGCTGTCAATGTACAATATGTGGTAGAAGGTTTGATGGAAATGTTTAAAAATGTGAGTGTATAAGTTTAGTTAAATATGAACTAACAACTGAGTTATTTTATGAAGAGACGCAATTATCTTTCAGTTACAAACAACATTTACAGCATCCACTCGGAACTGGGAACATTACCATTTCAATCCTAAGTTCATTATGAAGCTGATACATAATTTGGAATGTTATCCTTCAGATTCTTTCAATGAAGTAAGTTTTAGTAAATTTTTTTTTGGAATAACCAGATCGTTTCACTGTATAATCCGGGGTATGGTACAAAATCAATATGTACATACCTCCGGATCTTTTCCCGATTCTTATAGACTGCCTTCACTGGCGGCCGTTAACCCCATCATCAAATCACCTACCCATAGGCCTCTTAATTGACTACCATGCCGACGTCATCACCTCGGAAAAGCGTTGTTGTTGTTATCAGTGCTTTGCCCTGCCAAAGGGCACGATTATTCTAAAAATCGTCATGGAATTTGTTAACGGAAGTGTATGGAAACTAACAGTTTTAACAGGGTCCATTTCCATTATCACCACAGAGGTTGAGGAGGCCATCCTAAAGAAGACAAACAACCATACGCTGTGGCTTAGAGGGTTTAAATATGCGCAAGGCAGGCATACCTCTCGTAAGAGGCGACTAAAGTTCACTCGATCCCGGTTACGGGGTCAACGAAATCGCCACAATTTCCTCAATATAATCGTGTTTGGTTTGTCACGTCGCATTTGAAGTACGCAGGGCGAAGTACTGCTACAACAATAAATCTGTCGTAGAACCTAACCCGGTGTACATAATTAATTACAATTTTTTCTAGGCTTTGTGCTCTGAATTACATTCCATGTTTGAAGATCGTTTGGTGAGCGAAGCGGATGTGAATGAATTTAACAGCATTTTCAAGAAAACAATGCGCAAGTTTTACGGCAGAGAGGTAAAACCTAAATACTCAATTAAATAATCTAACCAGCTATACATTTTTCTTTAAAACAGAAAGTTTTCTTTGTACCCAAGCTGCCAAAGCATTGTGGTGAGTTTCGCGCACTCGCGCACGATGACTGGTTTGACGAAGTGCATAAGCAGATAGCAATATGTAGTACGTAAAAATTAGCTTAAATGAATGGCTGGAAGTAAAAAGTAAACGTATTTTTCATGTTAGTAAAAGTTAAAATTTGTAAAATGTTTAATAAAAAGGGGTAGAAAAAAATTGTTCAGTAAAGGGTAGGCAAATCGTTTTTTCCAATAATAGGGAGAAATATCTTTTATTATTATTTTTTAGCAATATATCTGTCACTTTTATAAGTTTCTCCTTTTACTTACACGAAAACTACATTTACTTTTTACTCACAACCTTTCAAATGATCTTTCTTATAAAATAATAATTCTCACATCACATAGATGCCGAAACCTTTGTCATTGATGAGCCGATCACGAGCGAGTTACTTGATTTAGTATCAAAAACAGCGCGTGTGTTGGGGCGCGATGAGTCGCACTTGCTTATTCTAGCACGCGCTGGTGGCAGACATTTGGACGCGCTCTATGCAGCAGCCAATTTGCAGCAAGCGAAAATTTTTATTACACAAGGCGGCGCTGGATATGGTGTGTTGGACTTCTATAACGATTTAAAATTGGTAATAGTATCAGATAATTTCTCAAACGTAATAGAACATTAATCAAACTTTTTATGTAGGCGATGCAAACTGCTGCACTAGAGAATCAATGTACCTGTCTACTTATCGAACATTGCTGGTTAACATTTGCACCCGATATTATGAAGCCGATTGAAGCCATACTTGAGGGTAGCGAGATATTGGATTTGTTTGGTGATGATTTGGAATCTATTGCTAGTTCGTTGAAGCATGCTGCTCAATTGGAAGGATTTCAAGAATCCATAGGGGTTTACTTTTTGAAAAGTACCAACCGATTTTCGTACACCGCACAGTTAGTTTATTCTGTTTTTTTTTTCAGGAGCTAGAAGGAATCTTCACTTGTTTGTCATATTAGATCCGGCCTCTGCTGCGGTCAATGATTTGTTTGCAAAATTTCCAGCACTTTACCGTAATATGGATATGTATTTTGTACGTGCGGCTTCGACTGAAACTCAAAATCAGCTACCAAAAAAATATATTGAAATGCTTGGTGAAGCTAGTGGCAGCAAAGGAAGCGTACCAGTATTCTCTTACTTCACCGATGCTGTGGAAACTTTGATAACGCAACAGGCACCACTGCGGTACTACCAGCTGATACGATCGTATTATTACATCTACACCAATTTTGCAAAGGATATCAATAAAAGATTGGAAAAGTTGCAGGTAAGGTGATCTGTTACAGCGAGCTCAGTTGGCACTCCTTCAGGATTTAAGCAGGTGCGCAGTTCGACATAATTTATGAATGTCTATTAGCGATGACACGCGTTATTATACTCAAAACATAGACGGACGCACTTCCCTGTATCAGGTCGAAGTATTGCTACCACTCAGGATGTCTCCTTATGCCGCCAGCTCCATAGTGAGGCACTGATATATTTTTAGCAAAATAGCACAATAGGATCAATTTGCGGTAGGTTTGGCAAACCCTTACACACACATTTTTGAAGTAGAGCTCCATCGCACTTAAGAAGCCATCTCGACGAAGACAGTAATGAGATCCGGAAGAAAAAAAAGGAGTGCCTTAATCCACCAATGTACCAACAGGATCGGTTTTGTCTTTTGTATTTTCACAACTGTGAACTCTCTTGATTATCCCTATGTCCCTTATTTGGAGAGTTCCCTCACGACACAAATGACCCCTTTACCACACATGTGGACCTATTGTGGTACCCCATAAGTTAACCACTTTTAAGCGAAAAACAGAGGATCGAACCACCTCGTGAAGTCAATAGATTTACTGAGAAACGGTGGACCGAGAATAACCAACGGTCTTCTTTTAAGCAAATGCTAAACACTTTCCTCCTCCTCAATACATCTGCAGCTACGACGTTATCCCCCATTTAGTTAGTTAAGTTAGGTTGGTCGACGTACGTCGAAAGGCCTGACCAGAGGGTATTTCCCCTATTATTGACATCAATATCCCTGTCCAAATACCAATATGAGGTTGATAAGGAAGTGTTTGACCATTTCGTTTAGAAATCTACGGTACTCACTGATCGGCTTTTTGTTGGAAAAGCAGACTTATTGAAGTATTTTCAATGTTAGTTTATTCAATCACTCCTTGAATCGCCGAAGAGCAAATGGAGACTCTTAGAGAACAATTGCGGAACTGTAGTTGCTTTAGATGTCTATTCAGCACAACTCGGAAGACCTGTCTCACTTTCTTTTTGATTGACCCCTTTTGCCAAGACGTTCCGTTGTGCCGCCATTTCTTTTCTATATATCCGCTTGGCCATGGCAGCTTAGATTTTATACGTCTTGGCAATGTGTCAGAATTTATCGCTTCTACCGCCCAATCAAAGTATATTAATTACCCATGCAACTAACTTTGGCGGATAAACTAAAATACTTTAACTAACCAATTGTCTAACCCACAGCATGGCGTTGACAAACTTTCCGATGCTCACAACGTTGTAGATACGCTCAAATCAAATGCCAGTCAGCAAGAGGAAGCATTAGCAGAGAAACGTAAGCTTGCCAATGATGCACTCGAAATGATTTCGGCCACAATGCATAGCGCCAACGATCAAAAAACCAATATGTTGGAGTTAAAAAAGAAAGCGCAGGAAAGCAGCGAACAGTTAAAAGAACGTCAGAAAGAGATACAACAGGAACTGGCCGAAGTGGAACCTATTCTCGCAGAGGCTAGCACAGCCGTGGGTCAAATAAAATCCGAGGCACTATCCGAGATACGCTCGTTACGTGCACCACCTGAAACAATACGCGACATACTAGAGGGGGTTTTACGTTTAATGGGTATACGCGACACCTCATGGAATAGTATGAAAACATTTTTGGCAAAACGTGGTGTAAAAGAGGATATACGCTCTCTAGATTCAGCCCAAATAAATCCAGATCATTGCGCGGCAGTAGAAAAATTACTGCAAGTGAAAGCCGATTCATTTGAGATGAAGAATGCCAAACGTGCTTCAGCAGCCGCAGCACCACTCGCCGCTTGGGTTAAGGCAAGTGTGCGCTATTCGAAAGTTGTACAAAGTATACGACCCCTGGAGCGTGAACAAAATGAGCTTAAACGTAATTTGGATGTTGCTGAAGGTGAAATGCAAACTTTAATGACCGGTTTGGATGATGTCGATAATCGTGTCAAACAGTTATCGGCCAAATTAAATTCTTACACACAAGAAGCCGCAGTGTTGGAGATCAAATTAGATGACGCACGTAAGACGTTGAATGTAGCTGAGGAGCTTATTGAGAAATTAAGCTCTGAGTTTCACACCTGGAGCATGCAATTGGATGAGTATAAGGTAGCGCATAAAAGTTTAGACACCAAATCGCTGCTTATTGCGCTGGCCATTAACTACTTTTCACATCTCACATTGGAGCGCCGAAGGTAAGTTTCTCGGGGTTGGGATTTGTATAAACTTGTATATATCCAGCTGTGCAAGGACACACTTCAGTCCATCCATAAGTCACACCAGTAGTGGAATTCACTAACTTATAACGATGCGATTTTTCAGGATTTTAACTAACGATTTTCTATCCTTCATTATCGACTATGCTATTCACTAACTTAGCTATAACGATTCGGGGTTAAGATTCCTCATTCCGCTATAAAACGTACACAAAATTCTCAAATGCCATTTTTTTGATAATAATATTGATATAATAGTAATATTATTTTAATTTTCGCTAAAAACCTCAAGTTATGTGTTGTTTATTTAACGACACAGATAACAACCCCATTCGCATTCGACATTTTGTCGTAACGATATTTATAACGATATCGGTATTCACTAATCATTTTTTATCGATATTCGTTTATTCGCGATCAGCTGTGTCGTTAAGTAAACAACGCACAATTTGGGGTTGTTGTCGGTGTCGTTACATAATCAACACATAATTTTAAGTTTTTAGCGAAAATTTAAATAATATTACTATTATATCAATATTATCATCAAAAATAATGCATTTGAGTACTTAGCGTACGTTTTATCGCGGGATGAGAAATCTCAACCCCGAATCGATATAGCTAAGTTAGTGAATAGCACAGTCGGTAATGCAGGATACAAAATCGTTAATTTAAATCTCGAAAAATCGCATCGTTATAAGCTAGTGAATTCCACCACAGAGCTAATTATGTAGGGTGTGTCCTCTTGTTTTTGTACTTTTTAACGATAAAATAACTCTCGAAAAGTTATCGGGAGTCTTACCGATTTCAGTAGTCCTAGAAATGGATCCCATGCACTTTTTTGTTGTTGTTGTAAGTGGTGCGGATATAAGCAGTCCTTTGCCGAAATGAGTCCGGTTCGATTTCATTGGCCTCTTGAATCTTTGGGTTGTGGATTTTAGTTGTTGTTGTTGTTAACAGTGCTTCGCCCTGCCTAATGGGAACGATCACTCTAAATTGTCATCAGGCTCTTTTGGACCAGAGTGATGTAGGTGTTAGAAGAGTATGCTGGATTGAACAGGAGAAGAGATGTTTGGTATCATGAGGGGACATACCACATGCAGGGTATGTGTTTGATATGGTGGGGTTCAGTCTGGATAAGCAGGAGTTAACCTATTACAATATCCAGAACGAAGTTGTGCTAGCATAACTATAGTCTCCCTCGGAAGTACCCGCTCCCCTTCAGCCAATTCAAGTGTTTGAATATTGAGTGTGGAAGTCATTTAGAGCCCGCCTATGGTTCCTCAGATCAAACCGCAAAGAAATGTGGTGCCGGATCTCATCGTAGTGCTTGCCGTCCTTATGTCTCTGGGTGGCGGGGCTTTATCCAATAGATGTCGATTTGGATGACTGGGTTTATGACAGTTCTGAAGAAACTGTCTACTCAAGAGTTCCGCTTGCTCGTGAACATTGAACAATTTAACTGCAGACATCACGTAGCAGTTCTGATGGCGGTGTTTTGGCAGACTTGCAAGTTCCTCCAGTTGGTGTCAGCAAGGTTGGGCGACCATATGGGCGCAGCATAGTCAAAACCCGGTCGACCAATAGCCTTAGCTATGCAATGTTTCTTTATCTTTCCCCCAATTACTGCCGGCCAGTGACTGGAGGATCTTATTGCGGCTCTGTACCTTTGAAGCTATTGCAGTGGCATGACCAGCGAAGGTGAGGCCGTTGTCAAAAGTCATACCCAAGATTTTAGGGTGGTTGACAGTAGGTAGAGGGCACTCCGTCTACGTGGACATTTAACTCTTGCCCCATCTGCGCATGCCATTTCGTGAGCAGTTATGACAATTGCTCCGAGGATGACAATATAAGGGTGGAGCGAGACAGATTAGACAGGGTTACACTGAAATAACAGCCCTTGGCCGGGTAAAAAAAACCCAGGTCATTCCGGTACGATAGAACCGGCTGTTGTGGGAATGTGTGGATTTTAGTCTCTTCTTACGATCGGCATACTTAGCGTGGGTATTTTCTAGGCCTTATAACATGATGGGAGTGTGGAAGGCCGGCCATGAACAACGCATCTCCAATAAGCGATATAACCTGGTGAAATGTCTGACACTGCACGACCACCACTTAGGACTACCCCCTGCGGGATATTGGCTTAGAATATGCCTGGGGGTAGACATACCTGTCGAAAGAGGGGACTAAAATGCAAAGTAATGACGTGCAACTCGATGGTTGATCTACGGAGAGAATGCCTCTCACCTCTCATTATCCGGCTTCTCCTTCCTTCGGGCGAGGACTGTCACTTTCGACAACACTCCGCAAAACCTTTGGGGAGTGTTTTTGTCATTAAAAACAAGAACAACAACAACCACTTAGCTCGGCAGTTTGACCCAAAAAGGCACCGGCTAGCGCTCAACAGTACCCACAGTAAGTTCGCTCTAAAATGTATTTCCCCTTCTAAATCCTATATCAGTCGCTACTAAGGGACACCACTGGGTATATGGAATTCAGTTCCACTCCTACTCAGATGTTTTTACTAGTTTAGTATCAAAAAACTTACATTATTTTCTTAACAGCTTCAGTATGGATCGCTTACTTGCCGAACTCCAACTAAAACCATTCGATTTGCGCAAGAGTCTACTCACCGAGCAAGAACAAATTATCTGGGAGAGTATGGGTCTGGCGGCCGATGCCCAAATTATCGAAAATGCAGCCTTACTGCGTCAAATGATTGGTTTGCCCTATGGAAGTTATCCAATTCCATTAGTATTGGACCCCACAAAGTCCGCAATGAACTGGCTTGAAGAGTATCTACGCACCAAAGCCCGACCTTATGATATAACAACACAAAATAACGAACGCTTGAATTACATGCTGGAGTTAGCCGTACGCTTTGGAAAGGTTTTGGTGGTGAAAGACTGCCAGCAAGTGCGCCCACCTTTGCTACAGCTGTTGCAGGGACGATTTTATGTGAAGTTTGGCAAGAAACTCTTGGAGATTGGCACAAAAATGGTTGACTTGCATGAACATTTCCAGCTGATACTCTTTACAAACACAAATAAATTAAACATCGAACCAGAAACTCTAAGCGTTTTAACATGCATACCCTTCACCGTAACCGCTATTGGATTGGCCGATCAACTTATGTCAAAAGCGATTATTTTGAAAAATCCCGAGCTGGAGCGTAAACGCATTGAGTTGCTGAAAAACGAGGGTATTTTGCTAAAGCAACGCATCGAGTTGGAGGATAAGCTGTTGGGAGAGTTATCAGCAGCACAAGGTGACATCTTAAAGAATGAGAAGCTTTTGACCACCTTGAATGAGGTGAAGGAGAGTAGTAATTTTATAGACAAATCTCTTAAGGAAAGCGCACGTGTAAAGGAATCTCTTTTGTCCGACTACACACTATTGCGTGAGCTCTGCGCTCAATCAGCAAGATTTTACATAGAGCTTTCAGCATCATATGAATTACCAGCTTTGGCTTTTATACAACTTTTTCTTAATTCGCTACAAACATTTGACGGCAAAACCTCTAAACTTAAAACGAATGAGCGTCAAGCCTATGAACAATTGGTCTGCGCTACATTTCAGTATTTGGCACGTTCAATAGCGCGCTCCAGTCATTTGACTTTGGCTTTGTATGTATGTAAGAGCGCCTATGCGGAACGTGTGCCAGCGGTCGAATGGGAAATGTTCGTTACAAATTTTATGGTAACAGCGGATACCAGTATGGGGAGCATTGATTTGGGTTCATTGCAGTTACCCGATTATATGAGTAAGGATGCGGCGTTGAAGTTACGACTGTTGCTTGCACAGGTGCCACTCCTTGAAGGCGAGTTGCAATTACAACATGACTATGCGTGGCGCAGTTTTATCATGGACAGAGCGCAAGAAATGCCAGGTATGAAATAACTGAAATGAATCTAATTATTGGCTCTGCAAGCGTCAGAAGTGAAACTTTATACCACACCCCAGGTAATGACGTGCAACTGGATAGTTGATCTACGGATCATACCCCTCATCACATGCTGCCAATATTCTTTCTTACGTAAGGAGGGGTGACCTAGAAGGTTGCACTGGCCATATCAAATCATTCCCGCAATAGCAGGCCTAGTAACGCAAGGTTCTGGCATCGTGTCCATAACCGACAAAGGACTGCCAAGACTTGGAAGTTATCGGCAAGACTCGACACAACCTTGGGGGCCAAAATCTGCCTCCCAGGAGAATAAAGAGTCATCTCCGTTTGATCCAAAGGTGCATCGAAAGGCCCTCAAACTCATCCATAGAGAGTCGGTAAACTCCTTTTTTCAGCTCTTGCCCAGTGAACGCCGTCATTCAGGCACAAGCTCCGCTTGTTGCCACAGATGAACGCGAACTGTCTAGGGAACCCCTTGCGGGTTAGAAGTTTAGAATATGCCCGGGGTAGGCATTCCGGTCGTAAGAGGCGAGTAATATGCACAAAGGTTGTTGTTGGTGTTGTTAACAGTGCTTCGCCCTGCCCAATGGGCTTGATCACTTCGACTCCGCCGGAGAGGCTGCATGCCTCAAGGTGTTGTTTCCACTTGGTCAGTTTGTGTTCGTTGACTGTCCTACGAATTTCCGCATTGAGATCTTTGATTCTGGGATCTGGGGGATTGATGAGTCTCAGTTGGTCACGTTCTCTTGCCATCCCCGCAGCTTCTGCAGGAAAATTCGGACGAATTTCTCGAATCCAACCCGGGTCCAGGAGAATGGATCTGCTGTGTCTGCTGGAAGAAGATTTACGCTAAGCGTTCACACTCCGTCCAATGAAATTCTTGTAAAAGATGGTTGCACAAAACCAGGTGCTCCGGGCTAAATCCCTCCACACACAGGCCCCCTAGTTTCTACAAAACTTTCGTGGCCCCTTGCTGTTCACGCCCTAGGACGTCCCGTGGCCAACGACGATCCAGTATCGCACCGTCACAAGCTTCTGATAACGCCCAGCAAGTAGTGTGTAACACCCGCTGCCGCCCACAGGCGCCAACACCTCACACAGCCGCTCACAGCTACTTTCTAAGTAGCACCCCTGTTTCAGATGTGAGCAATGCCGAGCGACAGCCTACCCCCCTCCCACTTTCAACTTCCCCTTCTTCTTGCAGCACTAGCACAAATGTAAGTCAAAGCCACCAGCTCCTGGTCCCTTACACCATGTGCTCTGTTTGTCGGCTGAGACTATTTACACCTGCGATATCAGTCAAATGCAATTCTTGCCTTGGCCTGTGTCACCTGCTTTTATGTTCTCAACTTGGAAACAGGAACCTATGGACTGATACGTACGTTGCGCCATGTTGTTGAGCTACGCAACCTACAACGTCGATCCCTCGTCTTCTAGAGTGCGACGCAGTGTGCGACCCAGCCTGCTTCCACCAAGGCATACGCACCAGTCCCTGACTCCCAGCGTGAATATTTCTCCCCCTTCGCACTTTCGCGTCCTACAGCTAAACTGCAACGGCCTAACCGGGAAAGTGAGTGAAATAGTTAGCTTCATGAAGCGACAGAATATCAAGATCGCTGCCATTCAGGAGACGAAGTTAAACGCCCGATCAAATCTTCGGACTTGTGACGGCTACAACGTCCACCGGCGTGACCTAGAGAGACGACTTCATTACTCACCAATCTGTGCAATATCGTCCATTTGAGCCTGACGTCGACCCGAGGGACAACCTCCTGGAACGTCAAGGAATGGTTGTCCGGACAGGCGACGTCGACTTTGAAATCATTAACATTTATGTATATATATCCTGCCACCTGCTGTCCGAGAGATTACCACCCTGACATCAGTGCGTTACTCAGAGGCGATAATCGTGTAATCCTCGAAGACTTCAACGCACACCAGGATCTGTGGCACTTAAGCCTACAGGTCGATGGTAGGGGACAGGAATTGGCTGAACAAATAGACGATTCGACGTTTTGCACTGTGAACGGGGACGCCCCCACGAGAGTTGCGGTAAATTGTTCCAGTTCGCCAGACCTCACAATTGTCAGCGCAGGTCTCATAAACTGCGTTGAATGGCGACCAATGCTTACTCTTGCATCTGACCATTTGCCGATAGTGCTCTCAATCGATCGCCCCAATGACTTCGTTACTTCTGAGAAGCGCACCTTCACTAACTTCAGTAAAGCTGATTGGGTTGGTTTTCTTAATTTCACTGAGAGCACCTTCGCTACTCTTCCCACCCCGTCTGATGTACGAGAAGGGGAAAAAGCGTTTCGCATGGTCATAGAGTCAGTCTCCAATCAATATATTCCGTCAGGTAGAATTAAGGAGATACGTCCGTACTTCCCCGCAGAGGCAGCGGCCCTGGCTGATGAACGTGACCGCGTGCGACGCTTGAACCCTACGGATCCCCAAATTCAAGATCTCAATGCGGAAATCAGACGGCAGAACGACAAAATATCCATCACCTTCGGTGATAAGGTACAGTCGAACCCAAAGAGATGCGCGAGCGCTTTCTTCCGACAATTTGTACTGCATCCTCCGGTTGACAAGGAAATCAGGCGCGCCATCAGGGAAGCGCACAAACGCAAAAACCACCAAGCGCCCATTGCCATCACCACCACAGAGGTTCGGGAGGCTATACGGGGGTCCAAAAACTCCATATCTATTGGCCCAGACGGTATATCCATGCTGATGCTAAAACATCTCGGTGATGATGGAGTAAGGTACCTAACAACCGTCTTCAATCTGTCCATGACCACCTTTGTCATTCCAGAAAGATGGAAACAGTGCCACTACTGAAGCCCGGCAAGCCGGCCAACGTGGTGGAGTTATATCGACCGATATCACTTCTTTCGCCAGTAGTGAAGACCCTGCAGACGGCCTTGCTCCCTTATTATACCGCTAACCTGCGATTAGCCGAACATCAGCATGGATTCCGCAAAATGCATAGCACTACCACAGCGCTAAACGCCATCACCACAGATAGGTGTCGGTCTCAACCAATCTCGCCCAAATGACAGGACCGTGCTAGTTGCGCTTGATCTGTCGAAACTTTTGACACTGTTAATCATGCACAACTCATTAACGACCTGGAGGATTCAAACCTGCCCCCCTGTCTAAAACGTTGGACCGCCAACTATCTGAGTGGCCGGCAGTCATCGGTTGAATTTAGAGGCGAAAGATCAAAACCACGTATCCCCGCGACTGTTCAATTACTACATATCGAGGCTCCCTTCCCCACCAGAAGGCGTCTCGATCGTCTCCTATGCCGATGACTGCACGATCCTGGCGACTGGACCCTCCGTTGATGAGCTCTGCTCGAGAATTAATTCCTACCTTCCAACCCTTTCCAGTTTCTTCGCTGCACGGAATCTGACATTGTCACCGACCAAATTCTCGGCCACCTTATTTACGACGTGGACAGCGCAGGCGAACATGGAATTAGACGTCGACGGCATTAAGCTTCCGACTGTCACACACCCCAAAATCTTAGGGGTCACGTTTGATAACATGTTCAAATACGGTGCTCAGGTAGCCGCGATTGCCACCAAAGTACAAAGCCGTAACAAAATCCTCAAGTCACTAGCTGGCAGTACTTGGGGGAAAGACAAAGAAACGTTACTGGCAACGTACAAGGCAATCGGAGTACCGGAGCGTACCGGGTTCAAATCCGTCCAAGGATTGTTAATTCGACAATACTCCCCAAAACCTTCGGGGAGTGTTTTTGTCGTTACCACAACAACAAGAACAACAACCTTGCGAAACTCTCTTTCACCTTTGCGTACGTCTGTCGGAGTGGGTAACGCAGCGACGGAGCGCTCTATATAGTCCGTAAAGCGGTCCCAGTCCGCTTTGGTGAAGTTAATGTATGTTAGTTTATCAGTCGTTATGAAGTCGGTCGGTCGTTCAACGGAGAGTAGGATGGGTAGGTGGTCTGAAGCTAATGTAAGCATCGGTCGCCAGATGACGAAGTTAATTAGGCCCGCGCTCGTTATGGAGATGTCTGGCGAACTGTGGTAGTTACCTGCCAGCCTGGTGGGGGCATCTCCATTGACTGTACAAAATGCTGAGTTGTCTATTTGGTCTGCAATTGCGTGTCCTCTGCTGTCTGCTGGCAAGTTGGAGTGCCAGAGATCGTGATGCGCGTTGAAGTCGCCTAGGATTAGACGGTTATCGCCCCTTAGCAATGCAATAATGTCGGGATGATAATCTCTAGGACAACACGTGACAGGGGGAATGTAGATGTTTATAATTTGCAGGTCGACGTCTCCTGACCGGACTACTATGCCTTGGCATAATAAGGTAGAGTCCCTGGGTTAGAGGTTTAGAATATGCCCGAGGTAGGCATACCGGTCGTAAGAGGCGACTAATATGCACAAAGGTTGTTGTTGTTGTTGTTAACAGTGCTTCGCCCTGCCCCAGATTGGACAGGGTTACACTGAAATAACAGCCCATGGCCGGGTGAAAAAACCCGGGTCATTCCGGTGCGATAGAACCGGCTGTTGTGGGAATGATGCACAAAGGTAATGACGTGCAACTCAATGGTTGATCTACGGATATGATGCCTCTCACCTCTTATTACCCACCTTATCCTTCCTTATGGAAGTAGGGGTGACATGACCTAGAAGGTTTCACTGGTCATAAATCGCTACCACGACAGTCGGGCAGTACCGCAAGTGAGTACCGGAGCGTACCGGGTTCAAATCCGGCCAAGGACTGTTAATTCGCCAACACTCCCCAAAACCTTTGGGGAGTGTTTTTGTCGTTACCACAACAACAACAACAACGTCAAGGGAAACTAGATTATATTGTACAGAGTGATGTGTAATGAACGGAAGGCCTCCCCCATTACCGCTGGGACGGTCCTTTCTATGTACATTATACCCATCACAAGTTCGTAAGTCCGATCTTGTGTTCAATTTTGTCTCTTGTGAGACAGATTGGACAGGGTTACACTGAAATAACAACCCTTGGCCGGGTAAAAAAACCCGGGTCTTTCCGGTACGATCGAACCGACTGTTGTGGGAATGCACAAAGGTAATGACGTGCAACTCGATGGTTGATCTACGGATATGATGCCTCTCACCTCTCATTACCCATTTTATCCTTTCTTACGAAAGGCGGGTGACATGACCTAGAAGGTTCCACCTTCGGGGAGTGTTTTTGACGTTACCACAACAACAACAAGACTATCTGACAAAATATCGCTAAAACAACAACAACAACAACCTTGGGGACGGTTAGACTTTGCACGAGCTTTATTACTAGACCCCAAGACAGTCGGGCATCATTCCCACAACAGCCGGTTCTATCGCACCGGAATGACCCGGGTTTTCTCACCCGGCCAAGGGTTGTTATTTCAGTGTAACCCTGTCCAATCTGTCCCGTCCCACCCTTAAATTGTCATCCTCGGAGCAAACCCTTGCAGCTGGGTTGCTCCATTGTCTCTTGTTACGGGCTGGGGTCGAACCCAACCCTGGACCAAGAGACTGGATCTGCTGCGTTTGCTGGAAGCAAATTTATATTAAACGGTCGTATTCGGTACAATGCGCCAAGTGTAAGAGATGGTTACATAAATCTGGATGTTCAGGGCTTAACCCTTCCATCCACAGACCCCGTACTTTCTTTAGTACTTTTGAGGCACCTTGCTGTACACGTCCTAGGACGTCCCGCAGTAGTCGCCGCTCCGGCACTCCCTTACCGCCTCTAACTACTTCCAATGGTCACAATAGTGGCTCAGTCTATACGACTGGCAGCACCGCTGCCATCCCTGCCTCACCCACTCCCGACTGTCGCTCACGCACACCAGCGTCTCCATCTCACACGGCCGCTCAACACTCCTATCCCCCCCGGAATAGGTCAGATATGAGCATCGCCGAGCGTCAGTCCCCTCTGTCTCTGCCCCTAATGCCCCCCCCTGCTTCCAGCCTGCACGTGGGTCAGGTACACCACCTCCTGGCACCTTTCACTACGTGCACCGTTTGTCGGCAAAGATTATATACGCCTGCGACATCGGTCAAGTGCAACAATTGCCTTGGCCTGTGTCATATCCTTATGTGCTCTGGGCTCGCAAACGGCAACCTTTGGACGGATTCGTTCAAGCCCCCTGTTGCAGTACACAGCCGCCCTCCACGCCAGACAACATCGGCCATGGCGCTGTCAACTCTAGACTGCGACATAGTTTAGGCCTTAGCCTACTTCCACCTAGGCAAACACATCCGTCCCTCACGCCTAGTATGTCCCCCGTCTCCCCTCCTACACACTTCAAAATTCTGCAGCTGAACTGTAACGGATTAGCTGGAAAGATAACTGACTTTATGAAGACGCACAACATCAAAATCGCCGCGATACAAGAGACAAAACTGAACACGAGATCGGACTTACGAACTTGTGATGGGTATAATGTACATCGTAAAGACCGTCCCAGCGGTCTTGGGGGTGGCCTTGCGTTCATTACACATCACTCTGTACAATACAATCTATTTTCCCCTGACGTCGACCCCAGGGACTCTACCTTAGAATGCCAAGGCATAGCAGTCGAGTCAGGAGACGCCGACCTGCAAATCATAAACATCTATATTCCTCCTGCCACGTGTTGTCCTAGAGATTATCATCCCGACATTAGTGCGTTGCTAAGGGGCGATAACCGTCTAATCCTAGGCGACTTCAACGCACATCACGATCTCTGGCACTCCAACTTGCCAGCAGACAGCAGAGGACACGCAATTGCAGACCAAATAGATAACTCAGCATTCTGTACAGTCAATGGAGATGCCCCCACCAGGGTGGCAGGTAACTGTCACAGTTCGCCAGACATCTCCATAACGAGCGCGGGCCTCATTAACTTTGTCATCTGGCGACCGATGCTTACATTAGCTTCAGACCACCTACCCATCTTACTCTCTGTTGAACGACCGACCTACTTCATAACGACTGATAAAATAACATACATCAACTTCACCAAAGCGGACTGGGACCGCTTTACTGAATATACAGAGCGCTCCTTCGCCGCCTTACCCACTCCAACGGACGTACGCAAAGGCGAAAGAGAGTTTCGCAAGATCATCTATTCAGCCTCTTGCCGCTTTATTCCTGCTGGCAGAATACCAGAAATTCGTCCGAATTTCCCGGCAGTAGCTGCTTCGATGGCAAGAGAACGTGACCAAGTGAGACTTATCAATCCCGCAGATCCCAGAATAAAAGATCTCAATGCGGAAATCCGTAGGATTGTCAACGAACACAAGCTGACCAAGTGGAAACAACACCTTGAGACATGCAACCTCTCCGGCAGAGTCGGCAAATTATGGTCGACTGTCAAGGCCCTATCCAATCCGACCAAACACAAAGACAAGGTCGCCATTGCTTTCGGCGACAGTGTCAAATCGGACGCCAGGAAATGCGCGAGCTCCTTTTGCCGGCTGTTTATAATGCATCCACCTGCGGATAGGACTAAGAGAAGAGCCTTCCGACAGATTAACAACGGTTTGAATCAAAATCCACCAAACCATAGCACGGTTCTCGTGGCACTTCATCTGTCAAATGCATTTGACACGGTCAATCACGCCACTCTCCTCCGAGATCTGGATGAGACACCGCTCCCTGCCGGCCTTAAGAGGTGGACCGCTAATTACCTCAATGGTCGACAGGCATCAGTCAAATTTAGGAACAAGAAATCTAGACCACGAAGAATAAAACAAGGGGTGCCGCAAGGTGGTGTTCTCTCTCCCCTCTTGTTTAATTTCTATATTTCGAGACTTCCCCCCCACCTGAGGGAGTCTCCATTGTTTCCTACGCTTGACGACTGCACGATAATGGCCTCGGGCAAGGGTCCCTCCATTGATGAACTCTGTATTAGAATCAACAGTTACCTCCATGACCTTTCCAGCTTCTTCACCGAGCTTAATCTGACCCTGTCTCCGACTAAATCTACAGCGACCCTGTTTACTACATGGAATGCGCAGATGGGGCAAGAGTTAAATGTCCACGTAGACGGAGTACCTCTACCTACTGTCAACAACCCAAAAATCTTGGGTGTGACATTTGACAACGGCCTCACCTTCGCTGGTCATGCCGCCGCAATAGCCTCAAAGGTACAGAGCCGCAATAAGATCCACAAGTCACTGGCCGGCAGTACTTGGGGAAAAGACAAAGAAACATTGCTTGCTACATATAAGGCTATTGCGCCTATATGGTCGCCCAATCTTTCTGACACCAACTGGAGGAAATTGCAAGTCTGCCAAAACATCGCCATCAGAACTGCTACGGGATGCCTGCTTATGTGATCTGAGTCTCACCTCCATCAAGAGGCAAAATTGCTCAATGTTCAAGAGCACGCGGAACTCTTGAGTAGACAGTTCCTTCTGAACTGTCATAAACCTAGTCATCCAAACCCACATCTTTTGGATGTAGCACCGCCCCCCAGAGACATAAGGAGACATCTCCGTAAGCATTACGATGAGATCCGGCATCATATCTCTTTGCCGTTTGATCTGCGGAACCATAGACGGGCTCTAAATGACCTCCACACTGAGTCGGTAGACAGAACCCTCAGATCTCGGCCTGTGAATCCCGTTATTAATACTCATCCACCTGATTTGGCTGAAGAGGAGCGTGTACTTCCGAGGGAGACTAGAGTCATACTAGCACAACTTCGCTCTGGATATTGTAATAGGTTAAACTCTTACTTATCCAGACTGAACGCCAACATACCAAATACATGCCCTGCATATGGTATGACCCCTCATAATACCATACATCTCTTTTCCTGTTCAGTTGAACCAACTCTTCTAACACCCACATCACTCTGGTCCAACCCTGTGGAAACTGCGCGTTTCCTCGGACTTCCGTTAGAAGAGCCTGATGACAATTTAGAGTGATCGATCCCATTGGGCAGGGCGAAGCACTGTTAACAACAACAACAATAACAGTCGGGCACAAGGGAGTACCGGAGCGCACCGGGTTCATATCCAGAAAAGGACTGCCATTTTCGACAACACTTAAACAACAAAAACAACAACCTAAATAGCAATTATTTATCGTTAAATGGGGTATGTGGCACTTGAGTTTTAGGTTTCTTGCGTAGCAAATCACTCATGCACTTTTACTTTAAAAATGATTTGCAATTAAAATACATTTCTATTGCTTAGGCGACATCAAATCACCCTTTCATCGTGTGCTTATCGTACAGATATTTCGTCCAGATCTTATGTTCGTACAACTACGACGTGCCGCTACCGAAATAATGGGTCTATCGCCAGACTCTGTTGTCCAGCCAACAGTAGAACAACTTGCTGACGAGAATACAGAAGGCAAACCAATATTGGTGCTTACACAAACAGAAAATGACCCCGGCACTGAAATTCAAAACGCTGCAATCAAAAAAGTTGGACTGGAAAACTATACCGAACTTTCTATTGGGCGAGGTATGGAACGTCGTGCAATAGAAGCTGTGCGACATGCAGCTGAAGTGGGTAAATGGATTTGCATTAAAAATGTACATCTTATACCCGACTGGTTGCCTGAGTTGGATCGTGAACTGGAGGTGTTGAAAAAACGTGAGGGCTTTCGGTTGTGGCTCATTTGTGAGTCCACGCGTGGGTTCAGCGAGACAATTATGTACAAATTTGTCAAAGTGTTGTATGAGTTTCCAGGCGGTATCAAATATAAAGTACGTCGCATGTTACAAAACTTTATGCTTGGTGAATATCGCAAAATATCGAAGGAGCCCAAGCTAGTTAAGATACGTTTCGTAATCTTCATAGTTGTGGCAGTTTTGCAGGAGAGACGTGAATTCATACCACAGGGTTGGTCGAAATATTACGAGTTTGGTGAAGCTGACTTGAAAGCCGCAATGGAAGTGCTGCGCTGGTTGGATAAAACTATGATTAGCGGTCGTGGTGATTGGACGATTATGCAGAAATTGTGCGAAAATGTTGCATTCGGTGGTCGTATTAATAATACGCGTGACTTGCAAGTGTTGCAACGTTATTTGGAAGAATTTTGTTGTGGTGAGGTTTTGACTAATCGCTGGAGTCCTCTAAATACAAATGTTGTGGTACCAACAAGTGCACAAGCTCTGGATTATTTAAGTGCCATTTCAAAGTTCCCCGATACGGATGAGCCGGCAGTTTTTCATTTATCGAATCACACCAACATAAATCGTGAAATAGAATATTCCAAAGAAATTATTAAGGAATTGCGTACAAGTTATTATAAGAAGAGTATTGCTGCAGATGAGACGATGGGAGTGCGTGAACATGAATCAACAGATGTAAACAAGTTGGAGAAGCAAATTAAACCGATATTAGCGCTGTGGAGAAAATTGACAGGGGTAAGTTTTGATAAGTTTTTGACCCAGTAAGTTGCATATCTGGGGAAGCATGAATAAAAAAAAACAGTAAGGCTACTGAAATTCTCTACCCGAAGGTTCGTTTTCGTCAAACAAATCGTTCCGTGTGCAGTCGGGATGGCTAGTACCGGATCCATATCCAGCAAAGTTCTGCCCGTAGCAGAAGCCCTTAAATCTGTACCTTCGGCGAGTGTTTTTGTCATTGAACAAACATCATGAAAGAGCATACCACATGTAGGGCAGCCCGAAGTTGATTAAAAGTGGATCTAGACTCTCTCGAAAGGAGGTTATTTCAGGTGGTTGCTTGTTAATAACAGGCCGAGTCTCGGAGGCGGATAAACCGACTCAGTTATTAGAGGCCGTACTTCCGTTAAAAGAGCTTGCTGATTAGATTGATTAGGCAGGGAGAAGTTCTGCTATAATAACGCATTTTTAGTATGGTGATCAAAAGACGAAGCTCCGTTATCTTTCCTCGCCAATTGGAACCATTAAGCTCTAGGAAATTGACCCTTATATTGTTTTAAACTGAGCGATTAATGTTGTTGTTGTGTTAGCGACTACTTAACCTGCCTAAAGTATCACCTCTCATGCAACACTGTCATCAGGCACTTCTAACGGAAGCCCCAGAAACCTCGCGGCTTCAACAGGGGTGGACCAGAGTAAAATTGCTGTTAGAAAAGAAGGTTCGGTTGAGCAGATGATTAGTATCATGGGGAGACACGCCACATGCCTCGCAGACATTTGGCAAGTCAGGGTTCAGTCTGGATAGGTAAGAGTTTAGTCTGTTACAGTATCCAGAACGAAGTTGGGCCAGCATGACTCTTGTCTCCTCAGGCAGTTCGCGCTCCTCATCGGCAACAGGTGGAGCTTGTGCCTGTAGGACTGCATTCGCCGCACGAGAGCTGACAAAGGAGTTTACCGACTCCGTGTGGATGAGATTGAGGGCCCGCCGATGCACCTGTGGAAAAGATGTGATGCCGAATCTCATCATAGTACTTACGGAGGTGACTCCTTATTCTCCTGGGAGGCGGATTTTCGTTGATTCATTTTTAATATTTTCTCTTTGTTACTCATAGAAATGCACGGTGCAAAAAACCGCTGAAGATTTGCAGGAATCTACAGATCATGCCTTACCCTGGCAACTATTTGTCATATCTGAGTTGAGAACTGCAGCCAAGTGCTTTCAAGAAGTTCACCACACATTATCGCTGGTACACAATTGGTTCAGGACAACCGCTAATAACACAAAATCAAGCATGGATGTGCATTTAATGCAAATGCTTGCCGAAAATCAGGTATTTTAATTTTAATTTGCTTTATATTGTTCAAACAGTTTAAAATATTTTGCTGCAGGTTCCCGCTTCGTGGCTACGTTGCTGGTGCGGTCCACCAACAGTGATTGACTATATACGTGGGGTTGTTTTGCGTGGTGAGGCTGCTGAGTTGCGCTATCGTTCCGAATTACAAATGGAATTTGGGCAACGTATTGATCTCACTACTGTTTTTAGTTGCGAAACATTACTCTCTAGCCTTAAGCTGACAAATTCAAAACAAATGGGAATATCCTGCAAGGATCTCAAATTGGCGTCTCACGGAGTTAACCTGCGCCAATCATCGAGCGTTCAGACACAAAGCTCTGCTATATCTTTAGCACCACTGAAGGTAAATATCATTTAAATACTTTATGTTCAACGTCATGCAAAATTTTTTTTGTTTTGGATAAACAACTACAACCGCTTAGACGGACGCCGCCTTTCTGGCGCCGAAACATTTTAATCACCCAGCAATTCCTATAATTTCTTGGCACTCACCTTTCCCATTTTGGCCATAAAATGATACTCCACTGTTGATGCTAATATTTTTTTACTGGTTCACCGTCAAAAAATTTTAAATACCTAGGCTATTGCCTTTTATTTGGAAATTCGCTAATTTTTTGGCTGTCTGTCTTGAAATTGACAACTCGTAAGAAATTCTGACATTTATTGTAATAGATTATTGGATGTTCGCCAGAGCGCTGCCACGTTAATTTCAATCGGAGAGTTCGTACTAGTGCATATAATATGCGACCGACGGCAGAGCTGAAGCGACATTTACATAATACGGATTTTTAAGCGATTCACATTGCTCAAATGAAATTGTTCTTGTAAATTACGATTTAAGCAAGTGATTATGGATTTTTCACCATGCACGGCGAGAAAGATACGGTAATACTTTACATCCAACGTCAACTATAAAAACTGCACTAAAAATGTCGATATTGGTACCCAGAGGCGCGTTTCGGTTCCAGAAACCCCGATCCGGTGGGGGAACCCATTATTTTTTAGTAATTTAAAAGTTATTGGCAGAAAACCAAGAAATTACCTAGTGTCGATCCCAAAGAGGGGGCCTGTGCCATAGTATTTATGGCCAGAACACCTTTCTGCGTAGGAGAGGCGCTTCAAAAAAATAGCCCTTAGCCGGTCCAACACAACAACCACATTAAAATGACAGAAATGTTTCAACTTTGCTTGCAAATATCTTGCAAACTGCTAAAAATATTGGGTTTCGCCCACCGGATTAGGGCTCCTGGAACCGACACGCGTCTCTGGGTACCGATTTAGTGCAGTTTTTACAGTTGACGTTGGATGTAAAGTATTACCAAACATACTTTCGACGAAGCTTGGTTGACTGCGCAGAGCACTTACGTTGATAGTTTTAGACGCCAAATACAGCGCACAAATTTACTTGCGCCAATGACTGATTTGCACAAGGATTTACGTGGTGTATGCCGTGGTTGTGCTATTTGCGCAGAGAACTGTGCTAAACTCAAAAGAATTTAGATTTTTACGCATGCATTATTACTCAGTTCACCTGTATTTGCTGCGAATGAAACACTGCTATTAGTACCATAAATTTGTGTAGGGGAAGCGGTATCATCTCTTATTCAAAAAAAGCAAGGCCGCACTTACTTTTTTAATGCAATTAGCGCACATGGTTATTTTCCTGCGCTTGCGCTTTTTGTGTTATGTATGTCAAAATTCTGATTTGCGCCAATTTATAACTTGTGGCTTGTGCAAGCCTATTGTGTGGTGTATTTGGCTCTTTACGAACTATTTACTCTACGTAAATATATGTGTGTATTGTATACTGGGGACTAACAGCTATTCCGACGGGAGAAATGTAATAGATCATGAGAGAAATATATCGATTAAATCGGAATTTGGTAGTTATTTTAGATGAAGTCTATAGAGATCACAAAACCGTATTACAATTATTCCCCGCTGGCAGCTCCACCGGAATAGCTGATAGACCCCACTTTTTTAAATAAATACTTGTTATATAGTATTAAATTCAGTAGTTTTAAGCATTTTCTAGTACTAAATTGGGGTTAGCAGATTTTCAATCTGATTATAATCCGGCTACTTCAACCTAAAAATGTATATTGGAGGTGACTTGCTAACCCCCTATTCAGCTATATATGCCTGTCATAAGAGTCGAATAAAATTCACATCGACCTCGGGTGTGGGGTCAAAAAAGTAGCTACAACGGGAGTCGGGCTGGTGCCGCAAGATGCTTGTACCGGAACATACCTGATTCATATCTGGCAAAGGATTGTCACTATCAACTTAACCCTGTTTGGTCCGTCACGTCCCAGTCCATGTATGGATGAATTACATACCTGTATTAGTACTCAGGGTTTGCTCACAGCCACAATTAAATACTTAAAAATGAGAGTTGTCGTCATTAAACAAAATTCTAAAAAATCCCTTGGCTGTAGGGTAATTAAAAAAAGTCAATTATGTTCCTACTTGGGCAAATCTAGTACAGTTCATCATTAAAATTTACTCCTCAATTGCCTACGCTGTCCAAAATCGTACATGTTGACAAATCTGATTCTCCTTGAGAACGTTACAATAATATTTATAGGTGCATTCCGCGAGAAAGCTTGTGAGAATTGTAAGTAAGGAACGGGAATTTAATTGGTTATTAACTCGAATTTAAAGTTTTGTTGTTATTTTCATATGAATTCTTTTTCTTAATTTCAAGCCTTACTGAGTGAAATTTCCCTTGCAGGAACTTGTAACTTCCTCTACCAATGAACAGTCAAAATACGCTCTCTGATTTCAAATTTTTTTCTGTCGCCGGGCACTTTCCAGTAAAAATTGTATGCTCGCCGAACAGAGTCATCTTGTTGTTGTTGTTGTTGTTAACAGTGCTTCGCCCTGCCCCAGATTGGACAGGGTTACATTGAAATAACAGCCCTTGGCCGGGTGAAAAAACCCGGGTCATTCCGGTGCGATAGAACCGCCTGTTGTGGGAATGAACAGAGTCATCTTCCATTCTGTTACTCTTCTTGAAACCATAATTATTTAACGCAATTCATTTCGGCATGCTAAGCGATATGAATATACAAATATTATTTTTTAGGTTGACGGTGCTGTGTTTACAAACGGGAAGCTAACCATCAAGGCAGATACCGAAAGTCGGGCTCAGGAGTATAAATCACCTGAGTTAAAATTTACTTTTGGACTCAATCCCAACACTGCAGATAATAAATCCTATTCAAAAACCAGCAAAGGCGATGATTTAAGTGTACCTTTGTATTCGAATGCCAGTCGTGAAAAGCTTATTTGCTTTGTGGATGTTGCAACAACCGAAACAGCAGATTCGATGCTTTTGTCTGGAGCCGCACTTATTGTAGCTGATTTTTGAATAAATTGAATTGTTCAGAGTTGATTAAAGAAGGCCTAAAATTTTACTTTAAGCAATATAATTCGAAGAAATATATATATGCATAAAAATAATCCAGTCTTTTTATATGTATTTAATTCCTTTTCCGTACTATTTAGGGACACAAATTTGAGATGCAATTTAAAATAGTAAAGTTGAAATTATTACAGGGTATGTGAAAATAAACATTGAAATACAAGCAGTCAATAAAGATCATTAATTCAGAGCAGTTAATTGATAAAATTTTCAATGAGCTCTCTATAAAAATAGTTGAAACTCGATTTAGGTACCTACTTAATTCCGATATGCCATAGAATTCAACAGTAAGCTACAACCCCAAATTGGAATATAAAATGTCTATGTTAACCCTCTAAAAGGGTTAAGTTAAACAGATATAAACCGCATACCTCTAATTTTCTTCTATAATTAGTGACACTTAATCTTCGCCAATTATTTTATCTATGTCGTAACCTTGATTTTATAGTTTTAGGTGGTGGCAGAGTTCCGTTATAATTATGGACTTATAATTAAATTAATAGAATTATTGGCGAAAAACCATAACCCGCCTCAAGGCGGAATGGACAATTAACAGGCAAGTCCGGCTAGAGGCGTGGCGGGGGGTTCAGCCCCGAAATCAGAATTATGAACCCTTTTTGATATATGACGTCAGATTCGAGTTTATCGCACTAGAATTACTAGGTATGAGTTTTTTTTTTTTCAACAAAAATTGGCCTGTTAGAGGGTTAAGGTTGAACGTTTACATCGCTTTATCGAACTGCTCATTTATCTCGTAAGTGTAGTGTTTTGGCGAATGTGCTCAAGTATTTACCCTCTCCAACTCAATAACACTTCCACCACTAGTAACGCAACAGAGATATTGATGACTACGCTCATACATGTAAGCAGGCGAGAGAGAAACAGCACGAGTGTTAACGAATACAAGGTAAAGAGGAGACGCCAATACATAACCCGACCCTTCGAGTACACGAAGAGGGAACAACCTAGAAACTTCCAGGAGCGTAAGCACCCTGTCGGAATATAAAAGACAGAAACCAAGCAAGGCATGTTTAGGGCTTATTCCCAAGCGTTAAACAGTGAAGCTACTGTGAAGTTACCCAACTCGTGAATTTAATTTGTATAATGGTTATTACTAGTAAATAAAACTAGTTATTCTTTACAGTACTTCTGCGTGTGTTTATTTGACTTTATAGTTGTCGAACCCAAGAGCAATAATCAAGGAAATATCGAGCTCGTCACGGTATCGAGTCTTAGTTGCGTTTCAATCAGCTATGCAGATCCGTATCACAATCAAGATCACACGGGAACGATATGGCTCAGTTATATCTAAGTTCTGTGTGTATATCAGTAGCGTAGATAGGGGGATATATCCCTCCTCCCCCCATGGAAGTCGATGATGGCCAACTTACATATTTTTTTGCTTTTACGTTCTATTATTCAGTGCTTCTACGTTAACCCCGTTTCGCGACTTTTCTTCCTCGATCGGCGTGCTAGCGTATGCCTATTTTTAAGACGACATTTGAAATATTCAAAGAAACTGCATTCCTGACAGAACAGTTCGCAACGTTTTTATGTCAGCATTTTCGTACGAATTTCGTGCGAATTTTATACGAACCGTTCGTACAAACTGAACTTATCGATACAGTTTGTATGCATGGAATTCGCACGAATTTCATGCGAATGCAATACATACCAACGGTTGACCTGAAATTCGTGTGAATCGGCAAACGCAAACGAAATTCGTACAAACACGAATGCATGCGTAGCGTTCGTATGAATTTTGTACAAACCTGTTGTCAGGGATAATGATACTTAGCAAAAAGTATTTCGAATGGATGAAGAAGTAACACATTCGTATTCACACTATCGAGAAACTTATGAAATTGTAGAAAATTGAGTCTCAGAAAGGAATTTGTAATTTTTGAAAATATTCCACAACTGAAACTCAATTACTTCAATACTTTTTTCCGTATTTCTCAAGATTCTTTTTTCTAAGAATAGAATAGAATAGAATACTAATTTATTATTTGCAAAACTAAAATCATTCAATTGTTTTGATTGACTACCTTAAGAACTGTTGTTCGACTTAGTTCAAATCTCCTCTTTAGAAGATATTCGGCACGTTTGGAACGATTCGAAAAGCACAACTGTAAAAATTATTAATGTATATTATTTATTCTCTATATGAGAAAACAAAACATAATTAACAATTTTTGAAACTTAATTTATATAGGTATAGTTCCATTTTGTATAAGACGGGCATTCTCATATGCATTAAAAACAGTATATGTGACCTGGTCTACGGAAAGGGGGCTTAGGTGTCAAAAAATCAATTTTCACGTGGTAGAATCCAAAAAGTCAAAACTTGTTTGAAAGTTCCCTCCGGAAAGAGAGACGAATGAAAACAAGACAACAGCAGCTGCGCAGTATTAGAGTAAACCTCACTTCTTCAGTGTTACTTTTTTAAATGTTTCACACTAGCAACTTACACGATGAACTATAATAATATTCCGACCAAAAACAACACTTACTGGACGTCCTTGAAGCCTCTGGAAAGAACAATTAATCAGATAACGAGAAACTGACGAAACGAGTTGTTTATTTTTAACAGCTGTTTCCCAGAAAACTAGTTTTCGCACGTTAGCTCCCTTTTCGTGGACCAGGTCACATATGTTTGTTTGGCATTTGTTATCAATAACATCCGTTATTTTGAGTTGTAAGCTATAATAAAAAGAATTTGTAAGGACGTTCACGAAATAAAATTCTGGTTTTCCTGATCGAACAGTTTACATCCCACCCCATAACGCAAAGCTATCTACGCCACAGGTGTATATACGTGTGTATATATATGTATGGCTGTGCTACCCGATAAATACGGAGTGGCTGTCAAAAAATGTACTTCAAAAAACTAAATGAACAGAGCTTCTATACGTATCCGAAATTGATCCAGATAAATATCAGGTTCACAATGTTCTTGTTGCATTTACATGCAAAATTTCTATCTGGATCTGTATCACTCTTGATTGGAACGCGCCTTTAGATAGATCTGCTCAATCTGTGTTGCCATCGATCAAAAAAAAGAATTTTAGTTCATCGGCCCTTAGCCAATCGGTTGAAAATTGTAAATTTTGACAGAGCGAAGGAAAATTCTGACATTTATCGCTGTGAATATGAAAGTCAGAATTTACCCTGGCTCATGGGGCTAGGTAAAATTTTGACAACGACGAATGTGTACAGATATATGCATTCGGTATTGCCAATCATAATATTTCAAATAAATTTATATGCCAACACGTTATCAAAAGGTAAAATATAATTTAACGCGAAAAATACGAAAAATAATGGCAGAAAAAATACGTAAATTTAAAATTTATTTACAGACCATTTGCTTTCGCACGTGGTTTTTCAGATGTCAAAATTTACAATTGTCAATATTTACCATTTCATTTGGCACAGCAAAATGGAAAATATTTTTACACTACAGAAAATTTGTTGACCTACTTTTTTCTCTGAGTAAAATGTTCCCGATTAGCACACGGCCATCAGTTCAAAAAATACCCAAGCCAACGTCAACTTACCATACTGCAACTGGCAAGTGAACTTCTCAGCTTTAGCAAAGCTTTTGTAACTTTATTTCCACCATTCTAAAGCTCCAGAGATGTTACTAATGTTACTTAGCAGGGCTGTCTTCAATACGTCAACAAAGTGCTTAATTTGCCATTAATTTTTTGTTCGCAAATTCAGCTTTCTCTGCTATCCACATATATCGATTTTGAAACGGTTAAAATTGAGAAGTGTTATAAATACTCACGATAATCGCTAACAAACACTAAAAGTCAAAACACGACGAACTGCTAAAATTTACTAGTATTTTGTTCGACCACATGGTGAGTGTGGCAAGTATTCAGCCAATTCACAATAATTAATTTCTTAATGTCATGGCTATGGAAACAGGGTTCATCCAACTAATAATATTGACACAATATAATAATGCAATAAATACAAGCGAGAATAATTTTACTAGATACATTTGTTTATGCCAGCTTGTGATGAGCACCTAACGGCACTAAGAGTCATCGTTAACTTCTGATCAAGTGATTCTTATTTAGTAAACAACAAAAAAAATCGCAAAATTTCAATAGGATATAGAACGAAAGACGAACTCAATGTGGACCTGCTAATTGACTTTATCAGTGCAGTTTCTAACTTGGCAAATTTACGTAGACTAGATTCTCACAATTAGCCAAAATATTGGAAAAAACCCCGACGAGGAATCTTAATTTCTGTCAAATGAAAGTTTTCGGAAATATTAGGACGCTCTGAAAATTGTTCCCAGGCCAAAGGAACAACGTTTACTCACTTTTAATATACTTTTTAATCAGTGAAGCACAGTTGAGGTAGTGTAGGGGTTTACAGACGTTTTTTCGTTATGGAGTGGGTCAAATTCATACGATTGAACTCATATTGGATCGTTTCATGTACCAAGATATTCATAAAATCTTCATCCTATTTCTTGACGGAGAAGTAATGCCATTAAGGTGGTCCTATCAGGAAGTTATTTTGCATAAACGTATACCGATTTGCTTAAAAAAATTATTTAGGGCTAATAATGTTGAGGTATTGTCCTGGCCCGTACTATGTAACCGAAAACAGAATCTATAGAAAATGATGGATCCTAAGAATCCGTGGGAAAATTGCAGCAACAAAGACTCTCTATTCGGACAAGTTTAGCAGGTGTGGAAAATAATTTTCTAGGATATTTAACTTAACTAATATACTCAATGCCAACACTATATGAACCTACCATAAAAACAACGGGTATGACACGAAATAACGAAAAAAACCGTATTGGTCCGATAGATATTTAGTTTTGTAGAGGAATATTAAACTAAAAAAAAGCATTCACGCCATAGCTCCTTAAAGTATGTTTCGAATATCGTTATCTTATTCTTCTTTAAATGGTCATCTAACCGCCCTGGCAATTTTGACCGTCCAACAAAGCTCGCCAGTCGGATCTTCGTTAGGCCAACTGGCGGCAATTGGAAACACCGCGGGATCGCAAATCGGTCTCCACTTGGTCCTTCCATCGGAGTGGTGGTCTCCCTCTTCCTTTGTTTCCACCGGCGGGTGCCGATAAGAATACCTTCTGGGCTGGAGCATCTTCGCTCATTCGCACCACGTGGCCTAGCCAGCGAAGCCGCTTTGTTTTAATTCGCTGAACTATGTCGGCGTCTGCGTAGAGTTCATACACAAATCTTTCGAAGAACCTTCCTCTCGAATACTCCCAGAGCCGCCTCATCAGATGTTGTTAGTGTCCACGCTTCTGCACCATAAAGCAGGACGGGTGCGATGAGTGACTTGTAGAGTGTTATTTTCGTTCGTCGAGAGAGGACTTTACTTTTCAATTGTCTACTCAGTCCGGAGTAGCATTTGTTTGCAAGAGTAATTCTTCGTCGGATTTCTAGGCATTGTTGTTGGTGTTAATGCTGGTTCCCAGGTAAACGAAGTCCTTTACTATTTCGAAATTATTGCTGCCAACAGTGGCTTGGTTGCCAAGGCGCGAATGCGCTGACTCTTTGCATGATGACAGAAGGTACTTCGTTTTGCCCTGAAACCTCGTTTAGTTTCGAACGGCTCGGAGAGGTACTTCCCAATACTGACCGAGCTGGCGGTGTTGCTCAAGGTCATTTTGCATAGCCGTATAAGTTTTGCGGGGAAACCAAATTCAGACATAGCGGCATATAGGCAGCTCCTTTTCGTGCTATCGAAAGCGGCTTTAAAATCAACAAGGAGATGATGTGTGTCTATTCTTTTCTCACGGATTTTTTCCAAGATTTGGCGTATTGTAAAAATCTGGTCGATGGTAGATTTACCAGGTCTGAAGCCACACTGATAAGGTCCAATCAGTCTGTTCACATCAGGCTTCAGTCTTTCGCACAATACGCTTGATAGGACCTTATATGCGATATTCAAAAGGCTGATTCCGCGATAGTTGGCGCAGTTTGCAGGATCGCCCTTCTTGTGGATTGGGCAGAAAACACTTAGATTCCAATCTTCAGGCATGCCTTCATCCAACCATATTCTGCATAGAAGCTGATGCATGCGCCTTACCAGCCCCTCGCCTCCGTGTTTGAATAGCTCAGGAGGCAAACCATCAGCGCCAAGTGCTTTATTGTCTTTCAATCGGGATATTGCTATTCGCACCTCATTATAGTCGAGTTGTGGAACGTCAATTCCATTATCTTCGATTGTGGGCTCGGGTTCGGCATCTTCTCTGGTTTCTTGCTCAATCTTTCCATTTAAAAGGGCAGAGAAGTGATCCCTTCATATTCTGAGTGCTCTCTGAACATCGGCCACCAGGTCGCCGTTCTCATTCTTACAGGAGTTTGCTCCGGGTTTAAAACCTTCTGTCATTCGCCGAACTTTTTGATAGAATTTTCGGGCATTATTCCCGTTGGCCAGCATCTCAAGCTCCTTTATTTCACGCTTTTCTGCCTCTCTTTTTTTCGCCCGGAAAAGCCGCCTCGCTTCTCTCTTCAACTCGCGGTAGTGTTCACACACACTCCTCGTTGGATTCGTTCTCAGCGTGGCCTTGTAGGCTTCGTCCTTTCTTTTCGTTGCAGCGCGGCACTCTTCACCATCATACCAGTTGTTTCTTCGCGTTCGCCGGAATCCAATTACTTTTGCGGCTGCGGTACGGAGTGCTCCAGAGATATGATGACTATCGTTATCAACAGTTAGTAAATTCATTGCACCCTTCGGAGAGGAAAGAGAGAGAGAGAGAGAGAGAAAGGGTATTGCAAGATACATCGATTTGACTCTATCCAACCAAATTCAAAATATGTCGTTTACACCCGTAATCGTATCAAAACTGTGTTCATCAGATGCATTGTTTACCCGTACTAGTTTGGCATCTTCTTTTGCGAATCGGAGTGGAAGGCAGTGGATGAATGTACTCCGAGAGAGTGTAATGAAGGAAATCGCGTTCAGAGTTGGTTTAAAGTAAAAACTGCAACTAAAAACTTCAATTTAAACTGAAATATACATTCTATAGTAACTGATAACGTGTTATAACTGCTTTATATTCAATAATTTGGGAGTTTCAAGTCTTCATGCTCAATATTGCAGTATTTAAATTTGATTGTTTTATTACTGCATACAACACACCCTGTGTGGTTTGTGTGTGTGTGCAGATTCGGAGTAAGTTGCGCTACTAGTAGACATATACTATGACATCTGCACATACACACAAACCACACAGGGTGAATTGTATGCAATAATAAAACAATGAAATTTAAATGCTGCAATATTGAACGTGAAGACTTGAAACTCCCAAATTATTGAATATAAAGCAGTTATAACACCTTTTCACTTCCTGCAGAATGTAAATTTCAGTTTAAATTGAAGTTTTTAGTTGTACTTTTTACTTTAAAGCAACTCTGAACGCGATTTCCTTCATTACACTCTCTCGGAGTACATTCATCCACTGCCTTCCACTCCGATTCGCAAAAGAAGATGCCAAACTAGTACGGGTAAACAATGACTATGATCAGATGTATCAAGATCACTAAAAGTTTTTCTAGAATGATGATTGAAGGATTCAAAGAAGATACATAAATTTCGGCAGCACTTTACTCTTAAATCAGTTATTTAAATAGTCTTAGGAAACTGATAAGCTTCTAAATAATATTTTACACTTTTAACGTTAATAAAGGGATTTTATTATTTGTTGATGCATATGTAAATAAGTTCCTGTTTATAAAGATCCATTACTAATTGACTAAAATTTAATTGTAAAAGTTTCCATATTAACGTGTTTTAAAAATGATTAAAGGAAAATTAATTATTTACTACTTGAGGGACCGGCAGACTTTGTCCTGCCCAGATATTTACCTGAATGGATCTAGAAATATTGGCTTTTCCTATCCCTATCATTATCTCTATCACTATCCCTATAGATGTGACTTTTTCACACACACACAATTCCACTTCACCACCGATCGATCCATTCCCTGCAAAAAACGGAAATACTCCGTTTCATACTCCAAGGAATACTCCTAAAGGAGTATCAGAGTACTCCAACACATATCCTCATTCATATAAAAAAGGTGGTCCAATTTACATGGCAATGGATCACCTAATCCATCTCGGAGTACTCCGTTTCTTTGATTTTGAATACTCTATAGACCACCTACGTTAGAGTACTCTCAAAATACTCCCATGGGATTACTCTATGGAGTATTCAGCAGCAAAGCGAGAGTGGGAGTGGGTGGTCCGCAAAAGAACACATACTCCCTTCTCGCTTTTGTCTAGAATACTCTATAGAGTAATCTTTTGGCAGCATTTTCAAAGTACTCCAACGTAGGTGCTCTATAGACTATTCGGAAGCAAAGTAAATGGTACTCCGAGTATGATTAGGTGATCCAATCACCGGACATCGCTATGTAAATTGGACCACCTTTTTTATATGAATGGGGATACGTGTTGGAGTACTCTGATGCTCCATCGTTTTGTACTATTTTGTTTTTCAGGAATTTTTCGGAAATTTTATTGGGGATTTTCATATTCTGGTCAGAGAACCATCTAAATTAGTGTCAGTCATCCAAATCGGTGCAGGCGTTCTTGAGTTATGAGCGTTGAAACTAACGTCACTTTCTTATATATATATATAGATAATCTCCAATTACACAAGTGATTAAATAAACAAACCTTGAGAAAGGAATTTGCAATAATATATCTGTAGGCACGTACGCACATACATACAAGGTGGCGCAAAAGTAAGCTTCGGATGTTCAGCATATCGGTTGTGGCACGTGCAGTGTGTGCTGTTGCACCGTCTTGTTGGAACCACATGTTTTCCAATCCCAATTCATCAAGTTGCGGCAAAAAGAACTCGTTGATCATTGCTCTGTAGCGCTCACCATTCACAGTAACCGTTTGGCCCCGACCGATTATTGGTCAAATAAATAGTCAGCAGTATTCCGCGTTCTGGAGCAGTGTAGCGTAACATTGTTTATTAACGTGTATTTCGTATGTGTTTACTACACAAATGTCAAAACAGAACTGACTTTAGGGGCCAATCGCAAAATTTATAGCATTTTCTGATAGGAGGATAACTTTTGCGCCACCCTGTACATTCCCGAACGCACTTAATAAAAACAATTATTCATGAATAGCCAAATATTCATTTACTGTCAGATATCCATATTGTTCAGCTCCCATCAATGGAATTTTCATTACTCAACTATTTTTGTTTGCTCGCACTCAACTGTAAATAACTGTGGCAAATACCATAGAAATAACTTTACATATTTATTTTGTATAGAAAATCGTAGTTTTATTAAATTTTGGTGGGAAATCATGGACATATCCTCCGGAAAAAATTGCAACCAATCAACTCAATAAATTGCCAAGTGAGCATGCTTCGAAAAGTAAATATAACTAAATAATTGGGACAGAGCAAAATAATCCATTTAAACTCAATAGAATTAGCCAACTTCCCTCAAATAAATGGAGATCCTAAAAATGGGAGGCCAAACACTAAAAACTAAGTATCGAATCTGAATTAAGAACAAATGTTGTTTGTAGTTGGTTAGTTATAAACACCCTTGTGGAAAATGATTTTAATCGGAGAAGGAGAAGTTATGAAAACAGTTGAGAAACCAAGGTTAGCGGTGTGCTGGTCTACCATAACGAACCTCTCACACTTTAGAAGGTATTTCTGCTATGAGAAACCGTTTGGAATTGCCATAGAATATGAAGCTCTCATCAATTTCTATTTAAAACATTAGAAGCAGAATACCGCAAATTGTAAAGGAAGTGCGAGCTTAATCTTTTGGCAGGACTGAGCTTTTGTCTGCTCTTGAAGGTTTAAGAGTCAACGACCACAACCTTATTATCTATGGTAATATGGTGAATCAGCATTACAAAAAAAAAAAAAAAAAATTAGTAGGTAAGCCTAAGTTCCGGTGAAACAGAGGGTCATATACCTAATAGTGCTGTATTACGGCCACCACCTTTACGGGTCTATTTGTACAATTAGCATGTCCCACATTCAACTCCAACGATACTAAGTTATTTTCCATAAGGTATTGTCTTAATATCCTTTTATGATCCGTTTAGAAGACTTTTAACTAGCAGACCCGGCAGACGTTGTCCTGCCTAAAATTTGACTTGACTACATTTAAGAAATTGTACTCACTTTCCTACCTATTTGACGAGTCCTCATCATTTATCATTATATTATCCTTTTTCTTTCTCCTTTTGCTTCCCGTATACCGTTCCTCGTCTAACACATCCTCTACATTTAAAATTTACTCTTCCTACTACCATTCCTCTCTTTTCCTCTCCTGCTACTGATGTATAGAGAGCTTAGAAGATATATCAACTAAACTTTTTATGGTCTTGGTCCGTTTACTTTTTCCAAGGCCAAGCTTTTCTTAGATATATAGAACAAGTATTTATATATAAAATATCAGTAACTTGAACCAAATAAATTCCTAGCTATGGCGAAATGCTTTTCCAAAAACTATATACAGTATGGAACAAAACTAAAGCGCCGAAATTCCCTTTAAAACATTTTATTCAAAAAAAATCGCAAGTATCAGTTCTATAATGTTTAGTCCTTTTTATTCAGGAAGCATTCATATTAGGTATTAAAGATTTTCAACAAATTTTGTACAAAGAATACTATAAAGTCAAAAAGTGGAGCGAAAAAACTAAAACACCATCAAATATCTATTAGAAAAATCGGTTTTTTTTCGCTATTTAGTGGCATAGCCATGGCTCTGTTTGGCAGGTTGACATCGTGTTGGTATTTAGTATGTTATTTAAGTAAAATATCTTAGGAAATAATTTCCCACGCCTCCTCAACTTGAACGAATAGATCGTCTTTTTGCTGCAATTTGCCTCCGGATTTTTAGGACCCATCATTTTCTATAGATTCTCTCTTCGGTTAAATAGCACGGGCCACGGCAATGCGTGAACATTATTAGACCTAAAAAATTTTTTGAGACGAATCACTATAGGTCTCGGTACAATGTCTTCCTGATAGATCCACCTTAATGGCATTCCTTCCAGCTCAAGAAATAGGATGAAGTTTTTTTGAATATCTTTTTACACGAAACGATTCAATACCAGCTCAGGCGTATGAATTGAACCCAGTACATGACCCGAGAAACATTTACAAACCTCTACACTGCCTCAACCGTGTTTCACCGTTAAAAAAGTGAGTAAGCGTTGTTCTTTACACCTGGAAACAAGTTTCAGAGCGTCTTAATATTTCAGAAAACTCTTATTGGTTAGAAAATAAGATTCCTCGTCGTATTGTACTACTCCAATTTAGATGGTATCTTAAAAACGCTTATTTCCCTTCATCTGAAATCAAAAGAGTTTCACAGCTCCGAAGTGAAGTATTCGGTCTTGAAGACACGTCTTTAAATGCTCCTGCATGGGGTGCATATAACTAATTCTCTCGTCAAACTTCTTGTGGAAACATGAAAACAGATCATCCAACCTCGTTTAACGGTTAAATATAAGACAGGAACAGTTGTTTGAAATGTATCGAAATATATCGGCGCTTAGCACTTAGCAATTTTTGAACAAAATAAGAAAACTAAATTTTTTTAAAATAATTTGAAATTTCCCTTAAAAAATCAAATGTACACTTATCGTTTGAGAGATTGACACAAAAATCGTAAGTGCTTAAATATTTTTTTGTTTGATTATTTTTTTTGTTGCTTTCAATTCACACATTTTTTTAGGTGAGCAAAAAACATTCTACCCACCACCGAATTGACGGATAAAAAACGGTCAATATTTGTAAAATTAAGTAAATCAAAAGTAGGTGGTGCCATAAAAATTTCCACAAATTTACTAACAATTCATTAGATGAAATCTGAATACCAAATTCCAAAATTTGGAAAATTATAGTGTTGACATATAATTTGAATAGAGGTTACCATGTACCTCTACTATAATAACAACAACACAGTCATTTCCTACTGGGCATGTATACATCCGAACAAATATTTACTTGTAATGTAATAACATCAGGATACACACTACAGAAACACCTTCTAAGTGAGCCAACTAGGCGTTGAATTAACTAATTACAATATTTAAATTTATATAGTTTGTTAAATATTTATACAATTTGTTCAAGTGCGCTGAAAAGGATTTATAAAATAAACAAAAAAGATTTTAAGAACAATTTTCCAACAAATATACAACACACATAATATTAAGCGTCGAGCTTTGCTCAATTCAAATGCTTTCGGCTAAGTACTAAACTTTTCAAAGTGAATTTTCCGTAATAGGTAAGGAATAACAGTTTTATTGACACAAATACACATACACAAAAGCATAATCAATTCAATGAGATAATAACCCCATAAGCAAAATAGGTTTACTATAAGCTTACGATAAACTTACTTTAGCAAGCTTTTCGTTTGGAAAACGTTTACTATAATCGTTGTTAAATGTAGAAAAAATTGTCGAATCAACGAAAGTGATCCCTTTTTAAACAATTGTAAATGAGGTTTGAAAAACAATTTTTAATTAACGTTTTATTTAACGTACAGTAAGGGTTTGTTCAAAACTGTTTGATAAAACTCCAATTTAGGAAACGACAGTAAAAACGACCAGTAGCCTAATGAAGAGGTACTAGACCTTTGCTCCGAAGGTTGATGGTTGAAAAACCTTTTTCAAACCACTTTTGATATTAACTGTCCCAGGACTCGAACCCTGGGCCTTTCGGTGTGGTAAACTGTCAAGACTACCATTACACCACGTCACCCATATAATAAAGTTCATATTAATCACGTAGGTAAATGATTTATCATTATTTTTAAAAAATTGCTGAACTGTTCACCTCGAAGAAAGTTCACCCCAAGTTAATTCCCCAAAGCTACCATACAATTGTGAAAACATATTTAAACGATTGTGAAATTTTTTAAGTTACAAACTCGTTTGAAAAACATTAATTCCAACGTTTGGAAAATATTATTTAATAAACTAGCTTACTTCATTGTTTATTGGGAATACTTAATAGTGTTTTACGTATGTATGAATGTAAGGATGTGTGTTTAGGAGAGATGCCAATTTTTTTGGTATATCCGGTTAATCGGGATATAATTTAACAATCCCGATTTCCCAGCCAAAACATCAGCTGTCAGAGCGAAAGTGAAAAAGTGTGATGATTCAACCTAGGAAAACCCCAAATACGGCACTTCCCAGGAAAAGCAGACGTTTGATCGACCAAAGAAAATGGACTAATGGGAAAAGCAGCTAAGTGATTTTAAATCCTGAGAAAAAACAACAAAAAGGCCTTACTTCTTCGGAGAACCAGACAAGAATTCCGTATGAATTTCGATTTAGCTTGGACCAGCATTATATTGCTTGGTAGAATACTGGAAATTCGCACGAATCAGATTTATTCTGAAATCAGCCTTTCCTCGCTGTACTTCCAATATCTTAACTCAACAACACAGGAAAGCTCTTTCTCGGAGCTTACTTTTAGATTTTAATTAAACCTACGTAACACTTGATAGCTAGTCTTTGTTAGAATGCTATCACCAATATATTTTTGCGATAGGAAGCCGACAAGTGCCAAACTTCCGAGTGGATTTTTGCGCCGTGTTTCTCTTGCAATTTGTGGTGTGCTGCTTTGAATTTTTTCCCACAAATTGGCACGACTTAAAGTTTTTTTCCGACTCCGAAAGACGTCTACAAAGCAGATAACATTTTGCTGAGAAGGCTTCCAAGGCAGAAATACACTCCTGTACCTAAAGCTGGATATTTAATATGCGGTTCCCCTAGAAATTTACCCACAGCTCCAGGTTTTTCATTACAGAAATACACTTTAAAGTTTCCCAAAAATAGTATATAAAAAGTACTTTCGAAAAAGTTGTGTAAGACTGCAAGGAATCTCACTCAAAAAGATATTCGCCTACTGCAAACCTCTATTAGATGAATATCTGGAAGAGAGATACATGTTTTGAATTGCATATATACACACATAGTTTTGATTCGTCCAAATACCAGACCTTTGACTAAGGGTCAGTGTATGGGTTCCCTTAAAGTTCCGCCAGCTCCCGAGCCTAGTTACAATATGCGAAGTTGGTTTGTATGGTGAATCCCCTATGACTCAAATTAATACATTAGCTCTGGAACTAATAATTGAAAGTTTTTGCTGGTATACTGGAAAACCTTAAAACACGAAAGCTTAAATCCTGTCCCACTTTATTCACACTATTGAATTTAAATATTTCAGAAATCACGAAGCTTAATATTTTTGATCTCAAAAATTAGTTAAAAATATCACTCTGCTATTTCAGTGTTTCTTCCGGCCACAGAAGAGTTACCTAGTGCTCTGTGACTACCGCAACTAATCGGATTTGTCTCTTCACTTCATTTTAAGAATGGCTACTACATTTAAGTAGGGCCACACCAGAGGACTGGTACTGCTTTCACCTATTATTGACCGTGCTAAACCTATTCTGAGAGATACGGCTTCTTCATTACCCCTGGACACAGTAGTTTGGAAGTGTTCAAAAAACTACATATTTTGGATTCGATTTCGTTAACAGAAAAGCCTAATTTCCCTGCACCTCTTATACCGATAGAAAATAGTTCACAGAGCTTACTCATCCATTTGATTGCTAACCCTAACACAAATTTAGCTAAGTTACGCAACCGACATAACTCTTTGTAAAATTTTGACGATTCAATCGAGTGTATAATTTGTATTTAATACCGTTGTCACATGGCTGACTCAGGGACGGTCTTAATAGCGGTTTGCTTTTGGCTGCTTTAAGCTACGTGTGTAAAGATAAATGCGGGTGGACAACTAACCGATATTGAAATGATGCTATGGTGACGTTGCATTAATCCCTAATATGGCAAGCATTTAAGACAGATATATGTATATGAACATAGGCGAAGTTGGAGGGGGGTGGGTGCCGACTTATTCAAAAATTTACTTATAATCGCGTACTACGTTGCGTCGGTAAAGCAAGGAATTATTGAAAGTATAAATTAATTCGCGTTGCTCTGTGAGGAGCATTGGTAACTTTTGACTCAATTGTTAAGATAAGCTTAAAAAGAAGTTAGGGTCTTATTACGTTAGCCATTAAACTATCAAAAGTACCACAAAACGGTAAAAATTACTTGCGCCAAATTGAAAGTTTTCCTTTTCTTTATAGAAATGCGAGTAAGCCATATTCATAAAAACTTCTGTAAACTTACCCTTAATAACTTGAGATTAAATTACTCTATTGGAGATTAATTTTTATCAGTTTTTATCCGCCCTTTATTTATACTTCATTAGTGCGCCATTCTCTACTTCCCTTTCCTAACTGGCCCTAATTGGTAGCACAAAATGTTGTTCACTTGGTCCTTTCAAAGGAGTGTGGTCCTCATATGCCTGAATCTTCTGGGCTGCATGAGAATACCTTACGGAAAAATATGAGGACCTTGCCGCGTTGGGCGTTGCATATCAAAGCAAGCCAAAAACTAAAGCGAATTGGATACATCAAGCTAGGCTGAATTCCGTCATATGTATTAAAACCTTCTGGCAGGAGTTTCTTTCTTTATTCACGCCACTTGACAGCCATACTCAGCCACACTCAGCCAGTGCAGTTTTTGGGCTTTCGCTTGTTGTACCAATATCACGTGTGCCAAACCCTCGTACAATCAATGGCGAATTTTGTTGGCACAGCTTCTCTCTAAAATACTCCATAGATCATCTTATCTTGATATTTTGTTCGCAGAGAGAGGAATTTACTACTCATTTGCCTGCTCAGTCCAAACTCAACTTCATTTGGGATAGCCCTATAAGATTTTCAGCATACTCCGGTCCAGAATTTTTAAGATAGACACCCCAACCCAACGGAAGAGAAAGGGTGATGTCTTATTGATATAATAGAAACCGGTAAAGGATGACTTGACCCCCCTTGGCCTGCCCAACTGCGTCAGTTACAGCTAGACTGGGACGACTGTCATTCGGTGATACGCAAGTGAAAAGATTGCCAAGGCAGTTAAACTTCAAAGGTAACGGTGAGCATGCAGAACGGTGCATGCAGAAATGAGGGTGAGGGGCTTAGAATATGCACAAGGTATGTATTACTGTCGTAAGAGGCTACTAAAATCTACATCTAACCCTGTTCCAGGATCAATGATTCAAGGATTCATATCTGCGATAAGACTGCCATCAATATAACCCTGTTTGATTCATTATGCCCCATACCATGAATGGATGCGTGGACTAAGCATGGCCAAGTACTGCTACAATAATAATAAGAAACGCAGAATTGCTGGGTTCGGGAAAATTTGCTGAGCTTCAACTTATAGCCAAATCCAAAGAAATAATCAAAAAAATAGGTCGCTGTATACTAAATTATTTCTTTTAAAATACTTTTCATCCACATCTCCAGATATTGGCTTTCAGACTTCCTAATTGGCTTCTAGACATATCTTCTTAATAAATCGAAAACTCCACATCCCCATCTATACTAATTTACACAAACGACTGTGTAAGTAAACACCGTTTACGACACGCACTTTATAGCTGACATATCTTAATTGGGGGTCAGCTATTGATTTCGTTTAGAATGCAGTTATGGCATAGGTGAACCTATTAAGTAACAATGCGGCAGTAACATGCGTCTTCCGTTGACATCTGAAGAGAGGAGCATAATTGCATAGCAGATATTTGCACATATGTATGTGTGTACTACTTAAACATGTTCTAATCAATGTTTAGTGAATTAAGCAAACATTTGAGAAATCTGTCCTTTGTTGTAAGTGCAGTTAGAGGTTATGCATAGCGAGCGCTTTATTAGTGTTAACTTTTTTTACCATTAAGTTCGCTAACAAACCGCTGGATTTTGTAATAATGGCAGATCATACAGCTGTGTTCAATAAAATAGTAGTGAAATTAAAATACATATCGTTCGATGGAATAAGAAGCAGCTGTGATTTTAATACTTTTCATTTGAAACATAGATAATTCCATAACAGAAAACAGATAAAAAGAAATTTCAAAGTTTACACAAAGTTCAGGAAAGTTAATTAAACTTTAAAAAATGGGCATCAAAATTTTCAAATTTTTTGTCAGAGTTTCTAGAAAATTTTTGAGTACGCAATCAATTGAGTAGGTCAATCAATTTTAGCACAACATTGTGCAAGTTAGAACTCGCTCAGAAATTTCCCTGCATTTTCAGAATTTTTTTCGTCAAGGGTGTTGAGTTATTTCTTCCATACAACGTATAAAGAAAAATTAATTTTGTATGGAAAAAGTACCCAACATTCTTGACAAAAACATTTTTAAAAATTCATTGCAAATTTCGAGGTACTTCTAACTTGCACTCCACGGAGCAATCCTTTGGGAGCATTTTGAGCGTACTCTCACGTAGGTACTCCATAAAGTATTCAAAAGCAAAGAAATGGAGTACTCCGAGATGGATTAGGTGATCCCATCGCGAACATCAGGCCCGTGCACATGGGAGGGGTTTTGGGGGTCTGATACTCCTTAAGGAGTATTCTTTGGGTGACGGAAAGGAGTATTTCGGTTTTTGCAGGTATACTACAAAATCCCTTATACACATACCCTGCCGTCAACAGCCAAACTGGTAAGTAAACATTCTAGTTAATCAACTAGAATTTCGTGGGCTTATTCAAATTAGTTTGAGCGACTTTAACGTTTCCGCTATCATAAGGAACAACCACCCTCTAACATTGTCGATACATGCAAACACGAGCGAAAAGAAAACCATTCAGTATTAGGACCGCAATCGTTCAGTTAACAACGCCGTCCTACATTTTAATATTCTATTCAACTAATATTCTGAGTTTCTAAATAATAGTTCTGATTGTAAAATCATGATCCTTTTGAGAATTTCGTCTCTGAAATTGTACATTTGGGTTGCACAAAATCGCCCATATTTTTTTACACGTCGCTACTGCAATAACGGCGCAGCAGGAAAGCAACGAATAAGTAATGTTCAAATGAAAGCACGAAGAAAAGTGAAAACGAAATGATCATTTGACAAATCAATTGTGCAAGTAAATAATATTTCTTTTTGGAATAATTTAAGTCAAATTTTTCTAATAAAAAAGTTTTAAAAAAATTTACAAAAGAAATAATTGAATTGTTGTCATTTTTCAGGGTTTATTTACTGTGATTGTGAAATGCAGTTTTCATAAATGAAATAACAGTGAATCTCCAACGGAATCGTTTAAATGCTGCTACTACGAAACTGGCGAGCAGGGGTACATACAATAACAAGGTGGTTAAAATAGCACTTTTCGAAAAATTTAGTTGCTAAGAACTTGCGCATTATGTACTAGAATTCGATACTCGAGTTACCTGCACGTTTATTTGCAAATAACTCCGAAACTTATAATTTTCACCATAAAAAGTTAGTCTTCCTTGAATTTCCTTAATTTTTCATAAAGATATTTTTACAAGTATGGATTAGATTCTATCTGAGATTAATATTTAAATTTTCTATAAAATGTTCCAAGAAAATTTAAAGATTTATGCCTGTAAAATCAATTATAAAATTCAATCAAAAAAGGACTATTATTAAAAAAGAAGAAAACTACTTTTAAGAAATGTTTTCCAAGGGAAAAATTGCTATGAATAGCGACTACTTTTTATTGAAATTGGTTTCATTTGTTTAGTATAGTGATAGATATATTTTTATTTCTGATGACATATATTTTATACATGATGACTAAATTTTCATTAAAGTAGCGTGTAATGTAATTTTGCAATTTTCGTGTATTTTTCAACACAAAATGAACTAACCTACTGTGAAGTGGTACAGTAATTGGTTTGATACTGATGCATAGGCTGTTAGTATGTCAACTGGTGTATTGCTGATGCAGAGACTGACTAGTATGCCAATTGGTATGGTGCTAATGCAGAGCGGACAATTGCCATCTCGTGGACATCCTCGTGTTAAAAATACCAGTTGCTAATAAGGAAAAATTACAGACCTCGAACTAGTTGAGCCAGTTTGGCAAACTAGTTATTGACTAGTATAAAACTAGTAGAATTGTCTGGGGGTACATACACAGATCGATAATAATGTTACTTATACGCCATGTTGTACCCACAGCATAATATCGAATTTTCTTTGTTTACATAAGCCGAAATAATATAAGACGGCCATGGATAACAATGGCTATATTGCACTTTTGAATTCTCTATATTTTATGCATTCAAGATTCCTTAACCATTAAACAGGCACTTTTTTGATAATATTAGAAAATGTCTACTTGATAAGGCAGTTGAGGCCCACACGTTTGTATGAAAATTTAAAGCCTTAATCTCAATCTTCTTGAAAGTTGTATTTTGCGACACACCACCTTCATTAATTCACGCATACAAAACAGTTTAAATAAATAAATTTTATTAAATAAAAATGTTATTTTTATGGGGAGATAAAGAAAAAAGTCTATAAAAAAATTCGATGGTTGAGGGATTGTTTCAAGACCGGGGTGAATTCACAATAATGGCGACCTGGTAAACGACGTACTTAACTTATGGAGGAAACAATTATCCTCATTGCTAAGTTGGAACCAGATGTTGAACCCGATTCCTCAATCCTTTTCAGTTGAAAAAACGTCACACCACAATACTATGTTTGTTGTTCGTTTCGTATCAAAAGTTATAGTGACAGTTCTTACAAACCATGTTACAACTCTTTTACAACCCAACATGTGCATTCAGTTTCATTCATTAAAAAACTACTACATTCTGCTTACCTTCCTAATATTGAAATATCTTATTTTACATGAGGTTCTAGTTAGATAATTGAAAGTATACCCGATTTATTAATTTCCTAAAAGTGATAAAATGCGGTTGGTTGATATATTTGGTTACTTTATGCGCAATTTTTTAATAAAGATGGATGTACTAGCGCTGCCAATCCCGGATCTCGTGGTTTGTATTATGCACTTTTCTATTTATTTAATGGATATTTAATTCAATAATTAACCGTTTTTCCAAAGGTTTTTGGTCACTAAGTGTTGAATTAATATATTTATTTTCGATACCAGTTTTTTAAGACCGGTTTAAAATTTTTTGAGTGTGTTTCTATCATAAATCAGCGCATACCCAGTAATTTTGATGCAATTATTGTTGTTTTATCTTCTAATTATTTTTACTATTTATTTAAAGTTTCACCGAAAATTTAGAGACAGCCACCATAGTTTTTCTAAAGCTGTATTTCAGAAGCTTATAGAAGTTTTATTTTTTGGTTTAAAATAACTTTTTTTTTTTCAAATATTATATTAAAAATTAAAATGTGAAAAGAAATTAAACAAACACTCTAGCTTTTTGGCTGGATCCATTTCAAAAGGGGCTAAGCTCCACTAACCAACGAATCGCTATCCAGATAATGTCTCGTTTTCCATTTATTGTTGGTTGTTTTCATTTTACCTTTGTATATACAAAAGTGAAAGCGCCAATCCCACCGCATCAACTACCGCGGAATCAGTCTCCTTAATACCGAATATAAGGTTCCATCCAGCGTATTGTGCGAAAGACTGAAGCCCATCTTATACAAGCTGATTAGACCTTGTCAGTGTGGCTTCACACCTAATAAGTCTACCATCGAACACATTATGGGGAAGACCCATGATAAGAGAATGAACATGCACCAGCTCTTTGTCGATTTCAAACCAGTTTTTAACAGCGCAAAAAGGAATTGGCAGGACTATGACAAATGACGTTGAGCAATACCAACAGCTCCGTCAGAGTAGGGAACGACCTTTCCGCATCATTTGAAACCAAATGAAGTTTATTCAACTTGATCCATTAGAAGATAATTCGAGCAGAAGAGCTGAGCCGCAATGGTGCAGTCTACTACCTACAAGAGCGTGCACATGCCGATGATATTGTTACCATTTGCCTTAATAACTGCGCCATAAGTTTTGCTTCTCCGGCCTGGATAAAGAAGCGAAGAAGGTGGATCTTGCGATGAACGAGGACAAGGCGAAGTATTTGCTGTCTTCGTACAAGGAAATGGATCACCTGCGCCTTGGCAGCCACTTCATTTTTAATAGTTACAAATGTGAATTTTGAAAGCACTTCGCCTATTTGGAACCAACGTTAATACCGAAAATAATGTCAGTCAAGAAATTCAAAGCAAAATCACTCTTACCAATAAGTTGTACTTTGGACTGAGTAGACGACGAAGAGGTAAAGTACTTTCTCGACGGAGAAACATCACGCTCTATAAGTCTCTCATCATACCTGTCCTCATATGTGGCTCGGAATCATGGACAGTGTGTAAGAGGATGAGACAGTCCTTGGAGTATTCGAGAGAAAAGTTCTCCGTTGAATGTATGGTCCCTTCGTAATGCCAACGGCGAGTATCAAAAGAAATCTGAGCATAGTGTAGCAAAAGACACCGCTGACTGGGTTCTTGTTGTTGTTTTGGTAACGACAAAAACACTCCCCGAAGGTTTTGGGGAGTGTTGTCGAATGCAAACAGTCCTTGGCCGGATTAGAACCCGGTACGCTTCGGTACTCCCTTGCGGTACTGCCCGACTGTCGTGGTAGCAATTTATGACCAGTGAAACCTTCTAGGTCATGTTACCCCTCCTTCCGTAAGGAAGGATAAGATGGGTAATGAGAGTTGGGAGGCATCATATCAACCATCGAGTTGCACGTCATTACCTTTGTGCATATAAGTCGCCTCTTACGACCGGTAAGCCTACCTCGGGAATATTCTAAACCCCTAACCCGCAGGGGTTTGGCCATGTTATTCGAATGCACAAAGAAGCGCCAGCCCAGAAGGTTGGACACTGGAATTCAGGAGCAGGGGAAAAAAACAGGTGAAGGATGACTTGAACTCCCATGGTGCTTCCAATTGGCGTAAGTTATCGATGAAAAGGGATAACTGACGTGCTTTGATTTGCAACGTTCAAAATCTCCTAGGGGGTTAAGCGCCAATAAATGATGATGATGAAAGCGCTAACTTTTTGTTGGTGTATCAATGGTTGAAGATTTCTATTGTCTTCTGTAACTTTTTCGTTCAGCTTTGCTTATCAATATTACTTGTGATAGGGTTTAAATTGCCATTAAAAGCTATTTTAGTGTTAATGTAAAATTATTAATAATTCAATAATTTTTCCACATTATGCTCATTTAATCAAACTGTTAGAAAATCAAGTGTACATAAATCCTGGGACTATTCACGGTATCTCGAAATTGCAAAGTCAGATATCCCGATAAAATTGGCAGCGCCAGTAAGTACGTAAGCTTTTTTATATGCTTTTAGTTTCACAAAAATGTTATCAAAATCCCATTAAAAATTTACATGCTTTTAGATGCAGCACACATCCTGTGCTTATCGTCAAGCAAACATATGCAAACGACACCAACACCCACACTTATGCATATGTTGATTATGCTACAAAAACGGTTTTATGTTTAAAAACAATAAAGTTTTTTAACTCTTCCTATGTATTTTATAAACTCATTTATGAAACGAATAACTTTGCTCTAACAAGATTAGTAGAATTACAGAACAAAGGACCTAAGGGTGAGGAAGCTAAAAGGTAGATTTTAAAGTCGAGTAAATGGAGAACAGAGAATATGCTAGATTTTGTAGCAAAAGGGGCAAAATACACGCACACACCTGCAAGTAACTGCCTGCACATCCACATATATTTTCTTTCATTTGCATATCAATTTTGTAACGGTCAGCAACGGACTTTATGGAGTGTGAAAAATGTTACCACAATTTTACGTTTCAGATTTTGTGCGAGTGCTTTTTACTACCTATATACAGTGTGCGACAAAACTTAAGCACCCAAGTTCCCTACAAAACATTTTACGCAAAAAAATTATAAGTACAGGCTCTACAATGTTTAGTCCTTTTCATTCCGGAAGAACACATATTAAGTGTTATCTCTCTCTCTCTCTCTTATTATATGTTATAAATTCGAAAAAATCCAAAAAATGTTGTACAAAGAATCTGAAGAACTCCAAAAGTGGAGCGGAAAAGCTAGAGCACCATCAAATATCTATGGCACAATCCTGATTTCTATACCTAGTAGTTCTACGCAATCATCTCCGAGCGCTTGTTAAAATGGGAGAAATCGAATGATAGCCCCGCCCACTTTTTATATATAGAATATTTTCGAAAATACAAAAAAAGTGATTATTCAGTACATTATATACCTATAAGGATGAAATTTGATGTGCACATTAACGTTAAGGCAAGAAATACATTTTTCAAGAAATTTTTGAAAACCGCCCACTTTCGATTAAGTCAAATTTAGAAATAAAATTAATCATAAAAATAAAACCGTTCAAGCCATCGGAACGAAATTTAGCACACATATTTATATTAATAGAAGGAAGGTTAAAAAAAAAAAAAAAATGGGCGAAATCTGGTAAGGTTCACACCTACTTTTATAAGAAAGATTTTGAGAAGGATCATAGATATATTTAATAGGCAATAACTTTGCGTACAAAAGCTTTATATCATTTCTATTTCACTTTCAAAGTGTGCGTGAACTAAGAAAGTAGAAAAATGTAAATGTGAGAAAATGGGCGTGGCTCCGCCCCTTCTATAGTCCATTATTCTACAAAACCTTTTATGCCATAACTCCGGTAAAAATTGATTTATAGAAACGATATTTAGCAAAAATATTGAACATATAAAGTTAAATATTTATTGTAAAAATGCGCAAAGTCGGTCAGCGGCCACCCCCAGTCTGTTAACGTAGTTCTGAAAAATTTGTTTGTTAAATATAAAACGCGATATTTTTAAAACTAAGCAAGTTATATCAATAAGATCTCACATACATAATAAGCTTTTTGAGCAAAACTGAGCCGCAAACAAAATTTGGGGATTTTGCAGAAGTAGGCGTGGCGCCGCCCACTTTTCACCACAAAAATTTTGCTATTTTCAAAAGCGATTGTTTGTAGTTTCAACTAATTATTTCAATGAAAATTTGTCAGCTGCTTCCTGATAGTATGTAGTATACTCGTGCCAAAAATCAAGCAAATCGAATAACACGCAAGTAAAATATCCGGGAAAGTATTTAATACCCCACTGCAATAGATAAGTTATATATCTTTATTGATTTTCATACCTTCCATGAACATGAAATGTTTATATGTATGAGAAGAAGAAGAGATGGGCCCATCAATACGTATACGGAAGTAATCAGAACGATAAGCTGAGTTGATTTAGCCATGTCTGTCTGTCTATTTGAAGAAAAATTTTTCAAACATAAAATATGCATATACTCGTATTGGTATTTTGAAAAAATGTGGTTAGCAGTTATTGGTAGGGAAGCTTATTATATACAAATAAATTAATTTACCCCACAAAACTCATAACACAAGTGTTTTCATTGTAAACAATTGGCTGGCTGTATAAAACGAACTAAAAATTACTAAAATAGACTTGCGTAAATTGGTACGCCATAATAGATCACTTCTTGGTATATAATGTTCGGTTTCTCCCGAACTTAGACTTCCATACTTGTTTTCGTTTTTTCGTGGCATATCCGCGGTTCTTTATGGCAGGTTCACATTGTGTTGGTTTTGAGTATATTATTTAAAGAGAATATCTTAGGAAATAAATTTCCACGCCCTCTCAAATCGTCCGAATAGAGAGACGTTTTTGCTGCAATCTTCCTCCGGATTTTTAGGATCCATCATTTTCTATAGATTCTCTGTTCGGTTAAATAACACGGCCCACGGCAATACGTGAACATTATTAGTCTTAAATTAGTTTTTAAAACAAATCGCTATACGTTTTGGCAAAATGTCTTCCTGATAGATCCACTTTAATGGCATTACTTCCAGCTCAAGAAGTAGGATGAAGATTTTATGAATATCTTTTTACACGAAACGATCCAATACCAGCTAAGTCATATGAATTGGACCCATTCCATGACCCGAGAAACGTCTACAAACCCCCACACTGCCTTAAATATGTTTCAAAAAGTATAGCAACGTGAGTTGGCGAACAAGCTTCAGAGCGTCCTTAAATTTCAGAAAACTCTTATTGGTTAGAAAATAAGATTTCTCGTCGTTTTATTTTGTTGTGTTGATCTTCCGACAGGGTAGTAAGCTGATTTTTGTTGGAACGATTTTCCGTCATCCCTTGTCAAGTTTCGTTCTAGAACGAAACTAGGCATTGAAAATGGCAGAACGCCGAAACCGGTTTGTCACGAAACCAAACTTGACAAGGGATGACGGAAAATCGTTCCAACAAAAATCAATTCTCGTCGTATTGTAGTACTCCAATTTAGATGGTATCTTAAAAACGCTTATTTCTCTTCATCTGAAATCAAAGGGGTTTCAAAGCTCCGAAGTGAAGTAATCGGTCTTGAAGACACGTCTTTAAATGCTCCTGCATGGGGTGCATATAACTAATTCTTTCGTAAAACTTCTTGTGGATACAAGGAGAAATATTTCATGTCCACGAACGATTGCCCGATCGCTACTATTAAGTGTTATTCGTGCACTAGTACCTCCTTGTATAGAGCTTAAAGAGTTGAAAGGAAAAACGTTTGTAGTCTGCTAAATAAGTCCATGAAAAAGGTTAAAACACTTTGAAATATAATTTCCTGATTGACCTTGATTAAATTTGAGTAAAATTCTTTCGGGAATTACCATGATATAATTATTTCCAGCAAATCTTTTAGACTTCTACAGATCATCCAACCTCGTTTAACGGCTAAATAAAAGAAGGGAACAGTTGTTTGAAATGTTCCGAAATATATGCACGTGTTTTTTGTTTCTCACGTTTTCCGCGATTTTATGGTTTTTACAAAAGATTTAAGGAAAACCAATACTTACCTTGATTTGGTGCTTTAGTTTTGTCGCACACTGTTTATCTGCATGTAATATTACAATTATATTTAAAATTTTTATACATACGAATTTTTGTATCGTTCATGTCAGGCGACTCGTGTTGTAAAACTCTTATAACCAAATAAATGTGGGACATAAAAAGTGCGAGCAAGTACATTTACACTAAAAAAAACCCATATTGTAATGTAGCAACAATGCTCAATAGTACCAGCGGCGACAGCTGTGAATGTTGGCCCGTTGGTGTTTGTAATATTAAAGTTCATTCTTACCTGTGGGAAAGGTAATATGAAGCACCACATCAAATGGGAAGAGCTCGTTTTGCGGATTTTGGCGGTCGTTGAAAAAGTACTCTTGTTGAGTGTGGAATATATGAACCGAAAAATTGGTGGAAACTGTTGTTTTTCGAGTAGCAAATACAAATGGAAAAAATGTACATTTGTGTGTACTCAACAGTGTGCTTAATTGCGTCAAACTCTTGGTTATTTCTGCCATCGAACGGTGGTACATAGCTAGCGCTTTCGCTCGGGTCGGAAATGAGTTAGACAGGGTTAAAGGGTAGTAGCAAACGGTGTCAGCAGTGAACATTTTTTTGACACTACAGGACACAGAAGTATGAATATTTCTCCTCTCAGCTCTCTTATCTGGTCTCTTAGGGCAATGTTAGAGCTAACGATGTAATCAAGCAGTGGGGATATATTTAGGCACTACAAGGTCCCAGCGTGCCCAGAGAACATCTAATAAAATATGCACTGGCATTCTTCATTTTTAAAAAAGGGACCGTGAATATAAGTGCGGTTAAGCCAACAAATGATGATGTCAACATATTTTTTTTACAGTCTACATAACCCTACGAAGGGTTAGTTCAGCGTCATCAAAATAATGATACGTATTGGAGTTTAACCACCGCGTAGCATGTCGGAGCACGCCAGTCATCCTATTTTGTTGAAAACTGATGCCAATTGCTGACACAACGGGGACGCAAAGGGAGGCAAAGTTATCATCCAGCTGCTCACTCGAGACTTGCTCCTTTCTCTGCTGCTGAACTCGAATGTCGATATAAAAATCTTTAGAGCTGCTGCTATTTTGTTCATCAGATTACGTTAAGCTCGTACAGTTTGTCACTAAATTTCCTTCAATCATCACGAAGGACCATAAATCTTGCAGATAATTTAACTATCGAAGAATTTGAAGGCCATCCCATCTTCTTTTGACACTCTCCCTGATTCTGAGACATACCTCAGAACAGGTATGATGGGAGACCTATAGGGTGTGACCTTTGTTCGTCGATAGACGACTTTACTTCTCAGTTTATACTCCGTCCAAAGTGGAACTTATTGGCAGGAGTGATTCTCTGTTAAATTTATTTCTAAATAAAGAGAGAACTTTGGCTTTGTAGGTGTCGCTCGAAACCGAAAGACCACTTTGAATCCCAATAACGGTAAATTGTGGCAAAAAAAAAATTTTTACACCAAATCTTTCTCAGCGCATTGGTTTTGTTTGGTCGATGCCAGAACTATTCCAGCCCACAGTACTCAGTTAATTTTGTCAACTGCAAACGTGTCTCCTACCACGCGGTACGCACTACTCTCTTCATGCAATAACGGCTGTTGAAGGTGTCAACATCAAAACTTTCCATAACTAAATACCATTTTCGGTTTGACTGCAATTGAGTGTGAGTGGAACCGGTGATTGCGTGTTGGCATATTAATTTTTAAAATATATTTGCTTTGCTTATGTCAAATATAAATTCAAATATGTATATACATATGTATTTGGGTATGCCGTCAACAGCATGGGGAAAACAACAACAAAAATTCCCGCTCTGTTGCATCCGTTGCCGTTTCCGTTTTCACCTTTGCTGAGATACGAAAGCTTGTGTTGCTGATTGTGCGCGTGCTTCTTCTTCTTCTTGTTCACATGTGTACGTGCTGGCGCCACGTTTCAAAGACTTCTGAAATGAATTGCACTTGTTTTAAGGCAATGAATAGCACACTTTTTGTTTTAGATTTTCATCATTTGTTTTTAAGTTGGGTAGGGTTTTTTAATATTATTTATTTTGCATACTAATATTCATACATATGTATGGCGTCTAGTCAAATTGAATGGCTGTGTTTGAATATAATGATGACGCGTTGTGCATGTTGCCATAAGAAATGTCACGTTGCAATCAACGGAAGTGCAATCAGCTGGTTTTTTTTTTAACTTTTTGCAATCAACAATTTTGCGTAAACTTTCATGTTCATAAAACTTTGATAGAAAATAAAATATTTACACTCAAGTACGAGTACTTGCCGTGAAATTATTTGCTAATTTAATATTACAATCACCGTTTGAATTCGTTAAAAGTATTCGCATGAGATGTGAATGAGATTTATTTCAATTTTGTGTAGGTTGTTGGAGCTTTAATATACTTTTTAATTAAATTTTTCGTGCATTGAAAACTCGCGATTACAATGTAAATATTGGGTAGTGTACTTGACTCTGATACAATCAAAGAGGTTAGGGCCGAGTTTCCTTAAAGTTTTTGGTATGGTGCTCTAAATTTCCTTACAAATTGGCGGAAGTTTAATTTTAAAAGATTGCTCGCAGGTTTGCCGGACACTGCCGAGTAGCAGACTCCCATTGGAAGATTAATTTCTGAAATAACACAATTTAATACGAAGTAGCTGGTCTAACGACTTTGGCTCAGAATTTTCGAGGTTGCAATATAATTCTAGATTCTTGTCACCAAATAACATCCCAAGTGATAAGACTTAACCCTCTAACGGGGCGTGGTGCTTCTAGGCCAACTTGCCTGTTAACAGGCGTGTCTTTCAAGAGGGTTAAGCAAGAGAGCTGGAAATGCAGCGTATTACCTATGTCAAAAGGTTCACAAAAATAGGCCAAGTCGTTTAGGTGGCACCCTAGTTATACTTTTTTGTAGGCCGTTCAATTTTCTACACGAATTCGAGGGCAGATATTTTTTCATGCACAGTTGGTATATAGATATGAGCTTCTTTCCCAACTAATTTTTCGGAGTACACATTTAAAATAACCCGATAACCCGAATTTACGTACATAAGTTCATAGAAATTTGGCATGTTGTTTTCGATGTAATAGCGGATATATAAAGTAATAAGTACAAGAGGATAAGGTGGCAACCCTAGATGATAGCCTTATATAAATATTTTTGCTAAAATGCTACTTGAATACCTTTCTTTTAATTCATATAATAGCATGCAACTTCATTTAAATATTAAATCAAATAGGTGGCACCCCTCTTAAAACCTTTTAAGTACCAGCATTTTCTTAGGATAGCTTTAAATGTAACATATCTCTACGTATAATGAAATTGTAAAATTGTCTATTTCTGTACATTGCGGATATTCAGAAAAATTGATGGGAGGGAAAATTGTTGAGACTATAGAATCCAAAGCAACAGTTTTTAGAATTTTTGTCTGTCTATCTATATGTTTGGGCGCGCATCATTCAAAAAATACTGAATATTATTGAATGCAATTTCCACCGTTGCGTTACTAGATGTTAAGCTTAAAATTTAAGATATCCCTTATTTCGATAACTTGACCGGTTTCGAAGCTATCGACCGTTATGTGGAGCAGGGTAACCCAAAATGTGTTCGTAAAAGATGGGTATCAAACGAAAGGTGCTAATGATTGCTGCAATGTGATTAAGTTGCATATCTCAACTGGTTTCGGAGATACATAAAATGATTAAAATGGATTTTAAGTTCTGAGGCGCAGCGAAGCATGGCAGGGTTTCATTCAAATAAATTAAGTTTTTCCCGACCCCAGAATCCCGTACTTTTTAAGACCACGGAATTGGAAATAAGTATCTTACTAAAAAGTAAATGTGTATTTATTTATGAAAATTTTAGTTTTTTTTGTTGATTGCGTTACTTAAAGTAACCTGCAATTTTCTTGCTGCTTTCTCCCGACGATTTTGAATGTATCAGGAAGAGCACGTCGGTACGTTGTGTGTCGATAATACAGATACATAAACAAAAAATCTACTGACTGACAAACTGCTCTGGGGTTGTCTATAGATATGGTAAAGTGAATAGAAATAGGAGTTTATCTGACAAAAAAACCAGCCATCTGTTGGCTTAATGGTTAACAGAGCGTGCTAAAATTTCTCTTATAAAGAAGTGTAGCAGATTCCGAAATAAATCTTTAAGAAAAACTATTACGGTTATCTTTAAAATTTTCCTTTCTTATCAATTAAAAACTTTTAATAATTAATTAAATTATTCAAAAAATAACAAACAAAAATAATTTTATCAAAATTATTTTCATAAATATTATTATTCTTGGCCTTGAGTTCATTTATAGTCATGAATACTTTAAAATGTACCGTAAATGCAACAATTCAATTAAGTTGTTGGTATACAAAATCAAACTTAATTTTTTCTTTACAAAAATTGTGTTAACAAAAATTATCTATTTTAAAAATTTCATAAATTATCCACATTTGCTTCACTTTTTTCAAAGTAACTGTAGGGGAATAGCTAATACCCAGATCCAGAGACTAATCGACCAGATCGTCTCCTGCGCTGATAATTACACGACTTTGGCAACAGGTCTATCCGCAGATGAGCTGTGCTCAAGCATCAACTCATATCTTCCGTCTTTATCCGGTTTCTTCACCGGGCGTATTTCGGAGCCAATTACTGGAAACTGGAATTGTCACCGATTAACGTCTACGTCTCACATCCCAAAATCTTATGGGTGACGTTTGTTAACATGCTCACTTTTGCTGCTCACTATGATAAAATCCAGCATCACATAATATCGCTATTTGATCCAAAGATACATCGACAAGCTCTCTAGTACTTCCATACAGAGGCGGTAAACTTATTTTTAAGCCTTCACCCGGTGAATGCCGTCATTCATGTACAAGCTCCACTTGTTGCCCAGGAGAAACGCTAACTTTCGTAGGAGACAAGAGTCACACTTGCCCAGCTTGGATCAAGATAGTGTAACAGATAAAACTCTTACCTATTCAGACTGAGCCCTGTCCCCCATTCACACCAACCAGATTTTCATCTGTTCAAGAGAGCAGACTCTTCTAACACCAATCTCAGCCACTGTGACCGGGTTATCCTTTTTGAGGCAAGATTTAGTTTTTATTCTGTCTTTTAGCTTCATAATTTTGGTTTTAGCTTCGTGGCTTTTTTTAAGCCTTTTTTTTACTTCAAACCTTTTCTGGTCCCAACACCATATTTTTTATATAAAAGTAAAGTTAAAGGTAGTATTGATGACATACAGAAAATTATTCGTAAAAATTGTCAAATATTTTTAATGGAGTTGATAACTCAATTGCGACATCGCCTACCTGATAATTTGAACTCTTTACAAAAGATACATTTTTTTTCAGTTGATAATTCTTTGAAAGTTACAAAGCTGGATGTATTTGCTCACTTTCAAGACGAAAAGTCTAAATATTCTCCAAGTCAAGTAGCCTTGATTGAGCTGCAGTGACGAAAGCTAATAACCGTACAGTGGACAAGCGTGAACTCTACCATAGAACTTTGGGAGGAAGTCCGAGAACATAAAAATTAATTAAACGAACCTACTTTTCTAAAACTGGTCGAATTCGTATTTAGATCTTTGGTATTAAGTTAAAAATTAAAATGCTTAACTCGCTGCTTAATATTAGATGTTCGTTAAAACGCTTATCCAAATGTTGCACTGATTTTGAAATTACCGATGATCTTATCTCTATGATAAATACACAAACTTTGTACGCAGACTCAAGCTCTTCTAATACATCAGGCGGAGAAAATATTATATAATTAATTAGTTTGTAGTGATTTTTCTATAGTATGTATTTCTTTGCAAAAATTCCTAGTTAAGGAAAATGTGCCTGATATGTGTTGAAACAAGAATAGTTCCTTTATGTCTACAGCCTTATACACAAATAGTTTATACAATTAAACATTTTAAATGGATTTCGTAAACAAATTCTGACGTTTTTTAGCTTCTTTTTATACATAGTAGTGCTTCGCACACAAGGTATATTAACTTTAGTCGCGTAACGGCAGTACGTAACGGCATTAACGGATCGAGATAAATATTGACTTATATATATCAAAAAGTTCAGGACGAAAAGAGAAATTGATTAAGCCATGTCCGTCCGTCCGTCCGTCTGTGAACACTATAACTTGGATAACTTTTGAGATATCTTAATGAAATTTGGTATGCGGGTTCCTTGACACTCATTTTTCAGCGCTATTTAAAATGGGCGAAATTGGATGATAGCCACGGCCACGTTATATATATATAATATTTTCGAAAACACAAAAAAGTGATTACTCAGTACATAATCGAAACGAAATTCAGCACGCAGGTTTCCAGGTAAGCAAAGAATGTTCCAGGATAAAATGGGCGGGAACGGTTAAGGTCTACGCCCACTTTTATATGAAACATGTTGAAAAGGATCGTAGATATATTAAATAGGCAATAACTTTGCGTAAAATAGCTTTACATCTTTTATTTTTCAGTTTTAAAGTTTCCGTAAACAAAGAAATCCCAAAACTTAAAATTTTCGAAAATGGGCGTGGACCCGCTCTTTTTATAGTGGACTGTTCCCCAAAATTTTTTATGCCCTAACTCCGCCAAAAATTGATTTGTGGAAACGAAATTTGGTGATAATGTTCTATATATAAAGTTAACTGTTTGCTGTAAAATTGGGCGAAATCGGTTAATGTCCACGCCCAGTTTTTTAACATAGTTCTGAAAATTTTTTTTGCAAAATTTAAAGAGCGATATTTCTACAACCAAGCAAGTTATATCAATCAGATTTTGCACACATAATAAACTTTTTAAGAAAAACTCGGCCGCAAAAAAAATTTTTCAATTTCAAAGAAGTAGGCGTGGCGCCGCCCACTTTTCATCATAAAATTTCTGCTATTTTCAAAGGCAATCGTTTATAATTCGATCTTGATATTTCAATGAAAATTGGTAAGCTGCTTCTCAGTAGTATGTATTATACTCCTGCTAAAAATTAGCCAAATCGGGAGACACACAAGCGAAATATCCGGGCACGTAGTTAATAGCCCACTGCAATAGCGAAGTTATATATCTTTTTTGATTTTCATACCTTTCGTAAACTTTAAATGTATGTAAGTATGAGAACAAGAAGAGAAAAGTTCACTAAAATAATCAGCACGATGAGCGGAGTCGATTTAGCCATGCCCGTCTCTCCGTCCGTCTGTCTGTCTGCCCGTCTGTCTATTTGAACGCAAACTAGTCTCTCAGTTTTACAAAAGAATGCTGAAATTCGTGGTTTGCTTTGGCCGTTTTATAATATACTAGCAAACCAGGTATACGTTGTTTTGACGTTTTGATATATAGAACACATCTATATATAAAATTTCATTCACTTGAACCAAATAAACTCCTAACTATACCGAACTGCAGCTTTATATGACCTGGAGGATTTTCCAAAAGCTATATACAGACTGTGTCGTGCCCAGCGAACTCCTGAACTTATCGTGAAAGTTCAAGAGCAAAACAAAACACAAAATATGTGGGCGTGGCACCGCTGACTTTTGAAAAATGATGTAGATATTGACTAAGTGACACATATATCCAAATTTCATTAATTTAGACCAAAAAACTTCGGAATTATGACGAATTGAAACTTTATATAGCCTGGGGGCGTGGCTCCGCCTACTTTTCCAATACTATATACTATCTATGCTGTACCCAGTGAACCCAAGTATATATTGTGAAAATTTCATAAAGATCGGTTGAGTTCTTTGGCGCCTATGAAGGACACCCTTTTTTATATCTATTTTTGTTACACACAGAAGGTAAATTACTTCATTCGGCATAAACGAATCGGGATATATATTTATTAATGTATATCAGAACGTTCAGGAGGAAAAGTAAAATATCCGAGCAAGTAGTTAATACCCCACTGCAAAAGCGAAGTTGTATATCTTTTTTGATATTCATAACTTTCATGAACATGAAATGTTTGTACGTATACTGCAATGATCAGGAGGATGAGCTGAGTCGATGTAGCCATGTCCGTCTCTCGATACGTCTATCTGTCCATCTCTCTATTTGAACGCAAATACGAACTGAAAGTATTAAAATAGAACTGAAAGTAATCACTACTAGGTATATAATGTTCGGTCCCACCCGAACTTAGACTTCCTTACTTGTTTTTGCTTAATTTCAGCCTTTTTTAACCTTTTTGGTTTTTGCCGATTTAGCCTCTTTTTTTTATATCACTTGGTCATACTGGGCCTAGCCCTGTTGAAGCTGCTAGGTTTCTGGCACTTCCGTAAGAAGATATTGATGACAATTCTAGGTAAGGAAAGTGACGACTAGGCAGAGCAAAGCATCGCTACAACAACAACAATAACAATTAATCCCGAGATTCCGTTACTAAGATTTTTTAAATTCAAAAATGTGTCATCTCTAGTGCAAAGATATCTATGATCTCCTGTAATAACCACTTTAGTCGAGTTTGGCTTATTTTGAGTTTAGGGTACTCAGTGTTCCCGGATAACAGCTGTTGTATGCAATCTTATAAAAAAAGTTATTAGCAGGTGCTTAATAGCCGACCTCTGAATCGTGGCAACTTAAGAATATTTATTTTAATAAATAATAAAATAGTAAAGAAATGCACATACAATGTTCGAACACATTATTTATTGAATTATAATAACAATTATTAGCCCTTTTTATTCGGAAGGACTTAGCACCATACAAGTAAAAGCAGATTTTAAAAACTTCTTGACAATTTATAATTTCCCTTGAAAAATCTACGTGAATAAATTACTTGAAGCTAAACAAATCAAATTGTTGCAGCTTTTAATATTTAATTGTTTGCTCTACCCGAAAATTAGGCAATTCACAAGGTATCTTAATCTCTTATGTAGTATTTCCTTCAATACAACTCTGGTGAATACTACATTGGGTTGTATGCCGTATCCATATACATCAAGTTGAATTCATATGAAAACTTGTCACTTGTTGACAGAAAATTTCAAATTAAAATAGCACACTTGACATATGTACATATGCTGCTCAAAAGTATTGTGATATTCAAATTTTATATGAGAAGCAAAACAAAGAAAATATGATCGTTTTGAAATCATACTACAAACGACGAATATAAGACCGAGTGAACGCTTTAATATTTTATCTAGCATATAAGTGCCAAATATATAATTATTAACTAGACTTGAGCTTATGAAACTTACAAAGTAAATAGTATTTTATATTTAAAACAAGGAAACATCTTGGAGTGAATTGACCCTTATTTACTACTAAGAAAGTGCTATAAATATCATTTTCAATTCCAATTCGGAATTAATTTACTTCTTAGATTTGACAGTCGATGCTGAAGCTTAGCAGACGCATTATCACATCAAATTTAAACAGAATTTATTGCTTCAGATAATTTGAAATTTTTTGTGTGGCTTAAAGTTATTTATGTAGCATAATATAGCGGTTCTTGCATTGACAACGACTTATTGTAATGGACTACAGACTTATATATGTATGCACATTTGTATATAAAGTGAATAATATATGTAGATACTATGCTAATATTTATTTATTGAATTATTCATGCAATAAAATGTCTTTTTGTTTATGTTCAAAGCCTATTCAAATTACTGTATTGACGTTGTTATTATTGCTCAAGATTTATCTATTAGAAAATTTATTGAATCGGAATGTTAACAAAATATTTCAAGCAAATGTGCAACCCTTACAAAGGCTACGTATTTAGCGAGAATATGACTGTTTATTATTGATATCAAAGAACAATTTGTATCTGGGCCCGAATTACACAATATTAAAAATTTGTATGTCTGTATGTTAGCACGCACATCATTTAAACGCTGCTGGATGTAATTGAATGAAATTTACAGTGACATGTTGCTAGATGGCTTACTTATGTTTACAGTGATGGGAGGTAACACAAGTTTGATATACACAGTTTTTGATGTGTAAACATCTTTGGGCTCGCTAGGGGCAGCCCAGCAAAGTTACGCGTTTGTCTCTGCCTGTGCCTGGGGCTCCTCCTGTGCCTCTGCCTTTGCGTTGTTGTTGATGTTGGCTCCATGCATACCTGAATTGTACGTGACATTGATCTTAGTATGCCTGTATATAATTCTTGCCTGACCGCTTGCTGATATGTGATCATCTGCTTATGTGTGTGTGTTGTTGTTTTTCGGTAATCGTGCTTACACACCACACAATGCTATAAATCGGCCACGGAAAAGACGACCTGAAATGCCTTTAAGATAAACATACATTGTTTACAAAAACAAAATGAGTGGTTATTCATATTCAATTTATTTACGCTCGGAATACTCTAAACGGGATTTAATTTATTTTGCTTGTGTTATTTTTGTGCTTATAATTATGGAAAAGAAATGAAAGAAAAATTAACTAAAATAAAACAAAGTAAAATAAAATAAAATAAAATATAATAAAATAAAATAAAATAGAATAAAATAAAATAAAAAAAAATAAAATAAAATAAAATAAAATAAGAGAAAATAAAATAAAATATAATAAAATGAAATGATAAAAAATAAAATAAAATAAAATAGAATAAAATAAAATAAAAAAAAAAATAAAAAAAAAATAAAATAAAATAAAATAAAATAAAATAAAATAAAAGAAAATAAAATAAAATAAAGTAAAATAATATAATATAAAATAAAATAAAATAAAATAAATTAAAATAAAATAAAATGAAATAAAATAAAATAAAATAAAATAAAATAAAATAAAATAAAATAAAACAAAATAAAATAAAATAAAATAAAATAAAATAAAATATAACATAATAAAATAAAATAAAAAAAAGTAAAATAAAATAAAAAAAAATAAAATAAAATAAAATAAAATAAAATAATATACAATAAAATAAAATGAAATGAAATGATATAAAATAAAATAAATTAAAATAAAATAAAATAAAATAAAATAAAATAAAGAAAAATGAAATAATATAAAATTTAATTGAATAAAATAATAAAAAGAATCAATATGAAATAAAATAAAGATATGAAGGAAAATGTAATTGGGCGAATTCTGAGCTTGTCAAAATCAAAGAGGTTTTTTAATTGGTCTGTCTGGTCAATAAATTCACTAAGCAATGTCGATTGCTCTTAAGCTCATCAAAAGTAAAGCTATGTATTGAGGAGAAAGATATCGAGATAATTACATACTTTAAAGTCCTTTTAAGTTTAGTTCATTTCCTTGTTAAGTTTCGACCGCACAAATATTTGTTTCTATGTTTAGAATTTTTAAAAATTTCAAACACAATATAAAAATCGAAATTTCGGCTACAGCTAAGATATAACAATTTGATTCTCAAAATAACATATCTATAGACTGTTGTGTGTATAAATAAATAATGACCGATACTAGCAATGAAAGCTTTAAAGCGTGACACACCAAAAAGAGATGCCGCGAATGCGAGGAGGCTCATTAAGAAGTGACATCCCAATTAGACACATTTAATGCCAGCGCTGTTTGCAATTAAGGACAACCTGGAGTTTGGTTATAGATGAGCTTGCACTACACAAATCAGTGTGTCAACAAGATTATCATATCTGTGGCAACGGGTAATAACAGTCAAAGTCAACTTTTCAAAAAACGGTATCGTTACTTTAAATGAGGAATTGTAGATGAACTTCAAGTTTTTTACATGCAATGTATGAATACTAACTAAATAAATAGATAGCATTTTAAGTTATTATTTTATTTTCAAAATAAACTAAATATTTTTAAGAGATATAGAACAAAGTATAAATTCATAAAAAATAAAGTAGATTTATTAAGCTATCATAGAGTGAAATTTGTATGAAGATTTATCTATACAAAGACTTTAGCACTTTTTAATAATTATGAATAAGGGGGTAAAGTTATAAACTCTACTCTGGTTGTTTTTTGACTACAAACGAACTAATAATTTTTTTAATTAACTAACTTTTTCAAACCAATATTGATTCAGATTAATATTGAAAACTGAAGCGAGCCGACTTGGGCTCTTTGGTTGTCGGAAGTTATACTATCAACTTACTTTTTGGTTCCAAGTAAGAAACAAAATGGCCACACATAAACGCTTTGTTCAAAAAGCAAGTAAGAACAAGTTATAAATAAAAGAGTTGAAAACGACAAAAATTCAAAGTTGCATGAATATTTACGTTGTACGCAGGATTGCATTTCAACATCCATAAAATCTTAGATGTTTTAATAAAATTCGAAAAGATGCCTGTCATAATAGATTTCAGTACTGGGAACACAATGCTAGTAATAACTCAATATCCACCTACTTGGACTTACTCTCTTATTGCTTACAGAAATATCTCCTTTATATCTTTACTTGTTGATTCAGAACTAAGCTTTAAAGTTATATACATATGTATGGCTTATAGCTTTTTTATACCAACAATTTTTGTTGATTTACGGCACATTTTTAAGTATTCATGAACGAGCTCAAGGCCAAGAATAATAATTTTTCACTTTTTGACTTATATTGACTTATACGATAATTGTTTTGTATATTATCACTTGTTGATGGCTGTGACATCTGAATTCGTAGTGACATTTTTGACAATTGTGACATTAATGGTCAACCGCTGTTCGCTGAGATAACTTTAACTGAAATTTTGTTACATCAAATTTAGTGAATTTCGCAATTTTTTGATATACATGTTAACGAAGTTACCGAATTGTAAAACATACATATCGTCGGCTCATATCGAATCTGTCCGAAAGCTCCGCATAATATTCACTGCTAATTGCTTTATCCCTTTCAAAGTAATTAATGTGATTGACACCTCGCATAGCAAAAACTCTGTTGTAACATATTTCTAACATATCTTTTTAAATGTATTTTCTTATTTCTGATTTTTCTTTTCGAGTCAGTGAATTTGTTTTCAAAACATATATGTAGGTAATACTGGTTTGGTGAAATTTCCCTGACTGGAGAAAACAATCACTAAAAATAAGCGAGAAATCTGTAATATAAATACGCAAGTTGAGAAAGTTTGTCCCGCTTTACGGCCAAACTATACGTGTAAGGTATACACAGTTACATATACATCGATAGGTCTATCCAAGCAGCAGTGAAGTCAATAAAAAAAAAAGTATCAAAGAAATTAATTATAATATAGAAAAATCAGTTTAAAAATGACACCACTACAAATGCCAAACCTGACTATAAAGCCATAGTTGTGTGAGTAGACATGCCATGCATGTTGTTGTACTACTCGTTTGATCGGCTGTCACTGTGAGTGCGAAGAGTTGGTAGTGCACCAATGAAAACCACGTATTAGGGCTGAACACATTGAATACGGTGGCTACGAACCACAGCTACAATAAAACAAATTTATGCGACAACTGTAGTCAAGCATTGGCTACTTGATTACAATGAAAGCAGCAGCGACAGGTGTGAATTATCTTAAAAAGTAGCAAAGAATTATAGAAAAAGTACAAATTGTGTGAAAGATACATATACCTCAATAAATGAAACTTATATTACAAGTTATTCACTCTTCCTTTCGTTTTTATTGACTAAAAGAAAACAACGCCACGATCTGTCGCTTGTAAAAATAGAAATATATTTAATCTGGCGACAGCGGCATTCGTGGTTTGTAGCCATGTATGTAGCTATGACGCGCTTAAAATAATGCTTTACATAAGAACGTGTGTACAAATAATATGACAGATGGGCTTTGCAGTCGCCGTATTGAATGTGATCGGGCCTATTCACATTATAAAGCGGTTGTTGTGTGACTAAACGTGTCATGTATTTATGCTTCAGTTTTTGCTATTGCATTTATCACTGGCCAGTGTTAGCGACTCTCCTGAGAGCACGAAGAGTTACTTTGTTTGAGACATTACACAAGCAAACTGAAATATAATAGGAAACCGTGGCTATACTCAGTCAAGCCTGCACTATAGTCACGGGTCCCTATAAGCAAATATGTAAACTTCATTCATTCATTGATGATACAGTGTTTACCAAAAAAAAAAAAATTGATTATTCATAAACAGTATTCAACACTGGTGCTAGTTTTGTTTTTGTATTTTTTGTGGTTAGCCTTGTGTGAATTCAAAAAGGATAAAATAAAATTTAAAAAATAAAACCAAATTTATTAAAAGAAAGTGAAGCGAAGGTCAGGAAAAAAAGGAAATGAAAGGAAAGAAAAGGAAAGAAAAGGAAAGGAAAGGAAAGGAAATGACAGGAAAGGAAAGGAAATGAAAGGAAAGGAAGGGAAAGGAAAGGAAAGGAAAGGAAAGGAAAGGAAAGGAAAGAAAAGGAAAGGAAAGAAAAAGAAAGAAAATCTCAACATCTTTCACTACAAAAATCTTATTCAAATCCAGCAACCACATGAGCTCGAAGTGAACGCATACAGCCCTCTTTGCTCTGAGCGTGCACATTCATTATGAGTTCATAAAATGATAAAAAATAATCATAAAATTCTCGTATTTAAATGGACTTTTTTACGAAACTGGTCATTCATAAAATAAGACTCAGTCTTAGGCATAAAAAAGTCTTATTTGAATGACATTTTGAGTTCATTGAGAGTTCTTAAACCAGTTTAAAGAGATCTTTTGTACGCTCTTGAGCCAGAATATAAAATATTTCCATCAAATCAATGTTTTCTTTACCCTTTTCGCTCTTCTGTTCCTTCTCTTCTATTGTTACCCATTTACTTGAAAATTTTTTTTTATTTTAAATTGAAAACAAACAAAATTAAATTCCTATCAATACATAACATACTTAATTGTAAACAATAAAAGTAATAAAAGACAAATAAAAAAATTTATTTAAGCTTAGATTTAAAAGCGCTACGAACCTGGTTTGCTGGGTAACTTTTAAATTTTCCTCAATGTGCGTCGGTTCAAAGCTTAACAAAATTGTTCCTTTTTTAGTTAAAAAAACCTTTCCAGCACACGCATTTTTAATCATGTGGCTTATTATTGATATTTTGCATATTTATATAAATAACTAACTTCCCGTTTTAGTTTTACGGTACAAAAGCGTTGGAGCCCCTATGACAATTTGTCCAAATTTTTCACCAGTCCACTGTGGTTATGTGACTAAAGTTAATAAATACTGTGAGCAAAGTACTTAAAATTTACAAATGAAAGATCAGACCTCACTACAGCCAGAGAGTAATATTAATATGTGGACGCTTGGCTACTACTTCAATTTACGTTTTAAAAAAAAAAATTTGTTGGGATTACATAGAATAATATAAATGTACAAATATTTCCTATGCACATTAGGGTGCTCCTTATTTAAACTGCGCAAGGTTTTTACTAACAGACAAATTATGTAAGTCACTGTACCACTTATCACATTCACAAATAAGTTCGTATTATACCTAGTAATGCCATAAGTTCTGTTACAAAATGTTCAAAGCAGCAGGCTAGCAATATATATTCATATAAGTTTAGTTAACAATTTCGTCTAATGATGATGGAGTGGGGTGACAAAGAACATCGAATTGAGGTAATTGCTTTACATAAGTTTGGATATAGCGCGAGTCAGATATTCACGTCGTTAAAAAACTCGGTATTTCAAAGATGTTCGCTTATCGTACCATTATTCAATTCTTAGAAACTTCTCAAGTTAAGGACAGGGCCAGAATTGGGCGTCCGGGTGTTGTTCATCTGAGTGTAGCCATAAACTCAGTGCGAGAACGAATTCGTCGAAAACCTTTAAGGAAACAAAAAATGATAGCCAGACAGCTGGATATTTCATTCAGATCCATGTCTCAGCTGATCCAGGTGATCCACATGAATGCTTTTCGAAGGAGTACTGGCCATCTCTTAACTCCGCGGTTAAAAAAAATAAGACTAGAAAGATTTAAGAAGCTTTTGCAGTGGCACGCACGCAACGGCCATGAAAACATTCTTTTTACAGATAAAAAATTTTTACCGTGAAGAAAGTTTTTAATAAGCAAAATGATGAGGCGTATTTTAAATGTCCCAAGAAGAAAAAAATATTGTACCAAGGCCTCAGAGAGGTCATCATCCAGCATACGCCATGGTTTGATGGGGATTGTCTCATAAAGGCGTAACTTCCTTGTATTTTTGCGGAAAGGGCGTGAAAACTGAAGCAAAAGTCTATCAACATGACGTCATCAAAAGGTTGGTGAAGAGTTGACAACAACAATCTTTAAAGCTAAAACAACCCAACGGCGTAATATTGCTGCTTTCATTTCTGCTCTAGATTGACCGCCCGACTTAAATCCTCTCGATTACAAACTACAGGGTGGCTAATGAAAGCCGCTACCAAAAAAAAATTACATAACTTTTTTTTCTATTTTGCAGATTGACTTTTACATTTAACAAAAATGGATAACTGGGACACTGAAACAAGAATTTGGATTGTCCGCCGCTATCACGCACTGGAGTCCGTAGTTTCGGTTCAAAGAGAGTATAGGCGCACGTTTGGCGGCAATCCTCCGAGCAGATGGACCATAATAAGACTTGTAAACAATTTTGCCGAGCATGGGACAGTCAACAGAAGACCTTACCATCAAAACCCTTCAGTTCGAACGGAGGAAACAATCGCTGCTGTAGCTGCTGCCATACAAAACAATCCACGTGTTTCGACAAGAAGCTTATCTGCTCAAATGGGTGTAAGCAGACAGTCATTACAGTCAATTATGCACAAAGATTTGGACTTATTTCCATATAAAATTCAAATGGCCAAAAAACTGAACGCTGCAGACTTGCCGATTCGCTTGGAATTTTGCCAGAAGATGCTTCAAATGGTGGAAGAGGATGGAAACATGTTGAACTGTCTTTTCATGTCTGACGAGGCCCATTTCGATTTAAACGGCAACATAAACAAACAAAATTGTCGAATATGGAGTGCTTCCAACCCACAGATACTCCATGAGACGGAATTGCATCCACTTCGTGTCACAGTGTGGTGTGCAGTTTCATCACGCTGCATTGTCGGGCCCTACTTCTTCGAAGAAAACGGTCACACCGTTACGGTTACTGGAGACCGTTACTTGAGCATGTTGAGAGAGTTTTTCTATCCAGAATTACGCCGAATGAGAATTTCTTTCAACTCTGTGTGGTTTCAGCAAGATGGTGCAGCTCCTCATATAGCCCAACCTGTTATGACAGAATTGCGACGAAAATTTCCCAATAAGCTGATATCCAGAAACTCCACATTCCGTTGGCCACCCAGGCCACCTGACCTTACTGCACCTGACTTTTTCTTGTGGGGTTATTGCAAACAGGAAGTCTTCAAAGCAAAACCAACAAATTTGAATGAACTAAGGCAATCCATTCGAGAAACAATTGCGGCTATTCCTGTCTCAACTCTCCAAGCAGTAATGAACAACTTTTTATTAAGATGCCGCACATGCATCGACGAGCAGGGGGTCATTTAAATTCCATTATTTTTAAAAATAATTAAGCTATATTTAATAAAATTTAATGAGCTTTAACATGAATAAAAGAAAAATGAATTCCATACACTGAAAAAAAAATTATTTGAGTTTCTTAATGTAGCAAAATTCATCAGCCACCCTGTATGATCGAAACTAGCGCACATGGCTTGCAAAGTTCGCCACCAAAATTCGGAGATTCTCAAGCAAGCACTGGTTGCGGCAATTTCGTCTATAACACCGGAAACTATATGTGCCGCTATAACCGAATGGCCAGCCCCTTTGAGTGCCTGTATAAGCCATAAGGTGATCCTTTTGAATAATTTTTCTTTTAATAAATAACATTAACAATCAGTCAATAAAAACAAACTGCAATTAAGTCTAAAAAACTCATTCGTTAATTTTTTAAATTATTTTCAAATTGTAACAGAACTTATGGCCGGAACAAGTATAATCGCTAACCGTTCATCCTGTTACACGTTCACTGCGTAGTCGCTGCAACTGTCTAGTTCACATTGAAACAAGTTGGCAATGCCGCCGCAGAGCACAATAAAAAGTAGCAACAGATTTGGCAGACGTTGTCCTGCCTAAAGTTTTAGTTGCCTACATTTAACAAATTGTCCTCCCAACTGGCGCTTTCTCGTAATTTATGCCTGTATTTTAATTTTTCTTTCTACTTTTGTTTTTTCCACACCCTCATATCCGGCAAGTTTATTTTACCTTCTTCATTTTCCTCTAACACCTCCTCTTATTCTAAAATTTTCAATTCCTACTTCCCCTGTTCTCCCATTTTCTCTGCGGGTGCGGATATGTACATAGTTTAAAAGATATATCGGCTAAACACTTTTTTTGTCTTGGTACCGCTTACTTTTCCCAAGGTTTTTTTGATATATAGAATACTCATTAACTTGAACCAAATAAATTCCTAGCTATACCGAGTTGCAGCTTTATATAACCTGGGGGCTTTTCCACAAACTGTATACAGCCTATGTCGTGCCCAACGAACTCCTGAATCTACCGTGAGAGTTTTAGAGACATCGACAATAAATAGTGTACATTAATAAAACATAAAGAAAACACAAAATATGTGGGCGTGGCGCCTCCCACTTTTCCAAAATTATGTAAATTTTGACCAATTGACACACATAGACAAATATAATTAATTGAGACCAAATGCGTCCAGATTTTTGACGAATTCAAATTTTGTATGGCCGGGGGCCGTGGCACCGCCTACTTTTCCAAAACTATATAAAGCCTATGCTGTAAAAAGTGAACCCAAGAATATATTGTGAATTTCATGAAGATTGCTTCAGAACTTTGGGCTCCTATAAAGAAAACACAGACACACATTAATTTTATTTTTAAGATTATAAACTTGAAAATTAAATTTAAAAAAATAACAGTAACGAAATTCCAAGACAGTATGGAAGAAGAAATATGTCACGATGGCGGATGAAATACAATACTGATAAAAAAAGTTTTTTAAATATTTTCAATAAAGTAAAAGGAGGAGTATCGTTTTTTTTAAATAGTTCGACCATGAGTTAATATTTGTGGGCTCTGTCTAATTCACAACATTGTACGCAAGACTGAACTCAATAATGTTCATTGAAACTTACTAGTAGCAATATAAGCCAGATTTGGTAATGACCTCCCAGCGCTATTCGGACCTAAACGAGGCTTCCGATAATAGAACGGAATGCGATTTGTAGCATTGTGGGATCGAAACGAAAATTGTATGACTTGGTGCTTAAGGGCACCCTAATGTTTATACATATTTAACTAAATTGTGGATTTTTGCAATTTTTCTGTTTATTAAAAATGTAGTTCTACTTTTAACAAAGCCACAAAGAGCATTAAAAATATGTTCGTACATTTAATATGTATGTATGCAAATCAACATTTTGAATGAAAATTAAGCGTGGCAGATGCAGGTGGAGTAAAGTTTGCAAAAAAACGATAGCACCTACGATGTAACGATGAGCTTACAATATACTGTCCATCGGTGATTTATATAGAAATACTGACTCTTTGAAGCTCTTAAACGACTAGTGTACAAGTTCGACAACCATTTAAAGTTGAAAACTTTGCGAATTTTAAGCAAAAGGAACAATCAACACAGTAGGTTTCTCCGGGTGAATGTGCTCCAATGAAGGACAAAGTGGTTCTGTTTGCCAAAAAGTTTATCGCTATAATTTTTTTGGTATGCAGCGGGTGTCATTTACATCGATTTACTTGAAAATAGTGAAACGTTTACTGACGAATATTATTCAAAGGTTTTGGATATATTCGATATTGATTTGACTCAGAAAAGATTCTGATCCTTCATCACAATGCATGTCATGCCAAAAGCTCAACAATTTTGTTTCCCTCACCATATTCTCCACATTCAGCCCCGTCCGAGTATGTCGTGTTTCCAAACTCAAATACCTAGCTAAGCGGCAAGAGTTTCTGTTGAAATGCTTATGTAGTGAGCCCTGAAAAATTCTGTTATAAGCAAGGAATGCAAAAATTTGAAAAACGTTGTATTCAATATGTCGGATTTAAACAGGATTATGGCAAAATAATATGCTTTTGTGGTAAATTTTTTTTTTTTCAAAAAGCTATCGAATTTCCAAACCCTATATAAGGGGACGAGCCATCCACTTTATACCGTTCATATAAATGGAATTTTTCATAGTCTATAGTGAAATAATCAAATCGAAGCTGAGTCAGAGTCACTCTCGTCTTGATTTGTTTGTATAACGCCGTTCACTGGGAGCGAGTAGAAATGGTAGAAATGTAAGATTGGTCACTTAAAAAACTGGGAAATTGTCGATTGACGTAAATTTTTTTTGTTTTTTCTTAAAAGAAAACTATTTTGCATATGATTCTCTAATTTTTGCAACAATTCGAACGCAATAAGGTCGTCGCTGCAGAACCTTTTCAAATTAGAAACAGCCGTCAAAACACTTTCACAGAAAATGTACTGAACATTTATGTTATATCTAATACGCCAATTTTGTAGCCAGCGGTTAAAAGCCACAAAATCATTGACACCGAGTTTTAAAGCGATTTCTTTAGCCTTTTCTTGTATTATTGGCACAGATATGGGAATATTTTGGCTTCGCGCCTTGTAAAACTGCTCAAAACACATTTCATCTATTTTTTTCCATCTACTTTCAGGAAGGACCTTTTACTTCCAACATTGCTTCCAGACATTCATTTCGCTCGGATATTTTTTTTATTTTTAATAATGAGCGCGGCCTGGGTTTTCCTAATTTTAAACCTGATAACAGAAATCGGATTAGTTTTCTCTAAACTTTACATACATAATTAAGTCCATTTTTATTCGCTAGAAAATGATTTAACACGGAAAACAAATTTTAAGTTACATATGTTTCACGATTACCTTTCAGCTAATGCGCGTACAGACAAATTGTTTTTTTCACTCGCGTGTATGATCTCAATTTTATCCTTTAAGTTCAGGTTTGACCTCGCCATCATTTTACGTGTTTGCCTTATCACTCAACTTAATTCACTGAGTAAACCAAACTAGGCATGAATTTAAAAAAAAACTTTAAAGAAACACGGGGAATCCCCTTTTTCATTTATATACATAGTATGTACACAACCAATACGTCGTTTTTAAACGTCTTTATAAGTGTAACGAACGTTTCGTTGGCTCGTTTTATATTGTTATGTAAATCTATAACTTGTCCGCCTATGAGGAGTTCGCGTCCGCCTAAGGGAGGTTTTTGTTTGATTTGTTATGAAATTAAACCTCCTTGTCCGTTAGCAAGAGGCTCGCGTCCGCTCAATAGAGGTTTTTGGTTCAGTTTTATAGCAAATGACTGTCCGCGTCCGTCCAAGAGAGAGCCCGCCTAAGGGAGGAAAGTTTGTTCTAAATGCACTCCCAAACAAGGTGTCCGTCTAATAGAGGTGTCCGTTAGGAGAGGTTTCTCTGTATATATATTAGACTGGGTCGATTAAGGTTTTGGGCTCAGGAAAAAAAAGTTCCACTACGCATACCCAAAAAAATAATTTTCGAGCTTGCGAAATTTAATTTTTTTACTTTTTTCGACTTTGATTTTTAAGGTTTTTTTCATGACCCACTAAAAAATTTTATTTTCGGGTTTTGGAAAAGTCGATTTTTCGACCAAAACAAGTCCCAAAACCCGAAAATAAAATTAAAAAAAAAACCGTTATCGCCAACGATTTTAGCGGATATTTTTAGGTCGGACAGGGTATACATGAAAATTTAAAAATCAAACGAAAATTTGTTTAGTAGGTCATGAAAAAAACCTTAAAAATCAAAGTCGGAAAAAGTCAAAAAAACAATGAAATTTCGCATGCTCGAAAATAATTTTTTTGGGTATGCGTAGTGGAACTTTTTTTCCTGAGCCCAAAACCTATCGAAATATCGATGGCGCGATATCGGTTAACTTTCGTCCATACAAATCGATCCACCCTAATATATATCCATTTTTTCCACGGATCGAATGATATATCGTAAGTATATAGTACAACATTTTAAGAGTTTCTGATTTATTTATAGCCACTAAATATGTTTTTACAAGGTTGCCACCTATATCAAAAATGTTTAGAGTTTAATATGCCAATAGATGGCCCAGCCAATAGGTACTTTACATCGCTTTTCACTAGAAACGTTTATAAGTACATATGGTAACCACATAGGGTTGCCTTGACGAATTTGGATGAACTTTTGCATATATATATACAGCTGTGTTCAATATAATAGTAGTGAAAGTAAAATGGATATCGTTCAACGAAATAAGAAGAAGCTTTGTTTTTAATAATTTTCACTTAAAATATAGCGTATTCCATAACAGAAACCAGATAAGAAGAAATTTCAAAGTATACACAAAGTCTAGGAAAGTTAATTAAGCTTTAAAAAATGGCCAACAAAATCTTCAAATTTTTCGGCAGAATATCTAAAAAGTTTTTAAGTACGAAAAGCAATCAATTTCAGTACAAAATTGTGCAAGTTAGAACTCGCTCAATAATTTCTCTGAATTTATAGATTATTTTTTGGCAAGGGTGGTGAGTGATTTCTTCCATACAACGTAAGAAGAAGATTTTATTTTGTATGAAAAAAATACCCAATATCCTTAACAAAAAAAATTAAAAAAAATCAGGTGAAATTTTGAGGTATTTCTTACTTTACATAATGGTACTTAAATTGAATGAGCTAAAAATTCTGCCCAAAAATATTAAAATTTTGATGTAAATTTTAAAATTTCTGTTTATGTGGTTTCTTTTATGGAATTTGCTATATTTTAAATGAAAAGCATTCTTTTTATTTCGTCGAACGATATCCATTTTAATTTCACTACTATTATATTGTGACATGGTACATTTAAAGCCTTAAAATGTTTTACAGGGTTGGTATCTATCCAGGGTTAAAAATAAAATAAAATGTAATATGATAATAGGGGTATCGAACGTTAGTTAATTTACTTGCTCATTACGGGTTGTCATCTAATACAGTTTTGTATAGTTTTTTGCCTATCCGCTATTATCTCGAAAACGACTTGAGCCATTTGGGTGAACTTCTGAAGATAGGTAAAATTTCAAGTTATCCTACGTGAGAGCTGCCACGTAGGATTTTCTTAACTGATAAGTATCCACAATAACAAAAGTTATACAGGAAGTTAAAAAAGTGCAGAGCAAAGTCTCACTGAAAAACAACCACCTTTGAGAAATATGTAGAAATGTTTTGGGATGCTCTTTCAGCGCAGTTTAACAAACTGTTGTTAGTCCATTCTACGTAATTACTTTTGTTTGCATACGTTTCGTTCTTCACCTTTGGGTACTCGGTGCACTATTCCATGTAAGTGCCTTTGTGAATTGTTAAAAAAAAAATAAAAAGATTGAATGACAAGAATGAATTGTTGTTATGCTACTTTGCAAAATGGCGCACAAAAAATTATTCACAATAAACATTTGCAAATGCATACAAAAGCTTATTCACAAATATTGGTGTATGTAAAGGTGTGTGTGTGTGGGGTACAGCAAAAGACCGCAACAAAGTGGCCACTCTCGCACAGTGGTGTGATTTGTGAACCGTAACATTGCGGCAAAATTGCAATTTAATATAACTGTAGATATGTTGCTTGCTTGATGTTTGATGCTCTCCATTGCTCCTTCTGTCCCAATGACTGTTGATGACGATGATGTTTATGTGGTCGAATGTAAGTGGCAACAAAGGCAGCAAAAGAGCTTGAAATAAGCTTTGGCAAAAAGCTGTGCGCAATAAAGTCCTGTTCAGAAAGAGACATAGGGTTCATTATAAAGGTAAGTAAATAAACTGAACTATTCGTGTGGTTTTGTGGAAAAAACTAATTAGTTGTTGATTATGTTTTGTATTTTAGCAAACTTTGATTAGTTTATATTTACTTAACAATTGTTTGCATAAATAAACAAGTCGGCAGTGAATTAATTAAATTGCCTTTAAATAGCATTGACACATACATTATTATGTTTGTGTAAGAACAATACATTTTTATTGGTTATTTTCTAGAAATATCCCAACCAGCACATATGTAACGGAAACGGAGACAGCAAGCACAATGGATTAAATTTAAGAAACCATCATTAAATTTGCGGCTTTTGGCTATAAGTAACTTTATACGGACCTTGACCAATAAAATTAAGTGTTTAATTTTCATACTTTACCATATAGGCATAACTTTTGAAAAACTAAGGCTAAAATCAGACCTGTTGAATAATGATTGCTAATCATAATGATTCCCGTTTGGATTGATTACACAGTGCTACAAAAAAAAAAAATTGAATATACTTTTAAGGCGACCTAGCAAAGATTGTTCATCTGGTCGAATGATACACGAAACTATGTTGAAACAAATTTTAGAACCCCTAAAATCTTTTTTTAAAGTCAAAAAACCGCTTTTTGAGTTTTTTCGTGTTAAAAAAATCACTAAAAACAAATTTTCTATCGATTTAAAAATTCTCAACGGTTTTGAATAGCTTTCGAAATATATTTAGCGTTTTGTTCATTTAAAAAGATTAACACGTGTTTTAAATAATTTTTTGGAAATTTTCTGCCGTTTTTCCGATTTTGACGTAATTTTTTTGGCACTAATTGGGAATGAATTATAAATTTTGGATGTATACAAGGTGGCGCAAAAGTAAGCTTCCGATGTTCAGCATATCGGTTGTGGCACGTGCAGTGTGTGCTGTTGCACCGTCTTGTTGGAACCACATGTTTTCCAATCCCAATTCATCAAGTTCCGGCAAAAAGAACTGGTTGATCATTGCTCTGTAGCACTCACCATTCACAGTAACCGTTTGGCCCCGACCGATTATTGGTCAAATAAATAGTCAGCAATATTCCGCGTTCTGGAGCAGTGTAGCGTAACATTGTTTATTAACGTGTATTTCGCATGTGTTTACTACACAAATGTCAAAACAGAACTGACTTTAGGGGCCAATCGCAAAATTTATAGCATTTTCTGATAGGAGGATTACTTTTGCGCCACCCTGTATAATCGACAGGCTATTACTAATTAAAGACAGCAATTCCTTTTTTTTGCAAAGGAAGTTTTCAAGTCATGCAGCATAATAAATGAGTTTTTTAACACGAAAAAACTGAAAAAAAAACGGTTTTTTGACTTTAACATAAAATTTTTAGGGGTGTTAAAAATTTTTTGAACATGGTTTCGTGTATCATTCGACCAGATGAACAATCTCTATGAAGTCGCTTTAAAAGTACAAAATCACTGTAGCACACTGTGTCAATTTTTAATGATTATTTTCCAATTAAGTAAAAAAAATATAAAAAAAAAATCATAATGTTTTACGATTATTAAAAAATCAAAAATATTGAAAAAAAAGTTGTTTTGATTACTCTCATTATTTTTTATTTTTTTCAGTATTGTTGTAGAAGCACATAAATATACGCATCAACAATGCTGAAAAAAAACAAAAATTAAAAAAAAAAAATTTGAAAAAATTTTAAAATATAAAATTATCAAAAGTGATCAAAACAACTTTTTTTGATTATTTTGGCTTTTTTCTAATTGTAATCAGTTAATAATTGCCTTTTCTTGAAAACCAATTAAAATAATCATTACCAATTCATAAAGCCGTCGAATCAACTGATTACTAATTACTAATCAAATTTAACAGGTTTGGTGAAAAAAAAAACAATTTCATTTCTACTGGACTAGTGTAAGTCCGAAACTTGCAGTGAATATTACCTAAAAGCACCAATTTGTCAGTCGACCTAGTCTTTAATACTCTGAAGTGGTCCTTTTCGCGAGATATTGAAGTTATTTCTCAGTCGAAGCACATTATCAGTTAATTCAATGTGCTAGTTGGGATGTGAGTCAATGTATTTCACTGTTACTCCTAAACTACTAATTTTAATTGTTTATTTTACCAAAGTACGTGTTGTTAATTATTTATAAACTATTTTCCTATCCCCACAATGTTTACCATTTTTTTTTCAAATATGTAAATTTTTAGCAAACACCCACTCGCACGCAGAGAACAAAATACATACAAGTGTTTTAGGCTCGTTTAATTTGAATAGTTTTTTTTTTTTTACAAACCTAAACTTAAGTATTTTCGGATTAAACTTTTTTAACCAGTGCGGCGTCTGTAGAATTTAGGAACGAAACAACTAAATCAATTAGGATTGAACAAGGAGCGCCACAGGGATTTTGTAAATGTATTGCCACGGCCTGGTGTTTTGATACAAATTTTTGTTGTATTTCTTCAAATTGAAACTCTCTTTCCCATTAGAGTTATAGAGTATATATACAGTTGTGTTTAATATGATAGTAGTGAAATTAAATTGGATATCGTTCTACGAAATAAAAAGAGCGTGTTAATTTTTATTTTGTTGTGTTGATCTTCCGACAGGGTAGTAAGCTTATTTTTGTTAATTTTTCTTTATGCGTTGTATGGAAGAAATCACTCAACATCCTTGACGAAAAAAATTCTGAAAATTCCGAAGAATTTTTGAGCGAGTTCTTACTTATACATTATTATACTTAAATTGATTGGTCTACAAAACTGCGTCCTCAACAATTTTTAACATTTTGTTGGCCATTTTTTAATGCTTAATTACCTTTCCTGAACTTTGTGTAAAGTTAGAATTTCTTTTTATGCGGTTTCTGTTATGGAACTCCCTACATTTTAAATGAAAATTATTAAAATCACAGCTTCTGTTTATATCGCCAAACGATATCCATTTTAATTTTACCACTATTATATTGAACACATTGTTAAAAGGACATATGTACATATGTAGTATCTACTTGTTAAAGATGTCCACAAAGTTTAGAATATAAATTTATAAGACCCCTAAGCTAGATTTCTATGGGAAAAATATTGAAATTAAATTTTTATTATATTACTGATTAAGAATGAAAATAATATTAAACGTATTATAAAAGTATATAAAAGTATATAAAACAAGTATTTCCCGAGTCCCTTCACTTTACACTCCATATTTAAAGTGGACAGTAAAGCTCTTAATATAGAATTTATACACATTGGTATCCATATAAGTAGCTGACCATTTTAAAATCCTAAAATTAATTATCATGTGTGCATAAGTCTTAAGAATCATAATTATCTACTAGTACTTAGCCAAATTGAGAGGTCACACAACAGGTCTTAGTCGTAGCTTTGATTTAGCTTTAACATAACCACAAGTATTTTACTTATTGAGCTCCTACATAGTGGTCTTTCAGCTACTACCAGAACACTTGACATATAGCCGTTGGTAGAATGCCATCACCAATTCCGTCAGGGGAACGTAATTCTACCGACAAGTAGGAATACCATTTTGCCGACAACTAGCCCCCAAATGTTCGTCAAGTTTTCCACCGTTTGTGTTAAAATGATGACTATCTTCGAGACCGTTATTTTTTTCTCTAACAATTTAATTATCCTCGACAAGCTGCCCTCATCAAATACCAGTGCACCGACTTTTCCAAAACCCGCAAATAAAATTTTTTTTTGTTATCGCCAACGTTTTTAGCGGACATTTTTAGGTCGGACAGGGTATACATGATAATTTTAAAATCAAACGAAAATTTGTTTAGTAGGTCATGAAAAAAACCTTAAAAATCAAAGTCGAAAAAAGTCAAAAAAATGAAATTTCGCAGGGTCGCAAATTTTTTTTTTGGGTATGCGGAATGGAAATTTTTTTCCTGAGCCCAAAACCTATCGAAAATCGATGGCGCGATATCGGTTAATCGACCCACCTTAATATATAGTACCTGGGTGACCGAGCCTTGCTCGGTATTTTTCGAGCATAAATTTCCAAAATATCGAACACCAACCACAAAAAGTCACTTAAGCCTGTTTGGCGGTATTATACAGGGTGGCGCAAAAGTAATCCTCCTATCAGAAAATGCTATAAATTTTGCGATTGGCCCCTAAAGTCAGTTCTGTTTTGACATTTGTGTAGTAAACACATGCGAAATACACGTTAATAAACAATGTTACGCTACACTGCTCCAGAACGGAAGCTTACTTTTGCGCCACCTTGTATTATGTTATGTTATATTTATTCAAGTACCTCGAGATGCCACGAAATTACGTCCACATGCGAATTCCAAATTTCATCCAAATCGGTTAAACCGTTCCCGAGATAGTGGTCGATATAAGAAGGAATAATTAAAATCCTACTTAAAAATATTCTGGTTGGTATACGGCCTCAAATACTTTCCGTTTGATACCCATATTGCCATATATTGCTTAATATTTAAAAAAAAATCGGAAAGGTGGCAACCCTCTAAGCTTCCTTAAGTGGCAACATCCAAGTAGAAAATCTTAGAAGGAAGCATACTATCCATCTACCAAATTTCATCGAAATCGGCTTAGCCGTTCCCGAGATAGTGGTCGATATCTGAAGGAATAAATAAAATGAGCTCAGGTGGCAACCCTAGGTGGCAACCTTACACGAAAATACTTTCGTTGGTATACGGCCTAAAATACCTTTCATTTGATACCCATATTCCCATATCTCTATCTCTATGGCGCGATATACAACAGGTATATCATCATAAACCTCCTAAGAGATTTTTGCGCCAAGCTTCTCTTCCAATTTGTGGTGTGCCGATTTGAATTTTCCCTACAAATTGGTGGGACCTACAGTTTTTTGCCGACTCCGAACGGCATCTACAAAGGAGACGAATTTTTGCTGAGAAGCCTGTCATGGCAGAAATACACTCGGAGAGTTTGCCAAACCACTGCCGAGGGGCGACCCCGTTTTGAAAAACTTTTTTCAAATCACTTTTGATGTTACCTGTACCAGGGCTCGAACCATGGACCTTCGGTGTGGTAGGCCGGCAACACTACCTTCACACCACGGCGGGCTTAATATTTAAAAAAAAATGTATATAGGTGGCAACCCTGTGAACCACCCCCAGTGGCAACACCAAAGTAGAAAATCTTAAAACAAAGGATACTACCCATATACCAAATTTCCAAATGTCATCCAAATCGGTTAAGTCGTTCCTGAGATAGTAGTGGATATATAAATATACAAGAATAACTCGTTTAAAGTTATAAGATATAGCATCCATTTGTAATTTTTTACTAGAAGTCAATTCCCAAAACGGTGCAAAATGCTTCTACAGTTAGTTTTACCCTGACAAAGAAAGAACAAGTACATATATAATTATACATTACATAAGGCGAACCCGCTAGCGTGATGTACTCGTATACATATACACACTAATGCGCCAAGCAGATACAGTACTTCACCGCCGACGTATCCGTCATAAGTCAAAATTTAGAGCAAAATCTACTTTGCCGTATCCGTCGAATCTGTTGTCACGCACGCCAGCACTCGCGTTCTATTTAGTTGCCAGTTTATTCAACGTATTGCCGTATTGTATCTGCTTGGCGCATAAGCCCCACTTGCACAAGATCCTGAATTAAATTTATAAATATAGAGTTAATTAGCTCAGAGTTAAACTGTTATTTTTTAACTCCAGCAAAGTGTTGCAAAACAGCTTTTTGACGACGAGTTAGTTAACTTCGGCTTTTTTATGTTTGGTTCTAAACACTCTCAGATTTTTGTGTCACTTTCATTGAACATAACCCGAGATTCCCGTGTTTTTTTTTTTTGACTGTTGACAAAAATCTAGCGCTCCAGGGTTTGGTTGAAGTGATCAGTCAGTAATAACAAGGCTTGATTACTATTCCTTTTTGCGTTGTCAAAAGCCTCTTTGAATCCGGCAAAAAGATTGTGCGTGTATTTTATAGGAATTGGCCAATAGTAAACATTTGGTCGGCAATGGACTTGCCAAAAGCCTTAGACATGGGCAGTCATGCGACGCTCCCATACGATATTAAGAATGCAATCCTTCCTCACAGTCAAAAAATATGGACCGCTTATAACCTGAGTGCGCTTTATCGGAGGAGTTCAGGAACGAACACTCAAGCCCATGCTACTACTAAATTTGTATCTTTTGAAGATCCCTTCCCTACTAGAAGGACTATCGATCGTTTTCTACCCTGAGGGCTGCAGGATAAGAGCAATAAGCCAATGCCCTTCTGTTATCAAATGGTTAACAAATGCTTCTGATACCGACCCCGACGAAATTCTCGGATAGCCTATTCTCGATATGGAGTGAGCAAGTGAACATCACGGTACCGTCTGTCAATCCCAACAAAATCTTAAGTGTAAAGTACTAAGACGCAACAAAATCAAAAAAAAAAAAAATAACAGAAAGCAACGCTGTTGGGACAACGCTGTTGTCAAAACATCGCGCTAAGGACCTCTACGGGGTGTCTCCATTCGCATACAGAGCGCAAGAGCATAAAAAACGCTGAACGGACAGTCCTAATAAATTCTTGTAGACCACAACATCCTAATTGCTTGAAGCTAAGCCGAAAAAATTCGTGAAACCCTTTTGTCGGCTCCCACCCGGTGAATCGGCATACAGGCACAACCATCACCTGTAGCTGCAGAAGATTGCGAACTTTTAAAGGGAAACTCGGATCACCCATAACACCAACCATCTTTTTAACTGCTCAAAGGAGTTAGCACTCCTATACCAATAATAATTTAGATTAGCTAGTTTGCTAGGTCTTCTTCTTTATAAGACTAAATGCGCGGTATTTGATGCAACAAAAACATTTATTTTGTCAAATTGACAGAGAGCTAAAAGATTAACTCTTTAAAATTGCTGGGTAAAAAACTTTACAATGTAACACTGATTTAGTAGCTACTAACCCTTTGCTGTGTAAGACAGATTATCAGTTTAACCCCTCAAAAGAGGCTAACTCTGAATTAAAAAGATAACCTGCCGTTCTGCAAGTGGGCCTAAATGTTGTTAGCTTTCTAAAAACTTGCTTCTCCGTTTACGTGGCTTGTTGAGATATGCATGCCTGAGAACATTCGCACAAACGGCAAACTATAGGGGACAACAAACAGTAAATCATCTCACACCCTTTTTCAAACTCAGTGCGGCCACTGAATTTCTCAGCTGATAAAATCAAGTATCGGTAGGGAAACCTTTGGGGAAGCTCTTGGACTTTTATTTGCTTCTCTATATTCATAAATACGTTAGGATCGTACAGTTCATCTCGAAACTATTTTCGGTACCCGCCGAGGGCATCGCTGGAAGGAACTTAAATCTTTCGAAGAACTTTTTCTTTGACAACTTCAAGGCAAATCTCAGCTGAGTTAGCCGCGCAGAAAATTCCTACTAAATTGCTTCGTCAGCAGTACGAAGGGGTTTGGTATCCGTAAGAAGGCCGTTTAATCCAAATGGGCACTGGTAGGCACTAAACAACATCTACAAAGGCGCCTAAATTAAAAGAGTTCCCTGAAGCTGCAGTAGAATGCAATCTTTATAGATTTTTATAACCAGCCAGACTAAACTTCAACTAACCAGATGTTTTGCCCGGAATGTGACGTATATCCGCTTGAAATTGGTGACAATTTCCCGTAACGAAAGCACCGATTTCCAATGCGAAGTACTGATATTCCAATAAGGCAAGGTATTCCTATCGCTAGCTTTGACTAGGTTTTCTTGGAGTTTACAACTGTAGTTCTATATCGCAAAGAATACAGGCTCGTTTTGCAGTCACTCTACTAACGCATAAAAACTGTGGGGCACTTGTTGACTTCAACTTGCAGTACGAACTTTCGTTTTCATTCCCGGCTAATGCTCTTAGGTGACAGGAGCTCGGTTGAAGGCTTAAAAAACTGCGGGGACTTTTAACTGAAATTACCTCTGTCGAATGGCTATTGTCTCCATAACAAACTCAGATTGCAGCTTACTTCGAAATCGCTGCAACTGTGACACGAACAAACTTTCAAAGTTCCTTTTTAAATTATTATCATAAGATTTAAACTTTAAGCCCTCGACATATCCTATGAAATCAAAAACATGGAGTGCATTACTTTCTTTAGATTGAACTGCACATCACCAAGGTCAATGAAATGAATATAGTTGTCACATCATGCACACCGCTGATTGCACATACATATATATAACGGTATCCAACAGGAAATTTTCAATTAATGAAAGTGCACTGAGGTGACTATTTTTGTTTGTTGTTTATGCAGCGGATGCTGTTGCGTTGAACTGGTGATAATTATCTAACGAGATTACACACAATTTTCTTTCAGCAAAAAACAAACAACAACATTATCGGATGCAGCTGCGCAAGCAAAGCTTATACCATTCAGTTGAGAAGTCAAAAACAGCAACAAAGCAATGTCTCTTACTCATGGTTGCCACACTGATGCACTCCACTTAATATCATATTTATGTCGCTGTTTCGAATATACGCGATGACGACGAGCGTTTGTATGTGGATGTCAACTTTGTATGTCTCTTCCTGTGCCGTAGAAGGAATTTCAGCAGCTTGCAGGCAGTAGTATCAGCCGTGGCAACACAGATACTTCGAAGACCTACAAAATCACCAAGTTTAAGATGGAAGATGTAAGCCATAATATGTACATATATACTAGAAGTAAGTATATAAGGTAAATTGTTGATCAACGTAAATTGCTGTTGCTGCAACTTAAGACAAACATCCTTGCCAAAGTGGAAACTACAGCAGCAGCAGCAGCAATAAGAGGTAGTAGGCATGACAGCTTGCTACAACTGTTGTCCTACAAGTTGCCACATCCGGCTAAAGTTGAGACAACAACTTTACACTTGGATGTTGTCGTGGACACATTATCATCATTTTCCTCCTCAACCCATGTGTGTGCATTGATTCCAATACAGCAAAGTTCATATTTAGTTTAGCAAAATAAGTTGTAAGGAACCACACCGTGTATGTTTGTGTAACACATTATTTATAACCGCATGTGGCTAGCTCAAAAAGGCTAATAAAAAGTTTCTGAGTCTCATCTCATAGTCTATCCAGTTCAAGTGTCAACCTCACCTAATCGCGGCGAACCTGTCACAAATAGGAACCCTGCAAAAAATCGTGCGACTTATCTCTAAAGGGAATGATCCGCGATCAATACCTTTCCTCTTCAGTGGGTTACAATTGATCCCCCACTATTCCGTTAAGGCATAGTTGGGGTAAGTCGATTTTAGTTTCTGTAGCCTAAAAGGCTATTAAAATAAGGGAAATGCCCCACAATTCGAATGCATAATCTACTACCTGATACCCATTTCCAGAATAGGGTAGTTTAAGAAAAAAAAACTAATTGATATGGAGGATACGGCCATAGAAATTGAAGAGGAAGAAGATAATCATAGTAATAATAATTTGGTGCAGTATACCTCCAACACTCTCCAATAGCATATCTAGGCCAATTGCTTGTGGCGCCGCTAGTGCGGGGCAGTTGCAGATGAGGTGTTCTACCATTTCTTCCTCTTCGTCGTCTTTACAGCTCCTACAGACGACGATAGGGGATGCCTAGCCTCTCCTAGTGCCTCCCAATAAGGCAATGCCCAATTAACATACCTATTAGCTCGGACATATCGGCCCTTCTTAGGGTGTAGATTTGTCGAGATTTCTTGGGATCCCGTTTTGGTAAGGTTTGCTTGGCTATCCGATAAACTGGAGTTTGTTGTCATCTTTCATTGGCTCTTCGATAGGTATATTCGTGTAGCAGTGGCAAAGGATATACCACAGCGTTCTTTGTCAGGAAGAACGTGCTTGGTAGTGCCCTGCCTAGCAAGCTCATCTGCCCTACAGTTACCCTTAATGTCCCTGTGACCTGTGCTAGAATGTCCTTTGGTCTGTGTGTTCCAGCTGGACGATTCCCGTAGGCGCAGGGCTGATGTCGCCACTGCTCGGTACCCTTATATATCTAGGGAAAGAAGGTCTAGAATGACCTGGAGAGTTTCGCTTGGTGTAGTTCTTAGAGCTCCGCCTATACTAATCATGAACTTTCCCTAACAGATTGAGGCGCACACCATTTAGCTCTGGTAGATTCAACGGTGGTATTTTTTAGCGTTTAGTGTATAACACAAGTTCCCCTTTATCGAAGTTGACCACGGCCAGGTCTTCAGCATATGCCTCAACCTTCCCGCCACCCCAACATATATCTCTTAATAGCGGGTTAACTATTAGGTTCTACGGGAGTGGTGAGAGAAGCTGTCTTGGAAGCTTAATGTAGATCACAGAGCTAAAAAAGCTTCGGTTGCTTTTTACTGCTGTAGGGAGGCAATTGGCAAATGCTGGGGACTTTCTCTAAGGGTGGTACACTGGCGGTACGTTATGGTTGTGAAACCTATCCTCTTTTAAGTCTGGCGAACCTTCTTAAAGATGGGCCAAAGCTGAATTGGTAAGGTGGGGAAGAGTAGGTGGTTTTTGGTAAGGAGCTAAGAATAAGCAGGAAATTTAGGCTACCCATCATTGCAGCGTCTTCCAAGCAGAGATTGTCGCCATCAAGAATGCGGTAGATTGTATGCTTTCCAGCGCTGTTACTGTTACTGTTGTTTACGGATAGTCAACCGACAATTGAGGCGCTGGGTGCAACCAACGTGCGTTCGAAGGCAGTTAGCAACTTTTTGGCATCGCCCAGTGTCGCCCCTAACTATTTTGAGATAAAAACAAGTAAGGAAAGGGCTGTCTTCGACTGTTCATGAATAAGCATCACGGTTTTAAGTGTTCGATCCTTACTCACAATTAGTAAAAACTCTGCAAAACTGATAATTTAACAATCGGAACAATCGATTATATAGGAGCTATATGTTATGGTGCTCCGATCTGGCTGATTTTCACTCGACCATTATATACACAAGAAGTACCAAACCTGCAAAACTTTACGTTCCTAGCCTTTTGATTGCAAAATTTATGGCCGAAAAACCATTTCTCGAAACTATCGATTGTATGGGAGCTATGCGTTGTATTGCTCCGAACTTGCTGATAGGACAAGGCGTAGGCAGCTGGGTTTAGATGGGTTGCAATTTTTGTAGTGTGATCTTATCGAAAATAACAATTGGGTATAGAGCTTAATCTCATCCGATTTCGTTCTTTTTTATCCACCTTTCGTCTCTCAGCCACATTGTTCAATACCGTTAGTATTATTTTGTCTTGCGCTTTTCGTTTCGCTTATCCCTTTACTACGGTTATACAGTTTTTTGTTTCTTTATTTTTATTAGCATTTGATGGCATCTTCTATTATTGCATTCCACTTTCACAGCACGTTAAATGCATATCATATTGCCATGGTGACAGCTTCTGTGTTCATTTTGTTTTTTATTTTTTCTTTTTTTGCTCCATTGCTTGCTTGTCAGTTTACTCTGATATTCCTTTATTAAATTTCATTTGCTCTTGCTGTCGTCATTTCTGTGGCCTTTCAAAACCTATCATCATGTGTAGGTAAGTATAACATGGATATGTATAACTATCGTCCATATGTATGAACTCAACTGTTATAATTAATTTTCATTTTCGTTTTTTACCATCTTTCAATTCGCAGTTTATATATTTTTTTATTTTTGTCAGGGCAAAGAACTTTATGAACTGACCAGATTGCTTTAAGTAAAAGACTATTCAATCAAAGTTAGTTGGTTTTTCACAATGTGGTTACTTTTGTTCGTTTTTTATTCGTCATTCCAATGCCAGATACAATTTTTTTGCTCTGGAAATACGCCTCAGTATTTTTTCTCCCTTGCTATGAATTATTTTTAAATTTCATGCTGTGCATGTAAAACAAATTATTGAATTATCTATATTAAACATTACCTATGATCCAGGCCAATTTAGTGTTCAAAACTTTGCACATACAAATTTTCAATTATTTTAATATTTGCCAATTTTTGACGTTTATTGATATTTACCAACCAAAACCAGCCACCAACAAATCGATGTTAAATAAAACCAATGAAGCATGCTTGGTTAGCGATTATAACAATTGTAGCAGATATGTATATATTATCAAAAGGCATGTTGCGTATAAGGGATTTTTTCACCGTAGTAGACAGTACTTTGGCTGTTATAGAGCCGGTAAGCTTAGTTTCTAGCAACTGTTGGTACTAGCTGGATTGCTATGAGAGTGATACTTTTAACCTCGTTGAAAGTTTTTGGTGTTGCCATCTCGCTTATTTTTTCTCATATTTAGCAGTGAAGAAAAAGCAAAAATACGACACTTAAGTTCCTGATGACTTTATTAAAATTACTACTACTTAAACAGCTGAAAACAAAAATTTGGCATTCGAAGCATCTCTAGTAAATATCCCAATTGTTTGTCGATTGCCCAAATTGTGTAAAATATTACCTAAATTTGTCACATGTTATGAATTTCAACGCAAAATCGAGGTCAATGTTGAATGAAACTTACACGCGGGCATATATATTTATGTACGACCATTTACATATATTTGCTTAATGTACGAACAATCCCCCTGCAGTTTAATCTAGTAGTTGAATGCTAGCTTAACACTAGTTCATATGTAAATGAAAATCAAATAAAATAAAACAAAACAAAATAAAATAAAATAAAATAAAATAAAATAAAATAAAATAAAATAAAATAAAATAAAATAAAATAAAATAAAATAAGATAAAATAAAATTAAAAAAATAAAATAAAATATAATAAAATAAGGTAAAATAAAGAAAAACAAAATAAATAAAATAAAATAAAATAAAATTAAATAAGATAAAATAAAATAAAAAAAATAAAATTAAATAAAACAAAATAAAATAAAATAAAATAAAATAAAATAAAATAAAATACAATAAAATATATTTAAATAAAATAAAATAAAATTGAATAAAATAAAGTAAAATGAAATAAAATATAATGAATAATATAATGAAATAAAATATAATACAATAAAATAAGGCAGAATAAAATAAAATAAAATAAAATAAAATAAAACAAAATAAAATAAAATAAAATAAAATAAGTAAAATAGAATAAAATAAAGCAAAGAAAAATAAAACAAAATAATGTAAAATAAAATAACATAATATAAAATAAAATAAAATAAAGTAAAATAAAATAAAATAAAATAAATTTTATTAAAATAAGGTAAAATAAAGAAAAACAAAATAAATAAAATAAAATAAAACTAAATAAGATAAATAAAATAAAATAAAATAAAATAAAACAAAAGAAAATAAAATAAAATAAAATACAATAAAATATATTAAAATAAAATAAAATAAAATTGAAGAAAGTAAAGTAAAATGAAATAAAATAAGATATAATGAAATAAAATATAATAAAATAAAATAAGGTAGAATAAAATAAAATAAAATGAAATGAAATAAAATAAAATAAGTAAAATAGAATAAAATAAAACAAAGTAAAATAAAACAAAATAATATAAAATAGAACAAAATAAAATAAAATAAAGTAAAATAAAATAAAATAAAATAAAATAAAATATAATAAAATAAAATAAAATAAAACAAAAGAAAATAAAATAAAATAAAATAAAATACAATAAAATATATTAAAATAAAATAAAATAAAATTGAAGAAAGTAAAGTAAAATGAAATAAAATAAGATATAATGAAATAAAATATAATAAAATAAAATAAGGTAGAATAAAATAAAATAAAATAAAATAAAATAAAATGAAATAAAATAAAATAAAATAAGTAAAATAGAATAAAATTAAACAAAGTAAAATAAAACAAAATAATATAAAATAGAACAAAATAAAATAAAATAAAATAAAGTAAAATAAAATAAAATACAATAAAATAAAATAAAATAAAATAAAATAAAATAAAATAAAATAAAATAAAATAAAATAAAACAAAATAAAATAAGGTTAAATAAAGAAAAAAAAATAAGCTCAAGACCAGTTGATAATAATTCTTTGTTAATAATTATTATTTTTGATTAGAGGAAAAATTGAAAGCAACAAACATATACAGGCTATAGTTATAGTTATAGTACTATTTCGAAAACAGCCAAATAAAAAAAAAATAAATAAGTAAAATAAATACAATAAAATATGATAAAAATATTGGAAAATGTTCTCTTTTAAAGCGCTCTTAGAGAGCGACAGCTTGGTATCGTCGCAAACGAAATGCTATGAATAATCCCACAATATTCTAGTTTACGAACTAGATAGATTCTATGCTGACTAGCTTGGCAGTTGCCTACAGTGCCCACAAATGCTCATAAAATGTGCGTTTGTATGAGTGCGAATTATAATCGAATGCGACAGCAATATCTGTTGTGTTTAATTAAATTATGCATACCTTATGCAAAAACGGCAACAAAAACAGCCACTATCAAATAATTGACCAAAAATGCTATTGTTCATACAACATTTTTTTTTATGTACATTTTTGGTGGTGAATTATTAATACACCCGTTTCAGAATGTTGCACATTTACAAATTTACAGATATAGCAAGCCGGGCTCATGGTACAAGTGTTCGTACATATCGTACACCATTGCATATTCACGATATGTCCGCACTCGTATTTCACACTTTTCGAAATAATTATGAATAAATAGTATTGCAAGCTAATTTTCCTTCCCAAACTAGTAAAATTGTATAAATGAAATTTCTCACAAAACAATTTATTTTTCAATTAAAAAGGGATTTGATAATTTTTCAGCGCATATGGAGCGTGCTTTAAGCGGACTTACAGATCAGTAGCAAAGGCGCACAAACAACCAACAAATGAGGCGGCAAACACACAAACAACAAATGATGACTGTTTACTGGGTTGGAGCTTTGCGGCCGGTAAATTAGAAGGCAAAAAACTAAATTTTCCTTTACCCTCCTACGCGTTTCGATGCTTCAGCATCTTCCTCAGGGAGTCTGAATTTTATTTAAAGAAACAGTTAATAAAAACAATTAATAAAAACAACCATAAATAACATAAATATCCCACTCAATGGTAATAATTATACACTTACTTTATATGGTATGTATGCAAAACAAAAATACTAAATTTAAAGTAACATTCTATTTTGTTTTTGATTTTATTGGCGCCCTGTATAATTTTGCTTCCTACTGTTTTTTCCACCATCACCGTACTGTATCACAGCTGTGTATGCGTTGTTTATTTTGTCCAAGTCTTCCTTAAAATTCATCACACTGTGTAATTGTTGTTGTATACGAAGGCTTTCCATCGTCATTCTCTTGTTTGTTCTGTTTTCAATGTCTAATATTCTAGTGTTATCGAAATCAGCTGTATGATTTTTGTTGGTTAGATGTTGTGCTAGTGCTGTTGTTGTTTTTTTGTTTTTTGCATCAGCCATATGTTCGTTGACTCGTACTTGTAGACAGCGCTTGGTAGTACCAATATAGCGCTGCTCGCAGATTTCATTCCCGTTCCCTTTACATCTAATTTCGTAGACCACATTATGTTGTTTTTCTTTTTTAATTGGGTCTTTTGTTTTTGTAAATATTCTGTTTAGGGTGTTGTGTGTCTTGTGTGCATATTTAATTTTATCAGTTTTTATAATTTTGCTGAGCGCCTGGTTATCGGTTAGGCCCGGTATATATTTTAACCCAATATATTTTTTATCCGGATTTTCTCTACTATTTAAATTATTTGGTTCCGTAGGCTTCATTTTTTCCAAAGCTTCTTTTATTATTGCATCAATTATTTGTGTTGGATAACTATTTTTTGTAAGTAAATTTTTGATTTTGAGTTTGTTATTTTCCATGAAAATATTATCACATAGTGAAAAAACTTTTCTTGCAAGACTGGTCGCAGTATTCTTCTTTTGATACCAAGGGTGGTTTGAGTGGTAGTTAATTATTCTACCAGAGGCAACTTCTTTTGCATACCAGTCCAATGATAAATTACTATTACGATTTTTATGTATTTTTAAATCTAGGATGACGTTTTTAGCCATGACACCGATACATAATAATGTTTCGGTTTTGTTAAGAGCTTTAGTTTTGGCTTCGTTTGGTAAATATTATTTTGCTTTCGTTCTTCTAAATTAATTGTTGTTACGGTTTCGAAACTAATTACTGTTCCAGTATTGTTTTTTGAATAGTTTTTTCAGATTTTGTTCTTCGAATAGCTTCCTTTCCGGATTTCCCCCCTTTCGATTGTCATTTCGTTCTTCTAAATTCGGCTTCGGTTCTGGAAAGACTTTGGTTCCGTTCTAGAAAATGTATATCAGTTTCGGTTTTGCCAAGATCTTTGATTCTGATTTAAAGTTTATTATAAAAAAAATTTAGTTCTGTGATGGTTTAACAAAACACTTAATTTTATTCTTTTCAACTTGACAAAATGTTTCGGTTACCAGCTTGATTCTGTCTTTTGAAACAAATTTTGGTTTTGTTTTTGAAATATAAAACAGATCTTGCAAAAAAACTTTTAATAATTAATTAAAACAATAATAATTTTCCTTTAAAATCAAAAAGTGAAAAATTATTAGTCTTGGCCTTGAGCTCGTTTCATAAATACTTGAAAAATAATATGGCGCTTAACCGTCTAAATGAGTTTGGCCGCCCAACAAACTTTACGGTTATGGTAATGGTTACGGTTACGGGTTATGTTAACAGTTACTGTTAAGATTACGGTCATGTTATGGTTAAGGTTAGGGTTAAGGTTACGGTTAAGATTACTTCTAAGGTTACGGTTAAAGTTAAGGTTACGATTATAGGGTATGGTAAAAGTAAAAATTTATATTTCATTTTCTCAAGTTTGCTGTCAAATTGTTAAATGCATGTAAAGAAACAATAGAAATAGCGATGGTTTCTCAAAAAATGATTTTTTCGTACATTTTAATAAATGGAGCCTGTTGCAATTGTTTGTTTCATACAGTAAAGCAATTTCTTTATTAAGTATATACACACAGTTTGAGTAACTTTTTCCCATTCAACATTTGACAACTTTTCTTTACATTTAATTTTCAATGCTTTTCACAGCTGACTTCGTCTGTCATTATATTGATGTCCTTGATAACTTAATTACATTTAGAAATAAACAATCAATACAATCACATCCCATTATGAATTGTGGTTTGTATTAAATGCTTTTGATACATCACGGTGTTCAGGTAAGGAGATTTTATATGGAAATTCTGGCACAAAAGATATATTGAATAATGGAATAGCTGGTGTATAGGTTTAAGACCTAAATATGCACAATGTTCCAAGAAAATTTTTGTGTTTGATTCAAAAATGTCTTTGAGCTTTATTCAACTAAAATTCTAGTTATGTAGCTCTTGTGATAATTACGTTAGTATGTACCTATGCTCTAGTTCTTAACTTTCGAACTAGTTATATATTTTACAGTTTAGATCTAGTTCGTTGGTTCCAGACCAGACCAAATTCCACAGATTTATTCGAGCACGGTTTCGTCCGGTATTGATATTCTTCTGACCCACTTTATAAATATTCAAACAAGAAACTTGGCCCACTACTTACTGAGTTGCTTGCTGGGTACGTTTAGCCGTGGATACGTGCATGGCTGTTTAGGCATGACCACCGGGGCGTATACTTAATATTTATTGATGCACAGAAAAACTATGAAAGTTCGTACTTAACCCTTCTTACTAGAAAAGGAGGAAGAAAAATCAGAGCACAATAACTAAAAAATCTATTATTAAATGCTAAAGAAGGGATAGCTTGGTAAAATAAAAGCAAAAAAAATTAAAATAAAATAAAATTGTGTAGTTTAATTCAACCACTAAACGTACTCTACTCTACTCTGAGCTCAGTCCGATAATTACCAAATTTCGCGCTATACAGGGTGGCTAGTGAAAGCCGCTACCAAAAAAAAATTTTATAACTTTTTTTCTATTTAATGAATCTGGTTAATTTTTTTTTTATTTTGCAGATTGAAGGGAAAGTTGGTAGCAGCCCACTACAAATTGGGAGAGAAGCACGGCCATAAACTCCTCGGAGGTATATCACGCCAAATTTTTTTTTAAAGGATCAGAAAAATTAAATGGCAGGACGGGAAAGCGTATATATGAACATTTTCTGGACTCTCTAGAAATATTTGAAAAACCTAATTTGGTAGGTTTTCAAAATGACAGCGACATACTCTATTCTCGATCTGGCAAGATCACAAAATAGTGACTTGAGAGTGTGGGGGTAAGTGAATGTCGTACAGCTTCTACGTATGAATGCCAGCATTGTCCTATATCCCTTTTTGAATTTAAAATTTATACGATTTAACTCATACCAGAACATTAACTGAAAATTTGTAAATATTGAAAAATCACGATAGGGAAAATAATCATGGCCATTGTTCTTCAGGAAAGTGTTCTTCATGTTTGTTCGAACGAAATTATAAACATTCTTAAAAGGTAATTCGGTTAACCCTCATATCAAAACTTTTCTGTTCCCTTTCAACTTCAAACTAGTTGGTTCCTTTGATTAAAAATAGATTTCGCATTTACAAAAAGTTAGCAGACCAGGCAAATATTATTTTTCGAGGGAAAACATATAAACCTTATTCGGTGGCTTTTATCCGTGAAGTTTGTGCCCTCTGTTCTGATTTGATGTTTACTTTTAGCTTACACCCTGTACACTGTGTGAGAGTAGAGGATAGCTTCCATATACGTATAAGAAGCAGCGGATTGTCAATTAGTCTCAATCATATCATTCAACATTTTGTCTACGAAACGGGGTCTACAAACAGTCGGACATGACTTTTCCTCTTTTGCCCAAGCAAAATTCCACTGCATGTTCATTAATGGTATAAAAAGCGAGTAGGCACGTTAGAAAAAGAAAAATGTATTTCCATTCAACCAAAGCGAGCTAGAGGTATGACTAAAAGTTAAACAGGAATGTGGCAGCTTGTTAGGATCTAACGCTAAATACATTTGTGTTAGTTTCTGTATTTGTGTATAAATTGCGCAAAAAATGCCATGCATAGTATTGGAAATCCTTTGAGCAGCTGCACTGGGGTTTACGTTGAGATTTTAGCAACAGATGTTGCACAAGCTTCAGCTAATTCCCTAACAACTAACGCCAAATAGACAAACTGGCGTGAATTAAAAATGTAAAAAAGGTGATCGGCATATAAATGGATGTAATAATGTACATACACAAAAAGATACCCAGCAGGGAACTCAATAACTAATGGGACACATTTTTTTGTTAAGAACTAGATTCAAATTGCCAAATAAGAAGAAGTGAGTAAATTTTTTATTTTTAAAAATCGACATCCGTTACAAGGCATTTTGAATTAAATTCAAAAAAAAAATGTTTACAATGTCCCATAATGAAAAACATTGATTATTTTATTTTCATATTTTAAAATGATTAATCTTTATTTTATAATAAATATTGCTAAGGAGCATATATTAAAGTGATCACTAATCGCTATGATTGTCGGCTTAATAGACAATTCACATGAAATGTCACTAATTGCCATTATTTTCTATTTTGAATGATCATTTTATAATTGAATAAAAAAAAAACAAACGAAATTATAATTTTTCTCAAATATAACAAAAACACAAAATTAAAAGGAATAAATTAATAAACACTTATCTTGCTTCTTGAACAATTTGTGGTCTGCTGCCTCTAATTTCTCAAACAGACTTTTGCCGACTCCGACCGGCATCTGCGGAGTATAAGAATTTATGCGGACAAGCCTTCCATGGCAGAAATACATTCGGAGAGTTTGCCAAACCATTGCCGATGGGAGGCCACTTTCTGAAACAAAATTTTTCAAACCACATTTCATGGTACCTGACCCGGTACTCGAATCTTGTACCTTCAGTGTGGTAGGTCAGCAACACTATCGGCCTACCACGGAAGGAGGGATGACATGACCTGGTCATACCAAATCGACCTCGTGAAAGTCGGGCTTGCGCCACAAGGGAGTACCGGTGCGTACCCGGTTCATATCCGGCAATGGACTGTAACTTCCCACAACACTTTCCCTATTAATATTATAAATGTTGGATTTGAGGTTGTTTGGATGCGACGATGTCCAGAGGTTTGCTTTTGCTCATAAATCTCGAAAGAACGGCTATACCGATATTGATGAAACTTAGTATGTTCCAAGAACCCCCGCAAATAGTTGGATGTTTTGATGTCCACATGTTTGCCTTGGACTTTCAAAGATACCAGAACGGCTGACCGAATTGGGATAACATTTGGCATAGAGTTAGCTTAAAGCACCAACGGTCCAAAGCATATTTTATTTTTGGAAAAATTGGGGTGGCACCTCGGTTAATGCACCTCGCTGATTATTATTTTCCAAAAAACCAAGTAGTGACCCATTGGCGAATTCTTTTAAATATTAAGAGCAGACGTGGCTTATTTTTCACAAATTGTACTCTCTTCCTTCCCTATTTCCTACTACCTCTTCATTTGCCCCAATACTTTCTCTCTTTTTCCAACTGCCTATATTTCCCCTTTACACAATTCATTTTCCTCTTAAATTTTTTCTTCCGTCTTCTCTACTCTTCATATTTTTCTCCTTATCTATTTTCTTGCCTGAAACTGATATGCATATAGTTTCAAAAATATAACAAATAAACGTTTTATGGTCCTGCTACCGCTGACTTTTTCCAAGTTTATTTTATATATAGAACATTTAAAATATTACTAACTTGAACCAACTAAATTCCTAGCTATGCCATGTTGCAACTTTGTGCAGCCTGGGGGCTTTTTTAAAAATTATGTATGGCCCGTGCGAAATCCCAAAGAGGGACAATGAACTTTGGACATGAATGAAGGACAAACAATGCTTGGGATAGCCCATTTTTCTAAACTTTTTGAAATATTAATTAATGGTCACATACACCAATTATCATTAATTTAGACCACATATGCTTAGAGTTATGACGAGTTGTAATTTTAAACAGCATAGCGGCGTGACCTACGCTGTACTCAGTAAACCCAAAAATATACTGTGATTTATTTTATAAAAATCGGCTGAGTACTTGGGACGCATATAAAAGACGTTAAAAATTATACACTAAACACTGTGCGTAGTAAAAATAGTATAAGGCCCCAGATTTTGGCTAGTGTTCTATAAAATGGAAAAATCTTGTTCATAAAATAAAACAAAATCTTCAAAAAAGCTCGCGATAAAATGCCCAAAATTTGTTGTTGGTTATGCACAGTCGAAAAAGGATGTGGAAGTTCGTTAGCTCCAATGTTAATTTGGTATTTTCTGGAACCAACGAAATAGTTCGGAACAACACAAAAGGCAATGCAGATGGTAGAATTTACATCGCCTAAGACTTCATCATGTTAAACTCTTCAGTTGATTGCTTGCAAAAGACGACGAACTATGAACGGATTTTCCCTACAGGGCTTATATGTATATAATAGCAGCTATTAACGTGGGATAGGATGTGCACATGTTAGCGGCACTCAGCGCGAAATAGACAGAATATCCTTGAAAGGTGTTCAACGTATTACAATCGTGTGATATTTGTATGTACGCATGAGCGAGATGCATGTGGTCGCCTTTAGCTACCAAAAAATCTGCGCTGGAAATCATTAGAAGTGGCAAATACGTGAATGAAGTGAATTCAAAGACTTTACAAAACCAATCTAGTTAGCCCAAGTACTTAACCAACACCTGACATATGTACATACTAATGGAATACACTGAGTAGAAAATAATCCACCAAAAACTATACTTAACCTAGACCCTGGCAAGATTTTCCCTACAATAGACGGCTCTGGCTAGGACCTGCCAGGGCTTTGGTATGGAAAGAGTATGTTTCCCAATTTACGGGAAATTTATCGTACATTATGCACGGAGCTTGCCAAGTTTTTCCTCGACTATTATGGATAGAGAAAACGACTGTGATGTGGAGGTGTCTGTGTTCGATGCTGCCTCAGAGGCAACACAATAAATTTTTTTTTTATACCTAGTAGTGCTACGCACACAAGGTATATTAACTTTAGTCGCCAAACGGCAGTACGTAACGGAATAAACGGATCGCGATAGATATATCAAAATGTTCAGGGCGAAAAGAAAAATTGATCAAGCCATGTCCGCCCGTCCGTCCGTCCGTCAGTCTGTGAACACGATAACTTGAGTAAATTTTGAGATATCTTAATGAAATTTGGTATGCAGGTTCCTTGGCACTCATCTCCGAGCGCTTGTTAAAATAGGAGAAATCGGATGAAGCTCACGCCCACTTTTATATGTAGAATATTTTCGAAAACACAAAAAAAAGTGAATACTCAGGACATAATACACCTATAAGGATAAAATTTGGAGACTACATTGAGATTGAGGCATAACATAAATTTTTGAAGAAATTTTCAAAAATGGGCTTGGCACCGCCCACTTTTTAATAAGTCAAATTTAGAAATAATATTAATCATAAATCAAAAACCGTTCAAGATATGGAAACGAAAGGGGTCCAGGTATGCAAGGAATGCTCCAGCAAAAAATGGGCGGGATAGGTTAAGGTCTACGCCCACTTTTATATGAAAGATTTTGAAGAGGATCGTAGATATATTAAATAGGCAATAACTTTGCGTCAAATATATCATTTATATTTCACTTTTAAAGTTTCCGTAAACAAAGAAATCTAAAAACTTAAAATTTTCTAAAATGGGCGTGGCCCCGCCCTTTTTATAGTGGACTATTCCACAAAACTTTTTATGCCATAACTCCGCCAAAAATTGATTTGTCGAAACAAAATTTAGTGATAATGTTCTATATATAAAGGTAACTGTTTGCTGTAAAAATGGGCGAAATCGGTTAATGTCCACGCCCAGTTTTTTAACAGAGTTCTGAAAATTTTTTTTGTAAAATTTAAAAAGCGATATTTCTACAACCAAGCAAGTTATATCAATCAGATTTTGCACACATAATAAGCTTTTTAAGAAAAACTCGGCCGCAAAAAAAATTTTTCAATTTCAAAGAAGTAGGCGTGGCGCCGCCCACTTTTCAGCATAAAATTTCTGCTATTTTCAAAGGCAATCGCTTATAATTCAATTTTGATATTTCAATGAAAATAGGTCAGCTGCTTCCCAGTAGTATGTATTATACTCCTGTAGAAAATTAGCCAAATCGGAAAACACAAAAGCAAAATATTCGGGCACGTAATAATAGCCCACTGAAATAGCGAAGTTATATATCTTTTTTGATTTTCATAACTTTCATAAACATTAAATGTATCTAAATATAAGAAGAAGAAGAGAAAAGTTGACTTAAGTGATCAGCACGATGAGCGGAGTCGATTTAGCCATGCCTGTCTGTCTGTCCGTCTGTCTATTTGAACGCAAACTAGTCTCTTAGTTTTACAAAAGAATGCTGAAATTCGTTGTTTGCTTTGGCCGTTTTATAATATACTAGCAAACTCGATAGAAGTTGTTTTGACGTTTTAATACATAGAACACATCTATATATAAAATGCCATTAACTTGAAGCAAATAAGCTCCTAACTATACCGAGCTGCAGCTTTTTATAACCTGGGGACTTTTCCAAAAGCTATATACAGAATGTCTCGTGCCAAGCGAACTCCTGAACCTATCGTGGAAGTTCAAGAGCATAACAAAACACAAAATATGTGGGCGTGGCACCGCCTACTTTTGAAAAATTATGAAGATATTGACTAACACATATATCCAAATTTCATTAATTTAGACCAAAAAAGTTCGGAGCTATGACGAATTGAAACTTTATATAGCCTGGGGGCGTGGCTCCGCCTACTTTTCTAAAACTATATATTGTCTGTGCTGTACCCAGTGAACCCAAGTATATATTGTGAAAATTTCATAGAGATCGGTTGAGTTCTTTGGCGCCTATGAAAGACACCCTTTTTTATATCTATTTTTGTTACGCACACAAGATATATTATTTCATTCAGTATAAACGAATCGATATATATATTTATTAATGTATATCAAAACATGAACATGAAATATTTGTACGTATGAGAAGAAAAAGAGATAGTCCCATCGAAAAGTATACTGTCTATTTGAACGCAAATACGAACTGAAAGTATTAAAATAGGCCTACGTAAATTGGGATGCCATAATAGATCGCTACTAGGTATATAATGTTCGGTTCCACCCGAACTTAGACGTCCTTACTTGTTTTAATTGGCATTGCTTTGGAAAACTACTCATAACCTAGATAAACATCACTATAAGGACCCTGCCTTAAAAAGCATTAACAATTTGGCTAGGACCTGCGTATGCTTACCTAGGGAAGACCATGTTTTGAAAAGAGAAAAGCTAGCCAGGCTCTAGGTAAAGTTGGATTAAGGTGACCGCCTCTCTGCACAGCCGAGAGGCACACTTAGGCGGCATGGTCAATTATGGCGCCGCTAAAAAAGTGCTAAAGACTCCTTCCTTCTTTAGCCGTTCAGGAAGTTGAAACACCCTGTTTGCATAATATAATTCAAACTGTCTTCGATTTCAGTAGAGCCTAGCTCCTCTAAACCAGGGCAGAAGTACTTTATTAGGCACTCCCTTCGTGTTCTAGACAGTACGGGAAAACTACATAGGAAGTGTTGGAGAGATTCTATTTCCTCCTCAACCCTGCAGCTGCGACAGAAGTCAGACAATGGGACCGCATTCTTTCCTTATCTTTTCCCATAAGAGAGTGCCCAATCAGGGGTACTAGATAGGGACGCTTGCTACCTTCGATGTAGTGTTCGTGGCCTTAAAGGCTTTGATCGCTGTTGGACTGTCACATTATATTGACATTGATGTGCAGCTTTTAAAGAACAGGTAACGCGCAGGCTTTTATATGGCTGTAAGTTCAGCTTGGAATACGGAGTGACAAATCATCCGAGTAGATGGCACTTATCACCTGGTCGTGAGGATGGAGGTAGACTGTGGGTCTAGAATATGCAGGCCCTCCCATTCGTGCTTTTCAGGGATTCTTGTGGAGAACTTTTTTCCTTAGAGACGGTCGGTGTAGTATAGTATCCCACCTGCAGATTTCTGGGTATGGTCTCCAGGATGCTTGTGTAGCCGAATTTGTTGTCACTCCAGCGCTGAACGCCGTGGAACGAGAGGACTTCACTTCTCAGTTGAATACTCTGCCCAAAGTAGCACTTATTGGATATTCACGTTAGACAAAGCTATTTAAAGTTTACGGTCATGGTTTAGGTGCGACGCGTCCTCGTTTTAAAATAATAAAAATTTGCCTCATATACCTCCGAGGAGATTAAAGCGACCTTTTGGCTGGCGCGGTCATTGCTGAACCAACTATTTTGCTTATATTAAACACAATAACAGGGGTGACCTTAGATTACTCATATGCAAGAAACGAAGAAAACGGGTGAAGAAAAACAGGCATATCGTACTAAGCAACGGTCTTGCTCTAGGTTAATACAAGGTGGCGCAAAAGTAATCCTCCTATCAGAAAATGCTATAAATTTTGCGATTGGCCCCTAAAGTCAGTTCTGTTTTGACATTTGTGTAGTAAACACATGCGAAATACACGTTAATAAACAATGTTACGCTACACTGCTCCAGAACGCGGAATATTGCTGACTATATATTTGACCAATAATCGGTCGGGGCCAAACGGGTACTGTGAATGGTGAGCGCTACAGAGCAATGATCAACGAGTTCTTTTTGGCGCAACTTGATGAATTGGGATTGGAAAACATGTGGTTCCAACAAGACGGTGCAACAGCACACACTGCACGTGCCACAACCGATATGCTGAACATCGGAAGCTTACTTTTGCGCCACCTTGTATAAAACAGAAGTAAATCATCATCGCAAAATGCCGTCAGAGGCTTTGGTTTTGATAGTGATCAATTCCATTTAATTACAGGGTTCATGTTTTGACAAGACGAAGCCAGCTGCGACTATTTAGCAGTCTTTCGAAATTTTTGATAAGGCCGAGCTACAAATTTGCGGGACCTACATATTTCATGCGCGCTGGGAACAACATATACCAAAGCAAATGACTTTTTACTGAAAAAATTTCTTTTTTTTGTTTCTTCTATTTTATACCTTTCTTGAAAATGAAGTAGTTTAAAACTTTGGTTCAATGTTTGTAAGTATGAGAAGAAGAGAAGAGGGACCTACCAATAAGTATACCGAAATGATCAGGGCTATGAGTTGAGCTGATTTATCCATGTCCGTCTGTCCATCCGTCCGTCCTTATATCTGTTTGAACACAATTTTCTAAGGGGCAGCCATTTTGTAAAGCATTAATCATTCGTTGGAATCAGCAAGATCAAAGCAATACAACGCATAGCTCCCATACAATCGATAGTTTCGATAAATGGGTTTTGGGCTATAAATTTTGCAATTAAAAATCTGGGAACGTAAAATTTTGCAGGTTTAGTACATATTATATATGTAATGTGTGTTGTAAAAATCAGCCAGTTCGGACCTACATAACATGTTGCTGCCATACAATCGATTGTTCCGATAAATGGGGTTTGGGCTATGTATCTTTAAATGATCAGTTTTGCAGAGTTTTTACTAATTGTGAGTAAGGATCGCACACTTACAAACGAGGTGCGTATGCATGCAAGGTATTAAGTCTCCGGCACAGTCGAAGACAACCCTTTCCTTACTTGTTATTTATAAGATAAGGATGGGAAATTGAGAATCCTGATTCGTATTTATGAAAAGTGTATACATATTAAGATGTACTTTGAATTGCATTAAAATCGTACACATAATTTTTTTGAAATATTTGACTTAGCTGCCGCTAATTATTTGTTACACGTTAAAAAATTTGTGTTAAATTTGAAACAATTTTTAGATTAAAACATAATTTCCAAAGCTTAAAACCTTAAAATATCTAGTTTTTACACTAAAGAAAAAAATTTTAAATTTCTGGCGAAAAGACCAGAAATATTTTGTTGGTTCCTTATTTCTGAAAACTTTATCAAATCATTAAATTTTTCTCAAAACATTTTTGGTTGTTTTGTGACATAGTTTGAAGAGTAAGGGACTCTGATGCGGAGCTAGTGCCGATATTTCTAGTTTAAATTTAAAACCCTATTCATTGCACTTATTTTCTCAAAAACTGGATTATTTTGAATTTAAACTTAATTGAGTTTGATCAATATGTAATTAAGAAAGTTTAAAATTAAGGCTCATATTTTTTTCCTAGAAAAACTATGGGAGAGTAATAAGAATAGAATCCCAATCAATGTAAAAATTCTCAAAGTCGATCAACAAGTCCTCCCTGTGTTCAATAAAGACCTATTAAATAATGATTATTAATCATAATGATTGCTGGTTTTATTGACTATTTTTTGGAAAATCATATTAATGATTGCTAACCCATTGCTTTCGGCTTTTAATGATTATTTTAAAAAACAATCAAAAAACAATCATGATTTTTTATGATTTAAAAAAAAAAATCATGCAAATCAAAAGCAATAAAAAATTTTTTTTGATTACCTTCTATTATTTTTGATTGTTTTTGATTATTTGATTACTTTTGATTGTTTTTGATTATTTGATTACTTTTGATTTTTTCCAATTCTAATCAATTAGTAATTGAAAATTTCTGAAAACAATTAAACTAATAATTAATGATTGAAAAAGCTATTTAATCAATTGATTACTTAATTCTAATAGATAATTTTAAGTTAATTTTTAAAAGTTTAATTAACTTTCCTGAACTTTGTGTTAACCTTGAAATTTCTTTTTATGTGGTATCCGTTATGGAATTCCCTAAATTTTAAACGAAAATTATTAAAAACACAGCTTGTTTTTATTTCGTCAAACGATATCCAATTTAATTTCACTACTACTATATTGAACCCAACTGTATGTAATACTTGAAACTATTTCTTCATTTAAATGCAATAGTTGTGCTTGATTGAGTGCAAAACAATTAACATAATAGCAAATCTCTTCATATACGTATATGTGTACATATATGTCTATGGATTTCGGTAAAATATAAATTACTACACATTGTGCGTATATATGCATGCGTGCATGCTTCGAGGAAGGAAGGAAGCCAACAAAAATTTAACCATTTGTTTGTGTTTTTTCCAAAACAGCATGATGCAATAACCAAACATAATTATAGAACAATAACAAAAATGGATTTTTTTTCTGTAAGGCACATAATTGCATACGAAGTTGCCTTTTTAGCCATTTATAAAATGCAAATTTCATGAGATAATAGCAAAGTGCGATTACGCAATTGAATTTTAATTTCCATTTAATTCAAGCATGTTGAAATTTGCCTACATAAATTTTAATTTAGCTTTTTTTTCAGTTCGATTGGATTGTTTAAAAAAGCTGAATAGAGTTACAGAGAAAAGAATAAAAAGAGGAAGTATTTTTTAATCGTTTTATTCAATGCTAATACAATGCAATTCTGAATAGCGTTGAAATTTATACCAAAGTGCTGACAATGGAAATCAATATCATCAGCAAACTCCAGCGATTAAACGTTTTTGTATGAGGTTGTTCTGCGGTTGAACTATCTTCTACAGCATCAGATTATGGAAAGCGATTGCTATGCAGCTGCCTTGTCAAAAGAGTCGTTAAGTTTGAAATAGCTTTGGATGTATTTTCGAATCAACACGGAGCTGTAGAAGTTGCTCAAAATACCTTGGAAAATCAGTAAAAGCTTTAAGGGGAAGTCAAATTCAGACACTGTAGGTTTTAGGTAGTTCCTTTTCGCATGCTTAGAAACTGATCTTCAATTAAGAATGACATATTGTTGGTCGATTCTCTCATCATGGATCTACTAAAGAATTTGGTGTATCATGAAAAACCGGATGCTAGACTTACCACTTCTGAATCCACACTGATAGAGTACAATCGGCTTGCCTGCAATGGGTTCAATTTTACGCACAATATGAAAGATATAGCTTTATATACGATACTGACCTCCAGCTGAGAGCCCACTAGCTGAGAACGAATCAATAACCACTTAACGACCACCTTAGTTCTAGCTCTATACCTAAACAAGGCTTTCAACTGTTCACTTTTACATGGCGATTGTCACCGAACACTATGAATAACCTCTTCAGCATGTTAGGTGTTCTGGTCAACAACTCGTTTTTAAGCTGTTTAAATGTTATAACCGGCGGCCGCCGTGGTGTGAAGGTAGTGTTGCCGGCCTACCACACCGAAGGTCCATGGTTCGAGCCCTGGTACAGGTAACATCAAAAAGTGATTTGAAAAAAGTTTTTCAAAACGGGGTCGCCCTTCGGCAGTGGTTTGGCAAACTCTCCGAGTGTATTTCTGCCATGACAGGCTTCTCAGCAAAAATTCGTCTCCTTTGTAGATGCCGTTCGGAGTCGGCAAAAAAGTGTAGGTCCCACCAATTTGTAGGGAAAAATTCAAATCGGCACACCACAAATTGGAAGAGAAGCTTGGCGCAAAAATCTCTTAGGAGGTTTATGATGATATACCTGTTGTATATCGCGCCATAGAGAGAGAGAGAGAAATGTTATAACCAAGAGCGAGTTGAAATATATAATGGCTGTAACTTCACAGATGCTAGACATAGAGTTCCGGCTTTACTTAGCAACCCAATTTTAGCCTAAGGCAGCTTGGCTTTTGCTAGTTTTCAATCGGTTCTATTTTGTATAGTTTCATCGAAGTTCTGGTTATGAATGAGTAATAACCGACATATCCCTTGTAATCGGCAAAGAATAACATATGAACTGTGTGGGTCTAAGACTGCCGATTTTAGAGACTAGTTCGTAATATTATGGTATAGTATGTCTGCCGTCGATCACGACGTTATGAATTTCCTTTCACTCTTCTTGCTTAGAATAAACCCAGGTTGCTTAGTAGAATTTCGACCGGCTTTGATCAACCTAACTCTTACTAAAGGTTACCGAGACTGATTTTATTTGATTATTTTTTAATTACTTTGATAAGGTTAGATTTTTTGATTTTTTAAAAAAAAATTTTGCTATTTTTGGATTTTTTTTGATTATTTTTGGTTGTTTTACTGTATCGTTGTAAGAAACACCACAGTTTATATGTATATAACAGTATATTTGGGAGCGTTTTTAAGATGTTGTAGGGTACCGTGGCAGCCTCCGTGATGCGTGGTTGTGTCCAAGCCTACCACACCAAAGATCCCACGTTCAAAAGAACATCAGAATTTTTGGAAAAAGTGGATATTTACATAAGGCTTTTCGTAAAAACGAAGGTGTTTTTGGGCGCCGCAAAAAATATTGTTTTTAAAAACTTTAAGTTAATTTTGTACGATATGCCTACATTCCTACATTAATATCTATACTTCTGTGGCAATTTCGATACATTTCTGGAAGTTAATCTGCTTATTTGCTTGGAACAGATGATTTTCATGTCAGAAAAGATGTGTTCACGAAAGAATGTATACTTGTTAAAATCTTTATATAAAGAATTGTAATGTCTTCTAAAATTATATTCACGGGTCCCCTTTATAGAAGCGTAACACAAGAGACATTGCATTTTACCAAATGCATCTGAAATATTAAAATTTCAAATCGCGCATAAATACTGCCACATGCAAGATTATCAACAAAGCGACCAACGCTATTGCTGCGCTGCTGTCGGTTAAGCAACTGACAATGAAATTGTGTTCTTCACACCACGGTCGCCTCATATTTCTAATCGCCGACCACTGGTTTGGATAGCACTTTCCTATACATACTCCACGGAGTAACAATTTATGAAGCGCTCTACCGTAGGTGTTCCATGGAGTACCCAGCAAACGGGAGTAGGGAGTGCTGTCATAACACATCGCTATTACCAAATCGGATTCCAGAAAACTGATTTTTCGGCTTATTAATAAAATACTTGAGAAATGTTAGTGTTAAAAATTTATTTTCGTCTTTGCTCGCCGAACAATGTTCAACCATGGTTTATTTCCTCTAACAAAAGGCTTTCAATATGGAGCCTGGAATTGTAAGGAGTTCAATTATGAGCAATATTCTTTAGATACATCTTTTTGCTGTAATGATTTATCGGACGTGAGGTTATATTCGCCACAACCTTATGAAAAGATGGCTATGCGTTTTAAAAAAAGACTTACCACCGGTTCCTTTATTTCCCACAATCGACTACAAGATTTTTTGTCAGATTCCGGTTCAGCGTTCGCGCGCTACTAAATTAAATATAATATAATAAAATTACGTAAGTATATAGGTTTGTAAAAAATTTGTACAAAGATAACCTTTATTATGCTTATGTTTGTGTGAAACAATACGCAAAATAATAAAAATAATCAAAAGTAATCAAACAATCAAAAATAATTAAAAGAAAAATGTTTGATTGTTTTTGATTATTTTTGATCAAAAAGTAATTAAAAGAAAAATTGTTGATTATTTTTGATCAAAAATTAATTAAAAGAAAAATTGCTGATTATTTTTGATCAAAAATGAATTAAAAGAAAAATTGTTGATTGTTTTTATTATTTTTGATCAAAAATTAATTGAAAGAAAAATTGTTGATTGTTTTTATTATTTTTGATCAAAAATTAATTAAAAGAAAAATTGTTGATTATTTTTGATCAAAAATTAATTAAAAGAAAAATTGTTGATTATTTTTGATCTAAAATTAATTAAAAGAAAAATTGTTGATTGTTTTTATTATTTTTGATCAAAAATTAATTAAAAGAAAAATTGTTGATTATTTTTGATCAAAAATTAATTTATAGAAAAATTGTTGATTGTTTTTATAATTTTTGATCAAAAAGTAATTAAAAGAAAAATTGTTGATTATTTTTGATCAAAAATAAATTAAAAGAAAAATTGTTGATTATTTTTGATCAAAAATTAATTAAAAGAAAAATTGTCGATTATTTTTGATCAAAAATTAATTAGAAGAAAAATTGTTGATTATTTTTGATCAAAAATTAATTAAAAGAAAAATTGTTGATTATTTTTGATCTAAAATTAATTAAAAGAAAAATTGTTGATTGTTTTTATTATTTTTGATCAAAAATTAATTAAAAGAAAAATTGTTGATTGGTTTTATAATTTTTGATCAAAAAGTAATTAAAAGAAAAATTGTTGATTATTTTTGATCAAAAATTAATTAAAAGAAAAATTGTTGATTGTTTTTATTATTTTTGATCAAAAAATAATTAAAAGAAAAATTGTTGATTATTTTTGATCAAAATTAATTAAAAGAAAAATTGTTGATTATTTTTGATCAAAAATTAATTAGAAGAAAAATTGTTGATTGTTTTTATTATTTTTGATCAAAAATGAATTAAAAGAAAAATTGTTGATTATTTTTGTTCAAAAATTAATTGAAATAAAAATTGTTGATTGTTTTTATTATTTTTGATCAAAAATGAATTAAAAGAAAAATTGTTGATTATTTTTGTTCAAAAATTAATTAAAAGAAAAATTGTTGATTGTTTTTATTATTTTTGATCAAAAAGTAATTAAAAGAAAAATTGTTGATTATTTTTGATCAAAAATTAATTAAAAGAAAAGTTGTTGATTATTTATGATCTAAAATTAATTAAAAGAAAAATTGTTGATTGTTTTTATTATTTTTGATCAAAAATGAATTAAAAGAAAAATTGTTGATTATTTTTGTTCAAAAATTAATTAAAAGAAAAATTGTTGATTGTTTTTATTATTTTTGATCAAAAAGTAATTAAAAGAAAAATTGTTGATTATTTTTGATCAAAAATTAATTAAAAGAAAAGTTGTTGATTATTTATGATCTAAAATTAATTAAAAGAAAAATTGTTGATTGTTTTTATTATTTTTGATCAAAAATGAATTAAAAGAAAAATTGTTGATTGTTTTTATAATTTTTGATCAAAAAGTAATTAAAAGAAAAATTGTTGATTATTTTTGATCAAAAATGAATTAAAAGAGAAATTGTTGATTATTTTTGATCAACAATTAATTAGAAGAAAAATTGTTGATTGTTTTTATTATTTTTGATCAAAAATGAATTAAAAGAAAAATTGTTGATTATTTTTGTTCAAAAATTAATTAAAAGAAAAATTGTTGATTATTTTTGATGAAATCAAATTGTTGATTGGTTTTGATTATTTTTGTTTTTTAAATAATCAATTATCTTATAACTTTAAACGAGTTATTCTTGTATATTTGTATATTTTTATATTTGTATAGTTGTGTATTTGTATATTTGTATATTTGTATATCCACTACTATCTCAGGAACGACTGAACCAAATTGGATGAAATTTTCTATATGGGTAGTATCCTTTGTTTTAAAATTTTCTACTTTGGTGCTGCCATTTGGGGTGGTTCACAGGGTTGCCACTTATATCAATTTTTTTCAAATATTAAGCAATATATGGGAATATGGGTATCAAATGAAAGGTATTTTAGGCCGTGTACCAACCAAAGTATTTTCGAGTAGGGTTGCCACCTGACCGCATTTTATTTATTCCTTCAGATATCGACCACTATCTCGGGAACGGCTAAACCGATTTCGATGAAATTCGGTAGATGGATAGTATGCTTCCTTCTAAGATTTTCTACTTGGATGTTGCCACTAACGGAAGCTTAGAGGGTTGCCACCTTTCCGTTTTTTTTTTTTAAATACTAAGCAATATATGGCATTATGGGTATCAAACGAAAGGTATTTGAGGCCGTATACCAACCAGAATATTTTGAAGTAGGATTGCCACCTAGGGTTGCCACCCAGCAAGGCTCGGTCACCCAGGTAGTTATTAATTATAACCCGAAAACAATGGGTAATTATTAGTTACTAATCATTAATTAATACGCTTTTCCAAAAACAATCAATCAAACCAGTAATCATTATCATTACTTAACAGGTCTATCTGGTAGTACTTGCTAGTGCTGGTAGTACTTGGTAGGGCAAAAACACTTCCTAAAGTTGAAGGGGGATAACGGGTTTTTTGCCCCAATGTAAGCTTCATCTCGTGGAAGTGTCTAAACAGCAACCCCATTACACTCACATATTCATGTCATACGTTATTCTCCTGGTCTTACCTGGTTAGTGCAGACGTGCTGACTTAATGGCATTAAATAAGATTAAGCATAGTCATATTATATGCTTCAACTACTGTGCCCAACCGTAATTTATAAATCGACTGTACATATTGAGATCTCATCGTAAGTCGACAATCAATTGCTGCAGCGTTGCATTATCCATGCAAATTTTTTTAAATCTTTTTCATTATAAGCAACATATGTATACCCAAAGGCTATGGTAAACCGCGTATGACAAAAAAGTTACCACGAATTCCAGAGATTTAAAACAGTTCCAGCGGTTGAAATGTTGCGCCGGTTACGCCGATTGTGATATTAACCGCTCCACGACAGTTGTAACTTCAATAAATACATTTGGTTGCACGTAGTACATGTTTGAACGTTTGATGTATGTATATTTTATTCATACCACACGTATGCTTACAGGCTTGTGTATATACTTATTGGTTGCTATGTAGGTAGGTGAGTTCATGTTACAATTTGCATATTCTCGATGTGTCGCCAATGGCATTGCCAAAACGCGTGCAGCAACGTGGAAGCCAGGTCGGTTATGTTGCAGAATTTCAGGTGGCATCACAATCACGAATACAAATATGCGAGCATGTGCAGATACGCGGATGTGTGAAACAGCGAACAAACTAGTTGGAAAAATGACTAGTTTACAACTAGAATTTTCTAACTTACACTAAACTAGCCCCAAAACGACCAAATCTGTGACAACAAAAATTAAAATTTTCAGAGAATACTAGCATGCCTAGAGTGAGAAAAATTCCAATAGAACTTATTTTTTACTTCCAACACCAGAGCTCGAAGCTGCGACTTCTTCAACGTGCGTACTTACAGCCCAACCTAATATAAACGCACTCCAGCATTTTTTTGTCAAAATTGTCTCATGCACATACAAATTGCATGAGAGCAACCTAAACTACCCGCACAGCGTAAACACCTTATGCAATTTCCAATTTTTGTTTTGCGTGACATACCGATTTGACATTTACGCTCAGCTGGCACGTCGTTTGTGTATATGAGAGCTACTCACGCACTCAAATTTATTTCGGTTAGAACCAGAAAAGTCGTTTATATTCGTGCGGTAAAAAACGCTGTCCGGTTATATTAGATTCGGCTGTTAGTACATACTTATCCATTAAGACCGGTTTTTATAAAATTTTGTTCACTAAGCAATAACTAAATAGCACAATAATTTTTGAACAATTGTGATACTGGCACATTTTTGTATCGCTTGTATGAAAAACAAAGCAGTTTGCTGACTACTAGTGTACATACTAGTTTTGAGATGTCTACAACTAGTTGGTTTGTGTACGTATTAAACCTCAAACAAAAGAAAAAAAATTAATTTTTTGATAGAAAAAAAAAAACAAGTCCGAAAAAGCTCACTTTCCAAAAAATTACAAATCAACGGTTGACTGCTTCAAAATATTTTTGAAGAAAACACAATTTTAAAAATATATTTATTAACGGACTAGGGACGAATTTGCCTGCTCTATCTGGAAATATTTTTCAATAACGGCCTATGTAAGAATTTGATTCAAAAACAACTTATTTCGACTGAAAATGTATGGAACTCTTGTTCAGAAATGGCGTTTTTGGAACTAATTATCTGATAGGACGTTCTTGAAAAAAATTCTGAGAAAGGGCGTTTTTGGAAAAAAATCTGAAAAGGGCTTTCCATCTATTAAACTCTGCGGCATTTCATTTTTAAAAAATATTTTGAAATATTGTGTACTCCCGCTGATCCATCGAAATACAACCAAGTTGCCTTTCAATACCTTTGGTAGCATTTTTTTTTTTAATTTCTCAGATTTAAGCCCTTTCCAACTACGAAATCTTTGTTTAGATATGAGATCTCAGAAATTTCGAGATTAAAAAAAAAATTTTTAATTATTTACCTCTAAACAATATTTGAGTTTTTCATAGCACAATAACTAACTGAGATAGTACAGGGCTAATGAAAGCTGCTACCAAAAAAAAATTAAATAACTTTTTTTCTATTTAATGAATCTGGTTAATTTTTTTTTTATTTTGCAGACTGACTTTTACATTTAACAAAAATGGATAACTGGGACACTGAAACAAGAATTTGGATTGTACGCCGCTATCACGCACTGGAGTCCGTAGTTTCGGTTCAAAGAGAGTATAGGCGCACGTTTGGCGGCAATCCTCCGAGCAGATGGACCATAATAAGACTTGTAAACAATTTTGCCGAGCATGGGACAGTCAACAGAAGACCTTACCATCGAAACCCTTCAGTTCGAACGGAGGAAACAATCGCTGCTGTAGCTGCTGCCATACAAAACAATCCACAAGAAGCTTATCTGCTCAAATGGGTGTAAGCAGACAGTCATTACAGTCAATTATGCAAAAAGATTTGGACTTATTCCCATATAAAATTCAAATGGCCAACAAACTGAACGCTGCAGACTTGCCGATTCGCTTGAAATTTTGCCAGAAGCAGCTTCAAATGGTGGAAGAGGATGGAAACATGTTGAACTGTCTTTTCATGTCTGACGAGGCCCATTTCGATTTAAACGGCAACATAAACAAACAAAATTGTCGAATATGGAGTGCTTCCAACCCACAGATACTCCATGAGACGGAATTGCATCCACTTCGTGTCACAGTGTGGTGTGCAGTTTCATCACGCTGCATTGTCGGGCCCTACTTCTTCGAAGAAAACGGTCACACCGTTACGGTTACTGGAGACCGTTACTTGAGCATGTTGAGAGAGTTTTTCTATCCAGAATTACGCCGAATGAGAATTTCTTTCAACTCTGTGTGGTTTCAGCAAGATGGTGCAGCTCCTCATATAGCCCAACCTGTTATGACAGAATTGCGACGAAAATTTCCCAATAAGCTGATATCCAGAAACTCCACATTCCGTTGGCCACCCAGGTCGCCTGACCTTACTGCACCTGACTTTTTCTTGTTGGGTTATTGCAAACAGGAAGTCTTCAAAGCAAAACCAACAAATTTGAATGAACTAAGGCAATCCATTCGAGAAACAATTGCGGCTATTCCTGACTCAACTCTCCAAGCAGTAATGAACAACTTTTTGGTAAGATGCCGCACATGCATCGACGAGCAGGGGGGGCATTTAAATTCCATTATTTTTAAAACTAATTAAGCTTTATTTAATAAAATTTAATGAGCTTTAACATGAATAAAAGAAAAATGAATTCCATACACTGAAAAAAAAAATTATTTGAGTTTCTTAATGTAGCAAAATTCATCAGCCACCCTGTATAATGAAGTAAGAAAATAAAATTACTATTATCCTATAGCTCAAAAGGGTTGATTAGAGTACACGTCGAGAGAGTTTCGAAGCATCTGCTCTTTCAGAGCGATCTTCTATAAAATGATGTAGCAGACCATTGGAAACATATTCCTCAATCACAACGTATAGACGATGATGACATTACAGTCCTACAGCGAGTCTCAAATGTCGCCAAATCCATTATTAGCAGAGCTTGAGAACGCGCTGTTTCTTTATCTCAACGCTACAAAAGTCTGCACTAATTAAGAGCATTCTATCTGAGACGTATCTAGGATAATTTCATGCCGTCGCACCTCTTTCACCCCTTTTTGATGTATAAACATCTTTGGGCTCGGTAGGGCAGCGAAATTATGCGTAAGATCAGCCTGCGTCTCTGTCTGTGCCTTGTTGTTGATGTTGTTTCGGTGCATATCTGAGTTTTAAGTGAAATTTGGCTTAGTATGCGTGTATAGAATCTTGTTTGACTGCTTGCTGATATGTACGTGACGCACTGCTTATGTGGCCGTGTGTGTATACAAGTCATTTGCTGATTGCTATTATTCGTAATCGTGCCTTAACTCGACGAATGCTATCAATCGACAAAAGACGAAGGCAACTGCGTTTATCATTAATATACAAAGTGTTTACAAAAACAAATAAGTGATTATTCATGTTAAATTTATTTTAGCTCAGAATACTCAAGACAGTAGTTAATTTGTTTTGCTTGTGTAATCCTTATGGTTATACTTATGAAATGAAATGCAAGAAAATTAACTAATATAAAATAAAATAAAACAAAATAAAGTAAAATAAAATAAAGCAAGCTAAAATAAAAGAAAATAAAATAAAATGAAATTGAATGAAATGAAGTGAAATGAAATAAAATAAAGTAAAAAAAAAATAAAATAAAATAAAATACAATAAAATAAAATAAAATAAAATAAAATAAAATAAAATAAAATAAAATAAAATAAAATAAAATAAAATAAAATAAAATAAAATAAAATAAAATAAAATAAAATAAAATAAAATAAAGTAAAATAAAATAAAACAAAATAAAATAAAATAACATAAAATGAAATGAAATGAAATGAAGTGAAATGAAATAAAATAAATTAAAATAAAATAAAATGAAATAAAATAAAATAAAATACACTAAAATAAAACAAAATAAAATAAAATAAAGTAAAAAATAAAATAAAGCAAAATAAAATAAAATAAAATAAAATAAAATAAAGTAAATTAACATAAAATAAAATTAAATAACATAAAATGAATTAAAATGAAGTGAAATGAAATAAAATAAAATAAAATGAAATAAAATAAAATAAAATACACTAAAATAAAACAAAATAAAATAAAATAAAATAAAAAATAAAATAAAGCAAAATAAAATAAAATAAAATAAAATAAAAAAGATAAAATTAATTTAAACAACTATGATAACGGGAAGCAATTGAAAGAAAAGGAAGTGAAGTGAATGAAAGTAATGGGAAAGAAAAGAAAAGAAAAAAAAAGGAAAGAAATTAAATTTTTTACAGAATTTTTTGTATGTTTGCACATCAAACTCCACGAGTACTTGGTACTCACGCCTTTTTTTCTAAGTACAATCGAGTCGTAAAACCGTACACAGCCAAAAACTAGATCCAGCTATTGTTCAATAAAGCCCGATGAATCATTTGCCCAATAGGCATCATTCTTCGCTTGTTGCTGGTGTTGTAGTTACAGCACCTCGCGCTACTTGGTCGGCACATCCATTCATGAAATAGGATGGGCATACCTATTACGCGGAGACATTCATCATTCATCACTCCCTAATTTTTCATGGCAATATATGGCTTAGTAGGAGAGAGCTAACACCACTAATAATACGATGAACCCAAAGGTATGATGCTTCTGGCTGGCCTATTACATTGACATGAGCGTATCAATCACCATAAATCTAGAAAGTCATCGTGTCAAATATCCTAATGTATTGATGTTCTGCTCGCAAAGTGTTCTTATAGGACAAAGGAATGAATAAGAAGTATGTGTTACTGCTATTGTGAAACTTTGATCGCAATTTCAAAACGGGGAGGTCTATAAACAACCCAGTAGAGGTTTTAAAATTTATTTTAGTGTTTTCCGAACCGATCTCAGAAAATTTTCATATCAATGATCATACCAAAATAACAGCCACTTGAATGCAAAAGGAGCCAATTGGCTCAGTAGTGAGGCCGGGACTTAGACTGCTTGTGTGTTGGTCTTCAACTACTTCATTTGACTGCATGGGTAGCATACACCTTTGCGTATTATTTGCCTTGGATATTTGTAGCGAGTGTCATTGTGGTACGAAAAAATGTCGGAAATATCTCAATTTGCTGGCGAATACGTGAAGTGATTTTCAATATCTGCGCAAGTTTGCATTCAATTTGGTAGCATCTTTTGTCAGATTTTACCTTTTCTGTTATCAATTCTTGTATAAAACGGCACTCTTTCTTTTTTATTTTTTGTTATATAATATGTATGGTCGTCTACTTTTCCCATCTAAATACGTTGCTTTCTGTGCATCACAATGAATTGAGATATTTCTTGCGTTTAGGGAGCTTGTTGGGGATTTTAAACTGCAAAGTGTTTCGATTTAAGGAAATCGTGGGACAAACATATTGTTAACTTAGGAAAAAATATTGTGTTGCAATTTAGGGTTTGACAGAGCCCAATTTTCTCCTTAGTCCCGTTCCTATCTCAAAATCTTTGCTGACGCTTCACTGACAGGAGTGGCAGGCAGCCGGGTTCTTCTGGCAACTAATACAAGTTGTCACTTTTAATCAATGTCAAGCCAGCTACGCTGCCGATGTTTTTGAGACCTAGGCGTACTGTTCTATGTATATTTTCTTAGCACGTAAACTGTTTGGGATTTCTTTGTTAGTTAAGTTAAATCCGACAAGGAAAGGATAGTGAAATGGGAAATGACAATTAAAGGATAAAATAAAGGAAAATCAAAAAGATGAGAAAAAGGTAAGTGGAATGGGATATGGAAACAGATTCTTAAAATTGAAGCAAAAGGGAAGGAGAAACAGAAAAACAGGAAGAAATAGAAAGGAAACGGAAATTGAATGAGGAAATCAAAATGTCGAAAGAGGGGAAAAAGGGAAAGATGCGGAAAAGTTACAGTAGCAGGAAGTGAAAAAAAAATAATGGGAAATGGAAAACGTACAGGAAAAGGTAAAGGGAAGGAAGAAAAAAATTTAAAAATATAGGGAAAGGAAAAATCAAATGGTAAAGGACAAAAAAGGGAAAAATTAAGATAAAACAAAATAAAAATGCAAGGGAAAAGTTGAATGTGAGAAATAATTCAAGGGAAAGAGAATCAAAAGAGGCAAACGAGAAATAGAAAGGAAATAGGAATGTGGAGGGAAAAGGAAAGGAAAAGGGAAACAGAAATTTAAAGGAAAGGGAAAATAAAAACAAGCACAGAAGCCGAAGACTTTATACCTTTCATGAATACGCATCACGGTTTAAGTGTCCGATCCTTACTCACAATTAGTAAAAACTCTGAAAAACTGATAATTTAAAGATACATAGCCCAAACCCCATTTGAGTCGATACATATCAAAGTCGCTTAAGTCCACATGTAGAATTTTTTGAGACTTTTGTTGCGTTATATACTGCACTAACAAATCAATAGTTTAAAATATAGAAGTATGTCTAATTAATGGCAATGACGCTAAATATTCGCATTTTGTTTACGCAATTTTTTCAAACTTGAATAAGTCCTTGTATACCTGTAAATCAAAACTACTTAAGTCCATTTCAGCCAATCAGGGTGTGCTCTGCTATTCTTTATTGTGACATATTCAACGAACTTTCTTAAACTGAAAACTTTAATAGTGAGTGTGTTTTGATAAAAGTGGAAGAAAATAGCGAATATGTGCAAATTTTGTCACCGGACAAAGCAAAAAAAAAGAGAATATTAATAAAAGATATAAAAAAACAAAAAAATATGGCGAAACTGTAAGTATTTTATTACTAATTGCTATTATTGTTGAGGTATCTACTGAGTATCACTCATGTTGTTTTTGTCTTTACGGCCGCATTCATGCCTTTAGGTATTCGCCAAAAGGGCTCCCACAAAAGCCGAAGTGCAATCATGGAAAAAAATCAAAATACAAGTGCAAAACCCTGCGATCCCGTGACATTTACTACTTCCATAAAAAATTTTACAGCTTCCTGAGCAAAATAGCGCAGGACAATTTCATTCTGCACCATATTAAAGAAAGTATAACATTTTCAGGGCCCTAAAAAATCAGGTGGAGAAAAGGCTGTGTCAAATCCGCTACCTTGCAAGTGATACATCGCATTTCAAAGTTGCTTAAGTCCAACGTTAAAACTGTTTTTATTTTAAAATGCCTTAATTTTCCATTATTTTTTCTTCACAAAATGCTCTTACGCTTTCTTATATAAACGTTTATAGAGCTTCGAGAAACTTACATAAAGTATATTTCAAGAAAACAAAAAATCGCAGTTTTCCAAAATTATCTTATAGTGGACTTAAGCGACTTTGAAATGTTTCGACTCATTGATCGAAACTATCGATTGTATGGGAGCTGTGCGTTGTATTGCTCTGATCTTGCTGATTCCGACAAATGATTAATCTCATGCATAATGGCGGCTCCATACCAAATTTCATCAAGATATCTCAAAAACTGAGGGATTAGTTTGCGTTCAAATAGACAGACATACATGGCTAAATCGACTCAGCTCATCGACCTGATCATTTCGGTATACTTATTGGTGGGTCTATCTCTTCTTCTTCTCATACTTACAAACATCGGACCAAAGTTATAATACAATTTCATGTTCATGAAAGGTATAAAAAGATACATTTAATGGGAAACGCAAAGGAAGAGGGGCAGGGAAAGGGAAAAGTAAAGGTATTCGGGAACGGTTTAAATTTAAAATAAAATGAAAAGGGGAAGGAAAAGGAAGAGGGATGCTCATAGATAAAATAAAAGAATGTGAATGCTGTGATAAAGGCAGCAGCACTCGTGTCCACAGCGGAATGCGATATTCTTAGAGGGACACGAGTCACTATGGCCTACATATTTTTATATGTTAAACTATTACCTATGTATATGGATAGGAGTAGCAGCTGAGAAAGGAACGTCTGTGCTCTTTGGAGCTTACTGGAATAGGTTTCTAACTCATAAAAAATTTGCTAGGCGCCTAAGCTTACGAAAAAGCCCATTGCAGGGATCGCGGAACGGAAAAAACATTCTTAAAGAAAAATTAAAACAAAAACTTTCCCAATATTCAAGCACTTTTATGAGCCATTGAATTTTAGCACAATAAAATGGATGATTCAAGTGTCTAACAATTCGCGTTGATTTCAACATTTGCTCTTATTAACATCCTTTTGTAGTACAATAACTGTTATATTTAACGGCTGTAGAGCGATAAATATTTATGTATGGACATATGTGATAGAAATTCAAAGAGTAATGTAAAATTATAAGACACTGTTGACGAGTCATTGTTAAATGAAAAACAAATACGAAGACGAATAAAAAAACAACAGTATAAAATTATTTCTAGCAAAAATGGCGACAGTTGCAATTTTCACATTTGCATGCGCCGCTTGCTGTATATTTAAAGACATATATACACGCTAGAGATGCAAAATTTTTTTGGATTTTTACAATTTTGGGATTTTTGAGATCTGATTTTGCAAATACCGGGATTAGTACAGGCATTTGAAAATTCGCTATTCTCCAACACTTTAGGCTCGAAAAAGTAAAGAAATTGTTTGAGAAACTGTCTGATGGATTTTTAAAATGTTTGTTTTTTTTTGTTTTTTTTTTTGTTTTTAAAGAAAAGGTATGTTATTATTAAAGCAAAATCAGAAAGCGAACAGTTTTTTTGGAAGTATATATTTTTGATTCATATTTTTTGAATAGTTAAGGGTTGTTTTTATGCACTTTTTGTTAAAAAAAATTTGTGGTTTTCATTTCGATAGATTTTAAAATCGACATGCGATAACGACACTTTTGTAAAGTGTAAACTGAATTAATTTTTTGTTATTAATTTTTTAGCAGATGAAAAGCAAAAAAGTAGAAAAAAATTGAAATATTTAAAAATATTGCACATCAACAAAAAACTTGAAATAGTTTTCTGAAATAAAACACATATATTTAATTCTTAGTAACATATTTCGAGTCTCGAAATTCGCGTGATTGTAGAAAAAATAGCCAACTACCTAAAAAAGTACGCCAGCCCGGGATTGTTTTCCCCAATAACCATATCCTTTTACAAGTGCACAGCAACAGCTTTGCTTTTCGCTTGGTGGCTTTGTGAGTAGCACTCACACACACCGAGTTTTATTTCAAGATGTCGATGGGGGCTTTAAAGCATTTGAAAAAAAAAAAAAAAACCAACAAACAGCTCCTCCAAACCAACAAGCAAACCTCCACTGTACTGTATTACTCTGCCTCACATCGCTTTCCGTTAGGCTGCGTCGTCTTCCTTTTCTTTAGGCACTCTCGTCATTTCGACATGTCCTCATACAGAAAATTAGCTTCGCTGAGTATTTCAAAATGCTGAATACGAAATGCCTTGTCGTAGCGTTGCGACATCCTCGTTGTGCATTTGTCTCTAATTTTGCAATGCAGAAACTTAAGTGGAAAATTTGCATGCAATTAAGGCGCGCAAACGTTGCCGACAGCCTTTTTTTGCAGTTCAGTGGTGGCGTCTCTTTTTGGGTTGGCCTTTTGAGCATGTGTTTTTGTTGAGTTCACAGTAAAGGAAATTTAATATCATGACACTTTGAGTGGCATTTGCTATAAAGCGAGTATTGTATTCATAACAACCTTTGAACTTGACATACGTAGTTGCTATCCTACGTAAAATACTAACAAGATACTTTTGACTTTTTATTATTTCCATTCAGGAAAGTAATTGATTGGCCTAAAAATATCCGTACTTAAAGTTTACACAAAAAATATTACTAGTAGAACAGCTTTAAGGATACTTTCTGAAAAATATATGTATGTATGCCTCCTTCGAGATAAGGTCGGGCCAAAGTGTTAGTACAGGTTGACCAAGTAATTTAGTTAAAACGGCAGCTGTTTTCGAATTACGACACTACAGGGGGATGAAATGGACAACAAGTGGTTGGTTATAAATAGGTACGATCAAGATAACGGTTACCTTTAGGAACCAAAGAAACTTTTTTGTTATTTAAATTTTTAAAATATACGTCACAGTTAAAGATACGGACATCGGTTCGGATACGGTAACGGTTGGGTTCACTTTATAAAAACGGCTACGACTTGGGTTGCGGTTACGGTTAGGAGCCAAGGAAACTTTTCCGTTATTAAAATTTTCGAAATTAACTTTACAGTTACGCAAATGAACATCTTTATCGATACGATTATGGTTATGACTACGGATACTCTTATGGTTATGGTTACTGTTATTGTTATGGTTACAACTACGATTACGATTACAGTTACGGTTAGGGTTACGGTTAGAGCGTGTTTTTTTTAGCTGTTTCAGAATAATTTTTTAGTAATGACATTTTAAATTTTTTCTACGGGTGAAATTTTAAATGGAAAAATTTCAATGGGATTTTAGTAAGTGATACATAATTTTTCGACCTTGGGAAAAAGGAGTGTATTTGGACTGTAATATTTTGACATGTAAAGATTTATATCGCATTTAGTTAATTACTGAAAAGTCGATTTTCGTAAAAAGTTGTGCAAAACAAAAACTGCTCCTAACTATCTGCAGTCCAAAAATACCCACAAAAGAACTGTCCTAGCTTAAGGTCCGGATAGTTGAAGATATTCAAGAAAAACTGATAGGAGAGGTCGTTATTGGACCAGCGGAACCCAAATCTACAATTTTTAGAATTTTGGTCTGTCTGTCTGTCCGTCTGTATGATTGTGCGCGTATCACGCAAAAACTACTGAATAGAATTGCATGAAACTTTCACCATTCTATCACTTAACGTCTAACCTAAAAACTAGGACAACTTTCATTTGGATATCTCATCCAGTTTCCGAGTTATTGACCAAAATGTGGTTTTTTTACCATAACGCTAGCGTCACGCAAAAACGACTGCATAGAAATGAATGAAACCTTCAATAATCATTCTCTAGACGTCTCTCCTAAAATTTAAGATACCTTTGACCTCGAGATTTTACCCGGGTCCCAATTTATTGACCTAACTGTGGACCCAGGGTGACTGTATGATTTGTGCTTTTAAGGCGGAACAAAGTTCGGCGGGTCAGCTAGTATTTTATATATCGTTTGACTGGTTTCCGTAAATAATTTAATAAATATTGAATACCATCTACGCCTATGGACTATGGATAGAGTGGGTTTTGAAAAATCGGAGTGGCTTGGTCTGACTCTTCTCTCTTGGCATTAAAAACCTTCTGTAGAGTTAACTTGTAGTCATAGCTTTAGCGCTGTATCATTTAAAGCTCCTCAGAGATCACCCAATATACCTAGCTTTTACAAATTTCGGAACCATTTCTAGGTATCTGGCTTAATTCAATACTACCGTTACAATATTGCTGTGGCCGGTAAAATAGTAAATAGAAATGCTTAGTTGCTTGAAATAGAATAGCGAAACTCGGAACTTTTTCACAATTTAAAGATCTGTTTATTTAGAAGCCTTCAGGGCAGCTTGGCCGTCGGAAAAATTCATTTGCCACAAATATTCCCGAAGTGCGATATGAGTCCTAAATATGTCAAAAATATTAGGGTGAGAAATATGAAGTTATAGAAGTCTGCACATAGAATAGAGTAACTTTGGAACAAATATTCATATCGTTTGTTTGTGAAAAAAAACAACTAATTTTCCATTAAAAAAATCCGTGCGTACCAAGCACTCGTGGAGTTTGATGTATAAAATGTGTATTCTGCCAAAATTCAACCAAAAAACTTTACTTTACTTAAGTTATTAGCTATACCTTGCATTCGCACACTTTCCCTTCTTTCCTCTGATGTTTCTCTCCTTTAATATATTTTCATTTAATTTGATTTTTTCTTCTTTGAACAGTCTCTATTTTTAATTTATTTTATTTTATTATATGCTATTGTTTGCCTTCCTTTTCTTTTCTTTTCTTTCCTTTTCTTTCTTTTCTTTTCTTTTCTTTTCTTTTCTTTTCTTTTCTTTTCTTTTCTTTTCTTTTCTTTTCTTTTCTTTTCTTTTCTTTTCTTTTCTTTTCTTTCTCTTCCCTTTAATTCACTTCACTTCCTTTCCTTTCATTTGCTTCCTGTTATCATAGTTCTTTTAATTAATTTCATTTGATTTTATTTTGTTTTATTTCATTTAATTTAATTTTATTTTATTTTATTTTGTTTTATTTTATTTTATTTTATTTTATTTTATTTTATTTTAATTGAATTTAATTTAATTTTATTTTATTTTAATTTATTTTATTTGATTTTATTTCATTTTATTATTTTTGTTGTTTACGGCCTTAAATTGTGCGAAATAATTTTATTTACGAGCTCTAAGCCAATAATCAAAAGAATTTGGATCAACTCAAATAAAATAAAAATAAAAATATTAAAAGAAAAAATTATTGGCCTAGAGCTCGTAAATAAAATTATTTCATTTTATTTTATTTTATTTTATTTGCTTTTATTTCATTCTAATTTATTTTATTGGGTTTTATTTCATTTTATTTTATTTTGTTTTTTTTTGGTTTTATTTCATTTTATTTTATTGTTTTTTATTTTGTTTTATGTTATTTTATTTGGTTTTATTTCATTTAATTTAATTTAATTTAATTTTATTTTATTTTATTATATTTTATTCAGTTTATTTTATTTTATTTTATTAAATTTTATTTTATTTCATTATTTTTCATTTGATTTTATTTTATTTTATTCTTTTTTGTTTTATCTTATTTTATTTAAATTTTTTTTGTTTTATTTTATTTTATTTTATTTTTTGTTTGTTTTATTTTCGGTTATATTAGTTAATTTTCTTGCCTTTCATTTCGTCTTAAGTATTATATTCTAAAATAAGTTTAACATGAATAATTACTTATTTTATTTTTGTAAACACTGTCGATATTTATGATAAACGCAGTTACGTTCGTCTTGTTGCCGATTGATAGCATTCGCCGTGTTTAGGCACGATTACCGAATAATAAAAATCATCAAAGCACTTGCATACATACACACCCACATAAGCTGAGCTTCATATACATATCAGCAAAGCAGTCAAACCAGATTCTATATACGCACACTAAGCCGAAATTCACTAACAACTCAGACATGAATAGAGCACAGGCAGATGTCACGCGTTGTAACTTTGCATCAACAAAACACAGCAGAGGCAGAGACATGGTTATAGGCACCGACGCGTAACTTTTTTGGACAACCCCTACCGAGCTTAATATGCATATGTGTAGCTGTTCCTGACATACATATATACAATGGATTGATGCTTCTTAGTGTTGCACACTTTTCACAAGCAAGATTAACCATTTAGGTGTTTTGTCGCAAATATCTGTCTTTTATCTGTCCGCAAAGGTGTCACACATGACTCTTATGCAGGCTCATATGATATACGAAAAACACCTCATATCAGGCGACTATCATAAGAAGTGAAATACAGCCATTTTGGATACATAAATGAGCTCATGAAGAAAGTAAACGATCCTATTTAATGCTTCTTTTTGATACATTTATGACACCCTGGGTTATGTTCGTTTCTGGAGCTTTACTATTCTCTTACAGTTTAGCGTATCTTTCTATAGCATAGACTGCCGATTGGAACACGGTTGAAACGTGTTTCGTTACTGAGTCGTTCTTGGGGATTGCAACATCCCAATTACCTTCTAAGACCTCCACCATTCCTCTCTCCAAGCGCCAGACGTCTTTGAACTTTTGTCTAAAAAAAAAATCTGAAACAAATGTCAGGGTTGTGGTGAGGGGCTGCCATTTCATCAAGCATTAGTCATCCAACAAGATCAGACCAATGTAATACATAGTCGATATACAATCGATTGTTCCGATAAAAGGGATTTGTGCAATAACGCCTGAAAATAAATACTGGGTAAAACCAAGATCAATTCATATATACATCAGAAAGTATGTACAAAAACGCAGAAGTATACAAAACAGGAAAAATAATGTTTTTCCTCTTTAAATATTCAACACTGAGTATTTGTATAAGACAGCAGAAGGTAGGTAAAACACAAATTGGTTGTCAACAAAAGCTAAAGCCATTAATCGATTTGCATATATAATTTTGGCAAGATAGTCAAACAAACACGGACAAACAAAAAAATGGGAAACCAAAACCTGAGCAGTTTACGCAATGAAAAATAGATGGAAATGAATATAAAAAAATATGTTAGATAATATTGTTAGATAGGTATCAGAGTAGGTAGCCCTGCAGGGAAATGAATAAGTTGATGTTGACTGGAATGATTTTACGTCTTCTAAGTTACCAGAGTGTGCCAATAAATTTTCCAACTGGCGTGATGTGAGACCATTAGATGCAATATTTCGCCAAGGCAGGGTTCTGAAAATTGTTTTTCAATTGAAATGCTGTTTTTTGAAATGATTTGAATATTCAAGTTATTCTGTAGTGTATTTTGTTCTCAAAAAATTCGAGACAATTCTAACAAAAATCACTCGTTTATATAAAGTACAATAAAAAAAAATTCTATCTTTGCAATAAGACCAACAATGAAAGTGCAATACCGAGTCTTTTTTAAAAAATTTTTGGAGAATTTGGTCCACTTTTAATCAATTTCATGGTGAATTCTTAAAGAAGCAAGTCCATTGAGACTCACTTGCCCCATAGTATTTCCGAGATGGGACTACATTCTCCCTAAGATCAAAAATTATCATTCTGGAGGTGCTATTGTTACGGCTGATATTGCCAGAACTCGTAAGATCGTGTTAACATTTTCGAATGTTGTTTCATAAGCCACATGCAAAACTCTGTGATCCAAGGTTCTAAACACAAAGTTTATTTACACAAAACGCTTCTGGATGCTCTGATTGCAGATTCGTTGTCTCCATATTTTTATTTCTGAGATGAAATTTCCCTTTGAAAAATTCAATACTGCCTCATAAAATTTGTAAAGGTACAAGGTGGCGCAAAAGTAATCCTCCTATCAGAAAATGCTATAAATTTTGCGATTGGCCCCTAAAGTCAGTTCTGTTTTGACATTTGTGTAGTAAACACATGCGAAATACACGTTAATAAACAATGTTACGCTACACTGCTCCAGAAAGCGGAATATTGCTGACTATTTATTTGACCAATAATCGGTCGGCGCCAAACGGTTACTGTGAATGGTGAGCGCTACAGAGCAATGATCAACGAGTTCTTTTTGCCGCAACTTGATGAATTGGGATTGGAAAACATGTGGTTCCAACAAGACGGTGCAACAGCACACACTGCACGTGCCACAACCGATATGCTGAACATCGGAAGCTTACTTTGGCGCCACCTTGTATTTGTATAGAATTCGTTTTAGAAAATAAATGTCCAAAACTTTCGAAAATTGATTTATGTTGCATGAAACGGCTGTGAATATGAGAAATGTAAATATCGTTGAATGGAATATAAAAGGGCAGTCAACAACTTTATGGTATCAACAATTCATAGGTCTCCCTCCCCGAACATAAATTTCCAAAATCGACTGAGAGAAACTTGTCCTTCCTAAGGGCAAGGGCTAGATGAGTTTAGCTAGTTATCATACTCTGCCAAACGGGCGGAAAAGGGGATATAAGGTTAGGAAAACTAGTAAGTATACCGTTGGAGACTTGGAACCACGCTAAAGAAGCCTTTCGAAATCATGAGTAACATGACTATCACAAAAAGTCCTATGACACAATGATTCTCGCCTAGAATAGAATTCATAAAAACGGTGAAAAACTTAGTTCCACAAACCTGAAATATTAATTTGTTGGCAAAGACTTATTCTGCGTTAACTTTCTCGCGTAACCCTTTTTTTTGGAATGTTACGCTGGTTCCAAAACGACAAAGTCCTATACTGTTTCAAACTATTTTCCACAGCATTACATTGAATAAATCTCATTACTTGGTATTGCCTAGTCTAAAGAATTGTTTGGTTTTGAAAGGCTCAAAGAGGTCCAGCGCTCAATGTGCTGAAGGAAACACTTAAGCTCCAATATGGGGCATGTTCTTCACCGAACATATTCGTTGGCTGCAAAGGTGATATTTTTGCCAACGCTAAAGTAAACTCGCAAGCTTGTTACATATAGAAGAGGGTTACGATAAATGTTTTGGGTTTCCGAGTGCACGTATGCTGCTCCATTTCCGAACAAAAGCACTTCAGATTTTCCTTACAAGGTATTTACGTAGATTAGACTGGGCTAAAGTCTTTGTTATTTTTTAATTATATTGATATTATAGTTCAGAATGGCGAAACAAATATATTGCAAAACGAAATTAAGTTCATTACATTATTAAATTTCCGATTTCATGTTTTGGTTTGTAATGTGTCCAGTGTAAATAAGTAAGATTATCTTTCATATCTTTCAATTACACCGCGTTACACTTATTCTGTCCTATGAACAAGGTATACTTTTTCGGAAAGGGGAGAAAAAATAAAAATACACGTGTAAGTTTACTGATGGAAGGTCAACAATAAAGTACGCTTTACCAACAATTTGGCTACCACGTACGGAGCACTGCAACAAAAAAAAAGTAAAAAAAAATACAAAAAATAAAAAAATCGCCGATACATGTGTATTTTATTTTTTCTCCCCTTTCCGAAAAAATATATTTGGTTCATAGGACAGAACTAAAGCTCGTTTTTGTAACGCAGTGTTATATATGTATTTTTGATGGTTTTCATAAATTTCTCAAGCTGAAGACTAGTCTATCCGACAGACATACGATAGGTCATTTCTATATAACTGGGATACGCTGAATCTAATGGTGGTAACCGCTTAAAAAAGTTAGCCATAAAAAATTTTTTTTTCGCTTACGACCTTGGTGATTTCATTGGGTTTTTAAAGGTAAAAATAATTTTTTAAGCTAACTTTGCGAAACGGCTAACACTATTGTATTCAGCGTATTCGAATTATATAGAAATTACCTTTATCACGGCTGTCGGATTTTTCAACCATAACTGTTACTATCAAATACAATTTTTTTATAGAGTGAATGAGACAGCAAAAGACTAATTCTTCTTATATTTTTTATCGAATCAAACTCGAGTTCTTCTAATATATATGTCTGGCAGAAGTGTACAAGAGTTTTGAGACATTTTGTCTGTATGTAAACCATACATGTATGATATCGTACTTATACCTGTAAATGTGAGCGATTTCCACAACAAACAAATACTTTTCTTGTCCCAGTCTAATGTATATACCTAGGTACTTACATGCACGGCTAAGAATTTGAGCCTAAATTTTAAACCATTCGTCGGCTTAAACAATTTTTTAAACTGTTTTGTAATAAATTCCAAACTTTCGATTACCTACACCAATTTTCAATTTCTTGCGGTTTAGATCCGAAACTGAACTGAAAAAAATGTCTAAAATTTGTAAAATTTTTTCCAATTTATTTTTAAAAGTTTTTTCAAGTCATTGAATTTTTCTCATTACAGTTTTGTGTGCGCCTTGGCTCAGTGAGTAGAGCAGGCGACTGTGATGTGGGGTTTGTCGGTTTGAATCCTGCCAACTGATGCAAATGTTTTTTATGTTTTAAAAAATTTTAACTCCTTTCTTCACGCTAATTTTCTCAGAAAATGGCATAATTTAAATTTTAAACCAAATTTGGTTTGGACATATACATATGTAGCCCAAAAAAATTTAAAATTGAAGCTCACATTTTTAGCCGTGTACACATACACAAGATTGTAATTCGATCAATTTCTTTGGCTATCCGTTTAAATACGTTTTTGTGCTAAGCCTACATAGAGCAAGAACCACACACGTCTAGTCTCACCTTTCATTCGCATTAACCCTCCAGACAGCCGGCATGACTGACATTTTGACAACTTGACACTTACCCTTTCGGATCAACACATAAAACGAATGTATCGGCATTGCGGCGACACTTTGAAATTTATTCAATAGAAATAAGTTGAAATGCAATTCTTTGTTAGCATTATTCAAACAAAATAAAAAATGTGAAGAAAGATTTTAAACGAATAAAGATTTTTATTTTCACCTTTGGGCGCACTTGTGTTTTCCCAAGGTGCGTTTTCGAAAGGTGTTTGTATTTTCTTGTTGTTAAGCTCAAGTGCCATCTGAGAGAAGCCACAGCAGCTTTATTTCTTTTCATTTTAAGTGTAAATACTTGCACGTATTGTGTGTCGGATGGCACGTTTATACATACGGACGTGGGCGCATGCGAGTCACACTTATCGACACGTCTATAGACGAACGTAAACACTTACCTAAATGACTTTATGTGAGTGGTTGCTTTGTTATTCGTTTTATTTGTTTATTGCTTCAGTTTTGTATGGTTTCTTGAAAAATTATATAGCCGGATGCAACTTTGGGGAGGAAGTAGAGCAAATCGCAGCCCATACCCGGTATTATGTAATACTTTATTCGGAAGGGAGACTCAGGATTCTTTCTGTGTTTTTAGAACTATTTGATGTCTCAAAACTAAGAGTTCAACCATGGACAGTACCACGCGCACTCAACATTTATTTTAGATATATATTTACGCTATTAGATAGGCAACTTTGAAGGCTTTAAATGGGTACGTTATTTTTGCAGAGCCTTTCACACTTCCATTTTGGATATCTAAAAGTATGACTTATCCCTCAATTCATGTCTACGTGGAAAAGGATCATGTGATGATAGGACAAAGATATCATTTTCGGCACTTTCCGGTTCCTTACAAAATTTTTTTGGGAGTTGGATGCTTTGTTATATCAATTCGCGAAGTTCTCTAAATCCAGAAAAAATAAAAATGAGAGAACTTCTTATATTGCATATACAGCGATTGTTTGACATTAAAAGGTAAAAGGAGAGTCATTATATGCTGCTGAACTGCTTAGCAGGTATGGGCCGCCCGCTCAATACAAAGCAATATTGCATCGTAAGTACTGAAATTAGGTAAAAGGAGAATGTTAATTTTTTCCCTAACGAGGATTGTAGCCCTCGGTTAACCTTCTTGAATTTTGAGCGCCATATCCAAGGTTTCTGCACTTAGCAGATATCAAAGTCCTCCTCCCTTAGGTGGACGTGGAAATTTTGGAGTGTGCAGGTTAATCTGTGCCATCTTCATGATCAGACCGTGGGCGCACCTGCACATTTGTCGGAACTTGATGAAGCACTAACCTCAGCTGGTCCTGCTAGGTTGACCTCATCCTGGAGTTTTTTGACGTCGGTAACTAACTCCATATTATTAGCAGGTATTTTTGCAAGTGGGAAAATTTTTATTTTAGAATTCCTGACCCCTAAATTTATCTTATTTCCCCTTTGATCAAATGTCCCCACGGAACTCGTTGCACAGCAGCTGTTTTTCGAGCTTCAAAACAGCCCAGTCGTCTCAAAAATTTGCTCAAGTAGTCATGTGTAAAGATAGATGGATGCCTCGATGGACATGGCTAAATCAACTTATTTTTTCTGTCTCAGCAATATGAGTCTGTATCTATCTCGACTCGCAGAGTATATTAAAATTTTACCAAGTTATAGTAGAAATTGTATTAATTAATTACTAATTTAAAAGCAAATAAATGGATGGCATAAGAAATGGGGAAAAATTACATCCAAACTTTTTCGTAATTCGAATTATTTTCGAAGTCAAAGAGCAGTTGCAATTGTATTTATAACTCGATACTGGGTTAACCGTATTTCCTGATTTGTTACTGATGATTATAATTGTTATATTTAAATAAATTATTTTTGAAAGTAAACCTCCTCAATAACCGGCTAGCTTTGCCGTAGGGGTTGTTGAATTATTGTAGTGCCATACATCATAAATCAGGTAGAAACAGAAGACTATCAAAATTTATAAATATTGCTATATTTGTAAGTTTGACAAATACTTAATTTATTTGACAATTTTTGAAGTTAGGAAAAATATGGCAACATCATCATTAACAAATGTATAAAAAATCAGTAAAATCGGCCAACCCAATCTGGAGCTATAAATAAAAGTTCCGCTTATTTTTTACTAGTTAGAATGGTTACAACTTTGAAAATAATTTAAATATCAAAAAATTAAGAATGTAATTTTTTTTTAATTTTTTTTATTTTTGTATACCAGTCCAATTTTTATTTTGAAATTATAAGACCAATAAATACTAGAAAGTCCAAACATTTTTATGCATTTCATAAATTTCCACCCTGAGTGGTAAATATTTTTAAAAATAAATTAAAGTAAATTATCAATAAATAAGCGATATATAAGCGGAATTTGTATAAATGTAAACATTTGTGACGACTTAGGTATTGAGCAGCTTTTCAAAATTCGAATTATTTTCAAAGTTATAGCTTTAAACCTACTACCTTATACCCGCGGGTTTTACCCCACATTGCTCTCTATATATGTATATAAAATTCAAATTATGTATGTATGCATCTATAGACCGACTTGCAAAATTCCAATTGTATAAGAGGTGCCACGCCCCATTTTTCGTTATATCCAATTAATATCATATAACCCCTTACCAAATTTCAGTGGCCCCTTACCAAAATTCAATGGCCCATGACCATCCCTGGTGCTTGTTTCAAATTTGGGTATGATCGGTTTATACTTTTAGGACACAAGTCGGTCTATAGATATATGCATACATAATTTGAATTATATATATATAGATTATCGAAGTTCCAAAGATTTTGTTTAATGGTTTAATAGGTAATTCAAAATCAAAGAAGTTGTATCTAAAATATTATGACACCACTTTTTATTACCCTTTCACCATGTATAAACTTACGTTGAATAATGGGTTCGTGGCTCAAATTTCGATACACAGAGTTGCTTGTACCTTAACGCCCCCGTATGAACTTTCCTCCCGAAAAGCAAAAGTCAGCGCACCTCATGCAGGTATCGAAGGATACAGAAGCTAAACTAAATAAACTACATAAATTTTAGATCTATGATTAGCTTGACAAGCTGTCACTGCCAATCTATGTCTCCACTCTAATAGTTTCGCAATTCCATTTTATTAGACAAATATTTATTAAGATTTTAATTCGAATTTAAAATTTTTATACTTTTTTGTTTGGTAAAACTCTATGTATTCCTCGCTAATCCTTGCAATTTTTTTATCTCTAGTGCTAGCTTTTGCGATAAATAACACTGGTCTACAAAACCAAACTTTTTGCATTACCCTGGATCACCATTATTTTTTGTTATTTGCTATAGTCCCCTAATTATAAAAATGGTTGAAATTTAAAATTCTATGGATACATTTTTGTTTTTTTTTTGTTTCTAAAATTTGCCTTTTTTGAAAAGGGAGATCCATTGATTTTATCATATCTCTGGAAAGGGTTGTCCGATTTCGTTGGAGAAAACAGCATATAATAGCAAATGAACTTACCTTAAAATTGTTTAAATACAATTTTTTTTAAATACTTATTGGTTTCAGAGTTATTTGCATCGCACTATAAAAAATCGATTTTTTGTATTAAAAATTTCCATTTTTTTTCTTTAATTCGTAACAAATCGTAACAGACAAAAACTTACAACTTTTATTAGATGATTGTAAAACTGTGAACATTCCAAATAAGGCAAGTTTTATTTCATGAAAATCCATGGATAAACGGTAATATTATTAACAATTAAGTGAATGAAGGGAAAATACGTATTTTAAATATTTTTGTTTATTTAGCTATTTAAGATACCTTTATTATAGAAATTCTACAAAATTTAGTACTTTAAATACTTAAAAGTAGTTTCTACTTTTTCCTTGTCTACTGTAATTTTCTGAATTAGATTATCGTATAAGAAACCAATTAAATCCCCCATCATATTTTCGTTCCAGAATCCTTGATAACGCTCCTCCATTGACTTAAGTTGTTGGTGAAATCGTTCTCCATGCTCGTCACTGACATCACCAAGCTCTGAATTATCTATTGAAAGCTCTAGGTCTCTTATAAGATCGTTTAAAAAGGACTGTGTCAGAGGCTTTGGGCAAAATCCATCTGATACGCTGGAGATTTTTGAAGACGAAGAAATAGGCGATGGAGGAACTTCAGCATACGTATTATGTTGATATTGAGGACATGGAACTCCATCTGAATCTAGCACGGGAAGAGTAAAACCATTAGCTGAAATCGTGGGATAAGACCAAATCATATGTTTTCCAAATCCTTTCTTTAATTAAACAAAAGTAACAGTTAGCCACATGATCACATGTTTCTCTCCAAATCATAGGTTTTTCAATTTGCATGTTTTCTCTGTGAAAAATAAATATTTTTAATTAATAAATGTAATTGTTACTTACTGAGGGTAGGATTTCCATTTCTTTCAAATATATATACAGCTATCACAAATTGAATTTGGCGTCCAATATTGGCTCAAATTCTCAACATCTATTTTAAAATAATACTTTTATGAATTTTTTAATGAAATAGTGAAATTTCTCCGCCCTTTTGCTGTAGTGTGAAGACCACATACATAACAAAATATATTCGGGTAATTTTTGCAGACAAATTTTTTATACTGTTATTATTCATTTTTTTAAAATTCACTAACCAATTAATAGTTTTTTGCTTTTGTTGACAACTTGACTTTTCGCGATCAGGAATGCTAGTTTAATAACACTGAATGAACTAAATGAATTACTTTAAATAGTCGCAGGCCACTTCGATTTTCAAAAGTATGTATCTTTTTTTTTCGTTAAGTTTGTCACAATCGGCGACAATATACCATAGGCCAGGCATCTAATGAGTCTGTAAATTTTTTAACCACTGCCTGCGAAAGGGTTTGAAAAAAGGGGGTTTCAAAAAAACTTCATATGTGGCCTGTGCAGGCTGGAGTGATAATTTGATTTTTTTCTTTTTATGATTTAAGCATTCTAAGAACATCGCAATAAATGCCTCAAGGAAAAGTTGTATACGAGTATATTTGATAACAAATATATATGACCATACTTCTTTCCTACGAAAACCCGCGTTGGCAACTTAAATTTTCCATACAGTATGAGGCATTTTTTCTTATGATCTGCGTTTTGCCTTAAACAAAATTGACGAGGAAAAATTTCTTGATTGTCATTATGGAGTTTTCTCATTTCTGGCGATGCCCGTAGTAAGCTTTAAAAAGACAAAGTTGCGCAAAATATCATACCTAAATAATTTGTTTGACAAAAGCAATAATAGGCTTGATATGCAAAATTTTCGCTAAAATACATGAAATAAGGTTTTAATTATTTATAATATTCACAGTTTTAAGACCGTGAAATAAAAATGGTAAGTTTTTAAAACCTTAAATTTTTTATGAATTTTTGAAAAATAAAAAAATTCACGATTTTGCAAAAAAAAAATTTTTTTTTTACATTTTACATACAACTGTCGATCATATAAAAAAATTTTTTTATCAAGACTTGAAGAAAATTTTGCGGTGAATCCACTGGTGTTTCTCTCAACGATGAGTAATTTTCAAGATATGATAAAATAAATGGAAAGACCTCTGTGAAAATTCGTGATTTTAGAAAAAGAAAGAAGAAAGAATTTTAAATTTTGGGTGTTTTTGTACTAAGGGGGCCATAATACATCGAAGTTAAATAGTTAGACGTCAAAGTAATTTCTCTTGTTGACTAGTGTAATCAGTGTTTTCTATTAGTTAATCTACATTTTTTTTATTAACACTGCTTACATCTTGGTCAATAACTAAGTAATCGGATGAAATATCTAAATAACGTTCCGCCTACTCATAGTCTACATTCCCCAACCTATATTGTTCAATATCTTTCGAATAAATAATGATATTGAACTTAAATGCTCTATCTATTACTTTTCTTTAGAAGCCAATTATATATGTTTGTACTTCGGGGCTAGCCTGGTATAAAGTTAAATCGATTTCTCTGCACCAGGTAAAGGCATCTATATGAAACCGATCCCTCACTATCATAGCAACTTTATTGACACGTTACTGCATTCAATGCAGATCGACCTACTTCAGAATATTTTTTACAAACGCTTTTTCCCAGAATTCGATTAAAAAAGTCGCAAATTCAGCAAATAATTTATTGCACTTGTATTTTTGAAACAAATTCTGACGCATGGCATTGTTAATTCAAATTCGGAGAGGGAAGGTTATATTGAAAAAATATTCTAAAGTTGAGAGTGCTTCAAAGAAATTCTGAAATATGTAGTTTTTAATAGTTTGCTGGATAAGATGCTCCTCCATCTAGCTGTCGACATATCGAAGTAAGCCAATGTCTACTAACAACTGCAACTAACAACAGCTAGACCTTCACTATACGCCAGATACTGGAATAGGTACATATATGCTAAAAGAATCGATATAGAGTCATCTCTTTGTCGATTTTGTTGACCAATTGAAAGCAGTTCAGTTAGAAATATGAAGTAGTTCTCTAAACAACACGAAACTAAAAGAGGTTTCAGGAGAGCTGCCTCCTTCTGTTCGATTTCTGACTTAACTATATGGGAATAATATAAACTCACTTTGGAACAAAATTCTAAAGGAGCATGCAGCAAATCGGGCTCCCAACTGGACCAGCAAGTGAAAACTATGAATTTGATTGTGAAAAAGGGTTAAACGAGCAAATCGCGCTCCCAACTGAACCAGCAAGCGAAAACTATGAATTTGATTGTGAACAAGGGTTAAACGAGTACCTACTTATGGAAAACGATGTGCCAATTTTGCGTAGCACTCACTCGTGTTCTGTACATAGTAAATACAATAAAATATAACATATCAGCTCACTAAATATTATGTTTTGGTGTATTGTCTTCTAAAATAAAAATGGACGCATTTTACATAATAAGGCTCTTAGTTTTTTTTTTCAATCCAAGAAATAACTTTAAAATCTATTTCAAACAAAAATTCTTTACGGTTCCTAGTTTTAAAACTTTTGTGTTAATTTAGAACTTTTTAGTCCAAACTATTTGCTTCTTGAATTATCTTGAAAACATTCGATTTGAAAATGCCACTGTCTGTACCTCTGTAAGAACAACTCTGGCGCTCGAAACAACCATTTGGCTATATGCATAAGCCACATATTTTATTTCATTTCTTTTTTCATTGCTGTATACTGTTGTTGTTAGTGGTTTTTTAGTTGTTTCTAGATTTCCTGTTGTTGATGCTTCTGCTTTAATGCTGTTGCTTCTGTCAGCTTTGTGCTTGTTGCAACTGCTGTTATTTAGCCATATCAACAAATGTCCTTGGCATCTTTATCTGAATTCATTTCAAAAGTTTCCTTGTACTTTAATGAGTTTTTCTCTCATTCATTTATTTTACTGTTTGCTATCAGACTTTTATCTTTTGACAAAGTTAATGGTATTTTAGACATTAGTAAGTGTTTGCTGTTATGAATAGCACCATCATGCTCTTAAGTGGACTTCTTTGCATGCTGTGGACGTTGCGTATTATTGACACAATTTAAAGTGCATTTGTATAGAAATGTCATCAAAAAATTAAAATTGTGTGCTTGGAAAGTAATTGAGTTTGTTTACATTAGTTATGTTTGCATACATGAGGATTATAAATACCCACAAAAAAAAAAATTGCAAATTGTATAGAATTTATTATTATTTGATCTAGAAGATGAGGATGGAAATAGAGTTATTGCTTCCCACATCTTATTTTATTTTCTTTTGAATAAAGTAATTAAGGCCTTGTGATATCGCTTCTTATTTAATATTAGGGCTTTCAAAGCTTTTTGTTGGGTATGCACAGGGCCGCCGTAAGCGGGCGGCACGTCCACGTCACGAGTGACTCATCAGGTAATATTTGAAGCCATTGTCATAATAAATAGCCAACCAACCTTCAGCATAAGCAGTATTTACAATAAGAAATCAAAACAAACAATTCTTTTAAATTATCTTTTTCTGTCATAAATTCCGATTCATTATTATCTTCCCTTATATTAATCGATAAATATATTAAATCCTTTTTATTTGTTATTTCAGCAAATACTAATGGATCGCGGTGGTTCTACATATTCAATATATATTGACAGTATTGCGATCCATATTGATGGATTTCGAAATTTCTAGATATTTTGCGATCTGGATCACGATCCATCAATTTTCCATGATACACGTTCAATGAATATTGTAATCAAAAAATACTGTCAAAATTAACTAAGACTGGGTATTGGCGGTCCGGTGGGGCATCCAAAGACATGTATTCATTTCAGGGAAAAGAATTGGCAGCGGAACCTAACTTTTTTTAGCCGTTTAAAAATAATAAACAAAAAATTATTTGCCTCGCTAATAAAGTAGTTTAGGATACACCGTAGAGCACTGAAAGAAAACGGTCGGATGGGGTATGTACATCCGCGTATCCATGTCAGGATAAAGAATCGGAAGTCGGAGTCTAGGGTGGTCTAATTTTTTTAACCGTTAAAGATTAATCTACAAAAAAAAATTATTCCAACTTTTTTTGTTAATTACTTTTAAATGGTTTCGAATCCTAACTTGCCGCACTAGGATACTCATGTCTGAGACTGAACCGTTTCTTTGGGTATACCTCTCGCAATTACGGTATCACGTCGATAAAATATTTGACGCTTTGCTGGAAATATCTGGTAATTTGTCTGAATGGGATTGTATTAAATCTCACAAAGCATGTTCGGTTGCTCTGAATATCCAAAATTATAGATTTATTTGCTCGGTAGTAATTTGCTTCGATTTTCTAAACAAAACTAATGCTGTGATCGAAATGATGTAAAGCCCCATAATGAATACTTAAATCTGCATAACTGTAAATAAATTGTTTGATAAGTTCACAGAATATCGCACTGATGAGCACTTTGAAATTGGTATAGCGGTAGATCTAAAGTGGCTCACAAACTCAATGTTGAAACAGATTTCCCAACAATAAATACCATTCGTCCAAGAAAAAAACCAACTCAATTTCACATGAACACAATGATGACGTTTTAGTAGAGCCCAAATATAAAGTAAAGCTTTTTTAGGATCCTAGATCAGACAATAACTTTTTTAAAGGATAGATTCGAGGAGTTACAAACATTTACTCACATATTTGGATTTTTTAGCGTTCATTTATTTACACACTCCATTTATGCGTTAATGAAACATTGTAAAGACTTAGATCTGAAGCTTAAATGTGATAAGTAGTGATGCAGACATTGACAGTATTGATCTGTTAAAGGAAATCGTACCCAGAACCCAATCAAAATAAATGTTTTATATTCATTAAAACTTTTTTTATTTTTACCTTTCATGATGAAAAAAATATTAAAGCACCTTTTTTTTGACAAAACTCAGCATAATATGTATTTGTAGGGCGGCATAATCGGTATTGCATGCGGGCGAACAAACTGCTAGCGGCGGCCCTGGGTATGCATACAACATATATATATATATGTATATTTGTTCTAAAGCAGATTTTTATTATCTTTACATAATGAGAAAAGCTTGTGGTCTTGGTGGAATACGTACCCTGCAGTCAACTATCGAACTGGTTAGTAAACATTCTAGTTCATTAACTAGAATTTCATGGGTTTTTTAATTTACTCATACCAGTCTGAGCGACTACAACGTTTCCGCTATCTTAAGTAGCAACAACTTTTCAGAATTCACACGGACGAGGAAGATTCGAGTTCAGTATACGAACATTATTAGTTCGTCCTACATTTTAATTTTCTGTTCAACTAATACTCTGAGTGTTTAAATGTTCATATTAAATTAGTTATAAAACTTTCTTAAAAATAACAGCTTTTATAGTGAAATCATAATCCTTTTGAGAATTTCGTGTTAAAATAGTACATTTGGGTTGCAGATCATCTACGCACTTGCATGCCAACAAAATCACCCTTACTATATCGCTACGGTAATAGAGGCACAGCAGCGAAGCAACAACGAAGAAGAAATGTTCAAATGAAACCACGAAGAAAAGTGAAAACGAAACTATCATTTGTCAAAGCAATTGTGTGAGAAAATAATATTTTTTTTGGAATAATCAAAGTAAAATTTTTCTATAGAAAAAGATTTCAACATATGCATGAAAGAAGTATTGAATTGTTGTTGTTTTTCCGGGTTGACTAATTGTGATTTTGAAATGCAGTTTTCACAAATGAAATAACAGTGAACCTCCAACGGAATCGTTTGAAAGCTACAACCACGAAAATGGCGGCAAGAGAGACATACGATAACAAGGTGGCTAAATATAATACTCTATGAAAAGTTTCTGTAGTTTTATATAAAAATAGTTTTACAAGTATGAATTAGAATCTATCTAAAATTAATAATTAAATTTTAAAATTTTCCACAAAATGTTTAAAGAAAATTCAAAGATACTGGTGTATATACTGACAAGTATGATATTTTGCTGATTCAGAGGCTGGCTTCTATACCAAGAGTACCAGAAAAATTACAGAACTCCAACTAGTTGAGCCGGTTTGGCAAACTAGTATTTCACTAATATAAAACTAGTACAATTAGTTGCATGGTACACTTCACCATTATTTTATTTTTTAAAATAATTAAAATTTATTTCAAATAACCAAGTTAAATTCTCAGTTTGAATACATTTTTATTTCCCCAATAAATTAATAAAATTTCAGAAACAAGTTTATTTGCCTACTTGCCCTCTTTTTATTACTGTAGAACTAGAAAAGCTTTTTTTTATAAAGTAGATAATGTCCGTTACCATAACCATTATCATGGGCTTACCTTTTTTGTTTTTTGAAAATTACTTATATTTATATACAAAATTTCAAAAAATGAAATCAAAAAACCATACCACGATTTAGAGATTGATTACTCGAAACCTGCTGGTGCGACGAAAGTTTTATTATCAACCTTTTTTTTTGGGAAATTCAGTTTCTTACAAAACTGTCTGTAGCTAAAATTTAATTGCTTTCCTTGTCTGATATACACATACACATATATAAAGTGCATTTCTTTACTATAGAGCATTTAAAATTGACATGTGTTAATGATTTATTCAGTACAATTTGTAGTTTAATATTCTTCTCATGGAAATTTAGTTTAAGAAGCATATAAATATGTATTCTAAGCGATCTAGACATATTCATAAGGTCAAACCAGTTTTGAAAACATTTGATGACAAATGATTATTGACCTAGATTGCAGGATATGCAAGTCACCAGATAGGTGAAAGAATATTAAAAACAAATGTATTTGGAACTAATGTTACTCGCTGAATACAATGCACTCAGATAAACGCTGGAAGCGTACTTTATTTAAAAGCCGTCGGTTACATTCTTCTAACACATAGCATGTTTGATAATACAAGACCGTCTGCGTTTTTGAAATGTTGGTACATTTTTTTCTTAAAAGTAGTTAAGCGGAGAGCAGTACCGCAAAGTCTATATATACATATACAGCAGTGTTTAATATAATAGTAGTGTAATTAAAATGGATATCGCTCGACGTAATAAGAAGCTTTGATTTTAGTTATTTAAAATAAAGCGAATTCCATAACAGAAATCACAAAAAAAAAGAAATTTCGAAGTTTACATAAAGTTCAGGAAAGGTAATTAAACATTAAAAAATGGTCAACAAAATCTTAAAGCTTTTTGTTTGTGTATGCAGTTTTGTAGACCGCCGTGGGTGTTGAGTGATTTCTTCAATACAACGCATTAAGGAAATTAATATTGCTTAAAAAAAAAAAAATTACCCAACACCGTTGACAAAAAAAAAAATCTATAAATTCAGGAGAAATTTTGAGGTACTTCTAACTTACAAATTATTATGCTAAAATTAAATGAGCTATACAACGGCGTACTGAAAAACTTTTTAAAAATTCTACCCAAAAATATAGAAATTTTGATGTAAATTTTTAAAAGTTGAATTAGCTTTCCTGAATATTTTGTAAACTTTGAAATTTCTTTTTATGTGATTTCTGTCATGGAATTCGTTATTTTTAAAATGAAAATTATTGCAAACACAGCCTCTTTTTATTTCTTCGAGCGATATCCAATTTAATTTTACTATTATAATATTGGGCATAACTGTATATACGATATATATATATATCATTAAAATAAACCAAATAAATTTCCAGCTATTTATATTACCTTGGGCTTTTCCTAAAATTATATATGGCATGAGCCGTACCTAGTTATCTCCTAAGTCCACAGTTTCACAGAGATCGATAATAAAATTTGCACATGAATGAGGGACAAACAATACACAAAAAATGGTGGGCGTGGCACCGCCCACTTTTGAAAAATTCTCTAGATCTAGATATTCTCTAGAACTTTTTGAAAACTATATATAGCTTATGCTGTAGCCAGTGAAACCAGGAATATACTTTGAAAATTTCTTAAAGATTGCTTGAGTACTTTGGACGCCTATAAAATACAAAGGGACACACAGACACACATCCGTTTTTATTTATAAGAGCAGATATTTAATTCTAGTAATAACTTAATATTGTATCTATTCTGTGAGGTAGACTAAAATAAATGAAATTGTGACATAGCTCAATTATAACTAAATGGAAAACATTTTCCAAGAGTTAATTGAAGCATGAAAAATTAAACAGTTACATTAATAAAAGATATTCAAAAATATTTGCCTTAAGTCACTCTACAGGAAAAGGACATTTTGAGCTGCCATAACTTTAAGAAATTTAAAGAAGTATTTGACATATCATAAAAGTTTAAAGATAAACAAAATATGTAGTTGAGCCTAACCCACAAGGGGAATATTATGTCCCAGATGGAAAGCAAAATAGCTTAAAAGTTTTAAAAATAATATCACAATATGCAAATTCAATGTGGTTGATGCATATCTGTGAACAAGTGTATACGTCTTTGGCTGGGCTACATAAATTACCACATGAAAGCTTTTCCTTTATTCTTCACTACGCTGCTCTAAGTGTATGAAATGTTGGTTTTTCAATATTTTTCTCCTTTGGTTTTGTTACTAAAATGCCCATTTATCAAATTCCGCTTAGGCTTGTTCATAAAAATTGCCTTCTCGCGCCTATCTTACTCAATAGTTGGCTGCTTGCGGCGCCGCCTCATGGGAGCAATTGTGCGCCCAAATGTATGCAATAATAATCACAATAAATTGCTTCAACAGTTGGATTTGATGGCGAAAAAACAAATTTAGTACATGAGCATAAAAATAGACTGCATACGTTAGGGATGACAATCACGAACCCCCGAATTTTTTAAGATTGGAAATATGTGCTTAGAAACTAAATTTGTGTGATTTATTTATAGAAATTTGCTTTATTTTGTTGTTTGTAACGTAGCGTTACAATAATACGAGCCCCACTGCAACTTCACTAACGCCTAAAAGCATGCAATAACTGCTCGACACAAATACGGCTGATCCACAGCAACAACGGCATGGTGATCACCGGCAGCCAGTACAAATTCATACCCAGGCAAATAACACACCATCGCAAGTGGTGAAATTCTCTATTCTCTATTCTCTATTCTCTAATTCTTTCATAACCATCCCCATATAAAGGGGTGATTTCAAAAATTTTGAATTATTCACTCAAGGTGAGTCAGCGGGTGTAGTCGCCTTTTGGCTTATCGCTCCGCTAACTGGCTAAGTGGAACGGTCGTGCTGTTTCGGCGGCGTACTGTCGTTCCTCCTAGCCCTGGCCCTAGCTATGGGACGGGTTGCGGGTCATCGGGGTTGCAGTTGTGCTTTAAATACAATTCTCCACCTCGACCATCAAACCGTCCTACATGTCATAGAGCCGATACACCGCCGCCCCTGTCACCTACAAAGATAGTGTGCGAATACGAGTGGGGACGGAGGTGCCCAGCACTCTGGAACGGTCACTCCTTCTTGGTTGGGTGAGTCAGTGGAGTCGTTGCTTTATGGCTTTTCGCTCCGCCGATTAGCTCTCACTAGCGAACTGATTTCCACTTAGCTCAGGCTCCGGGGTAGACCGATGGGTGGGCGAGGGGTGATAGCGCTGTGCCTTTAGGGTGCACCTCTCCTCAGCCCTCCGCTTGGCCTACGAAGTTCTAGCTGGAACAACTCTGCCCTCCATTCAGCCACCTATATAAGGTGTGCTGACGGAGGCAGTGGTGTTCAGCCACAGAGCCAACCCCTTCACCGGATTCACTCCAGTCTCGTTGCAGACTACGAATCGCCTCAGGTAAACCACCCGCCTATTGACCTGCTCCGCTATCCCCGCCTAAATTGTTCTCCGACCCACCGCTCGCTGCTTCGCTGCTGGTACGCCTTCCACCGCTCTACTCCTACACCCGGTGAGCCGCTGCCCAACTATTGCCGTTTGCCAGCTGTGCCGACTCCGCCCTATCATTCCGCCGTTCAGCTACTGCTCCATTGTTGCTACGCCCGCTACCCAACTGTTGCTACGCCCGAGGCCCAACTGTGGCCGTTTTCTAGCTGTGCGTTCAGCCGCTATTGAACTGTTTCCACGCCGCTCCTTTACAGCGCTCTCTCGCGTTCTCACTCTCCAGTAACGGAAAGCAGCCAAGAATAATAATTTTTCACTTTTTTGAATTTTTATGAAAACTATTATTGTTTTTATTTTTTAATAATCATTTGTAATTAATTATTAAAAGTTTTTTAATTGAATAGAGTAGGAAAAATATTAAGAGACAACCGCCATAGCTTTTCTTATAGATCCATTTCGGAAGCTGCTAAGCTTCTTCATCAGAGAAATTTTGGCACGCATTGCTAACCATTAAGCTAACAATATGCTGGGAATGTTCAGTCTTTCTTATTCAGGAAGAATTAATATTAGATATTATAATTTTAAATAAATAAATGTAGTTTACCAGCTCATCCAGCTGGAGCGAAAAAACTAAAGCACCATCAAATATCTATAGCAAAACCGGATTCTTTCGCTATTTAGTGGCATAGCCATGGCTCTGTATGGCAGGTTGACATCGTGTTGGCATTCAGTATGTTATTTAAGTAAAATATCTTAGGAAATAATTTTCCACGCCTCCTCAAATCGTCCGATTGGAGAGTCTTTATTGCTGCAATTTTTCTCCGGATTTTTAGGAATCATAATTTACTATAAATTCTTGGTTCGGTTAAATAGCACGGGCTACGACAATACGTCAACATTATTAGACGTAAACTATTTTTTTAAGCAAACCGCTATTCATTTTGTGGGAATGTCTTCCGGATAGATCCATCTTAATCACTTTCCTTTCCAATCAAGAAATATAATGAAAATTTTATGTATAATGTTTCGCTGAGGCACTTTCGGTGCTTTAGTTTTGTCGGACACTGTATTTATGTGTTTAATGTTATTGAATTGCTTTGTGCGGCCAACCACTTCAACAATAAAATACCATAAACACAAAACGCATTAAGCAAATAGTATAGAAAAAATAAATAATAATAAAAAAAAAATTCAATGAGCGTTTTGGCTTGCAAAATTGGAAAGATAAAAACAAACACAAAACAGTTACAAAATAAATTAAAACATTATATAAAAATTTATAATATGAAAATAAGCAAAGTAAATAAATGTAAGTGTTTGTAAATTTATGTTAACTAGAGATCGCCCAGTGGTTGAAATTGAACCAAAAAACTTAATTTTAATTCAATTATTTGATATTACTTAAATTCGCCTTCTTTTCTTACTTTTCTCTGCCGTTCCCTTCCTCTTATATATTTTCGTTAACTTTGACTTCTTCTTCTGTCTACAGTTTCTATTTTTAACATATTTTATGCTTTCCTTTCCTTTCCTCTCCCCTCCTTTCCTTTCCCTTAATTTTCTTTCCTTTCTTTTTTTCCTTTCCCTTCCTCTCCTTTTCTTTCCTGTCCATTCCTTTCCTTCCCTTAATTTCTTTTCTTTCCTTTCCTTTGCTTTTCTTTTCTTTTCTTTTCTTTTCTTTTCTTTTCTTTTCTTTTCTTTTCTTTTCTTTTCTTTTCTTTCCTTTCCTTTTCTTTTCTTTCCTTTTCTTTTCTTTTCTTTTCTTTTCTTTTCTTTTCTTTTCTTTTATTTTCTTTTCTTTTCTTTTCTTTTCTTTTCTTTTCTTTTCTTTTCTTTTCTTTTCTTTTCTTTTCTTTTCTTTTCTTTTCTTTTCTTTTCTTTTCTTTTCTTTTCTTTTCTTTTCTTTTCTTTTCTTTTCTTTTCTTTTCTTTTCTTTTCTTTTCTTTTCTTTTCTTTTCTTTTCTTTTCTTTTCTTTCCTTCTCTTTTCTTTGCTTACCTTCCCGTCCGTCCCTTCATTTTCTTTTAGTAAACTTTATTTTGTTCTATTTTATTTTATTTTATTTTACTTTATTTTATTTTATTTTATTTATTTTATTTTATTTTGTTTATTTTATTTTATTTTATTTTATTTATTTTATTTATTTTATTTGTTTTATTTATTTTATTTTATTTTATTTTATTTTATTTTTTTTTATTTTATTTTATTTTTTACTTATTTTTGTAAGTTCAACGAGCTGAAGACCAGTTGATAACAATTCTCGGTTAATTATTAGTATTTCAGACTAGAGGAAAAATCTAAAGCAACAACCTCTGAAAGTGAAAGAAAAAAAGGAGAGGAAAACGGGGTGAGGGCGTGAGAGGGAGGGTGGGAAGAAGAGGGAAAGGAAAGGACCTTTTTTATAGAAGTTGCAATAGTTATGACCAGTTTTTCAGTTTCTTGGGAAAGTTGATAAATGGCAGGGAAAAATCTGCCGGGTCTGTGAGTGCTGGCTGTCTGCAAAATGGTATTCCTATGAGTCGATAGAATTAGGTTCTCCCGACAGAATTGATAGCTTCTAACGACTAGATTTAAAGTGTTCCGTAGGAGATGCTGATAGACCCCAGAAGCGCAACTCAATGAGTAAAATACTTGGGTTAGGGAAAAATCTAAAACTAAGCTAAAAGTTCTGTGTTGTTTAAATTAAGAGATTTTAGGCACCACAAGAGAATACCTTTCGGACTATATCTGGTACGTATGAATTTCCTGATTCGAAGCTGAATCGATAACCTTATAACTTCTCGAATTGAGGAGGGCATCAAAGGCATTATCGTGAAAGACAAATGATGACAAAGTGCTAGGGTGCTCTTCGAATTTGTTCCATCTGGGTTGGTCGAACAAAGGACTGATTTTATTAGGAAGTGCCATAATTGGGGTTTTTCTGGGTTGATATATCACGATTTATCACCTTCGGGCTCAAAGCTACTGACTCGGCTGGAACACTGGCACCAATTTCCGATATAGCACCAGCTGGTTTACCTGCCACACGGACCACAATAGCTCTAAAGATAGGTCTACTACTTTTCGCATTAATTCAAAGGCAGGCCAAGGAAGAAAAGTGTATCCACAACTTTATGTCATAGAGATAATGAGATTAATTGATTGGTGTCATGCGGTCCTTCTCTACTTGTATACCATTGATCAAATATTTCCGATTACACTTGTGGTAGTGCAGAAAATAACTTGCTGCACTATCCCGGTCTTAGCTGTGCAAGAGTTTTTCGAAGCTGGAAACACTCCTCTGACCTAAAAGTGGTAGATAAATCATATACGACTTTTTGCCTGAGAGAAATCAAGAGAAGTGTAAATGCAGAACTTTCATTGCAAATATAACAATAAAAAAAAAATAAGTTTTTGCTTGCACCAGTCTTTTTACAACTGGTCTAAAAATAGTCCGCAATAAACTAGTATGAATGCGCCCATAAAAAGTATATTCAATAAACTAGAATTTTTTGCATAGTATAGGTTACATATATGTATGTACATTGTACTAAATATTTAATTTCATACTCCATTAAAATGCAAGTTCTTTGCTTTTGGGTTGTTTACTTAGGTTGGTAACCACAATACGTGCTGCTCTTGGCTAGCTTTTTAAACCAGTTAAACCCTACACAAACACACATATACATGCATACACATACAATAAAAGAAAACTCAAAGCGAAGCAAGAGATTTCTATGTTCTACAACAGTTAAGCTGGGACTAATGCGTTAATATAAAGTTTTATTTTATTTTTCTAGACTTATGCAAACTATTTTCTGCGCACGTAAGCGCATTTACGAGTTTTCGTCTTAATTTGTGTTCTTTTCTTTGCTTTAAAGAGTTTTCAAGTGTACAACAACAAATGCATGCAGATAATCTCTCCATATAATGAAATCGTAACAGGTCTGTACATTGCAGATATTTAAGAAACATGTGTAGGTGGGATCATTACTAAGTCAATAGAAGCTAAATCAACAGTTTTTTGGAACTTGTGTCTGTCTGTCTGTATGTTTGTTCGCGCATGACTCAAAAACTGCGGATTTGGAATTTAGTGGAGCTTTTACCGCTGCACTACTAGACGTTTAACTTTAAGTTTAACATATAATTTGTTTCGATAGCTCGACCAGTTTCGGAGTTATCAACTAATATGTGGACCAAGGGACCCAAATTGTGTTTAGTACAATATGTGTATCAAACGAAATGTGATAATGAGTGCTGCAATAAGCGATGTAATTGAGTTCAATATCTTATCTTGTGTGGGAGATATAATAACTAAAATAGGACTCAGACAAATATTAGTTCTGAGACCAAGCGAAGCGGGCTGATGATAATCCAGGGCAGCCGTTTCACTCAGTACTTTCAACAGCATGCATCAGGAATTTCTTGCAGCTTTTCAAGAGAAAATCCTTTTTTATCTTAAACTTTAAGTTAGACATCTAGCGATACTTCTGTGGAGTTTGCATTCAATTCGAAGCAGCAGTTTTTGAGTGATGCGCGTTCAAACATACAAACAAACTTGTGGCTTTGCTTCTGTGAATGTAATAACGGGCCCAGGTTTTAATTTTTCTTTGATATCTATGATGTGTAGACATCGGCCTATTAGAATTTTATTATATGTAAGTATTGTTTACTGAGTTGAGTGTCTTAGCCGCCGGCGGTTTTTTCCCCTGTCTCATTCTAAAATGTTTTAAAATGTAAAAAAAAAACAGTAAATAAAAGCACAACAGCACTTTCAGGGCCTTTGTTGATTGCACAAAAGAACGTAAATAGACGTTGTTATCAAGGTTTTTTTGTTATCATTTCGTATCAAGCTAACAATATTGGTGTAAGAGCCAATATACCACACAAACGCCTAAATTGCCACTATACTGATTTCTTTTATTCAATTTTTAAATTTTTTGTGTAAAAATAAGATTTAACACGTTTACAAGTGTCGTTGATAAATTGTTAGCTGCATATTAGGGCGGTAGGAAATATTTCAAAGTTCGAGAGTTCCGCTGATATGGACGAACTCCTTCTCAGCAAATAAATCTGATCAAATTGTATTCAGGGATATTGAAAGTAACTGTAGATGAAGATAAGTTGGCTATGATTAGGGCGTTCGTCCAGATCCTTCTAAGATATTACTCATGGCTGACTTGGCTTTTCGAAAGAGCGCAAAAATATATTTTCGACCCTGAATAAATTGTGGTTCTAAGTGGACTCTAGAATATGTACTGGCACTTGGTATAATAAAATGTTCGTGTCTTAATATTCTTATGGACATATTGAATACAGAATTGAAAGCAATTGATGAAGATATTGACTCTGCGATTTGATCTGAATCACAATTCCCGATTAGTACATGGTGGAGACTATTTGTGGCATCAGCAAAATCCTACTTGTTTACTTAGAATGAGCCAGCTACTTAGTTTCTAGCAAGTCTGCATGCACGATGACCCTCAATTAGTGCCCGTGTTAGAATGTCTCAATATACATATACGACGCTTCCCACAAGTAATATAAGAGATAAACCCACCATTAAGTATACCAAATTGATCAGGACGATGAACTGAGTTGATACAGCCATGTCCGTCTGTCCGTCCGTCTGTTTGAACGCAAACTAGTCCCTCAATTTTTGAGATATCTCGATGAAATTTGACACACGCATGTATTTTTGTATTATATTAGACATTTGTCGGATCCGGTATAATCGGGTCACTATAGCATATATCTCCCATACAACCGATCGTTCAGATAAGAGGATTATGGCCATTTATTCCTAATTTTGGAAGATTAAAACTTGAAACTTGGTGAGATATTTGCTTACAGATAATACAAAATTTGGTAAAAAAATCGCTAAGATCGGAGCCACATATATTGTATATATCCCATACAACCGATTGTTCAGATAAGAGGATTATGGCCATTTCTCCCTCATTTTAAAAGATTAAAACTTGAAACTTAGTGAGATATTTTCTTATGGATAGTAAAAGATTCCGTAAAAAAGTCAGCAAGGTCGGAGCTATATATAGTATATATCCCATACAACCGATCGTTCAGCTAAGAGGATTATGGCAACTTCCCTTAAACAAAAAAAGCTTATTATAAAAGAAAATTAAATGTATTGCTGACAAAGTTTTAGAGAACTTTAAACAATGTGTATTTAAGTTTGCACGTATTCATGAAAGGTATAAAGCCTTCGGCATAGCCGAAGACAGCGCCGTCCTTACTTGTTTTTTTTTTTAAATTTCACTCAATTTTTCAACGGAACTCTGCGACCACTTAAAACTATAAAATCACAGTTACGCCATAGATAAAATATTTGGCGGCGATTATGTGCCAATAATTATAGAAGCAAAGTAGAGGTATGCGGGTGTATCTGTTAAACTTAACCCCGCCCAAAGGCGGTCCTGCCGGTTAGAGGGTTAAGCCATTCAAAACTGTGGAAACCGTATCTCAATTAGCACATTTCGAAGCTGAAACGGAGTTTAGACCCATCTTGTGACTTGAAAGTTTTCTGTAAGTATGATAAATACCTATAAAATATTGTTCTGCAACCTGACAGTGACGATTTGGTTCCTCCTTCACATACATATATGAATATACAGTCTGTAACAACTTAACAAGCTCTACGATACTATGCAGGTTTTTGAGCTCAAGTACTTTGTTTGAAGAAGAAAAAATATCCAGAGTTAAAAACGGCAGGATTATAATCATCCACAACCGTTTGTATATCACCGATAACCTACAAAAAACCTTCAACACATATAACGAAGGGATTGAGGACACGGCGCCTACGTAAATCTAAACAAATATCCAGTTGTCAGCCTTCATTTGCTTAGCCGAAAAGGGAAATATCAACTTATATATCTCTGTAGAGTTTCTAATGCAACCACACAGCATTCCCATTTATATCGCACTTTGTTGTTTTTGAGCTGCCCTACTGCAGGTGAAAAGTGAAATATTTTGTTTTATCGAAATTCAATAACATGTACTACAACAAACATGTTAAACAACAAATATGTAGCCATGCAAATGTGCCTATCATACATATATATGCACGTACGCACCAATGAGTATGAATAGTTGTATTTGTATTTGTTGTAGTTTGATGAAATTCGTGTATGCAGTCTTGAATATTTATGGAAAAGTGGAATTGACGCGCATACGCAGTATTCAAAATTGAAATGTGCAGGGTGGCGTTGGTTGTAAAGTATACATTCGATTTACTGGAATGAAGTTTAGAAAACACTGGTTTGTTTTTTACTTATTATGTTAGACACATGCGCTGTCATATGTATACAGTAGACTTCTGATTTGTGTTAGTATACATAATTTTAGCTAGTAAACAATCGATTTTCACGTCATAGGCACGAATTGCACCAGTAACTGCATGCTTGGAGTTTCAAAACCATAGATACGTAGCATTTAAACAAGTTTATGCATTCGGTTTTAAAAAATAAAATTCTTACTGCTTAAGTTTTACTATTTACTATTTACTACTGAACAGAATAGTGACTAAATTAATTTGACCCGTTTTTCAAAACCATAAAAATGCTTTAGATTTTCAAATGAAAGAGACTGCGAGAAATGATCCATTTTCATTATTCGATCTCTTTTCAGCAAACATAATCAATCCAGTTTTATGAGAATGCTCTGTTTTCAATTAAAACTTTTTTTCATGTGTTTCGATCTAACGAGACAATGATGAAAAATTACATTTATTGGTTCAAGTTAATGACATTTTATATATAGATGTGTTCTATGTATCAAAACGTCAAAAGAACTTCTACCGGGTTTGCTTCTACGAGTATATTATAAAATGGCGAAAGACAACAACGAATTTCAGCATTCTTTTGTAAAACTAAGAGACTAGTTTGCGTTGAAATAGACAGACTGACAGACAGACGGACGGACGGAGAAACGGGCCTGGCTAAATCGACTCCGCTCATCGTGCTGATCATTTTAGTGAACTTTTCTGTTCTTATTCTCATACTTCCATACATTTAATGTTTATGAAAGATATAAAAATCAAAATACACCTTCGCTATTGCAGTGGGCTTTTAACTACGTGCCCGAATATTTTGCTTGTGTGTCTCCCGATTTGGCTAATTTTTGGCAGGAGTATAATGCATACTACTAACAAGCAGCTGACCAATTTTCATTGAAATATCAAGATCGAATTATAAGCGATTGCCTTTGAATATAGCAGAAATTTTATGATGATAAGTGGGCGACGCCATGCCTACTTCTTCAAAATTGACACAATTTGTTTGCGGTCTTCTTAAAAAGCTTTCTTAAAAAGCTTATTATGTGTACAAAATCTGATTGATATAACTTGCTTGGTTGTAGAGATATCGCTTTTTAAATTTTACAAAAAAATTTGTCAGAACTATGTTAAAAAACCGGGCGTGGACATTAACCGATTTCGCCCATTTTAACAGCAAACAGTAACGTTTATACACAGAACATTGTCCCCAAATTTCGTTCCTACAAATCAATTTTTGGCGGAGTTGTAGCATAAAAAGTTTTGTGGAATAGTCCACTATAAAAGGGGAGGGGCCACTCCCATTTTCGAAAATTTTAAGTTTTTGGATTTCTTTTTTTACGAAACCTTAAAAGTGAAATATAAATGATGTAAATCTATTTTACGTAAAAGTTATTGCCTATTTAATATATATCTACGTTCCTCTTCAAAATCTTTCATGTAAAAGTGGGCGTAGACCTTAACCGATCCCCCCCATTTTTTCCTGGAACATTCCTTGTATACCTGGAAACCTGCGTGTTCAATTTCGATATATTGAACGGTTTTTGATTTATAATTAATATTATTTCTAAATTTGACTTAATCAAAGGTGGGCGGTGCCACTCCCATTTTCAAAAATTTCTGAAAACTTTATTTTATGCCTCAACCTCAATGTATTCACCAAATTTTATCCTTATAGGTGTATTATGTACTGAGTAATCACTTTTTTTGTGTTTTAGAAAATATGCTATGTATAAAAAGTGGGCGTGGCTATCATCCGATTACGCCCATTTCAAATAGTGCGCGGAGATGAGTGCCAAGGAACCCGCATACCAAATTTCATTAAGATATCTCAAAATTTACTCAAGTTATCGTGTTCACAGACGGACGGACGGACGGACGGACATGGCTTAATCAATTTCTCTTTTCGTCCTGAACATTCATAATAAGTCAATATCTATCTCGATACGTTTATGCCGTTACAAACTGCCGTTATGCGACTAAAGTTAATATACCTTGTGTGCGTAGCACTAATAGGTATAAAAAAATATATTGTAAGACATAATATTTACATACACTTTTGATTTTTTTTGTTTGGTTGCTGTTTCAAATCTTAACTGAATATTTGCAAAAGCTCTGAATAATATTCGCCGACAATAATTTTACCTTTTTCAATATAATCGATGTGAATGACACCTCACGCAAAACGTGAGTCCCACTTTGATCTTACTTGTTCCTAAATTTCTGGTGAAGTTCGATTCACCCATTGTGTCTGCGGCAGAAAAATTTGTTAGGATTGCGACTAACCATCGCCAAAAAATTCTATGAAGCTGTCACATCGGTAAGCTTATGATTGAGTGTGGGTAATAATGTCAAAATATTAATGATATATTGACTCATCTATGTTATTGTTGTTGTTTTTGTTGTTATTAACAGTGCTTAAGCATGCCTAACGGGCACGATCACTCTGAAAATCGTCAACAAGCTCTTCTAACGGAAGTCAAGGAAACGCGCAGTTTCAACATAGTTGGACGAGAGTGAGAAGACTAGGACTAAACAAGAAATGAGATGTTTGGTATCATGAGGCGACATAAAACATGCAGGGCAAGTATTTGGTATTGCGGGGTGCAGTCTGGATAAGTAAGAGTTTAACCTGCTACAATATCCAGAGCGAAATTGTGCTTGCACAGCTCTAGTCTCCCTCGGAAGAACGCGCTCCTCTTCAGCTATTTCAGGTAGTTGGATACCAATAACAGGGTTCACAGGCCGAAATCTGAGGGATCTGTCTGCCGACTCGGTATTGAAGTCACTTAGAGTCCGCCTATAGTTACGCAGATCAAACAGCAAGACAATGTGGTACCGTATCTCATCATAGTGCTTACGGTGATGTTTCCTTATGTCTCGAGGTGGCGGAGCTTCATCCAGTAGATGACGGATGGAATGATTTGGTGTGTGGCATTTCTATAAAAACTGTCTGGTCAACAGTTCCGTGTGCTCTCTAACATTGATTATTTTAGTCTCTTGATGGAGGTGAGATGACATAAACAAACATCCCGTAGCAGTTCTGATGGCGGTGTTTTGGCACATTTGCAACTTCCTCCAGTTTGTGTTAGCAAGGTGGGGCTACCATATGGGCGCAGCGTAATCAATAACCGATCGGACAATAGCCTTATATGTAGCAAGCAAAGTTTCTTTATCTTTCCACAAGTGCTGCCTGCCAGTGACACTCCCACAACAGCCGGTTCTCTCGTACCGGAATGACCCGGGTTTTCTACTCGGCCAAGGGCTATTATTTCAGTGCAACCCTGTCCAATTTGTAACTCAGCTTTGTCTTTCGTCACAGCTAATCAACATACTTTCAGTTTCCGTTCATTCAAAAGCACTCCATGGATTTTATCGATGATTTCTGGCGTAACTACTCACTTTTGCGATCTAAACGATCGGCGTCACTTGACTTCGTACAACCACAACGGAGCTCAGTGCACTATTTTTTTAACCACGAAAACTGACGCCACAGACCCCTCATGCTATCTAGCAAACTTTCTTTGGTTTCGCTAAGATTTTTTTCAACGTTTCTTACAACTGATGAGGTTTCGGAATTTAAATCGCTACCAAAAACAAAGTAAATGATGCAGCTTAGTGATAGTGGTGTTTTCAGAGAAAGCAACGGACGTGAGGACGATTGATTTCGTGAATTTAACAAGCAAACCTAGTATACATCATTATTATTCGCCTAGAGCTATTTGTTTGCCTTACTTAACGTATATCACAGAACGGGCCAAAGATTAAAGGAAGTGTAAACACATTTTTATTTTACAATCAAATTTTACTGTCGTGTTTATGCTTCTTCAATTAACCTTATTGGTGTTTACACAAAAATGAGAAAAAGTGGAAGAAAAATATAATTTCGATGGAAGTGTATTTTCGCTGAAAATATAAAAAACATGTCTCATGGAAAACGTTTCAAACAAAATTGTTCGCAGAAATCTATAAATACATTAACACTTTCATTTGAAATTTTTGTTTTTGCATCGGAATAACAACATATTTACATCTGCCGCCCTATTGAGTTTTTCCCTTTCATGTGCGTCGTAGGAATATGCTCAAACCCAATTTCCCAGTAAACTCATTTCATTGTGAAAATATTAGCAAAGAGTTGTGGTGGTGAGCTACATAAAAGCACAACAAAACACTTTGTGCATTTGCACATATTCAATTGATGTCAATTTATAGACAGACAGAAACAAATTTTGCTGTATTGAAGTGAAATAAAAACAATAAAGGGAGTCTAAGTTCGGGTGGAACCGAACATTATATACCTTGTAGTGATCTATTATGACTTACCAATTTAGGCAGCTCTATTTTAATACTTTTCAGTTCTTATTAAAAAGCCAGCTGATTGTTTTCAATAAAAATACTACTATTATGAGTTTTGAGGGGTAAATTGATTTATTGGTATATAAATAGCTTCCCTACCAACAACTGCTAACCGAATTTTTTCAAAATACCAATACAAGCACATTTTGTTTAAAAAATTTGCGTTTAAATAAACAGACGGACGGAGAGAGGGACATACTTATTAATGGGTCCATCTCTTCTTCTTCTCATACTTACAAACATTTTATGTTCATGAAAGGTATAAAAATCAAAAAAGATATATAACTTACCTATTGCTTGGGGGTATTGCCACTACTTTCCCGAATATTTTGCTTGTGTGCTATCATATTTTCCTAATTTTTGTCAGGAGTGTACTACATGTTATTGAAAAGCAGCTGCCCAATTTTAAGTGCAATATCTAGTTGAAACTACAAGCAATCGCCTTTGAAATTAGCAGAATTTGTATGCTGAAAAGTGTGCAGCGCCACACCTACTTCCCCAAAATTCACATAAGTTTTTTGCGGTTGAGTTTTTCTTAAAAAGCTTATTATGTGTGCAAAATCTGATTGATATAGCTTGCATGGTTATAAAAATATCGCATTTTACATTTTACAAACAAATTTTTCAGAACTATGTTAAAAAACTGGGCGTGGCCGTTTACCGATTTCGCCCATTTTTACAACAAACATTATCCTCTTCAAAATCTTTCATATAAAAGTGGGCGTAGACCTTAACCGATCCCGCCCATTTTTTCCTGGAACATTCCCTGTATACCTGGAAATCTGCGTGTTGAATTTCGTTTCGATATCTTGAACGGTTTTTGATTTATGACTAATATTATTTCTAAATTTGACTTGATCAAAAGTGGGCGCTGCCACACCCATTTTCAAAAATTTCTTTAAAATGTATTCTCTGCCTTAACGTTAATGTACACACCGAACTTTATCCTTGTGAGAGTATTATGTACTGAATAATCAAATTTTTGTATTTTCGAAAATATTCTATATATAAAAAGTGGGCGTGGCTATTATCCGATTTCGCCCATTTTAAAAATTACTCAGAAATGAGTACCAGGGAACCTGCATGCCAAATTTTATTCTCTCTCTCTATGGCGCGATATACAACAGGTATATCATCATAAACCTCCTAAGAGATTTTTGCGCCAAGCTTCTCTTCCAATTTGTGGTGTGCCGATTTTGAATTTTCCCTACAAATTGGTGGGACCTACAGTTTTTTGCCGACTCCGAACGGCATCTACAAAGGAGACGAATTTTTGCTGAGAAGCCTGTCATGGCAGAAATACACTCGGAGAGTTTGCCAAACCATTGCCGAGGGGCGACCCCATTTTGAAAAACTTATTTCATTAAGATATCTCAAAATTTAGTCAAGTAATCGTGTTAACAGGCGGACGGACGGACAGACGGACATGGCTTAATCAATTTATTTTTTCCTCCTGAACATTTGGATATATACAAGGTGGCGCAAAAGTAAGCTTCCGATGTTCAGCATATCGGTTGTGGCACGTGCAGTGTGTGCTGTTGCACCGTCTTGTTGGAACCACATGTTTTCCAATCCCAATTCATCAAGTTGCGGCAAAAAGAACTCGTTGATCATTGCTCTGTAGCGCTCACCATTCACAGTAACCGTTTGGCCCCGACCGATTATTGGTCAAATAAATAGTCGGCAATATTCCGCGTTGTGGAGCAGTGTAGCGTAACATTGTTTATTAACGTGTATTTCGCATGTGTTTCCTACACAAATGTCAAAACAGAACTGACTTTAGGGGTCAATCGCAAAATTTATAGCATTTTCTGATAGGAGGATTACTTTTGCGCCACCTTGTATAAGTCAATATCTATCGCGATCCATTTATGCCGTTACATACCGCCGTTAGGCGACTAAAGTTGATATACCTTGTGTGCGTAGCACTACTAGGTATAAAAGTATTATTGAATGGTGTAGAAAGTAAATAAAAGAAGTAAGGAAAGGGCTGTCTTCGACTGTGCCGAAGGCTTTTTACTTTTCATGAACAAGCAGCACGGTTTTAAGTGTCCGATCCTTACTCCCAACCAGTAAAAACTCTGCAAAACTGATCATTTAAAGATACATAGCCCAAACCCCATTTATCGGAACAATCGATTGTATGAGAGCTATATGTTATGTTGGTCCGATCTGGGTGATTTTCACTACACACATTACATAAATAATAGGTACCAAGTCTGCAAAACTTTACGCTCCTAGCTTTTTAATTGCAAAATTTATAGCCCAAACCCCATTTATCGAAACTATCGATTGTATGGTAGCTATGCGTTGTATTGCTCCGATCTGGCTGATTCCGACAAATGAGTAATCTCATGTGAAATTACGGCTCCATATCAAATTTCATTAAGATATATTAAAAACTGAGGGACTAGTTTGCGTTCAAACATTCAGACGGACATGGCTAAATCGACTCAGCTCATCGCCCTGATCATTTCGGTATACTTATTGGTGGATCTATCTCTTCTTCTTCTCATACTTACAAACATCGGACCAAAGTTATAATACCATTTCATGTTCAAGAAAGGTTTAATAAAGATACGGAAGAAGGGGAATGTATTCGCATTTTACTTGCATTAGTCAATGCGATCATCCATTTCAGCTTTCTAAGCTCTATTCAGTAAACTTGTATCAAAAAGCGGGCGTGGTTGAAACGCGATTCAGCTGATTTTTAGTATGCGTACTTCTTACAAGAATATTATATCTTGCTCTAGGTTTCGTTATGCTAGCTAAAACAGTTCTGAAGTTATAAGCAGTCTATTTTAGAAAATTGTTAACTTATAAGTGGACAGTGCCACACCTATTTTCGAAAATTTTGCAAAGTCGTTAATATAATTGTGAAGTCAATACAGATAGAAAGTTCTATCATTTCAGCTGCTTCTGACAATGAATTACCGTTCGACGTCGTCCATTTTGAATGGCAGCCTACCTTAGCACACGCCTTAATCGATTCCTCAATTCGTTCTAGCGTTTTTTTTGTGTCGTTATAAATCCCTTTTACATAGGCAAAACTATAATACCCTGTGTATTAGTACAGCTGGGTATAAAAACATGTAAAATTGTCAACAAAATAAAAATGCTTGCAAACAGGTAAAATCGTAAAATTTATGGGAGCGTCTGCAGCACGTACCCGGCAGGGAACTTAGTAACTAATGAGAAAAAAGTTCTGTTCAGAACTAGATCTAAAGTGCCGATTAAAAACCCATTCGATAGTAACTAGATATTGGAATCAGACAAACAGACAGTTGAGTAACTCGGCATTGTAAATTGTTTCAAAAAATAATTTTTCTTACAATTCTTTAAAGAAAAACATATATCGTTTTAGTTTGAGTATTTAATTTTTGTTTTGCATTAAAACAAACGGTTAGTATGAATTTGTTTAAATTTGATGTTTGAAGTCGACCTGTTGAGTTATAATTATTTATCATAGTGATTACCGATTTCTTTGTTTATTTTCTTTAGAAACCATTTAATGATTCTTTAGCGTTATTTTCGATTTTGAATGATTATTGTCCAATTGATTAATAAAACAAACGAAAAAAACATGATTTTTCACTATTGTTAAGGAAAAAATATATAAATTAATCAAAAACAATCCAAAGTAATGATACACAGGTCCGGCACAAGTCTCGTCTCTTTAACTTTGTTTTCTATTATTAGGTACGATATTTCTATGGCCACGACTATGAAAAAGTGACTGAGAGATTGCTAACAACTTTAGTTTTTGAAGTAAAGAGTTTCATTAACTCAAAAAAAATAAAAAATGTATGCGATGGGAATAGTCTGCCATCTTTTCTGAGTCTTAGTTTGATACCATGGAATGAACAATCTCGACGTGACCACCAGATTTCTTTTTGCCTAGACAATTACTCATAAGCAAAACAAATATGTTTCAAGCTATGTGTACCATTTCAGTTATTGATTTGACAAAATAAGCATCTTTCACGATACCAGCCAACTTGGGCTAAAGAAAATGGAAGCATTCGCTACTTTTGTCAATCGCCTTTATAAACTGCCGTGTTTAGTATGAAGTGGTGGAAGTACGATGTAGTCTCGGCTGACAAAGGGAATTTTTATTACATTTTTGATACCAACTTTTAGCTATTTGTGCACTGGTCAAACTTTTTGTAGCCAAGGGTGTGTTTTGTCACGGCTGTCCCAGAGACTTATGAATCAAGAAAATTTCGAGTATCCTCCTTGTTGACACAAAAGAAAGAACTATTTTTAGATCAACATAAATGACCCGTTTGTGATCTTGGTAGTCGCATTTGTTGTTCACCATAAAACTTGGTTCTGAATTCTTAATAAAAAAAAGTGAAATGTTTATAATTTTGCTCTGGTTCGAATCCATAGCAAAAGAGAGTCGCAAAGCAATGCCGGAATGTGGAATATCTAGCTAGTTCGGAACATAGAATTTAAATCGCCTGAGACAACGCAATGTTGAATTCGTGAGTTTATAGCATTTAACCGAGACTGAGGACGATTAGCGTTTCGGAATGCACTAGAAATGCTCGAATTCAGAACAAGAGACGTTTCCTACAGGTTAGACTCATACCAATAAATATGTATATATCACACAAATTTATATACTTAAATGGATATAAGTCGTTTAACAGCTGTAGCAAAAGGCGTCTAAATATACAAACTTATGTGGGAACGGCTGGTGGAGTGGTGCAAAATATGATATTTCAAAGAAATTCGCTTTCACTTAGTAGATTTTGTACCTTTGAAGCAAAGGAGATGATGATAATACAACATCTGACGATAGAATCTACCTTCCACTACCAGGCTGAGAAGAGGTCGGGATTGTAGCGGAGCGATATAAATTCATATTTGGGTAGAGACTGTACATTAGGGTGGGTCGATTTGTATGGACGAAAGTTAACCGATATTGCGCCATCGATTTTTCGATAGGTTTTGGGCTTGACAAATAATTTTATTTTCGGGTTTTGGACTTGTTTTAGTCGAAAAATCGACTTTTTTCGAACTTTTTTTTTCAAAAAATTGTTAACGCCAACGTTTTTAGCGCATATTTTTAAATGGGACAGGATATATAAGACAAATTCGTTTTCATCGAAAACATTTTTGCATGTATGCTGAAAAAACCCTTAAAAAATGGCGAAAGGGTAAATTTATTGACCAAAACACTCCCCAAAACCCAAAAAATATTTTTTTTTTTTTAAAACTGTTATCGCCAACGTTTTAAGCGGACATGTTTGGGTCGGACAGGGTATACATGAAAATTTTAAAATCAAACGAAATTTTTTTTAGTAGGTCATGAAAAAAACCTTAAAAATCAAAGTCGAAAAAAGTCAAAAGAAGGAAATTTCGCAGGCTCGAAAATTATTTTTTTGGGTATGCGTAGTGGAACTTTTTTTCCTGAGCCCTAAACCTATCGAAAAATCGATGGCGCCATATCGGTTAGTAAATCGACCCAGTCTACTGTACATACATTACAGACAACAAAAAAGCGGAATGTGGAATATCCCTGCTAAAAAATAATAAAGCGACTTGCAATGTCTACTCGCGAGCCTGTTTGGTTCGACCGGTAGGTCTTCAACCATTTCAACACAGAGTTGGTAAGCTTCCCTTGAGAGGGAGTCTTAGTTTTAAAGGTTGACTGGTAGCCTTAATTTGTTTCATTCAGGCCAATATCTTTCACACATTTCCACTGTGCGTAATATGCAGAACTCAAATCGTTTACAATTTTCTGACTGTCGCTTAAATTCATTCTTTTTTGGTTGATTTTTACGGTGAATGCTGTTGCTGACGACGCCACCATTTTAACGGTTATACATTTAACATGCGACAGCGAACTTTCACAATAGCAATCGTGAAAATATTTTACATTTCAATTCTTATTTAAGTCTAACCCATGGGCAAAAAAATTTCGTCGTGTACAAGTTCGGAATGATGAGGAAATGTGTCACACATGTCACAAATGGTAGTTAATGAGCGTATGTAGTGAATGCTGATATGCATGTAAATATATAGGGATACGAATACCGCGATTAATGTCCAACATCTCCGGGATTTTCGCGATTTCAAATAAATTTCATAAGACTAAATATGAATGTTTTAATTTTGAAAATTATCTAATTTTTTGGTTGATGTGTACGAGTAATGGTTTTAAATGGTAAAGTTTTTTTTTATTGATTTTTTGAGTTCTCTTTTCAAGCAAACATATTACCCTTGTGTAAACCGCGAAAACTGTAACTCGTGACCTAGGTAAACTGGCGCTCTTAAAAAAGCCTAATTTTGTAGATTGTACCGTTCTGTTTACGCATACCAAACTATTTTTTGAAGTGCAATAAAATATCTGAGAGAGAGAGAGAGAGAGCTGAGAGAAACCAACAGCATAACAGTATTTCTGAAAAAACATTTTATAAGTTAAATCAGGGACCAAAAAGAAAAGTTATTTTTTTCGACTTTATAAGAGTTCGTGGTTAGATAGTGACCCTGAAGGAAGTTATTAACTTTTCTGTCATCCTTGGGCTTACAGGACCAACATTTTTACAACAATTAATTTTGCTGACTTTAAAAAAAATAACCTACAAATCGGATTTTTATTTTTTCTCGCCAACAATAAAAATTATTTTCGGTGAGATATATCTTTAGGAACAGAATGAAAGTCTTTACCCATAACTAACAAACGGATAACCTACATTAAATAAATTTGTTATCATTTAATACTTTAATTAGTGTTAATGTTATTTATTGAAAAGGACTTAAACTTAGAAAATGGCTTTTGTAACAAAGCGAAAAACTTTCTTCAAAAATGTCCAACTTTCCGCCTTTAAAATACCAAATGTTGAACCCCAATCGAAGGCCCAATCATAATACAACAATTTTATAAGTTCATGAGTGTAGCTAGAGTTCAGAGAGTGGAGTTCACTCGTCCAATTTAAAAAGACGAATTTGATTAAAACGTTTATTTAAGCGACATAAGCTGTAATGGTCATCTAGACCTAGGCCAAACCAAATAAAATCATAAAAAAATTAACTTAAATAAGCTACTCGCCTTGCATAAAGCTTAGATATGGTCCCACGAGCCGGCTTCGCGCCAACGACCTATGAATATCACTAGACAACTAAACCGTCTAAGGGGGGCAACTGAGCAAGATACTTAATAAAAGATCCTAGTAAGGAAAACACAATGATATTGATATCGTCCACCCAACAGGTACAACTAATCCAGTAGCAAAAACTAAGTGATTTGTCCAGCGCAAAAGATACCTACATACATTTGGCAACTCGACTGCAAAAGATTGCAGCCCATCGATTACCGTGTATATGCACATATGTACAACATTCACCTGCCTCTCCCAGTGGGTATGTAATTGTATGCTCTACTAGCTTTACTTCCATCGTTGAAATTGAAAGTGAAAAATGTGTTGGAGCTGCTTGTCTCAATGGTGTGCCAATCTGTCTCATTGATTTACTTTGAATGTCGATCTATTGGTGGTCTAACTCTGATTGCATGAATGTGCAAGCATGTAAGTGAATTGATTTTGCTTTCATCTGCCAACTCCATGTACGTATGTACATTAGGCTCGACCAACAAAATGTTTTTTCTTTTATTTTTTTTTGATATTCAGACTTATGAATTTTGAAAAATTTATTAAACTATTCAAATTAAAAAAAATTTGCTGCACACAACTTTGTAAGGAATCAAACTCCCAACTAAAATGTTCAGAAAGAAAAGTTAGTCAGATGAACTGTTTTCGAGTAATATAGTTTTAAACATTGGCATGGTTTCTTGACGGAAATGGAAAACTCTATTTAGAAAAACAATGAATAAAGATTCTAAGAAATAATCTGAAGCCGCTATTAGAATTCAGTAGATATTAGACGTTGGCCTTAAATCTCCATGAAAATCGATAGAGCTTTGTTTTAGTTTTTTGAGGTTAGGCCGGAATCACGACGAGTAAGGAAAATTTTGGGCACTGAGTCGCATCTGTGTTATTTTGAGATAATTAAACTCCGTTTTCGCAGCGTTAAGTACAAATTATTATAAAATTCATATGTTTTTAGTAAAAATATTGATAAAATAACATTGAATGAAAAATATTGGATTACAATTGAAAAAAAAGACCAACATTTTTTTTTTTAACTTCAACACTAAATCACTTTTGAAAAAGTAACTTTATATAATATTTTCACACCTTTTTTAGACCATTGAATTCGTTTTTGTATTATATTTTTGCAGAAGTTTCAGAAGGGGAAATTTTTGATTTTCTTCAAAGTTAAATGCAGCGGATTTTTTTTTAAGAATTTGAGTTCAGTCCAAAGAAATCTAAATTACTGGCATATATGCAATACTTCTATATTGCTAGAAAATACTCAGCACACTCGCTAACATCAGAGTGCAGATATATAGCAAAGGAACTTACCAAAATGACATATTCCGTTTGGAAAAATCCATGAGCGTAGTTTACTTTCATTGAAAAATATTTTTGAATAAAATACAAAATTGTAATCTTAAAGTTTATTGTATAAATTTAAAATAACGCAAGCTTAGCATCATATTCTAGTTGACTGAGACGTGACCATATCTAAGGGTCAAGAACAGATGCCAAAGTATTTTTAAATTGTGGATGGGGTAAGCTGATAAATATTTCCGACCATGGGCTGATATTTGAGAATAATTATTGTAAGTAATCTTGCTAACAATTATTCCATGGTTCATCCACTCCCTTATTAATTCTTGTTGCCGCTGATTCTTGTGGTAGTATGTGTAATACAAATTTTCATTTTCAACAATTTTTTTTTCCAATATCGGCCGTGTAATAGGGGTGGGTCAAAAGATTATAGGTGCAATTGCTGGCCAAGGGCTTTTCCAAACGGGGTCGCCACTCTTCTAGTGTTTTTTTACGATGGAGAGATTCTTACGAAACTCCATCTGGCTTAGCAGCAACCGTTCGTAGTTAAAACATGTGGGACCTACATTTTATTTTCAGAAATACAACCAAACCTCAATTGGAGAAAAGAAATGCAAATCTTTAATTTTCTCCGAGGTATATTGAGCCAAATTACTAATATTTTCTTCAATACCGTCAAAGCGACGCAAAACGGGTGGTGCTAAATTTCGATATAAAAAAGAAAGGGTTTTTCATAAAATTCTTGAATCTATTTATATAAATAAGCTTGAACCGCTCCTGCAACGATTTGATTTTTCAGTATATTTCATAGCTAACAAAAATACACGTATACAATACAATCTCAAAAATTGAGTTTCGCTGTCTCCCTTTGATTTCGATTTCAAAACACAAGGCGGGGCATAGCATGCTAGCAATATAGAAGTATTACATATACTAGTATGATTACTGATAATGTTAAGTTCTGGTAATTTTAATGTATACTTTTCGTAATTCTAATAAAAAATTTTTTGGCACACTCTAATGTACATATTTTATGCTTCACTGAAAATTAGTTTAGAAAGAATCCTCCCTCCGTACTGCGTTAGATCCTAACATCAATATGTGCGTGTATGGTGCCGATCCATACCCAATAAACAATGAAGTAAGCTAGTTTATTAATCAATGTTTTCCAAACGAGTTTGTAACAAAAAAATTTCACAAACGTTTAAATATGTTTTCACAATTGTATTTGTATTTGCTTTGGGGAATTAACTTGAGGTGAACTTTCTGCGAGTTGAACAGTTTCGCAGTTTTTAAAAATAATGCTAAATAATTTACCTACTTGATTCATTTGAACTTTGTTATATGGCCGACGTGGTGTACCGGCAGTTTTGCCGGACTACCACTCCGAAGGGCCAAGGTTCGAGTCCTGGGAAACCACTTTTGATATTAGGTTTGAAAAAGAGTGTTCAAAACGGGGGCCGAGTCTTTGCTCTCTCTGGAAGGCTTCTTAGCAAAAATTCCGTTCGGAGTCGGCAAAAAACAGTAGCTCCCCCCAATTTGTATACAAAATTGGAAGCAGCACGCCACAAATTGGTAAAATAGCTCGTTCTGAATATTATAATATATATTGAATACATAACATGTAATAATATTATAATATAATATATAATAATTATTTTAATTTTATTTTTTATTATACTTGAATTGTAAAAAAAAGTAATAAGTGCAACTGAAAAATCTATAAAACATATTTTAAAATAATTATATAATTTATTTAATAAAAATTTTAGAAATTGTTGGGATTCGAACCAGCAACCTTCGAAGTAAATGTCTAGTACCTATTCATTAGGCTACTGGCCCGTTTTCACCGTCGTTGCCTAAATTGGAGTTTTATAAATCAGTTTTCAACAAACCCTTACTGTACGTTGAATAAAACGTTAATTAAAAATGGTTTTCCAAACCTCATTTACAATTGTTTAAAAAGGGATCACTTCCGTTGATTCGACAATTTTTTCCAAACATTTAACAATGATTAAAGTAAACGTTTTCCATACGAAAAGCTTGCTATAATAAGTTTATCGTAAGCCTCTAGTAAACGTATTTTGCTTATTGGGTATGAAAATCTATACAAATACACAAATTTATCTAAAAATATTCCCCACATGATTGAGTTCTCAGCTATTTTCCTTATTTTTCTTTTATTTAATTCTTAGTGTCAACGTTTAAATTGATGACATCGTTTAAAATAATGAAAATACATCTATTGAAATAATTTATTTAGTTCATGTATATGAATGTTTGTGCTAGATTTTAAAATCTGCGATAAGACAAGTCGTTAGCTAATAGGAAACTTAGCACATCTTCGTTCCTCGATTACAACCCCTACGACTATGGGTTCCTTCCTGACTAGGGAGGTTTGATGTAAGACACCCAGTTATCAATCAACAATTGCAAATTCGTAAACACACCCGATTTGTTTGATCAAGGAGAGCTGGTTTTCCAGTTGTGTCGAACTAAACTAAAAGGAAAAGTGGTAGAAATATGGAAAGGTAAACAAAAATTTTACGATTTTGGAAGAATGGGACACAGAAGTAGGCTGAACAAAAAGAAAAGAGAACTTTTTGGCAAACTGCTTGAATTTATTTGTTGGCTAACGAAAGCAAAGTTCGGACAGGTCAGAGTCTTTAGCGCCTCCTAGCTATGTCAATGAATTTTGCAGAAAGCTCAAGGAAGCCTTGTAAGGCATATAGGGACTATCAAATCCCGCCACGATTCGCTGGGTCCCAGAAGTTATAATATATTGAGTTCGACTTTAATACCTACCCCGTTAGAAAAGGTGACAAATTTTGCATAGATCCTGGCTAGATTGTCCTTTTCAAAATCATGGGTCTGCCAAGGAAAGGCACTAGCTAGCTTGTTTATGTTTTTTAGGACAGGGTCTGACTGACGTAGCTATCTACGCTGTGACTAGTTTTTACATTGAAATACAAAGTATATTATCCTTTAAATTGGACCACCTTTTATCTCAATACCAAATTAAATTAAAATTGGAGTCTCTTAGAGACAAAGTTCGTTACACGAGAAATATATGTATAGAGTTATATGATATGCCAACTTGTATATTAATTCTCTCTTCCAATGTGATGGCTGATATTTTCGATGAAAGACGAAATGATATATGTATTATTAAGATCATGAAACTTTGGGTACGCATCACTTATCAGGCTTTCAAAATTTCATCATTTTGATCTGAGATTCATCTCTCTCTACATCTCTAAATAAAAGAAAATTGTAACAGCTCGGTGTGTGTTCATTGCAGATAATTAGAAAATATTGATAGGGGGGATCATTACTAAGCAACAGTTTTTAGAATTTTTGTCTGTCTGTCTGTATGCTTGGTAGCGCATCACTCAAAAACTGCTGAAGGGAAATATACGAAACTTTTACCGTTGTATTACAAGAGGCTTAACTTAAAATTTAATATGTTGTTTGTTCGGATAGCTTGACCAGTTTCGGAGATATCGACCGATATGTAGACCGAGGTGACCCAAAATGTGTTAGTACAATATGGGTATCAAACGAAAGGTGATAAGAGATATAATTAAGTTCCATATCTTATCTAGTATAGGATATAATGATTAAAATCGGACTCAGTCTATTCTTAGTTTTGAAACGCAGAGCAGCGGGCAGGATTTACTAGTGCAAAATACAATTACTGTTTGGAAATTCGATTAGTTTATATATGAGAGGCTAGAAGCAAACGAATCTAAGTGAGTACGCCATTAATTCGAGATATTCAACTTTAATGTTGATTACTTATTGGAAATTCTGGTTAGTGCGTTTATTGACCGGCAAATAGATGTCACCAAAATTAACTGGATTTATTTGTCAACAAAAAAAAACTATAATTACCTATACAAATATGGGTATAACTAAAATTTAAAAAAAATTTCACTTGGATCCTTCCCTGTAAAAAACGATGGAGTATCAGAGTACTCCAACACTTATCCTCATTCAAATAGAAAAGGTGGTCCAATTTACATGGCGATGCCCGCTGATAGGATCAACTAATCCATCTCGTAGTACCCTTTACTTTGCTTCTGGATACTCTATGGAGCACCCACGTGAGAGTACTTTCAAAATGCTGCCAAAAGATTACGCCATAAAGCAAGAGAAGAGTAGGTGTACTTCTGAGGACCACCTACTCCCTCTCTCGCTTTCGTGTTGAATACTCTATGGAGTAATCCCTTGGGAGCATTTTGAGAGTACTCTCACATAGGTACTCCATGGTGTGTTCAAAGATTATTTTATAGAATAAAATCTTCTTTCGCCAAAAAAAAATTTTATTCAAAAAGGCACCAAGTATGTAAACTGTTCTCGTACCTACACATCCAGAATCCATTATCATGATTCGCTGCTACGGCAGTACAATAAGAACTAAGTATTTAAAAAATTTTCTCTCATATATAACTAACAGTACTTAAATGTCATTTCGAACAATAACAGCAGCTAATAAAATATCAGAGCAAGGAGAACAATTTTACTAACATAACATCTACTGTTAACTCCTCCATGAACTTGTTTAACTGCCAGAGAATCTGTTACATCTCCCCTCTTTTTACATTTCGAATGTTAACAGCGGCTTTGCAGTACATTGCACAAACACCAAATCTATTTGCTCTAACCAAGCACAACAATAATGTTCTTATAAACGTGACGCTATTTGTTGCGTGTATCCCACTGCGTTCACGTTTATTCTTCATTAAATCATCCGCAAATGTTAATTTCATTATACCCTCTGTAACCAGCTCACTACTTTTTTTTTTGTGTGAATTTACTTTTGAAGATATTCACTATAAATTGGCTAATTATTTAAATCAGATACATGTATATAAGCCATTAATTTGGTGCGTATGATTAGCATGTTTATGTACTACACATTTTTATCGAATTGATGATGATGAGAATTATGCCAAAATACAGTTGCAATATAGTAGTACTATACAGGAAAACAACCAGAAAATGTGTAGGGTGCTTAAAAATTTAAATAATATATTGATTAAAATTTTTATAACATTTGCTGTGCCAAAATAAAAGTCGCTTTGCTAAATAACTGCAAAGGGTGAGCTTGAGGCATTATTTCACTTTTAACGAAGCTTAACGGGGCAAGAACTGTACTTGGATCATATTGAAATTTCCCGCCCTTGTTTTTGCTTACTCATAAAGAAAAAGTATTTGCATTAAAAAGTACACCAACACATACAAATTTCAAATATTACAAATATCCAAAGCTTACTAAATCCATTCAAGATATAACTGCCGTTAAAATATTAAGCGAGCTGCCGGAACCATTTTCACAATGCTTGTAACTTTCACGCCTAATTTCAATCAGAGTTGTGGCTGTAAAAAACTTGAGTAGGGGCGTTTTGCCATCTAGCGTTTCATTTTGAAGGTCACTTTAAATTTAACAGCTATTCGATTCTATGTTTAAAATAAAAAAAGCTAATGAGACGAAGGCACTTGAGGTCATTGATTTTTGGCTGATGAGTTAAATGTCTACTTTGAATTGAAATATGTAGCTTTTACATACTTCAAATTAAGTTTTTATATGCAATTGTTAAAATTAAATTTTCGTTCATACACATTTCTATAAAGTAATATACACGCAGCATCTATACCACATTAGCTTTGTTCGTAAAATTTCTTCATAAGTGAGAAAAAAGCCGTGCTAGATTATTGTTATCCACATTTTTCTTATAGAGCTATTTTTTAAGTTGAAAAATATACTTGCATGGATTAAAAAAAATTTCTTCCCCTCATCTACCGTTTTCTATTCCTATGCCCCATCTATTATTAATATTCTTTTCCTCTTATATATCATCTTAACTTTAACCTTTCATGAACATGAAATGATATTTTAACTTTGGTCGGTCCGGTGTTTGTAAGTATGAAAAGAAGAAGAGATGGACCCATCAATAAGCATACCGAAATGATCAGGGCGATGAGCTGAGTCGATTTAGCCATGTTCGTCTGTCCGTTCGTATGTCTGTCCGTCTGTCTGTTTGAATGCAAACTAGTTGCACAATGAAATTTGGTGTTGGGCAGCCATTTTGTGATATATCAATCATTTATCGGAACAAACAAGATCGGACCAATACACTTTTTTTTTTTTACTTATAAATCTTGCAATTCAAGAGCTAGGAACTTTCATATATTTTATATACTTAATGTGACCAGTGAAAATCAGCCAGATCAGATTTATATAACATATAGTTTCCATGCAATCGATTGTTCTGATAAATGGGGCTTGGGCTATAACTATTGCTCTCAAATTTTGCAGTTTGTACATATTGTAATTAAGGATCGGACATATAGAACCATGATGCGTATTCATGAAAGGTATAAAGACTTCGGCACAGTCGAAGACAGCGCTTTTCTTACTTGCTTTTCTAATTTTTTATTCTCAGTCTAATCTCCTCCCCCTTTTTCCTAATCGTACTCTTTCATATAAAAGATCTTTGTATCAAATATTACAAAGCTCGTTTAAATGGTTACGAAGTAATTTATTTAAAAGTATATAAAAAAGGTGTCACTCCCCCTTCTCTCTTAGAATTAATTTTCTCAGTAGCGATGGACATTAGCCACATATAATTTTTTATCACTTTCAGTATTATACCGTTAATATTTTCCGATATATGCTGTATATGAGATGCCACGATGCAATCTCTCTTACCAATCTCTATCCCTGAGGTGTTAGAGATTAACAACTTACAACTCTTGACCAGCTTTCAATATTCTACCACGAGCACCTCACGAGATATGCTCTATTAAAAATATCAGTTGTACAGGATGTAGAGCACATACAAGGTGGCGCAAAAGTAAGCTTCCGATGTTCAGCATATCAGTTGTGGCACGTGCAGTGTGTGCTGTTGCACCGTCTTGTTGGAACCACATGTTTTCCAATCCCAATTCATCAACTTCCGGCAAAAAGAACTCGTTGATCATTGCTCTGTAGCGCTCACCATTCACAGTAACCGTTTGTCCCCGACCGATTATTGGTCAAATAAATAGTCAGCAATATTCCGCGTTCTGGAGCAGTGTAGCGTAATATTGTTTATTAACGTGTATTTCGCATGTGTTAACTATACAAATGTCAAAACAGAACTGACTTTAGGGGCCAATCGCAAAATTTATAGCATTTTCTGATAGGAGGATTACTTTTGCGCCACCTTGTAATTATGTAGCACACCCTTCATCCCTACATCCGGTTTTTTAAAGGCGTTAGGATCTTACCTCATATAACGTATTACAACTTTTCGGTATTGTTCAAGGATATGGGGTGAAAAAATATCCTATTTGAATGGAACGTGCCCCATCCACATTTCCCCTTTTTTTCTTGAAATATTAGAGGTTAATATAATTTATGTCCTTACGAATTTTAAGTATTCTAGTTTAGATACTGCCAGAAATATACGGCGGGGTACAACAAAGCCATAAACAATATAGCCATACGGCCTTCTTTCGCAACATGTTGAGAAATATGCCATTATGACATTATTGCACTTTTGGTAATATCACGTGTGATGTTTATGCATCTCATGACATCTCAATGACATCACATAAACCAAACAGCATTTTCCTGAGATGCTACTGTAGTCCTAATAACACTGGTCTACAAGGTTTTGGACTGGAGCAACCAAATATCTTTCCTAGGGTAATTTTGAGTGCTGAATTCGAATTTGTTATTGGTTTTTCTCTGTCATGTCAAGTTTTCGAGATACAAAAAATAAGTTTTTATTCGTTTATTAAATAAAAAATCATTAGTTTATTAAAAAGTTAATGGATTTTCAAAACTGAATGGCATTTTTGGACTATCGTTTGTATTTTTTTGGGTCGGTTTCACGTACTAGACCCTAGCAATAGTCTCCCAGCATGCTTTTGTCCCAAAATCCTTGATAACACCTCTCAATACAAACTGCCACTGCTGGTAAAAGATTTATCGGACTCACTGGTCAAAGCGCTGGGAATGACTGGTAATGGATCATTTGGTGAACGTTGAACTGGTTGGGAAACCGATGGGACATTCGCGTAAATATAATTTTTTCGATTTTTCATATTGAACCCAGCAACTTTTGTTAAACAGAAATAACAATCGGTTTGGTGGATACTTGACTCTCTCCAAAGTACTGGAATAGAAAAATCGAAATAGATCTTTTTGCCATCTGACCACTTGTATAAAACAGTTCTGCAAATATTGCAAAAGATTGTCGGTGTCCACGATTTGTCCAAGTTTCTGACAGAAATGCAAATATGCATATTTCAATGATTCTGATATTGCATGTCCTTTTTTCCAACCAAATAATTACCACACACAAAGCAGAAATAGCTTAAATTAGTTACACACGATCTCCTTGTCATGATTAAACGCTACTTTTATACAGATTTAGAATAAACGTGGGCTCCTCTCAAATTAGTAATTGTGAAATTGTAGTATGAGTATTGACTGTTTTACAGTATTGCCAGCATGCGATAAAAAATGAACCAGGCGTGACAGCCAAATTTTAATGCCATATTCGAATTCAGCGCTCGCAGATTAGTTAAAAAACATGCTTCGTTATTCCAGTCCATTGTTGTTTTTAAATTTGTAAACCAGTGTAATTTGACTTTTATTTTAATTCCAAATTTTCATTTTTAGTATATAAATTTATTAATATTTCCACACAATTTATTTCAGCTTTTAAATAGGACTGGTGGGAATGTGCGGAGATGTGTAAGAATTATATTTTGCGTACTTTATAGTGATACCTTCTACTAGAACAAGGGCTGTATGGACACCTTAGGGATCTAAAGTATACCCGCGGTATAAAGCTGATTGAGCTGCGCCACCCAAGGTTTAAAGGAATCAATCAAGTCATTCCTGCGGCAGTCAGGCAGTTAGCATTCCGGTAAAGGACAACAAATTGCATATTGAATAATTGCCGGAATAACTTATACAGTTACCTATCGTTTCGAAATTTTATTATTAATATTTACTTCCCAATACCCACTAGACAATCTCATAATTTCTAACAAGAGTTTATTTCAACAATATTGGGCTGTTTAACCCTCGTTAACTTAATATAAAAATTGAACATAGAGAGTGAATTGGTGGTGTAAGGGGGCTAAACGATATATTGGCCTAATCTTGATTATTTTCACTACACACATTAAATATTTAATAAGTACTGTAGCTGCCAAATATTGTATTCCTCGCTATTAAATTGCAATAGCTATAGCCCAAACCCTATTTATAGGAACAATCGATTGTATGGGAGCTATACGAGTATGTTAAGTTAAAATCCAAGGACCCTTATATTACTAAAACGTTTTTTCTTCCTTATTAAGAACGATTTTGAAATATGCTTCATTAGCATGGAACCCGTGTTTTCAGATCCATTTTGGATAAATTGGAATCGGTACAGAAGTAATTTTCACTTTTTGCGCTGAGGAACTTACCATGAGACCCATCAAGAAATCTTTCTGCATACTGCAATCATCTACAACTTCTATAGCTGCCTACATTACAAAGCCGGCGAGAAATGCTTTGAGCTTTGTTCATGGCGAAACTTTTGAGACGCATAGTGAATAGACCATTCTTGCTTGACGCGATTATGTTTGATCTCCCTCTTAGACCGTCGATACATTTTTTTAAGCACCTACAGATCGAACTTTGAATTGCACTAGCCTTTTCGTTGTTTGTGTCAGGATTACATAATCATTGAAGAATCATTGAAGAAACATTGATACCTCTGACTCACTTTTCTTAATTAAAAGTTACCGACTCACTGCTTTAAATGATTAAATCGATCGATTGAGAGGGTGTATTGGGGAAACGACCTTTCCAACCACCCAGTTGTTGTTGTTGTTGTTGTTGTAGCGACTACTTAACCTGTCTAGGGTTGTCACCCCCAACCAACACTGTCATCAGGCTCTTCTAACGGAAGTCCAAGAAACCTCGCGGCTTCAACAGGGGTGGACCAGAGTGAGATTGGAGTTAGAAGAGTGGGCTCGGTTGAGCAGAGGAACAGATGGTTAGTAACGTGGGGAGACACGCCGCATGCCGGGCAGACATTTGGCATGTCGGGGTTCAGTCTGGATAAGTAAGAGTTTAGTCTGTTACAATATCCAGAACGAAGTTGAGCCAGCGTGACTCTTGTCTCCCTGGGCAGTTCGCGTTCCTCGGCGGCAACAGGTGGAGCTTGTGCCTGTAGGACCACATTCACTGGACGAGACCCGACAAAGGAGTTTACCGACTCCGTGTGGATGAGGTTGAGGGCCCGCCGGTGCACCTCTGGATCAAACGGCGAGGAGATGTGATGCCGGATCTCATCATAGTGCTTACGGAGGTGACTCCTTATTCTCCTGGGAGGCGGATTTTCGTTGAGCAGGTTCCTGTTCGGATGCTGCTGATTATGGCAGTTGAACAGGAATTGTCTGGACAACATCTCGCAATGCTCTTTGACATTGAGCATTTTTGCCTCATTATGAAGGTGATGCTCAGGAGACATAAGGAGGCACCCCGTGGCGGTTCTGAGTGCGGTGTTTTGGCAGGCCTGCAACCTCCTCCAATGTGTGTCTGCTAACCCCGGCGACCATATTGGCGTCGCGTAGCTCAGAACCGGCTGGCCGATTGCCTTGTACGTTGCCAGTAACGTTTCTTTGTCTTTCCCCCAAGTACTGCCAGCTAGTGACTTGAGGATTTTGTTACGGCTTTGTACTTTGGTGGCAATCGCGGCTACATGAGCACCGTATTTGAACATGTTATCAAACGTGACCCCTAAGATTTTGGGGTGTGTGACAGTCGGAAGCTTGATGCCGTCGACGTAGACGTTTAATTCCATGTTCGCCTGCGCTGTCCACGTCGTAAATAGGGTGGCCGAGGATTTGGTCGGTGACAGTGTCAGGTTCCGTGCAGCGAAGAAACTGGAAAGGGTTGGAAGGTATGAATTTAGTCTCGAGCAGAGCTCATCAACGGAGGGTCCAGTCGCCAGGATCGTGCAGTCATCGGCGTAGGAGACGATCGAGACGCCTTCTGGTGGGGAAGGGAGCCTCGATATGTAGTAATTAAACAGAAGCGGGGATAGGACACCACCCTGTGGCACCCCCTGCTTAATTATACGTGGTTTTGATCTTTCGCCTCTAAATTCAACCGATGACTGCCGGCCACTCAGATAGTTGGCGGTCCAACGCTTTAGACAGGGGGGAAGGTTTGAATCTTCCAGGTCGTTAATGAGTTGTGCGTGATTAACAGTGTCGAAAGCTTTCGACAGATCAAGCGCAACTAGCACGGTCCTGTCATTTGGGCGAGATTGGTTGAGACCGTCACCTATCTGTGTGGTGATGGCGTTTAGCGCGGTGGTAGTGCTATGCATTTTGCGGAAACCATGCTGATGTTCGGCTAATCGCAGGTTAGCGGTATAATAAGGGAGCAAGACCGCCTCCAAGGTCTTCACTACTGGCGAGAGGAGTGATATCGGTCGATATGACTCCCCCACGTTAGCCGGCTTGCCGGGCTTTAGTAGTGGCACCACCTTTGCCTGTTTCCATCTTTCTGGAATGACAAAGGTGGTCATGGACAGATTGAAGACGGTTGTTAGGTACCTTACTCCCTCATCGCCGAGATGTTTTAGCATCAGCATGGATATACCGTCTGGCCCAATGGATTTAGAATTTTTGGACCTCCGTATGGCCTCCCGAACCTCTGTGGTGGTGATGACAATGGGCGCTTGGTTGTTTTTGCGTTTGTGCGCTTCCCTGATGGCGCGCCTGATTTCCTTGTCAACCGGAGGATGCAGTACGAATTGCCGGCAGAAAGCGCTCGCGCATCTCTTTGGTTTCGACTGTACCTTATCACCAAAGGTGATGGATATTTTGTCGTTAGGTTTGGTCGGATTAGACAAGGATTTGACAGTGGACCATAATTTGCCAACACCAGCAGAGAGGTTGCAGGACCTTAGGTGCTCCTCCCATTTGGCGCGTTTGTGTTGATCGACTAGCCGTCTGATCTCCGCATTGAGATCTTGAATTTGGGGATCCGTAGGGTTCAAGCGTCGCACGTGGTCACGTTCATTAGCCAGGGCCGCTGCCTCTGCGGGGAAGTACGGACGTATCTCCTTAATTCTGCCTGACGGAATGTATTGATTGGAGGCTGAAGCTATGACCATGCGAAACGCTTTTTCCCCTTCTCGTACATCAGACGGGATGGGAAGAGCAGCGAAGGTGCTCTCAGTGAAACCAAGAAAACCAACCCAGTCAGCTTTGTTGAAGTTAGTGAAGGTGCGCTTCTCAGAAGTGACGAAGTCATTGGGGCGATCGATTGAGAGGACTATCGGCAGATGGTCAGATGCAAGAGTGAGCATTGGTCGCCATTCAACGCAGTTTATGAGACCTGCGCTGACAATTGTGAGGTCTGGCGAACTGGAACAATTTGCCGCAACTCTCGTGGGGGCGTCCCCGTTCACAGTGCAAAACGTCGAATCGTCTATTTGTTCAGCCAATTCCTGTCCCCTGCCATCGGCTTGTAGGCTTGAGTGCCACAGATCGTGGTGTGCGTTGAAGTCTCCGATAATTACACGGTTATCGCCCCTGAGTAACGCACTGATGTCAGGGTGGTAATCTCTCGGACAGCAGGTGGCAGGAGGTATATAGATGTTTATAATTTCAAGGTCGACGTCTCCTGTCCGGACAACCATTCCTTGACGTTCCAGGAGGTTGTCCCTCGGGTCGACGTCAGGCTCAAATGTACGATATTGCACGGATTGGTGGGTGATGAAGGCGAGTCCGCCCCCAAGTCCCCTCTCTCGGTCACGTCGGTGGATGTTATAGCCGTCACAAGTCCGAAGATTTGATCGGGCGTTTAACTTCGTCTCCTGAATGGCAGCGATCTTAATGTTCTGACGCTTCATGAAGTTCACTATTTCACTCACTTTCCCAGTTAGGCCGTTGCAGTTTAGTTGTAGGACGCGAAAGTGCGAAGGGGGAGAAATATTCACGCTGGGAGTCAGGGACTGGTGCGTATGCCTTGGTGGAAGCAGGCTGGGTCGCACACTACGTCGCACTCTAGAAGTCAAGGGATCCGAAGCACCAGAAGGTGGCGAATCAGTTGACGTTGTAGGTTGCGTAGCTCGACAACATGGTGCAACGTACGTATCAGTCCATAGGTTCCTGTTTCCAAGTTGAGAACATATAAGCAGGTGACACAGGCCAAGGCAAGAGTTGCATTTGACTGATGTCGCAGGTGTATATAATCTCAACCGACAAACAGAGCACAAGGTGTAAGGGACCAGGAGCTGGTGGCTTTGACTTACATTTGTACTAGTGCTGGAAGAAGAAGGGGAAGTTGAAAGTGGGCGGGGGGTAGGCTGTCGCTCGGCATTGCTCACTTCTGAAACAGAGGTGCTACGTAGAAAGTAGCTGTGAGCGGCTGTGTGAGGTGTTGGCGCCTGTGGGCGTGAGCGGCAGCGGGTGTTACACACTTCTTGCTGGGCGTTGTTTGTGCTATTAGTCGTGCAGACTGTTACAGAAGCTTGTGACGGTGCGATACTAGATCGTCGTTGGCCACGGGACGTCCGAGGGCGTCGACTCTACCCTGTCTAACCTGTCAACCACCCAGTTAGTTCCACACAGCTCAAAGATTCGACTCGCTTTTATTAAGCAAAATATTTGACTCAAACTTTATATGCTAGGCTGCTTAAAATATTCTTCAAAATAACTATAGAGTAATCCTACTCTCAACAATTTATTGTTTATATTTGTATGTATCCATGTCAATTATGTCTAAGCTTATGATATAATGTTCATTACATTTTATTTTATATCTTTCATGTCTAGTCTGAAAGATTTGTTAATGAATAAATAAATATCGGGGTTAGTGAATAACAATTTTCGCTCTACGCCAGGGAGCTTCTAATTTTCTTCTCGTTGTCATCGGGACCGACTTTGAAAGCCATTCGCTAGAATTACACTCAGAAGGCCTATCAAACACTGGAAAAAAATCAAATCTATATCGAAACAACTAAGCAAAGGGCTGTGTTCGACTGTGCCGAAGACTTTATACCATTCATGAATACGCATCACGGTTTTAAGTGTCCGATCCTTACTTACAATTAGTAAGAACTCTTTAAAACTGATCATTTAAAGATACATATCCCAAAACCCATTTATCGGAACAATTGATTGTATGGGACCTATATGTTATGTAGGTCCGATCTGCCTGATTTTCACTACACACATTACATACATAGTAAGTACCAAACTTGCAAAACTTTATGTTTCTAGCTTTATAACTGCAAAATTTATAGCCCAACCCCATTTATCGAGACTATCGATTGTATGGGAGTTATGCGTTGTATTGCTTCGATCTTGCTGATTCCGACAAATGATTAATCTCATGCAAAATGGCGGCTCCATACCAAATTTCATCAAGATATCTCAAAATCTGAGGGACTAGTTTGCGTATAAACAGACAGACGGACATACGGACATGGCCAAATCGACTCAGCTCATCGACCTGATCATTTCGGTATACTTATTGGTGGGTCTATCTCTCCTACTTCTTATATTTACAAACAACGGACCAACGTTATAATACCATTTCATGTTCATGAAAGGTATAAAAATGGCGGCCGCCGTGGTGTGGCGGTAGTGCTGCTGGCCTACCACACCGAGGGTCCAAGGTTCGAGTCACGGGGCAGGTAACATCAAAAGTGGTTTGAAAAAGTTTTATCGAAACGGGGTCGCCCCTCGGCAGAGTTTGGCAAACTCTCCAAGTGTATCTCTGCCATGGAAGGCATCTCAGCAAAAATTCATCTCCTGTGTAGATGCCGTTCGGAGTCGGCAAAAAAATTTAGGTCCCGCCAATTTGTAGAAAAAAAATTCAAAGCGACACACCACAAATTGGCAGAGAAGCTCGGCGAAAAAATTAGAGTGGATTTACGCTGTTTTGCAGTTTCACCGACGATATGTACTTGATCGCTAGCTACCCTATCGCCTACAGAATCTTTGCAAGATATGTAACGGAAACAAATGGAGATTTATGAACACAAAAAATTGTTAAAACCCCATTAGCAAGATTTAAAACTAAAGGTTGCATCTAGAAATTATTAAGGCAGAAGCACAATTCATGGAGTGTGACATACGTGCATACCCAAATGTATAAGGCTAATGACTTTGACATTAATTTATCACTGCTCCTTCCTGTTGACATATGCTACATCAGCTCGTGGAGAGAAAACAGTTTGAATATAGCGATTCCGATTCACGAATACTATTTAGTGAAATTTAATAGATACACACATAGTTTATATGTAAATATCATAAAAATTTAGCGACAATAAGTTTTGCTTTATGTCTAGTCCTCGCATATGTTTAACTTCCACACATTATATATTTCGCACGTAAGGACATATGTACATACTTTCACAGTAAAAAGTGATTGTTTTTGTTTGCGACAGTGACAAATCCTAAGGAAAACAAATGACGAATACTCAAGTGCATTCAAGTAAACGCTTAAAATGCGTAGCTTGAGCTCCCTAAGTCTGTTCGAGTTAAGTGTGTCATGCGTAAAAAGGGCAAAAAAAGTCCAAAAAAGAGATCAAAATACGATGAAAACTGAAACATATACACGCAGCACAGTCATTTATGTATAAATGTGGAGTGAGAAAGGTGTGTGGCTTAGGAGTAGTAGAAGCAAGAAAGTCGAAAGTGCCGTTGTCAGTGTTTTCACAGCTAATCATTTTAAAATGTGTTATTCTAACATTTGCCACCTTCCAAGCCACTCAACGAAACGCAAAAGCGACCAAACGAAATTTGGAATTAAAGAAATTTGGAGTAACAAAGTCTGTACCAGACAGTGCTGCAATGCTGATTAAAAGCTTCTAAAGGATCTTTATGTTAGAGAAGTTAATAGAATTAATATTGGTCCTAATTATTTCTAACTTATTTGTTGTAGTTCTTTTAAACTACTTCTACACAGTGGAGTATGACCATTGCAGTCTTCGTCAGGATTGGTTGGTGCTTTTGTTTGGAGCACCGCATTTATTCGGCGCGAGTTAATGAATGAATTTACCTATGCCATATTGAGGTCATTAAGAACCCAGTGTTTAACACGAGTAAATAATGATAATAATAATTCCCAACGGATTACCCACCATATCCCGCCCGACCGGTGCGAGGGGCGCATCCGCATAACGCGCGGATTATTCGTTCATCCCGAGTCGGTGAAAGGCTTTGGTTTGTTAATCGTCGAGATCTAAAACTGCTCAGCTACAGAGAAAACCTCATCAGCTAAGTAAAGTAGATATAAGATAGATTATACATTAAGAAATAACTAGTTAACAGAATAAAATTATTGTTAGAAGTTAATATAGAAGTCAAAGAATAAGAAACAATTAGTAGCTATGAATTTAGGATAGACAGAAATGAGTTTTTATGCTGTTGTTGTTGTTGTTGTTGTAACGACAAAAACACTCCCCGAAGGGTTTGGGTAGTGCTGTCGAACTGACCGTCCTTGGCCGGATATGAGTTCGGTACGCTCCGTTACCCCCTTGCGGTACTACCCGACTGTCGTGGTAGGGATTTATGACCAGTGGAACCTTCTAGGTCATGTCACCCCTCCTTCCTTAAGGAAGGTTAAGGTGGGTAATGAGAGGTGAGAGGCATCATATCCGTAGATCAACCATCGAGTTGAACGTCATTACCTTTGTGCATATTAGTCGCCTCTTACGACCGGTATGCCTACCTCGGGCATATTCCAAGCCCCTAACCCGCAGGGGTTATGCTGAAAAGCGAGTCTGGAATATCAAATCTACCAGAAACAGAGCTATAATCTTGACACAAACAGATCATGAAGATCATAATAAGACTGCTTTTCTCTTAAGCTTTGACTTCTTTGGTGTCACTATGTTTGTTCGTTTGTTTTTATAACGGAAAAATACTCTCCGTACGGTAAAGTGAGTTTAACCTATGTGGACAGTCCTTAACTATTTTGAATCCGGCACTAATAGCTTCTCGTACTCTCCTTGCACTTTGTTGGTGTCACGATTCGTCATAATAAAAGGCAAGACTACCATCAAGCATTGACTGTAGGGTGATGAATGTTGAATGCTTGGTTCAGCTATAAGTGCTAAGCTGTGACTATGGTGGTCATAGATGATGTAAAAATATTTATTATTTCCTGAGATGGCTATTTGAGAGCATAACACACTCTGCAGGTCCCATGACAAGTTCTCTTTATTGTGCAGACGTCTACGTGGGAAGTTATGCTACCTCGTGCTAAGGGAAGAGAATTTCAATATGATGCACCATCCTGTTTTAATACATGTTCAAACGGCTTGATGTCACGCTACTAAATTCCGTAGATTTCTATGATACCTATTTACACTTGATGGAGGCTGTGTTTCGAGTTGGTTTGGACATAGGTTTGTGTGTTTGGTAGAAGGCTTTTAATACTACATGACGATGAATTTGTTGTTTGAGCCCGTAAATTATTTAAGCATTAATCGTATCTTTATATGCTGATAATGGGTCATCCTTAAGTTTTTGGTGTCTCAGGTATCATTGTGAATCTAGTTTCACTAGGGGTACCAATGTCGCTTGCGTTCATATTTCAAAAATGACTAAAGTGATTGAGGGATATAGATTCTGAGACAAAGGCCTTTTTAATAGCTTACTAGAATTTTGTGGTGGTTACACTGAAGGCAATGGGAGTCGTAGATCCCATTTTTTAAATTAAATTTCGTCTTGCTAATATTACAACTAGGAGACTAAATTGACCAATTATGATGGATTTTAAGGAGCACTGTGGAGTAAATGAAACTCAATTTTGACGAGTTTTTCGGAAGTAACTGTAGACTATTTTCAAGTAAAGTTTTTGTGAATATTTAACCAGAGAAAGCACACACTATAGTATCCAAAACGTAATGCCTTATTAGAGTCTCGAAACCAAAAGCCTAATCACAATACGTGCGCTACACTGTCTCTGCCGTGTTATGTAGCAGAATGTCACACCTTGACAAATTTTCTCCAGTCGCGACACCAGTCAACTGTAGTTGACATCATAAATGAGACGATGCGTTAAAGATGGCAACGTTTGCAGCTTAAAGATATGGGTCTCAAAAACTAGCTTTGCATAGAGCAGACAGCGCGGTTAAGAGTTCATAGCAGAGAAACCTGCATGGAATCGTGGTAAAGCGATAAAAGATTGGCAATAGCTCACACGCATATGTATGTATGTATGTGTGTATGCCAATGGTGAATGGCTGCGTAGCACTTTCTTTCGCTGGTAAAACAATTTACATATTTTTACTGAGATATTGGCACTCAAGATTTGGTTCTTTTCCTTTTCTTTGTAGTTTTGTATGATAATGGAAGAGCATCCTATGCATAAATAAAATAGTGTTAATCGTGGATATTGGGTGCAGTCAAAGACACCATTTTAGTATATGTTTCAAGCAGTGGCGTATTTTAGCATGAGGGTCACTTTAGTTTTATGTTGATAGGAAACACTTTCTGCGCCGAAGCGTTGAAGCAAACAGCTGGCGATGAATTTGGGCTTTATTTCGTAGTGATGCTCGCACAAACTCGTTTACATTATGGCAAGGTCATAAATATTCTGGATAACTTTCTTATTTCTACTACTCTACAGGGCATTCCATCCTCTTTCGACAATTGCCATAACCAGCAGAGAGAAACAATGTCTTCACCCTCCAACTCTTATCTGAGAAAAATGTCTTTATCGATACGTACCGATTGTGAGGATTAAGTAAGATTCGATAAGTAGGAAATGGACACTGCATACAGGGCTGCTTTGCGAGCGGACCAAGCGCGTTGAGTAAGTGAACGCTATCATAGGTGAAGAAGGAAAAGCGACGATTTTTTAGAAAAAAAGAGACACATATGGCGTCCTGATACCGGCGTTTTAGATGATATAATTCACCTCACTGCAAAGTTGCGAGGGAGATGACGAACTCGATATCCTAAGCCCAGAAGACTGAAAAAAACGTCCTAACACTCAACTCTTACAAAGTGTACATGGCAATGCAACTTCTCAAAAGTAATAAAACGCGGTAATGACGAGCTAACAGCACCAATTTATTTAGCTCTGAGGTGAAGAGTTTGTAAGGAGTAAGGATATAGTATATACGATTCTCTCTAGTGATTTTCGCGAAAGACTGAAGAACTCTTATCAGTAAATGCCACCTTGTCTAAACACTCAATTGAGAAGTGAAGTCCACTATCGGTGAACAAAGATTATACACTACAAGTTTCTCAAATAAGGGAACCTTCTAAGAAATATTTTTGGTCTTCTAGCGATATCAACAGAGAGTATCGATGGACTCTTAAAGGTGAGCTGTATGCAGATTATGCAAAACGGCGGAGGATGTTTTGAAAATTTATGGTAAAGCATCAAGAAAAATTAGAAAATATGATGATGCTGACCCCAGAAGATTTGGAATAACAGCGAAATAACATGTCTTGTGGATTAAGCCGACAACACTGAAGTTTGTATATTAAAGAACAAGATCTTCAAACCTTATTTTGTATATAGATTGATTCATGCGCAATAACATTTCGTGATAGTATTTCCAGCTTATCAGATTTAATTTTGAACTTAATGAAGTTCCCTTTCTCTCCGAGCACTAACCTTTTAAACATAAGCTAAGACCTTGTTGTTATCAAATAAATGACCAACGGACTTGCTAAGGAATGCCGCTAGAAAAGAGCTAAAAACGTCAGCAGGAATACAAAGGAGAAACACTCGTGTCGGCGAGGGTAGGTTTGGTTTCAGTTAGCAGGGCGGCACCACCACCACAGTCCTTTCTGAGGTCGCGAGCGAATCCTCATCATACCAATAACTCATTGGCTCAATTTGGACCAATTTAATGTTACCACGGTCTAATAAAAAGCGCTTCTTGCAATCAAAGAGATCACCTGTGTATGTATGTATGTCTGACACTGAGCTTTATGAGTTGAAAGTTTTACAAGAATCTTCAGAGTTAAGCAATATGAGCGGATATAATGAAAGTGAGATTCAAAGAAAGTCTAAGAGACTTTGTAAAATGTATTAAACGGCTGAAACTGCTCAGTCGGTCAAATAACACAATACACCGTTTATCCCCCTCTGAAAGTACTTACGTATATCTGTATGGTAGCTCAGCTCTGTCACTGACTTTGTATAATGTAGTTATATATTGAGCGTGTAGATAATGGCTTTCAGTTTGTTATCTAAGCGTAATATCTCTGGCGACCATATAAAAATCACTTTATAGTTTGACGGGTTAAGAATAGCGCAATGCAAGTCAACCAATGGTGAAACACAATAGTTTGAAGCTACGGAGTCTGTTATGAATTACTAGGAATGCTATAAACCATGGGTTTGTATTAAATACTCCCCTTAGCAATGGTTGCAGGGAAAAAGAAATCATTTTGGTGGACAGAATTATGATGACGTCATGTGACAGTGGCTTGCTTGAATGTGATAAGCACGATATCAAACCGCATCAAAATTATTTTAATGTTATTAAATGAACCTAATTGGAAAGCAATTTATGTTAATAATAATATAATATTATTTTATTTTATTTTGTTTTGCTTTAGTTTATTTTACTTTATTTTATTTAATTTAATTTAATTTTATTTTTTTTATATTTGATTTTGTTTTATTTTATTTTATTTTTATTTTATTTTATTTTATTTTATTTTATTTGATTTTATTTTGTTTTATTTTATTTTATTTTATTTTATTTTATTTTATTCTACTTTATTTTATTTTATTTTATTTTATTTTATTTTATTTTATTTTATTTTATTTGATTTTATTTTGTTTTATTTTATTTTATTTTATTTTATTTTATTTTATTTTATTTTATTTTATTTTATTTTATTTTATTCTATTTTATTTTATTTTATTTTATTTTATTTTATTTTATTTTATTTCATGTTTTTTTATTTTATTTTACTTTATGTTAATTTATTTTCTTTTATTCTACTTTACTTTATTTTATTTTGTTTCATTTTATTTTATTTTAATTTATTTTCAAAATTATTAAAATTTTTGTACTCCAGGCCTCCCAAATATGTATGTATGATTTCAATTAAAACAATTGGTTTATATCATAATAATATTTGTTTAATTTAAACTTATCGATATTTCGACTTCAATTTGAAATCATCATCAGGATACTATTGACTGCACCTTAAACACGAAAGAAATAATTAATTTATTGTATTTTATTTCATTTTATTTTCATTTATTTTAATTTACTGAATTAAATTAAATTAAATTAAATTAAAATTTATTTTATTTAATTTAATTTATTTTATTTTACTTTATTTTATTTTATTTTTTTTTTTGATTTCTTTTGTTTAATTAATTTTAATTTAATTTTATTTTATTTTATTTTAGTTTATTTTATTTTATTTTATTTTATTTTATTTTATTGTATTTTATTTTGTTTTATTTTGGTTTATTTTATTTTGTTTTATTTTATTTTCTTTTTTTTATTTTACTTTACTTTATTTATTTTATTTTATTATTGCCTTTATGTACCAAACATTTTTTATTTTATTTTACTTTATTTTAGTTTGTTTAATTTTATTTTGTTTTATCTTATTTTATTTTATCTTATTTTATTTTATTTTATTTTAATTTGTTTTATTTTTTTTAACTTTATTTTATTTGATTTTATTTTATTTTATTTTATTTTATCATTGCCTTTGTGTACCAACAATTTTATGTTGATTTTACGGCCTGTACATTTTCAAATATTCATGAAACGAGCTCAAGGCCAAGATTATACGAATTTTTCACTTTTTAATTTTTATGAAAATTATAAATTATACAATCGATTGCTATGATAACCGCGTTTTGTATTCATGGAAGGTATGAAGCCTTAGGCCTTGATTTTAATTAATTTTTTTTTCTAAGAAATTCAACATGGTTAATCACATGTTTGATTTTCCCTCCGTTTTCTAATTTTTTATTATTCTTTTTTGTCCAGTAATTTAAATATCACTTATCAAAGGTTTTGATTTTGTGAATAGTTTAGGTATCATCAATTCATTTGTAATATTCAGCAACCTCTTTTTTCACCTAACCCAATTTCGTAAAGCAAAGTAGATTCCAATACTGGTATTAGAAATTTGCTCTCCTAAAGTTCATAAAAATCTCAACAAGGTGCAAAAGATAGAGAAAGAAGATAAAGTTTGAAAAAAGTCTTCGAAATGCGAAAATATGTCAATCAATTGAGAGGCCGCAATAATTGGAACTTTTTTACATTGCGTTTCCAGCTTGTTTTGGACACTTTTTTTAACTTATAAGTATGTAGTCATTTCTGTTTTCATACAATCCTTTATGATGACTCAAGAGAAGAACCAGAAAGCTCAAATCTGCATACATGACAATGAATCTACACGGTTTGGAGTACGTATTACAGTAGAATGCTTTAAAAAATGCCTGCTCCTAAAGATGCTCAATAGTTTCCTTATGGCTTAAAAACTGGGCCGTTAAAATATGAAATCTTACTACTAATATTATGGGAGCACGGAACCGCTGTGGTAGAGTTCCATATTACAATTTTTTACTTCGGATTAAGACACTTGATTGTCATTTGGCAAAAATAGATAGATTTTATTAATAATTATTTCATATTTATACCTTTCATGAACATGAAATGGTATTATAAATTTGGTCCGATGTTTGTAAATATGAGAAGAAGAAGAGATATACCCACCAATAAGCATACCGAAATGATCAGGGCGATGTAATGTAATGTGTGTAGTGAAAATCAGCCAGAGCGAACGAACATTACATATGGCTCCCATACAATCGATAGCTTCGATAAATGGGGCTTGCGCTATGTATCTTTAATTATCAGTTTTGCAGAGTTTTTACTAATTGTGAGTAAGGATCACACACTTAAAACCGTATTGCGTATTATGAAAGGTATAAAGCTTCGGCACAGTCGAAGACAGCCCTTTCCTTACTTGTTTTAATTAATTATATATATTTTTTTTCAATGTGAACAAGCAGGTACGATGCTTGTTTCTGAAAACAATTAAAGTAGTTATTGTCAACAAAAATAAGCAACTAATCAATGCTTTACTAATCCTAATTTTTATTTAACAGGTCTGTCTATATGTACTAGAGATGCCAACCCTGGTATCCCGTGCTTTTTTAGCTGCCGAAAATCCTGACAAATTTTTTCCTACAACCCCGGCGTATCTTAAAGCCACTTTCACGAAAGCAATTTAGATGAAAAATATTTTTTTTCGATGCCAGATTTGATATTAAATAAAAAAAATAAAAAGTAAAAACATAATTTCTATTTTTAATTTATTTTCTTGGTCATTAATTGAACAACTTTATTTCAAATGAAAAACACATATTAAAATTCAATTATATATTTTAAAGTTATATAGTGTCTCAAACGATTTCTTCAGTTTCTTATAATAACAAAAATCCCAAATCTTGTACTAATCTCGCTTTTGTCAAATCAGATCACGAAAACTCCGGCTCGCTACTAAAAATCCAAGATTACAAACGCAACGCCCACTTAGATAGTGATATATATGTATTTCGCCTTACATTTTACTCTCGCTTCAACCGTAAACGAGTACACTTCCCTTTGCTTTGCCCATATAATGTAGTAACCATACAAAGGATATTGGTATAAGATTTAAAAAAATGTTTTCGGACACAGTCACAAAAACAAAAAAGAAAAATTTCTTCAAAAAAGTTAGAAAATAATTGTTCGCCAGGCAGGAGTTATCAAAGGTAAATGCAAGCAAAGAAATGTAGAACAAAATACAAACCCGAAAAAATGTGGAAACTGGCATAATACACCCAGCTGCAATGTTTAAAGTAATTTGCAATAGCGTATTTAGTAATTTATGGAATTTGAATGTCGGTATCAACAAGGCGAAAATCCCTGAATCTTTTTCTTGAAACTCAAAAAGTTTGAAAAAATTGAGTACCTATTGGTTCCCGGGAGTGTAAACATCGAAAAAACGTTCATCCCTTATCGAAAAACATCAGCTCTTTGTAGATTTTGCTAGGTTTAAGAAGGTGTTATCGACTCTAGTATGATTGGTTTGATTTTACTCTGGAAATAGTATGAGCCGGTGTTGGCATCTTCAATGCCAGGGTGGGAAAAAAGGGCGTATTCGGCACCGCAGTGGAAAAACTCAGGTTCCACTATGATACTTCTCCAATTAGATTTTGCTGATCAACTTCGTCGCTGCTCGAATCATGATTGAATCCAGTACCAGATTTAAGTACAAAAATATCAATCTGAATATATGTAACCCAATCGAAAAACACGCAACCAGATCGATCACTTGGCGATAAGCGAAAGGCAAAGGACCTAACATCGACTTGGATTACTATCTCGAAACCACCACTACCTAGTAGCAGCAAGTTTCGTACCCAGCTCTGTATGGCGAAAAAGATGCAGCAAAAAACGCAAGAAAAGCTGGACGGCAAAAACCTGCAGTTGCAACTGACCACCAATGACTATGCAGACCATCTCTCACACCTGCTCTCTGAGAGCAGAAGTCAATCCAACGAAATATATGAGAAGTGGGAACATATATCAGAAACACGCCATATCGCTGCTGAAGAACTAAGAGAATACCGGCGAAGAGGTGTTTGTGTATGAAAAGTTGAGCGTTGAAAAAAAAGAATGGAGAAATCCTAATGGACCGCGTTAACAAGAGTGTGTGAACACTACCTCGAGTTAAAGGTTGAGGCGAGGTGGATTTTCTGGCGTTAAAAAAAATTTAAGTAGAAAACCGTCAGTATATAGAGCTTGAGATGTTACCTAACAGCAACAACGCCCGAAAATTCTATAGAAAAATTCGGCTTTATATTTTAAACCTGGGACGAGTTCCTGTAAAAATAAAAACGGTGGCCTAGTGACAGGTTTCCAGAGAGTAGAAAAGATCATGAAGGGAGACCACTTCTCTGCTCACTTAAAAGGAGAAATTTAACAAGAACATAGAGAAGGTGTCGACTACAACCCCACAATCAAAGATGATGAAGCTGATGTTCCCCAACCACACTACGACGAGGGGAGAATAGCAATATCCCGACTAAAAAGCAATAAAGCAGCGGGCGCAGATACAAGGTGGCGCAAAAGTAATCCTCCTATCAGAAAATGCTATAAATTTTGCGATTGGCCCCTAAAGTCAGTTCTGTTTTGACATTTGTGTAGTAAACACATGCGAAATACACGTTAATAAACAATGTTACGCTACACTGCTCCAGAACGCGGAATAGTGCTGACTATTTATTTGACCAATAATCGGTCGGGGCCAAACGGTTACTGTGAATGGTGAGCGCTACAGAGCAATGATCAACGAGTTCTTTTTGCCGCAACTTGATGAATTGGGATTGGAAAACATGTGGTTCCAACAAGACGGTGCAACAGCACACACTGCACGTGCCACAACCGATATGCTGAACATCGGAAGCTTACTTTTGCGCCACATTGTACATTGCCAGTTTAACTTTAGAAGTAAGGTGGCGTGGAGTTGCGAAGCGCATGTATGAGCTTGTATGCAGAATACGAGCGAATGAATGCATGTTCGAAGATTGGAAGTGTTCTCTGCACAATTCGCAAGAAGGAATATACTGCAAGCTGCGTCAACTGTTCCAAATCAGAATTTTAAATATCGCCTCACATGAATTGATAGATTGGACCTTATCAGTGTTGCTGAGTGAAGAAGGCTAAACCTAAGCTGTGATCAGACAAAGAATCCGTCAAGGAAGCCAACGGAGAATCACTATACTTCGAACTGAGTGGGCAATCGATAAGTAAAGTTCTCTCACCACGAACGAAAATAACACTCTATAAGTTACTTATTAAGTAGAGGAAGAAAGAGAGACCCAAGTAATAACCAATTTGTAGTACGGTGATGTTTCCAATTGCCCCTCGTTGGGAGAGCGGATGAACGAATTGTTGTAAGGCGCTGAAGCGCCTTTTAAATAAGCAAGTATGTTGGCGTAAGCAGTGTTGAATGTAAAAGTTATGCTTACCAATTTCAAAAACATGTCACTTCTCAAAATATCTCCCTATCTCATAACAGGGTATATATTATGTTCCGCTGAACCCCAAACTAGATTTCTTTCTTACTTGCTTTTTGCCACTTTCGCCATTCTTTACTGGGCGTACGTACACTCGCATTTACGCACACAGACATAATTCTTGTCGCTACTTTTATATTTGGGCTTTTGAGCGCCATAAATTAAAGTGGCCTCAAGTGTAGGTAAAGTGCTGTGCACTGAAGCTTTGCTTTGTCTTCCGCAATTGCACCTTGAAGCAATTTCTGCAAGTTTTTCATCAATAACCGATAGATGGGGTAACATTGAGGAGAGCTTGTGTAGACTTTTTTTGACTATGTTGCATCTACACATCTTTACTGGTCGTTTTAATCGTATTCCTTACAGCAACTCGTAGCATTTTGATTGGTTTTGTTGCTTCTTTATACTGCCCTTTTTTTTAATTTTTTTTTCGGACTCCCCTTTTTTGCTTTCTTCTTTTAAGTGTACTTGTTGTTGGTATGTACATAATTAAAGAGTTGTAACACGTATTTGAAATCTGTTTGACCAAAAGCAATCAAATAGTTTTTTTTTTTGTGAAACATCAAATCTTCTGTCTCGTTATAGGAAAAGGATGCAATCTTGTTGCTTTTAAAATAGGTTGTGTGATATTAAAATTTCTTTCCTTGAGCACTTCAGTTATGGTTGATCGGTTCTAAGGTTTCGTTGGAAAAGTTTGATGTATTTCACTACTATACGAATAGAACAAAAATGGCAAAGCGAACAGGCTCTGAGCTATATTCAGGTCAGACAATCCTGTGAACTTCCAGATGCATGCCGTGTCTTTCAGTGCAGGTCTATGTAATAGAAGAAGATTGACTGCGACATTTCTAACAACAAACAAGGAACTTTGCTAACATCCAGGTTTGGATGCCTTCAATGCACTCGAATCTAAATCGGTTGATAGCGCAAATGTATGGAAGACGGCGCACTCGCATTCGTGCCTTTAGGGCATCACTATATATATCTTTGCTGGATGTTTTATTCCCACAGTATTCATTGGGATGAGATCTAGACAAAGCTATCGCTTTGAGCACGTTCTCGCGATACAATGTTGGCAGTAGGATAAGTAGATATTTCGTATTAAGAAGAGTGTGACACCACTTAGCACATAAGGAAAACCCATGCACGCCCTCTCCACCTCATGGAAGGAGTCATTATCTGCATTCTCGAGTTTGGATATGTGATAATCTAGAAAAGGGAAGAGATCCATGTTATCGCCTTGACATTCAAATCATGCTTGGCGACTTCAACAGGGTTGTCCGCAAAAAGGAAATCTGCAGTCAGAGAATTCAGTACTCACGAAAATGCACGCTATTCAAGCTATATGAAGCTACTTGGCAGACTACTGATAAAAAAGAGAAATCACGAACTACCTAACGCTAAACGCGACGTTCTAGGGTACAAGTTAGGCAAGAAGACCAATTGTTAAAAAAAAGGGTAAGGCATTCTGATTCGGAAAAGAAGCACGAACGAGCTCTTGCCACCGATAGAATGGTGCGTTATTGTACGGCGAAATAGGATGTGGGACATTTACTTGAAAACGAACTTTTATGCCAAAAGACTGTGAGCTCTCAAATACAAATTCAAAGATTACAAAACTCTGATAAATCTTGCTACCAGAAGACCTGTTAAATAATGACTACTAATCGTAATAATTACCGGTTTAATTAATTATTTTCTTGAGAATCCATTTAATGATTGATCACCATTGCTTTAAATTTTTAATGATTATTATACCCAGCGTATAATATTTTTGGTCATATAACGGTGGTTTGTAACGGTACAAAATAATGCAGATAAATATAGGATTCCATATATCAAAGTTCTTAGAATGAATAGAGAAATCTATTAAGCCATGATCGTCCGTCGGTCCGTGAACACGATAACTTGAGTAAAAATTTAGATATTTGAATGAAATTTGGCTAGCAAGGTGCTTTCCGGTCAAGTTAGGTTAGTATTTGAAATGGGCGAAATCGAACCATAACCACGCTCCTTTTTTCGATATCGAAAATTTCGAAAAACGTATAAAATGGGTTAATTCAAAAATAAAAGCAGCTGCAATGATGAAATTGCTAGATTTATTAATTTGGTTGCCCCATTGACGATTTTATCAAACTTTTGGAAAAGGGGTGTGGCACTGCTAACATATGAGTGAAGAAATTTTTACATTTTGGCAATTAATAACTTCAGAATCGGTTACGCTAGTATAAGGAAATTTCGTAGGAGGCATACTATTGTTGTGATAAATGCACCCATAGAAAATAAGCGAAATCGCTTTTCGACCACACCTACTTTTTCATAAAAGTTATTTGGAAAGGACGTAGAAATATTTAACTGCCCATACCTAATTAACTGGTACAGGTATATTAATATAATTTGGTAGTTACCTCAATTTTCCTATTCCTTATACGGTTTTTGGAAAATTTTGGAAAGTGGGCATGGCACCGCCTACTTATAAGTCAAGTAAATTTCAAATTCGACTGCTTATAACTTCAGAACGGTGTAAGATAGAATTACTAAACTTAATAAGAGGTATACTATAGACATGTAGAGTATGACCACGGAAAATAAACAAACGACCACTTCAAATTTTGGACCAAAGTTTTCTAAAAGAGAGGTAGGACACCGGAACATGCCATATCTCCTTCACTGTGCAGGTATAATACTAGAATTTCGTAGTTTTAATGACCTGATGATCTTATTAATGATTTTTAATTAATTTTGGGAAATAGGGGTGGTACCGCCTACATATAAATGAAAAAAATGTCAAATTTAAGCTATTATTTAATTCAGAACCGTGTTAAATAAAATTACGAAAGATGATACGAGGTATAGTATCAATTATTATATACAGCCTATACATTAACCAGTGAATCCGGGAGTCTACAGTGAAAATTTCATAAAGATCGGTTAAGTATTTTGTTTTGTTGTTTTTCCGACAGGGCGAATGATTGATGTATACGAGTATTGGAACGATTTTTCGTCATCCCTAGTCAAATTTGGTTTTGAGACAAACCGGTTTCGGCGTTGTGCCATCATCAGTGTCGATTTTCGAAACCGGTTTGTCTCAAAACCAAATTTGACAAGGGATGACGAAAAATCGTTCCAATATACATCAATCGGTTAAGTACTTTGGACGCCAGACACACATTCATTTTTATTTATAAGATTGCCCACATGGTAGTAGAAAAAGTTTGAAACCTCTATAGGTCATAACTCCGCAACAATTTAGCAATTTACCACTACCACTTTTACACAGCTGGGTATTTAATGTTCGGTTCCACCCGAACTTAGACTTCCTTACTTGTTTTCTAATTAGTTACAATTATTAAAAAAGATCAGAAATAATAAAAAAAGTTGTTTTGATTACTTTTGATAATTTTTAATTTTTTTTGATTATTTTTATGCTTTTCAGTATTGTTGTAGAAGCACATAAATATACAAATCAACAATACTGAAAAAATAAAAAAAAAATAAAAATCAAAAAATTACAAAAAAAAAAAATATGAAAAGTAATCAAAGCAACTTATTTTGATTATTTTTGAATATTTTTTTCTTTTTTTTAATTGTTTTTTTAATTTTTTTATTTTTTTTTTTCAGTATTGTTGATGTGTATATTTACGTGGGTCTACAACACAATTACCAATTAAAAGTTTGACTTGAAACTTGGTAAGGCCGATATCGACCATATCTTCACGAGACACCAAATCCAGGGGAACACCCATTATTACTTATTACTTAAAACAAGCTTTCAGGGAATGTAGCTGTCTACGGCTATGTATGAATTTTACTATCCTACAAATCTTAAACCGAAAAGTCAAATTACGTTGAGCAAAACGAAAGTTTCACCAGAACTCTAAAGGTTATCTGCCAGCGTGTAAAGTAGAATTCTATGAATGCCCTCTCAATCGTTGCAGACGTCTTAGACTTCATCTCGTTTTTTAGCTGTGTAAATATATATTTTAAAAACGCGGTGGTAAGAGTATACTCTTGGAGTTTTACATTTACAAATAAATTAATAACATTCTAGAAATCAATCATTTACAGAACTACTTTGAGCTCAGTTTGGTAATTTGGAAATAAAGTTCTATCTTGACGAACATCGAGAAGACTCTCCAAAGTCTTGATAAGATTAATGGTCAGCGTGAATTGGAGGAAATTTGATGAAGCTCAGGCCTAGAAGTTAGATTTATCAACGTCCGCCTTTGGGAGCAGCGGAAGTGAAAGGCCACACTGACCTTTACTTTTGTGTTGCATTTACCTTATGTTTGTGACCGCTGACGAGCTCCACAGTATGTAGGAACACAGTTGAAAAAAAAACTTTTCGTGCTCTTAATTAAAAAAAAAGTAAGGCATGTGCTGTCTTCGGGTGTGTTGAAGGTTTTATACCTTTCATGAATACGCAACACGGATTTAAGTGTCCGACCCTTACTTACAGTCAGTACAAACTTTTCAAAATTGGGTGGTTAAGTTAAAGATGCATAGCCCAAACCCCGGTTTGTCGGAGCAATCGATTGTATGGGAGCTATATGTTATATTGGTCCGCTCTGGCCCATTTTCGCTCGTCACATTACGTAAATTATATGTGCCACACCTGAAAAATTTTACTTTCGTAGCTTTTTAATTCCAAGAGTTATAGACCAAAACCAGTTTATCGGAACAATTGATTGTATGGGAGATATGTTTTGTATTGGTCCGATCTTATTGGTTTCAACAAATGATTAATATATCACAAAATGGCCGCCCATACCAAAAACTGAGGAATTACTTTGCATTCAAACAGACAGACGGACATGAACCACTCAGCTCATCGCCCTGATCATATTGGTATGCTTACTGGTGGACCTATCCCTGCTTCTTCTCATACTTACAAACATCGGAACCAAGTTATAACCCAATTTCATGTTCATGAAAAGTTTAAAGAGGCATTAAAGACGAAAACTCACTGCTTCAAGAATGAACTTTAACTCAAAAAAATAGAAAATTTTACCTAAAATCCTGATTGTGGCGCAGTCTTTGTCTCTTCCAAATAATTTATTTAATTTGGAAATAAATGTTTGCAATAAACCAAAAAACGAAGTATAACAGCATAACATCTAACATAATATTTTTGCTATACAATTATTAAATTCAAATAAACAACATAACAGATAAATGGCCACACAAGTAAGTCTGAAGGAGACTTCGAAACAAATCATAAATACAACATACACAAATGTGAGGATGTGAAATCTTATAAAAATATTACAAGCAGAAACTAGAAAAACATGGAAAGAGACTTGGACTAGTGTTGGGAAATACATAAAAACGGTTTAGCAAGTACCGGATAACCAGTTGCTCTGCTCCAGTTTTCGCTCTGCCATAGGACTCAGAAGATAATTAAGAGCTAGCTCAAACATACCCAGACCTCCCTGTGCCGCACCACTGATATCATCAAAGCCTCGCTCCCTGCGAATCGTCATCAATCGTTAAACGGGAGTACACAGGTAAATAGTTTCAACAGGGTTAGACCAGACTGATATTAATATTATAGGTGTCCGTTCAATTGAACAGGTAAAGGGATATTTAGTATCATGAGGTGGGGTATGTCATCGACAACCAACTTGTGGTGTGCTGCTTCGAACTTTTCCTACAAATTAACAGGACCTACAGTATTTTGCCGGCTTCGAAAAGCATATAAAAATGAGATGAATTTTTGCTGAGATGCCTTCCATGGCAGAAATACACTCGGAGAGTTTTCTAAACCACTGCCGAGGGACGACACCATTTCGAAAAACTGTTTCAAACCACTTTTTTTGATGTTACCTGTTCCATTGCTCGAACCTTTGACCTCCGGTGTGGTAGGCCAGCAACACTACCGCCACAACACGGCGGCCGCCCTGGCCCTGGATAAGTAAGAGTTTAACCTATTACGATATCCAGATATGACTCTAACCTTCTTCGGGAGAACAATCATCCCCTTATGTCTGTAGGTGGGGGATCGTCATCCAATATATGTTAGTTTGGGCGACTAGGCTTCTGACAGTTCAGTAAAAACCGTCTGCTTAACAGTTCCGCGTGAGCATTTAAGTTTTTTTGTAGAGTATGGAGACCAAAAAGGGGTTTATAATATGGCCGAAGTAGGCATACCGGTCGAAAGGGGCGGCTAAAATGCACCAGAAGGAGGAGTGACATGGCCTAGAAGGTTGCACTGGTCATACCAAATCGCTACCACAATAGTCGGCAGTACCGCAAGGGAGTACCGGAGCGTATCGGGTTCATATTCAGCCAGGAACTGTCAATTCGACAACACTCTCCAAAACCGCCGGGGAGTGTTTTTGTCGTTACAAACAAAAACAAGATGTTTTGGCAGACTTGCAGCTTCCTCTAGTTGGTATCAAATGGTCGTCCATATCGGCCGAGTGAAAAACGTAACTGATCGGCCGATATCATTGTATGTAGCAGGCAACGTTTCTTTACTTTCTCCCCTTGAGGCTATTGCGGTGGCATGATTAGCGAGGGTGGGGCCATTGTCAACGTCATAAATAGAGTCGCCGTCGATAGGCTATGATTTCTCTCGGTGAAGATGCTATAAAGGTGGGGGAAAAAACTTTTAATCCTTGTTGCGGTTGTTTAGTAGTCAGCGTAGGAGATAATAGAGACTTCCTCTGGTGGAGGGGAAGCTTCGATATATAGAAATAAAGCAAAGTGAGGGAGAGGACACCACCCTGTGGCACCACATGCCTAAGCTTTCTTGATTTCGATGTTGAGTCTCTGAATCACACTGACGCTTGCCTACCTTTAAGGTAGATAGCCAGCGAAGCGCAGTGGCTTTGCATTGCTTAAAGGCAATCTCCTGCTTTCCTCAACATTATGTAGAGAGCGAATAGCCAAGCTCAGATGACGAGAAAATTTAGTAGCGGAATGTCCAGAGCTCTAACTCAAAACTTCGTTAGTTATTTTTATAGTTATTAAAACAACAATATTAGAGAACCCACTTAAATTTGGAACTGGCCTTCATATAATCGATTCTGTTAATACTTTGAACCACACATCACTAACCTGCTTTTGTATATTGGTCCGAAATAGTATTCACCAATTGGATTGTGTCTACATACATATGAAAACAGAAATGTACTTATTTATCCCAACAAACATTTCTACAAATGTGTTTAAAAATAATTTACAACATACGTTAATCGTTTCCAGCACTAATTTATTTCACGCTTTGAAGTAAACCTTTTACAAACTTCAAGAATCAATTTTTTTTTTAACCAATTAACATGAAATTGTATACAAAAAATTCGGAAAAACATTTTTTGCAAAATTGCTTTGTTTAAGCAAACCCTTTCAATATTGATGGGACACATATGTCCCAATTAGTGATTGCATCTTACTAAAATACAAATATTTTTGAAAATCGGTTTGTATTTTCTTACCATCAGTTTTTGTGAGTCATACCATGAATTATGCTCATTATGATCTTGTTATACTTATATTTCTGGACAACAGTCTTTTTGGCACATGCTATGTCAGTAACGGAAAAACAAAGATAATAAATAGTCTGTATATAAATTATCGAAAAATTTGCAGAAAAGGAGAATTTAATAGTCATAAATTGTATATGGTATAGATTAAAACAAAATCGGCGATTTACGTTTGAGTTCCACCAGTATTTGAGGAGTTCAAAAACGTATCATGTGGCGGTTTTCTATATGCTTGATACTCCGCAAACTCCCAGTTAGATACGAGTTTTGAATATTTTTTGCTATTTTACAAGGTATTTATACTTGTCAAATGAACTGTTGAAGTGGCCAGGCTGCAAGTACAAACTTGTAGAATTGACATGTAAGTCTATGAAATTCGTTGCCACGGTTGTGACCAGATTGCCACGGTTGTGATATTAATTCCAGTGTAAGCACAGTTGATAGCTATAAAACCTTGTTAAAGCCATATTATACACAAGGTGACATAGTAAACATTCTTCACTTTATTTTCTATTAAAGCTGAATAATATTTAACCACAATCAAGTCATTCTTCCAACCTGATGTTACTCAACTTATTACGCATCAGAATAATTAAAAGGTCAAATTGACATCATTTTTGTCTCAAACTTATATGGAAATTGGTCATCGTGAACACGTATATTAATCAATCTCTTGAAAGTATTAAATGAACTTATAAAATTAAACTTTTCCCGTCCATTAATGTACTTAGTTAAATTATTATTAGCCTTTGTTGCGTTTTTGATTTCTAAAATAGAAAAAAAAACGACAGTTATGAATAGTTTTTTTTTTCACTGGCTTTGAATATGAATTACCGACCTTGTACTCTTTCTCTGTAGCATTTTTTTTGAAATTGAAATGTTCTGGGTTTTTGGTACTCGTGTTTTCCTTTTTTGCGCAGAAGCTTTTTCGTTTGCACCTCACTTGTGGAGTGTATATTATTATCTTCGGACGCTGATTTTGTCTTCCGTGGAGCTCTTTTTCGAATACTTTTCTTTGCATTTGAGCTGAATAATAAATTTTCCATGAAATAGTGCCCGCACTCTGTACCAATAACGCACTCAGAACAACTTAGAGAGTTGAAGGAAACGATGTTGGGTTTATTTTTTGACCATGTATATTGGTGTACTTTCATGGTGCCTACAAAAGTAGGTATTTCTAGAGGGAGTTTCGAATCGACAATTTCGATATCATCTTTTGTCACGGTGTCGAGATATATATTATTGATTCGAAAAAGTGAAATGTTTAACCAATTTAGGAAATTTTTACAAAATTTAATTCATTTATTTATTTATTCATCGATTATTTCTTTTACTTGCTCAAAATAATTTACGGGATGTACCAAAATACTGAAAAATCAAATAGAACTCGAGTAACAAAGTTTAAATATTGCGACTGCTCTAATTATTATATTATTGTCTCTTTAATGACAAAAACTGTTGCAAGAATATATCTTTATCTCAATAATCTCAAAGAATATCGTTTCATTTGATATTAACATTGTGTTATACATCACAACTTCACGAAATTGTGACGTTTTCCTCAAAAATCAAAAACCTGCGACGGTTGTGACATTTGACGCGTGCACGGTTGTGACATTTCACTGACTAATTATACATTGCAAAAAGCCAATTCATGCTAGAAGATTTTCCGACCGTTTTTGGGATTAAGTTAGCGAACTTGTTGAGCGGAAAATCACCCATATAGAGGTAGATCGTTCATTAAAAAATTGGTTTAAAAAAGGCTTATAACCCATTTACACTGATCTAAAATGCGTGATTTCAGACCATTAATTGGAATCTGTTTATACCCAGAAAAACAAAGGATCGTCGCTTTATTAATTCCGGAGTGCTCCCTTGAGAGTATTGGATTACTCCCTATTTCTCCCTATACTTCTGTGTATTACCATATAATTTAACATTACATGTCCTAGGAGGGCGAGTAATAGAAAAACTCCCTTTCACCCCCCAAAATATAATAATGCAGTTTTTGTTACTACTTTTTTATGAATCGCAATCGAGTAATGTGGGAGTTTAGGAGAATTTTAGAAGACCTCTCAGGAGAGTAATGAGGGAGACATTTCATATTCCTCCTATAAGATCAACGAAAGTTCTTTGTAGAATGATGCCTTAATCCTTCTATGAAAGCAAATAAAGAAATGGAAGCAATGCAGATGCCTAACATGCAAGCAAAAATAGATAAATTATGGAAAATGGCCCAAATAACATTCATATAAACAAATGCAACAAACACAAAATGGTATCGAAACTGAATTAAATATTATATTTTCTACGACTGAAACTTTTTTCTTTTGTTGACAAAGAAATTCGGCTTACTCAAAAAGTTGGAAAAGTAGTAAATATTAGGGAAATCTCTACTTTCGCCCCAAAAATATATTGAAGGGAGTAATCTTCATTATTAACTTAAGGATGTCTCCCCTATTGCTCCAAGGTTAGTAAACTTGGAGCACAGATCTTATCGTGCCGAAAGGATGTTAAAGGGAGCACTCTCTTATCCATCGCTTGGGGAGATCTCGCTTCAATCTCTACTGGATTGTTTACATCGTTCCTTTGTTACGAAGTATCAATCAAGCAATTTTGAAGCGTTCGAAAAAATGTTATGAATTCTTTGCATTTGCCCCAGTTATTTGGTTTGAATGTGAGATTTTGTGAATGCGAGTTGTATGGTGAAATGTGGCACCTTTCGATATTTTCTATGAAAATCACGCATTTCATTCAATACTTTCTAACGTTTTGTAAATAACAAATCGGCGTTTACTTTTGCTTGCTGGGTTATAGTAATAAAATATAAATAGAAGTCAGTCGAACTAGCAAAGTGCGATTGGAAGCAAGTGAAATGAAGCAAATGTGTGCAAGGCGCCCAAAAGAAGGCCAACGCAGAAGAAGCTAAGCGAAAGAAATGGGCAAACAAGTAAATAAAACGTTGTACAGACATATTTATAAATAGATTGCAAATTGGATGGGCATGTAAATTTAGTTCAACATTCGTATATAATGTTCGCTCGATGTGCCTTATTCGATTCCGATAAATAAATTCATGAAAAATGATGATAAAAATAACGGTACATGCCAACAACTTCACTTTCAGACTAAAGAAATCATAAAGAAGCTTGCTCAACAAACAAAAAAAAAACAAAAAAAAAAAGACTTAAAGGGGTGTCAGCTAATATGAATCTTGATGGTAAATATTTATGTAGATATCTGTGAGTTTCAGCACTTTAGGATTGATTGAGGTTGGTTCTTAGACACCCATTGATGCGCCTTCTTTTGATCTGACTTCGTTTGCACAACACACAAGTTTATCATCGAATTTTGATAGAAAGAAAACAAATTTCTATCAGGAAGCCACAAATCAGTACAACAAACAAAGCAAACAAGTAGCATGCCCTGTGGCCAAAATCAGCCTCTTTAGGCAAAGCGATTTTTATAATTTTGGCTCCCAGCTAGCTTTCAGCACGAGCTGGACGTAATCTTATATGAATCAGTCATGCATACAGGGTGTATCATAAATTTATGCGGATGTCGCTGAGTATTAGTTTTGCTATATATAATGAATTCACGAAAAATGGAGATTTCTTTACCCATCGTTGTCATCAGTACTTTCTATCGTAAGTCCTTTTAAACTGGTACCTTCAATAGGATTGCACCCGAGTGCAATCCTTGTTAGACCATCGAGTACGTAAATAGATGGTTCTTTGACATTGCATGAAAGTCGTCAGTTCTCCGGTCCAGCATACAGGTCTGGGACTACTGCGTAACACCATAAAACATTTCCGTTCACCTCGATATCTTTGAGTTCCCACAGTTTCGGCTATATAGATGGTTTGAAATCTACTATGGCTACAAAGAGGCACCAGAAAAGGATAGGGCACAGCACACTCCTTTCCTTTAATTTTCCTTTTTTTCTTTTCTTTTCTTTTCTTTTCTTTTCTTTTCTTTTCTTTTCTTTTCTTTTCTTTTCTTTTCTTTTCTTTTCTTTTCTTCTCTTTTCTTTTCTTTTCTTTTCTTTCTCTTCTTCTCTTTTTTTTCTTTTCTTTTCTTTTATTTTCTTTTCTTTTCTTTTCTTTTCTTTTCTTTTCTTTTTTTTTCTTTTCTTTTCTTTTCTTTTCTTTTCTTTTCTTTTCTTTTCTTTTCTTTTCTTTTCTTTTCTTTTCTTTTCTTTTCTTTTCTTTTCTTTTCTTTTCTTTTCTTTTCTTCTCTTTTCTTCGCTTTTCTTTTCTTTTCTTTTCTTTTCTTTTCTTTTCTTTTCTTTTCTTTTCTTTTCTTTTCTTTTCTTTTCTTTTCTTTTCTTTTCTTTTCTTTTCTTTTCTTTTCTTTCCTTTTCCTTTCCTCTCCTTTCCTTTCCTTTCTTTTTCTTTCCTATCCTTTCCTTTCCTCTCCTTTCCCTTCCTTCAACCTCATAAAACACATCCGACTATTATGCTGAACCCTGTATAGCCTTCCCAGCTATCTACTTAATATTTGATACGGGAATTTTTTATGTTCGTCGTTTCCTCCACATCTGGTATTTGCATTGATCTTTGAATGCTTTCCGCATTGTTATTCTCTTCTGTATGTCCAATTTCGTCGATTACAAAGATTGAAATCATTTGCAAATCTTACGACCATGATTTGCCAATCCAAGCTAATAGCAGGAGGGCGGGTCGAGGCGAAAAGTTGCTGACAGCTGAGCGTCAAGCAAAGCATTTAGGTGTCGTGCCACTCGCTAACATTTCTTGCTATCAAATGATGCTGAAAAATTCCATAAATGCAGAAGTAAAGCATAAAGCGAAGGCTAAAGAAAAATAAATAAAAGCAACAAAAAATATGTTTTCAACAGTAAAGTCGGAATGAAGAAATAAATAGGAAAACATTTAATTTCGAATTGGCTCACTCAATGCTTCTTTTGGGCTTCCTTGTTGTGTTTGCTGCTGAAGTGGGGCACTTTTTCCATCGAGCAATTCGAAATTTCATCAATACAAGTAATAAAAAGTGATTAAGTGGGTACTTAAGCAAAATATTGTTTTCGTTTCTGGCATTTGAATTTATGCGTGAATCCTGATATCTCGCTACGGTTTAACTTTGTCTGCTCGCATTATTGTGTTCTTTTTGAATCCTGAATCAACGTTAGCTCAAAGTATTTTTTTATGTTTCGAAAACTATTTAGTATTTTGGGCATATTTTCTTATATCATCTCTCGTCTTAGCTTTAGCGGTTTCTTTATAAAACTGTTATCAACGTCTTTACATTGCAACAATTTTGGACCGTTTAGGCTTAGGTGTAGGGATACGCAAGGGTAACATTAGACGACTTCTGAATGAAGAAAGACTAAGACTAAGTCGAATTTGTTACGAGATGCTCGGCGCTACTGAATAATTTTGGCAAAATTTTTGACTATTCATTTGTTAGTCTGTCAATCAAACCTTTAAATATTTTGACGGTTCTGACTACGTTTCCGGGTTTGGTCTTCACTCCGGTGCCCCATCGATTTTAATGAGGACTATGATTTTGATGACGGTTTTGAACTCATCTCAGAGGTTCTTATCACAAAGTCAACCACAGAAGGTAGAATACCTTTCACAGTGAAATACAGTCAAGTCTTAACATGTTTTTGTGTGTGTATATCTTTATGCTTTGAATTTTACTATAAGTAGTAAATTTTCACTTTGTCCACGAACGAATAATTCAGGCCGAGCTCATACTAATATACACTTCTTCCATTCACAAATTTCTACATCAGTTTCCTTCTTCCAAAACGGCGATGCCTTTCCTTCCACTGCTCGATATAGCTTTTAACAGCGTGAAATTCCTCATCAATACGAATTTCTCTTATTGGTGTTGCTGCCTGTAAAACATATAATAAAACAAAGAAGTGTGGCATCTTCTAGGCAGTACTAGTGATTCGGGCTCAGTTTTATATTTCAAACATAGCTTAGATTTCTTCCCGTTTCCAGTTTTGGGTTAGAAGGGAAGTTGTGAGAACAAGTTTGATTTGAAATTAGCAGAACTGACCTGGAGGTTATACAAACATACACTAAACTATAAAAGAAGCACGTGTATCAACTTCTCAAAAGTAAATCCAAGGGACCCACTAAATTAAATGAGTTCGTAACGAACCGCAAAATAGACAATCACGGTCGCGCCGTTGACAAGAAAACTTGAGCAAACTTTTTAATCTCATAACTGGCGAATGAATGCTCATGAATAACGCTGCGTCTTTTATACACATATTCACATACAGGCACAAAGAAAAACTTAGCAAGTAAGAATAGTACTATCTTCGGCTACAGAGGTGTAACATCAAATAAAATACTAAAATTGGCTACTTTCAAGTATACATAAAATATAATAAAAGAAAATAAAATAAAGTAAAATAAAATAAAATAAAACAAAACAAAATAAAACAAAACAAAATAAAATAAAGTGAAATAAAATAAAATAAAATAAAGAAAAATAAAATAAAATAAAACAAAACAAAATAAAATAAAAAAACGAAGGAACATAAAAGAAAATAAAATATTATAGAGTAAAATAAAAAAAATAAAATAAAAAAAATGAAATGAAACAAAATGAAATGAAATGAAGCGAAATAAAATAAAATAAAAGAAAATAAATTATTAAAAAGTAAAATAAAAAAAAAAATAAAATAAAACAAAAAAAAAGTAAAATAAAATAAAATAAAGTGAAATAAAATTTAGTTAAATTAAGTTAAGTAAAATAAAATAAAATAAAATAAAATAAAATAAAATAAAATAGAATAAAATAAAAAAAATTAAATTAAATTAAATTAAGTAAAATAAAATAAAATGAAGTTAAATGAAACGAAACACACCAGTGGGATTCGGCACCAAAACGCCCGGCCAGTCAACACCCACTGCTACCGGCGGGAAGCTATATCCCACCCACAAGAAGGCAACCCCCTTAAAAAGCGCAATGACACTTTTTAGCCTTAAGGGGAAAACCCGAGGCCAGTGCTTGGACCATACGCTAACGGTGCTGCGTACAATGCAAACAGCCGCACAGAGACAGAAGACCGTGTCCATGGACATAAAAAACGGAATGGCTCTTCTCGAAGAGGTGTTCAGCTATATGAGCTCATTGAGCCCAAATAAAGAAGAGGGTGACGAACCGGGCCCATCAAATAAGAGGGCTCGGACTAACTCCGACCCTCAGCTCATAGACTCGGAAGCCAAGAAGAAAAGGGACGAGGAATCGGAGAATACCCAGTCCGAAGAGGCTTGGTCCAAAGTAGTAGGTCGGAGACGGCAAGAGCGTCCTAAAGCAAAAAAGAAGCCGCCTGCTCAAGCCCCGAAGGCAGTCAAAAAGAACAAGAGGAACAGCAGAGCCGTAACGTTTCTGGTGAAACCGGCCGAAGGCAAAAGCTACGCCGAAGTTCTAGGGGCAATCCGAGGTCAGCTCCGGCCTGCCGAAACCGGAACGGTGATACGGTCAGTGCGCAAGACCAAGGCTTAGCGCGGTAGGAGAAGTTGGCGATGCACAACAAATCTCTAAGCGTATGGGCATGGACTGTCTCACAACGGCTGAGGAAATAGAAGAGGCCGTTCGAAGAGAGATCGGAGAAAGCTCAGGCCAAATCCGTATCTCTCTTTTCGCCGTAAATCAGAGAGAGCAAAAGAAGGCTGTTGTCGAAGTGGACGAAGGTCCCGGAAGCCAACTGCTCAAAAAAGTAAAAAATCCCATCGGATGGATCCATGGTAGGATCAGACAGCGTGCGGAAGTGCAACGCTGCTTCAGGTGTCTCGGCTACGGACACCGACAGGCTGGCTGCAATGGGCCCGACAGGAGGGACGCGTGCTGGAAATGTGGGAACTCTGGCCACAAATCCTCATCCTGCACTGAAAAGGCAAAATGCTACCTGTGCACCACGGGAAACCTCGACCATCTTCCCGGGTCTGGAGCATGTAGCACGTTTAGAGAAGCACTTGGTTCGGCGAAAGCCAAACTGTCGCCCCAATGACCAGCGTGATTCAAGGAAATCTGAATCGATGCAGGTTAGCTGATGAACTGCTAGACCAACTGGTGCTTGATCACCAAATAAACTATGCAATCATCAGCGAAACTTACAAGGCCAGAGACATCTGGTACATTGATGAATCTGGCGCTGCTGCTATCTGGATAGTGGACGCCAATACCAATGTTACTAATCGTGCTGCCGGACATGGCTACGTCCGTGTTACTGTAGCGCGAACAACTCTTGTTAGCTGCTATCTTTCCCCAAATGACCCCATTCACAGGTTCAAAGAAAAGCTGGAGCTATTAGAAGACGACCTACGGGACCAAACGGGCAACTTGGTCATCGCTGGAGACTTCAACGCTAGAGCAATAGAATGGGGCATGCCTCAAACTAATACCAGGGGAAAACTAGTTCTGGAAATGGCAGCCCGACTCGGTGTGGTCGTACTGAATACGGGCACGACCCCGACATACAGCCGCCCGGGCTTTGGGTACTCGATCCCCGACATAACGCTCGTCTGGGAGAGACTCTTTCCAAACGCGGTTGGGTGGAGAGTGATGGAGGACCTTACTGGCAGCGACCACAACTACATCACCTTCCAACTCGACCATCCTGGTCAGAGACCGGCAGCGAACGCGTCATACAAAACCCGTAGATGGGATGCAGCTAAAGTTGACGCCACCAGGTTCACCGGAACAGTGCTGGCGAAAGCCAGACGGATAACCGACGGCACCAATACGCCACATGCGGCGGTTGAAGAAACCATGCAATGCATGCGCCATGCTTGCAACGTCTCTATGCCACGAATAGGAACGTGCCGAGGCAAGAAGCAGGTATATTGGTGGAATAGCGAAATCGCGGAACTCCGGAAAACATGTCACAGAATGCGAAGACTGGCGACGCGCTCACGTGGCAGATCCGAGGCTCTTGAAAGGGCGGAGGCGTACAAGGGGGCGAAAAAGGCTCTCGGCGCCGCCATAAAAGCAAGCAAACTAAGATGCTGGAAAGAGCTCTGTAAGGTAGTGGATCAACACCCCTGGGGACAAGGGTACAAAATATTTATGAATAAACTTCGACCACCAAATCAGAAGATGGACGAAGATGACATGAAGAACATCGTGGAAGCGCTATTCCTCACGCAACCTACTAGAGAAGAGGAACATGCAGCACGAGATGACCGCAACGTGGTACCTTTCAATGAAGAAGAGCTAGAAAGAGCCCTGCGTAGCATGAGGGCTGGTAAAGCCCCAGGACCCGATGGAATATCTGCGGAGGCAATCAGATTAACTGCTAATAGTTGTCCAGAGCTCTTGTTACACATGTATAACAAATGTCTAGAAGCAGGTGTCTTCCCCGCCAGATGGAAGACAGCACGGTTCGTCCTCATACCGAAAGGCAAAGGGGACCCAAACTCTCCATCATCCTTTCGCCCACTATGTATGCTCGACACAGCGGGAAAAATGATGGAGAGCCTTATAAAGCAACGTCTAACACCAGCCATAGAAGACGAGGCTGGACTCTCCCACCGGCAACATGGCTTTCGGAGAGGGCACTCCACAATAGAAGCCACAGCAGAAGTCGTAGAGGCAGTCCGGAAGGCCGAGACGGTAAGCCATCAAGCAAGGCCGGTGGTACTATTGGTGACGTTAGATGTTAAAAACGCTTTTAACTCTGCCAGGTGGGAAGACATGCTTGATGCATTAGAACGCTCCTTTAAGGTCCCGATATACTTGTTAGATATATTGAGGGACTACTTAGGAGACCGCTGGCTAATCTATGAAACTACGCAAGGCCAAAGAAAGGTGAAGCTAACAGGCGGGGCAGCACAAGGGTCGGTGCTCGGCCCTGATCTTTGGAATGCTACCTATGACAGTCTCCTTCGAATGCAGATGCCAGAAAGCACTTTTCTAGTTGCTTTTGCAGACGACGTGGCTACGGTGATAACAGCACGAAACTGCGACCTGGCACAGCTTAAACTGAACCAAGTGATGCGCAGTGTAGACGAGTGGATGAATAATCACGGCCTCCAACTGGCTACAGCCAAGACAGAGATCGTGATACTAACGAAAAGAAGGATTCCCACAATCACCAACATGAATGTTGGGGATCAACATAAAGAGACGCGCCGCTCTACGAAATATGTAGGGGTGAAATTGGACAACAAGCTGACCTTCTCGGAGCACCTAAGAAGCGCCTGCGAGAAGGCTGTTAAGACCATCGCAAGTCTGAGTCGGCTAATGGAAAATACAGGTGGACCAAAGCCATGCATAAGAAAGCTGCTGGCGTCCGCCTCAGATTCTATACTGTTGTACGGTGCAGAAGTCTGGGCGGACGCAATGAAATTTGGGAAGTATCGGGCCGCTATTACCGCAGTCCAACGTAGAGGGGCCCTGAGAATCGCCTCAGCATACCGTACGGTCTCCGCAGATGCTGTTCTGGTCATCGCGGGGACTATACCGATATATCTCCTCGCTGAGGAAAGAAAAATGACTTACGACACTCGTGCAGAGGTACGTAGAGACGTTGCTGTAACGCAGGCGCGGGGTGATTCTATCCGGCGGTGGCAACTACAATGGAGCAGCAGTGCTGCTGGAAGGTGGACCAGGGTCTTAATCCCCGAACTAGAACCATCACTGAACCGACCTCATGGAGAAGTCGACTTCTACCTGACCCAGTTCTTAACCGGACACGGTTATTTCCGTGAATATCTCCATAGAATGGGCAAAGTTCAAACCCCGAACTGCACCTACTGCGGAGCCATAGACGACGTACGCCACACCTTCTTCGAATGCGAGCAATTCGCAGAAGAAAGAAGGCGGGTGGAAGAGATAATTGGCGAACTTCCCCGGGCAGTGTCATTCGCAAGATGACCTGCGAAATCGTTAGATGGGTCATAGTCTGACGATACGCGAGGAATGTCCTCCTTGCGAAACGGGAAGACGGTTGTCTAGCCAGTTAGCGTGAGAGTAGCCATAGAGCTCACGTAACGCGCTTCCTTACCTGAAGTAATGCTAAGCGCGGTCCCAGGTAAGGAAGAATGCGCGGGCCGTGGGAGGTTAGGTTTTAGTGCGGTATACTTCAAGATAAGAAGGAGTCCCACAGGAGGGCTCAAACCTGGTTAGTGCATAAAGCCTCCTCCCACGAACACAAAAAAAAAAAAAAAAAAAAAAAAAAAAACATGATATGAAATAAAATAAATTAACATAAAGTAAAATAAAATAAAATAAAATTAAATTAAATAAAGTAAACTAAAATAAAATAATATAAAATAAAATAAAATAAAATGAAATAAAATAAAAGAAAATAAATTAACATAAAGTAAAAAAAGCATAAAATAAAATAAAATCAGATAAAGTAAAATAAAAAAAAAATTAACATAAACCAGAATAAAATAAAATAAAATAAAATAAAATAAAATAAAATAAAATAAATATTAATTTAATCAAATTAAATTAAGTAAAATAAAACAAAATAGAATAAAATAAATAAAATGAAATGAAGTAAAATAAAAGAAACTAAATTAACATAAAGTAAAAAAACATAAAATAAAACAAAATATAGTAAAATAAAATAAATTAAATTAACATAAACTAAAATAAAGTAAAATGAAATAAAATAAAATAAAATAAAATAAAATAAAATAAAATAAAATTTAATTAAATATAATTAAGTAAAATAAAATAAAATAAAATAAAATAAAATAAAATAAAATAAAATAAAATAAAGTAAAATAAAATAAAATGAAACAAAATAAAATAAAATAAGATGAAATATAATAGAATAAAATAAGATAAAATAAAATAAAATTAAATTAAATTAAGTAAATCAAAATGATATGAAATGAAATAAAATCAAATAAATTAACATAAAGTAAAATAAAATAAAAAACCATAAAAAAGAATAAAAAAAAATTAAATAAACTAAAATTAAATTAAATTAGGTAAAATAAAATAAAATAAAATAAAATATACTAAAATAAAGTAAAAAAAATAAAATAAAATAAAATAAAATAAAATAAAATTAAATTAAATTAAATTAATTAACATAAAATGAAATGAAATGAAATAAAATAAAATAAATTAACATAAAGTAAAATTTTGTAAGTATAACGAGCTCAAGACCAGTTGATAATAATTCTTAGTTAATTATTATTATTTTTGATTAGAGGAAAAATTGAAAGCAACAAACATATACAGGCTATAGTTATAGTACTATTTCGAAAACAGCCACGATTTCTCGTCAGACTAATTCGTATAGTTTTGCTATTTTCAGAGGATCTTGTGGAGATCGAACCCACTCACTCTGATTGGCAGCGCAGCCGCCTAACCCATAGGCTATGCTGCGTGTAGTTTTGCAAGCTGCTTAATTCACGTTTTCCTCTAATTGTTGTTTGTTATCTTGCCAACGGTGTACACAATATTTTAGACATTCTGTCTATATGTAAATCGTGCATGTTGGACTTTGTTTGTGTACATTCTTCTTTCTATTTTTACTAAGAATTATTATCAACTAAGAATTATTATCAACTGGTCTTGAGCTCGTTATACTTACAAAATATGTAAAATGAACAGACCGTAAAACCAACAACAAAATACATTTATACCGGAGCACGCGGTTATGTACAATAACTATCTTCTAAAAATAGAAAGAAGAATGTACACAAACAAAGTCCAACATGCACGATTTACATATAGACAGAATGTCTAAAATATTGTGTACACCGTTGGCAAGATAACAAACAACAATTAGAGGAAAACGTGAATTAAGCAGCTTGCAAAACTACACGCAGCATAGCCTATGGGTTAGGCGGCTGCGCTGGCAATCAGAGTGAGTGGGTTCGATCTCCACAAGATCCTCTGAAAATAGCAAAACTATACGAATTAGTCTGACGAGAAATCGTGGCTGTTTTCGAAATAGTACTATAACTATAGCCTGTATATGTTTGTTGCTTTCAATTTTTCCTCTAATCAAAAATAATAATAATTAACTAAGAATTATTATCAACTGGTCTTGAGCTCGTTATACTTACAAAATATGTAAAATGAACAGACCGTAAAACCAACAACAAAATACATTTATACCGGAGCACGCGGTTATGTACAATAACTATCTTCTAAAAATAGAAAGAAGAATGTACACAAACAAAGTCCAACATGCACGATTTACATATAGACAGAATGTCTAAAATATTGTGTACACCGTTGGCAAGATAACAAACAACAATTAGAGGAAAACGTGAATTAAGCAGCTTGCAAAACTACACGCAGCATAGCCTATGGGTTAGGCGGCTGCGCTGGCAATCAGAGTGAGTGGGTTCGATCTCCACAAGATCCTCTGAAAATAGCAAAACTATACGAATTAGTCTGACGAGAAATCGTGGCTGTTTTCGAAATAGTACTATAACTATAGCCTGTATATGTTTGTTGCTTTCAATTTTTCCTCTAATCAAAAATAATAATAATTAACTAAGAATTATTATCAACTGGTCTTGAGCTCGTTATACTTACAAAATATGTAAAATGAACAGACCGTAAAACCAACAACAAAATACATAAAGTAAAATAAAATAAGAAAACATAAAATAAAATAAAATAAAATAAAATAAAATAAAATAAAATAAAATGAAATAAAATAAGAGAAAATAAATTAACATAAAGTAAAATTAAATAGATAAAATAAAATAAAATAGAAAAAAAAGTACAATAAAATAAACTCTATAATTCCTGAGCCAAAAACTATAACTGATGCATTGCATGATGTTCACACCTTTCGCAAGGAGGATGACATGACGTAGAAGGTTGCACTGGTCATACTAAATCGCTCCCGTAATATTCGGGCATGTACCGCAAGGGATGCCCGGAGTGTATCGGGCTCGTATCGGGCAAAGGACTGTCCTAAAACATTCGGGGAGTCTTTTTGTCCCTACTTAAATAAACAAACAAATCACGCCTACTCCAATTATATCTTATATCAAGTTTCTTCTCCGCACCTGTGGTAACAAGCAAGGAATCGTTTTACTGAGGCAGATTACAGCATTTCAAAATAACATAAAACCAGTTGCTAATGAATGAAGAATGACATCAATTGCGGTTGAGTTTACAAAATCACCATATCAAATGCAATTGGAAAAAACCTTGCAGAACAGCCAGGAAAAAGTGAATAGAAAAATAGTCAAAGAAAGAGAAAAACAAAACCTCGAATAGTCCAAACATACATAAAAGACTGTTTTTATGTGGGCGCGTGTCATAGCTCCGGACCAGTGCGAACAAAACGAATTACCAAAAGCTCGATTTGATGAAAAACTTAAAAAAGAAACTTTACGTTTCAGTTAAATTTGACTGAAATTTATCCTTGACCAAGTTATGAGCAACAACTCTTCAAGGTGTTTACGAGTATGAATGTCAAGTGGAAATTAAATTAAAAGCAATGCAGCTGAAACTTATTTGACACGCCGTCGAGCCAGTGCGCTGTGTCGTTTAAGCCACACAAAGGCCTTTTGAAATGGCCAACTTAAGTAAAGTGTAATCCATAAAATTTTCTAAGGCAACTTCCATAGGTGCGCGAGCGGAAGTGCAGGAAAGGTAGCAGCAAAAATAAGCAAGGAGCGCCACCGAATAAAATAACTTCTTGGTTTCGGTTTCGATTTTTAATATTAAATAATTACAGTTTTGTACGGAATTAAATTTTAGTCCAAAAAAGTTTTATAGAAAATTTTTCATGTAGCGCTCATAGATTTTCTCCCAAACAAGCAAAAGTAAAAAAAAAATTGGCCAAAACTAGTTCTCGAAACTAACCCGATGTTTAAGATACTTGAATATATTTAATAGTGTTACTGAAACTAAGTTAACGTGTAGAACAGACTAAGACAAAAAATAACTATTTTGAAAGTATATTGACATAACGGCCAAAAAGGCCCTGCTTAATGGACACGATCAATCTGAAAATCATCATCAAGCTCTTCTAACGGGGGAGTCCAAACAAACAAATTCAACAAGGCTCGACCCGAGTGATAATGGTGTTAGAAGGGTAGGTTCAATTGAACGAGTAAAGAGATGTTTAGTATCATGAGGGCGCATACCACATGCACGGCAAATATTTGGTATGGTGGTGTTGCTGCTGGATAAGTAAGATTTTAACCTATTACAACATCCTGATCGAAATCGTGCTAGTATGACTCTATCCTTTATCGGGAGGACGCTCTCCTCTTCAGCTTTTTCACAAGCGGTTCACAAGCCGAGATCTGAGGGAATGGGTGTGGAAGTCGTTTAGGGCACGCCTGTGCAGTGCTTAGGAAGATGCTTCTTTATGTCCCTAGGTTGCGAATTTCAATCAATAGATGTCGGCTTGGGTGACTAGGTTTATGGCAGTTCAGCAGAAACTTCCTGTTCCTCCAATAGGTGTCAGCAAGATTGAGTAGCAACTTTTCCCTAAATTGCTGCCAGCAAGTGACTTGAGGATTTTGATAAAGCTCTATACCTTTTTGGCTATTACGGTGGCATATTTTGCGAAGGTGCGGCCATTGTCAAACGTCACACAAAAGATTTAAGGATGCTTGAAAAAAGCTGGAGTTAATTTATTCCGTGGACATTTAACTGTTGCCTCATCTGCGCATTCCACGTCATTAAGAGAGTCGCTGTCGATTTAGTCGGTCAAATTTCGGTTTTTGTTTTGGTTTGAGTCCTCGACAGCAAACACACAAATACACGCCCTTAATGATATTAAAAAAATGTGAGCGCCACAAAGTGGTTACGAAGGAAAATATTTATCTTCACCGCTCGAAACAGCGCAACAATTATGCTTAAAAAGTATGACAAAAGTGGAAGGAAAATGAAAGTATCATCACCGCCAAGACCAACAATAAAACATGTAGGCAGGAAGCTCAGCAACTACAACAACGACATTTTATGGCAGTCACTTAAGTGAAAGAGCTTATTATAAAACATAAGTAGAAATGTAAAGAGCAAACGTGATGTGATGCTCAAGGGATTGTGGTTTGTTAAAAAATTGTGGCATGATTTTGTGTTGAAGTATTTTTTTAAATTTAAACACATTCATTACCTTGTTGCAATAAAATGTTATAGCTTATTTAATTACACAGAGGGCGATATTAAATAACTACAATGTTCACCAGGGGGAGTACCCTTCTTATTATTTCTTCAACTGGCGCAGTTAAAAACAAGTTTCGTCTCTTGTCCTCACCACTTGACTTTAACCATGCGAGCTGGCCAGAAAAGAGATGCACGGTATATTAAAGTGGAAATATGTATAACTCCATTTGCTTGATTTACAGAAGGATTCTATTAAAAATAATTATTCTTGCAACCTAAAATTTTTTTAAATAAATATCTTTTCTGGCTTATGTCAACAAAATAACTTTTGGAAGTGATATACTCACAGAATTGTGAAATTACAAAAAAAAAAATATTTTTGAATAAAAATTCTGTCGAATAATTTGTTAACCCGTCGTTTCTGCTTTCAACGGCATATAGTTTTCCTACATCAACACAGTCGTTCCTAGGATATTCTAGTTTAATAAATTTCTGTGAACTACGAAGAAAGTACTTTCAATATTTATTCCTTTTAAAATAAAAGTCAAAGGAAAAGAGTTACTTCTGGAACTTTATTTTTATTCGGACAGAAATATTTGGATATTCCGGACTTTTAATATTTCTCGACATCAATAAAAGTCATCTTTGGCCAGATATTTTCTAAGTCCTTTTCAATAACTACCACGCCGCTAATCTAAATTAAATAAGTTTGATATTATATGGAAGAGGATTGAAAAACCTTTCAAACAAAAGTATTCAAACCACGGTTGCTACTTATTTTTTCGTAATTTTATATAATAAAATTAGTGTCTATCTCAAACTAAAAACAAGTACACCCACAATGCTGGAATTATTAAAAAGATATGTTTGAAATAAAGTCTCTTACTTGTGTACCTAGCACGCTATTATACCAGTTGATTTATAGATATAAAGCCCGTTTTCCGTTCAGCTTAAAAACAAAGGAAGCGAAGTCAACAGTTCCTAAAATGCGTTGAAAAAGAGACAAAGTTCACTTTTAGAAAATCCGGGCCTGTATGCTGCCTTATTTTTGGCCCCTAAAAATGGAAATAGGTAAGAACCATCTGAAAGTTAGGTTGAACTATTTGTTGCCTTATTCTGCACATCAGAATTTTTACATTTCTTTCAAATTTAGAATAGGGTTTCTTCATCTCAAGATGTCCAATAAGAAGAACATATGGCTTTTTTGGTTTATGAAACTTCTATGCAAAGTTCTTTATGGCCCTGATAATTTCGGTATGCTTATGGGTGGGTCTAACTCCTCTTATTCTCATACTTACAAATATCGGACGAAAGTTATAATACCAACTCATGTTCAAGAAAGTATATAACTTCAGATGGGTGGCAACATCGTAAAATTATTTTTAGTGCAAAAGCTTATAAAGGAGTATATTGTTTTTATATAAAATTGCATCCAAATCGGCTGAACTAGTTCGAGTTCTGAATTTTTTCCATATTAATTGTCTGCTTTTGCATCAGCACCATACCAATTGGCATACTACTCCGTATATATATCAGAATCATACAATGAAGGTGTTGGTATTGTTTATAAGGAGTGGTTCCTAGTCCCATATGGGAACCTGATTCCGAGATATCGAACAAAATGTGTAGAGGAAGAGGAAGATGGATTGATAACGAGCCTGAGAGTGAGATGATGAGGGAGGTGAAAGAGAAAGTGAGGTTGCGAGTAAGTGGAATGGCGAGTGAGCGTGAGAGGGAGTGGGAATGAAAGGGAGGGCTATAATATATAATAAGGGGAAGGGGGATAAAGGGTGAGGATTTGAGAGTGGGACGAATTGAGAGAAAGAAACGATGCATGGCTGAGAGGGAGCCAGGGAAGAAGAGGGAGAAAGATACGAACGTTTCTTAGAGAAGTTACAAATGTGACCATTTTTTCAGTTTCATGCGAAAGTTGATAAATTGCAGTTGGAAGGCATCAAAGGCGCTTTCATGAAAGACAATTGATCTTTTGTTGTGTTTCCTCAGGGTTTACAAGTGCTTAGGTGCTCTTTCCATTTGTTCCGTTTGGGCTGGTCGACCAAACGTCTGACCAATTTTAGGTATACCACCAACTGCTGTACTTACGACACTCACTAAAAAGCTCTAAAAATAGCGAAACTTGTTGTCGCGCTAATTCCAAGGCAGAGAAAGGAAGAACATTGTTTCCACAATTTTATATTGTAGAGATAGTGGGTTTAAATGTTTGGCATCATGTCGTCATTCTCCACATGCAGACCAAGTGTTAACCTGCTGCGCTATCCGGGCTTAGTTGTGCAAGTGTGTTTCGAAGGTGGAACTGCTCTTCTGAACTAAACACGGCGGATCAATCATATACGACTTTGTTTACTTAGGGTAACCAAGTGAAGAACTTTCATTGCAAATATAAACCATTGTTATTTGAAATAAAAATGTTTGCTTACACTCCTCTTTTTACAACTGGTCTTAAACTAGTAAGCAGTAAGCTAGTATGAATAGCAAATTAACTAGACTGTTTGCTGAGTAGTTTGGCTTTTGACTGCAAGGGGTTTTGGCTTATTAACTATTTACTTCGGGGAGCATTTTGTCATACCGGCTATACAATTAATTCAAGAAAAATATTAAAAAAAGTTAAATTTTTGTATTCAAATTTAGAGAAAAGAAAAAAGGTTGCTACTGAGTTCAAACGGCTTTAGATTTTGGAAGTTACATCAATTTAAAAATTAAAATGGTAGAAAATTTTGAATGTATTTAACGAGGAAAATTAAGTATATTGCCCTACTGAGCCGAAAGATTAGCGGTTTTGCTGTTAAACTTTATGAAACAATTTATCTGCAGTTTTACAAACATTGCTTTACTTGGTATTTTATTTTTCAAGGAACCAAAAAACCTACTGTGCGAATTTCATTCTTGACTAAAAATGTCGATTACCTGATTTCGCGTAATTGCGCTACGAGCTTTTACCCTTGCACCGGCGATATTTATTTGAATGTTTATGCAGATATTCTGACACATTTATGCTCAACTAAGTTTAAGTTCACTAGAGCCATCAAACAGGCCAATGCCATTGACATGGCCACTTTTCTTGTACGCACACGTACATACATGCATATATATATACCCTGCAGTGAAATATCAAACTAGTCAGTAAACATACTAGTATCCAACTAAAATTTTCTGGTTGGAATCATAGTGGTCAGAAAAAGTTCAATACATACTAGTATACGACTACAATTTTCATAGTATGTGTTTAAGCGACATAAGCTGTAATTATTTCTTTCGTTTATTTCATTTGCATTGCATGATATTGTAATTCGCAACGAGCTTAGGAAATATTCCACAGATATAGTTTATGTTTTGCAATCTCAAATCGGTGTATTTCACAGCAATAATTATGAGAAATGAAAATGATATATGGATGAGTCCATTTTCTTATTTTAATCCCTGTTAGAGCTTTTGGTCCACATTTGGCTTAGTATTCTTTTATGTTTTTCGAACTAGTATGATACTGGCATGATTAGACTACAATTTTACTAGTATATTTCCTTCCATTTTGAACTACTTTAAAACTGGTATTTTACGCCCAGTATGATATTAGTATATTTCCACTATATACAAACTAGTATTTCAATAGTAGCAGATGACTGGTATGTTCTGGTCGAAATCTGACAATTGACATCTCGTAGGACATCGTCATGTTAAAAATACCAGTTGCTTATATGGAAATATTACAGTTGGCTGACTAGTTGGGCTTGGGGCACATACTAGTTGTAAAGTAGTTTGCAACTACTTGGATTGACTGCAGGGTATTTACACAAAAAAGCTGGGACACTTGATATTTATGTACCACCCAAGGCACACAGCTTCGAACTTGTCTTCACCATGTGAGGCTTTTCTATCAGTTTCACGCTTTACTTCCGTGGAGATTGTTTGTACATATATGTACATGTGAGAGTGTGTATGTGTGTGCATGTGTATTTGCTGAAGCTGTCAGTGCGTATGAGTGTCTCTTAAATAGATTCATGTACAAAAACAATTTTTCACTTGTCGTTCATATGAAGACCACTTGCTGCTGTATAGCTCCTGAAGCTTTTGTGGCATTTATTATATTACATACTGTTGTTGTTGTTGCTGTGTTTTTCAGTCCTTTTGTTCCGTTGGGAAATTAGTTTACTGTGGTTTTATACTTTCATTTCATCAGCAGGAGAAAAATATAATAAAAAAAGAGCTCAAGTTGTAAACAACTTTTTCAACGAAAACTCACTTTTCTGAATCACTTCACGAGGGCCCGACTAAAGGCGCGTTACGCATTGGGATGGCTTCAACTAAAACATTTACTTGGTTTCTTACTTAACTTGTGCCACGAGGCGGTCTATAGTTGTGTTGTTGTTTAAGTTTTTCATATGTATATCGCTTTTTTCTTTATTACTTATAGGTACCGGTGACTGTACTGCAAGCTTGACTGATAATTTTTAAGTGTTCATGCACTCGGCGGTCCACGTCTCACAACTACTTGCTTTCGATTGTCGTAGTGACTCTGACGATCAACGTAACTACGCGCAAACTTCAAAAATCCCAAATTTCAGATTTTAGCCAATCAACGCCGGCAGAGACACGACGACAGTCGAATGGAAGTAGGTGTGACAAGATGACCGCCGAGTGCACTAACAGCTAAAAATTCTCAGTCAAGCTTGCAGTATAGTCACCAGGCCCTATCATACAATCTCAAACGTTCATTCGCAATATCACCACCGCACAAACATTGTCCTTTTTGGCCCTTGAACCTTACGAGAAGTTGTACTACTTTTATGTTGAACTTTTTTTTGATTATTGTCGGTATCTGATATTATGTTGTCCTCTGCAAAACATATTTAGAGGCTGCTATCTACAAAGTAAATGCTTATTGTTACTGTTACTTTTACGTGTTTAAATGCCAGCAAATTAAGTTGATAACCATGGACAAAGGAAAAAAGGTGCCCGGCCACTCAGGAGTATGAGCTGGCGTGCGGAAGGCCAATTTTTGTTGTTGTACTACTATTATTACTGTAATTATTATCATCACTTTTACTATTCCCAGTACAACGTGCATTGGGTATCGAAGGTCAAGTGCTGCTTGATCTGCGCCCGTTGCACATGCTAATTGAAACAGAGTCAAAGACTGCCTGCTGTGTAAAATGAAAGCTCGCGTAGGCACACGTTAAGTCATCTCGTCCAGTTTAGCAGAAAAAAACCCTAGCAATCAGCGCTCTATCTGCCACCTTCAAGGAGAAGAGTTTCAAAAGAGAACTGCGAGACAAGAGTGCCCGGAACGTTGGTGTCCTATCCCCCATTGAATTAAATATTTATGTATCGAAGCTTTACCATACACCAGAGCGAGTTTACGCTGACGACTGTACTATTACGGCTTCGGCAAAGGGCCCTTCCATTTAAAAGGATAACTAGTTTTTTCCAGGACCTTACCAGCTTCTTCACTGAGCGAAATCTGACTATAACTCCGACTTAATCGATGGCGACTCTTTTTACGACATGGACTCCGCAGATGAGGTAAGAGTTAAAAGTCCACATAAAAGGAGTAACTCTTCCTACTACGACAACGGCCTAAAGCAGAACTGTTGAGAAAACAGTTTTCACTGAAGTACCATAAACCCAGTCATCCAATGATGATGAGATCCGGCGTCATATTACTTAGCCGTTTGATCTGCAAAACGACGGGGGGCTCTAAATGCCCTCCACACCGAATCGGTAGACAGTTCTATTAAATCTTGCCTCTGAACCCCGTTATTAGTATCCGACCACCTCAATCAGTTGAATATTGGTGCGTTTTTCCAAGGAAGACTAGAGTCATGTTAGTAAAACTGTAATGTAACTGTAATAATTTAAACTCTTACTTATCCAGACATAACCTCATCATACCAAATACTTGCTCTGCATATCGTATGTTCCCTCATGAAAAAAAAAATCCGCAACCCTGTTGAAACTGCTGGTTTCCTTGCAATCCAGTTGAAAGATCTTAATAACTACTCTTAGAGTAATCTTACAAATTAGGCAGGGCGAAGTTCTGCTAGCAACAACAACAACATCGCCTGTAATGTTGAAAGATTTCACCAGGAGAGGACAATAAAGTGGTACACTGATGGTACAATAACCCCAAAAGTGATCGGATAGGGAAAATCTGGGCGCCTCAATACGTCCACACCACCAGGAGAATACATTATCATACTTAGTGACACTCAAACTTAGCTCAAGACCGTATCTGGCTGTAAACAACGTCAACAACGCAATACTGATCTGTTTTAAAGGTCATACGACAACAATAAGCCCCACTCGTCTTGAGCCGTTTCTGACTTCAAGCACCCACATCAAAAAGAAAAAGGCGGAGAGGCAGGTATGGGAGAGGAACAATGCCCTCAGACTGCCGGACTGCTATATAAGCCAAATATTTGGCTCATAACAAGAGTTCGCACAGGCCAATTCAGACTCAAGGCAAAAATGCGTACAAGAGGCAGGGAGCTTGTGTAGCTTCTGGGTTAGTGAGGATGAAACTGCGGGGTACATACTTTGCAAGCGCAATGCTATATATAGAAGGAGTCAGAAGATATTTGGCTTCATAACTCTACAGTGCAGCACATACACAAACTAAAGTCAGCCTTATTTCTGGACTAACTGGAGGTGATCAGCTTGGTTGACGTGCTTTGAAGATATGAGGGCACAGTCGATTCTTAGGTCGCCTTGCATTACCTGGCTTGTTTGTTATTATTATAGTAGGACAGTAACCCCCAGGTCCGCGATCACGCTTAATCCTAGCTCGAACGTGCATGCTAGCGTACTATGGAGAAATGTGAGTAATTTAGGTGCAGGACAGAGGCTACTGAAACCAGAAACTTTATGAGCATGTAGTATACTAAACAGGCTCTTTCGATGTATAGTATGTTTCGCTTTCCTTGAACTTTGGCAAGAAATATACGGCACCTCTCACCCAGGAGGGACTGGAAAGGCGGATGAGTTTGCAAGGGATGGACTTTTTCACTCTATTCGGTCTCATAAAGAACTATGGTAACGGGGCAGCTCTGTGGTCTCGGAACAACTCAAGGTTGGCCTTTCTATCGTCTTCCGGACTCATCGACTATTTTTCAATATTATAGTGACCTATAATCAATTGAATTTAATGGCAAACCTTTTTTCAATTTCCGATTTCTCGAAAATCCTAAAGTCAAATTCGATGGAATTTTAATGATTTTCTATGGAATCCACTAAATTAAGGGCCCTTACTTTAGATGTACAAGGTGGCGCAAAAGTAATCCTCCTATCAGAAAATGCTATAAATTTTGCGATTGACCCCTAAAGTCAGTTCTTCTGTTTTGACATTTGTGTAGTAAACACATGCGAAATACACGTTAATAAACAATGTTACGCTACACTGCTCCAGAACGCGGAATATTGCTGACTATTTATTTGACCAATAATCGGTCGGTGACTTTGGCACAACGTGAATTTTGTCGCAGATTTCCTGGCCGTCCGACGCCTACTGGTGAAACACTGCGACGTTTAGCCGCTCGCCTCGAAGAGACTGGCACAACACGAGATTCTGCCAGGCATGGCAGACCCCGGAGTAGCCGAGGATGTCATGGAAGCGCCGTCGCCATCGACCAGACGACGTGCCACGCAAATGGGTATCAGTCGACGGTCTTTACAGCGAATTTTGGTACAAGATTTGAAGATGTTTCCGTACAAAGTCCAGACAATGCATAAGCTGTTAGCTGCTGACCGCCAATCGCGTCTAATATACGCTCAAGCCATCCTTAATCACCACCAAGAGGAAGATGATTTTTCATCAAAAATAATCATGAGTGATGAGGCCCATTTCCATCTTAGCGGGTACGTAAATAAGCAAAATTTTCGCTTCTGGGGCACTGAAAATCCGCGTGTAACCCACGAAGAGCCATTACACCCGCTCAAAGTCACTGTATGGTGTGCTGTTTCCGCTGGAGGAGTTATCGGACCTTTTTTCTTCGAAGACGTCGCGGGCCAAACGGTTACTGTGAATGGTGAGCGCTACAGAGCAATGATCAACATGTTCTTTTTGCCGCAACTCGATGAATTGGGATTGGAAAACATGTGGTTCCAACAAGACGGTGCAACAGCACACACTGCACGTGCCACAACCGATATGCTGAAGGATGCATTTCCCGGGCGCCTAATCTCCCGTTTTGGCGATTTGCACTGGCCAGCAAGATCGCCTGATTTGACCGCTCCAGACTTCTTTTTGTGGGGCTTTTTGAAGTCGCGGGTTTATGTCAACAAGCCTCAGACTCTTGCAGCTCTTAAAGACAATAGCCGTCAAGATTGTGAGGACCTATCGCCGGAAGTTTTGGCCAAAGTGATGGAAAATGCCATAAAAAGGGCTCAAATGACAATCAACTGTGGCGGCGGCCATTTACATGACATCATATTCTCGACTTGATGTAAAAAAAATTAAAAGACCAAATAAAAATAACCCACAAGAAGAATCAAAGTTTTTCATTTTTTTTTTTAATTACAGCCAAAAAACATGGGAAGCTTACTTTTGCGCCACCTTGTATATTGGAACAATTTTCGTCATCCCTTGTCAATTTTTGTTTTGTAACAAACTGGCTTCGGCGATCCGCCATCTTCAGTGTATGTGTTCGTTCTGAGTATTTAGAGTATGGATACTGTGCCAGGTACTGTTAATATGCGTGTATATGGTTCGTGTGTTAGGTTCATGTGTTACGAATGCTCCCAAACGGGTACCTATAATAAAGATTGTTTTTACGCTCGTTAATTAGTTTGTGGATGTTAGGTCAGGTAGTGTTAATCGTGTGTTTGAATAGTCTGTATTGGAGGTTGTTTCTGTCGTTCGTTACTTAGGTAGAAGTCAGTGATTTTCGTCTTTTGGTTTGTTTTCTGTGTTCGCTCGTTTATTGTTACGTTCTTACAGAGTACGAGTCACTTGAAACTACAGAACTATAGAGTAAGGGACCAGGTATCGCAAAAGATTTAATAGTTGTGTTAGTTTTTAGAATTCATTTTGGCTAAATTTGATGCATCTATGGCATAGATAATATTTGTTATTATATTATAGAAAAACCATTATGTCCGCAGGAAAAGCATTCTAAAAAATTAGACCTATTTTAAACCACTTGCATTATTTAGCTAAGTGATAAACTTAATAAGTTTTCTTGTTCATAAACTTCTGCTTTTTTATACCTACACACATACACAGAGCGGTGAACCATCTGGTGTCTATACCTAATGATGGCAAACGGGTTTTTATTTTCTCAGATTTCCAGGCCGCAATATAGGCCTTGGACTCATTCGTCGACAACACAAAGTCGGTCCTTGAATGCCGCAGATCTCTTAACGAGATGACACAGCACTTCAGTATCAGCCTTATATGGGAACCTGGACACAGGGATATTGAAGGCAACTGCAAAGCAGACGAGCTGGCCAGGAGAGGTGCCACCTTCAGGCTTCGTGTGAACACAATCACTATAAGAAATGCAACATCTCAACATATGAGACACCCAGGCTAACCTGGCCTTCATATGATAAAAGGCATACACGGGCGCTTCTGACTCTACACAAATCGGTTTTAGCATCCTTGATAAGGGTTCTAACAGGACACTGTTTAATAGGCACTCACGGAGCCAGAATAGGGGTAGCGACCTTCCATTACTGTCGCAGCTGCAGATGTACCGAAGAGGAGGGGAGCGTCCAGCACCTCCTCTTTCCTTACTTGTTTTCTTTTTATTTCGAAACCGAAACCGGAACGAAATAAATGTGGAAGAAAGAAACCGGAACCGGAACGTTATTTTAAGAGGCTGCATACCTTGATCTCGTCTCATTTATGCCGTAACGAGCTACCCTGATCCGAAAAAAAAAATTTATGTTTTAATAAAGTGTATCCATATTTATGTACTTATATGAATTATAAATATTTAACATGCCCAAAAGACAATGAATATGCGCTGGTCATCAAACTAGGTCACGTGGTTGTATATTTATATTCTTACGTATAAGCTCACATCTGTATTTATATTATTAGTTCAACATGCTCAAAAGTGCAATAAACTAGATCTTAATTGCGTTAACGTTGAAAATTTAATTATTATTATTAATAGTCTTAATAACTTAGTAATGACTCGTAATACGAAAGCAAAGTAATCAATTTTCTATTAATGTCAATAAAACTTGTTTGAACTCAGAAACAGAAACACCAAATCATTTTGTAACAAAACAACCATGTACCTAAAACAATAACAACAACAACCCATATAAATAACTGAATGATTTACAAAAGTTTTACGGCAATTTATGAAAATTATACTCACGCTTCGTTAATATAAATGACGATGAAAACAGCAAGTTGCAAAAGGAATAGGCGAACAAATCGGAAACCAATAAAAATCAACCCATAAAACAAGCCATTTAAGCTTTAGTGAATGGATGCGATAACAAACGAAAACAAGCATCAACATGACGTACAACACATATACACCGCTAAGTACAATAACAATAATATTAACAGCGTGATATGGTGAAAAGAAATAATAATTTTCGGTTGGTTACGGCAGCGATTGCTATCGAAAGAGGTCAGTGGGTGTAGTTAGTGCTTTTGTTATTAACAAAGTAATTAGTTCATTTACGGGGTATTTTCGAACAACAAGCAAAAAAAAAAAAATTCTAGTTCAAAAACAAGTAGAAAAGTCGAGTGTAGAACTGAATTTAATATACCAACAACTTTAGCAAAATCTGTAGAAATGTTAATGTTAAATGTCAAATAATGCTTTTTGTAAACCTATAAAACCTTATAGGAGTATTTCTTTGTAAGGTAGGCAGCATTTAGTTTGTTAGGTTCACTTTTGAGCTGAAATAAGTGCACAATTAAGTTTCGAATGGGACCAACTTTATCCGATACTGTGCTACCGTCATTGATGAAATGTAAATCAGCTTCCTTACAAGATATTAAAACGCATTTTTAGACCAAACTGGTTTAGCACATTGTATCCTTTGTTCAATACCAGACCTGTCGCTGCAAAAAATCGTGGGAGTGATCTCTAAAGAGAGTGATCCGGTAACTTCAATAGGCTACAATTGATCCCATCTATTCCGTTATAGGCATAGTTGGGATAACCCGATTTTAATTTCTGAAGCCTACTTTTAGGTGTTGAAAGTAAACTTGTAAGGCAGTACCTGTAGAGCAACAAAGGGAATATGTCCGACATTACCCTTTGTATAAAAGTGATCGTGGTAAATTGCTAAATTGTTGTGGAGAGGTCATAAAGGTCATAGGGGTTTCAAACTTTTTCTACTACCATGTGGGCAATCTTATAAATAAAAATGAATGTGTGTCTGTGTGTCTGGCGTCTAAAGTACTTCACCGATCTTATGAAATTTTCACAGTAGACTCTTGGATCCACTGGTTCCAGCAAAGGCTACATATAATTTTGAAAAGCGTAGATAGTATACCTCGTTTCATGTTTCGCAATTTTATTTAACACGGTTCTGAAATTAATAATAGCTGAAATTTGACATTTTGTTCATTTGTATGTGGGCTGTGCCACGCCTATTTTCCAAATTTAACAAAAGTCATTAACAAGATCATCAGGTCATTGTAGCTATGAAATTCTAGCATTCTATCTGCATCAGTGAAGGAGATATGGTATGTTCCGGTTTCCTACCTCTCTTTTAGAAAACTTTGGTCGAAAAGTATACGTGGTCGTTCACCGATTTTGTTTATTTTCTGTGAGCGTACCCTACATGTATATGGTATTCCCTGTATCAAGTTTAGTAATTCTATCTTACACCGTTCTGAAGTTATTAACAGTCAAATTTGAAATTTGCTTGACTTATAAGTGGGCGCTGCAAGCCCACTTTCCAAAACTTTGCAAAAATAGTGTAAAGAATAAGAAAATTGAGGTAAGTGCCAAATTATATTATTATACCTGTATCAGCTAATTAGATATGAGTCGTTCAATATTTCTAGCTCCTTTCCATATAACTTTTATGAAAAAGTAGGCGTGGTCGAAAAACGACTTGGCTTGTTTTCTATGGGTGCATTTATCACAATAGTATGCGTCCTACGAAATTTCGTTATGCTAGCGTAAACGATTCTGTACTTATTAACGGCCAAATTTTGAATATGTCTTACCTCATATGTGAGGGGTGCCACATCCCTTTTCCAAAAATTTGATAAAATCGTCAATGGGACAACCAAATTAATAAGTCTAGCAAATTTCATCATTGCAGCTGCTTTTATTTTTGCATTAACCCATTTTATACGTTTTTCGAAATTTTCGATATCGAAAAAGGGGGGTGCTAATAGTATGATTTCGACTATTTCAAATAGCAACCCACCCTGGCCGGAAAGCAACCTGCTTAATGGATTTCTCTGTTCATTCTTAGAACTTTGATATATGGAACTCCACATCTATCTCTATTATTTTGTACCGTTACAAACCACCGTTATATGACTAAAACTATAATACCCTGTGTAGTAGTACACACTGGGTATAAAAATAAGCGAAAGTAATCAACAACTATTAAACAATTTTTTTATTTTTTTTGATTAATCTAGATTTCTTTTGAATTATTTTCAGTTTTCGTTTTTTGTTTTGGTTATAAGCTGTTAATGCTTATATTTGTGGCCGACAATACCAAAAAAAACTTCAAATAATCAAAAAAGATTCATGGCTTTTTATGATTATGAAAAGTATCAAAAAGAATCAAAAATAATAAAGAAAAAATTTGCTTTTGATTCTTCTTGAGTTTTTCGGATAATCATAAAAAGTCATGATTCCTTTTTGATTAATTTGTTTAAAAATACCCTTTAAATTTTTATAACAAAACGAAAACTATGGGAATTAAATTATTAAGCTTTTCTCAAAAAAATTATCAATGAAACAGGTAATAATTGCGATTCCCACAACAGCCGGTTCTATCGCACCGGAATGACCCCGGTTTTTTCACCCGGCCAAGGGCTGTTATTTCAGTGTAATCCTGTCCAATCTGGGGCAGGGCGAAGCACTGCTAACAACAACAACGTTAGTAATCATTACTTAACCGGTCTGTTCTATACTCATATTCAAAAACTATTATTTCGGGATTTTTCACATCGTTTGCGTTGGCGTACTGAAAAACAACAGTTATTGATGTCCCCATTAGGGTTTCAAATGAATAATCGATTTTTAATGTAATCGATTATTTTTGTTACTATCGCTGTTTTTAATCGATTTCTTCAATAGCAAAAATCGATTCTTAATATATCGGCTATAACAGTGCCACATTTTTAAACGATTTTTGTAAACAGTGCGTAAAGCTATGTACACACAACAATTAAAACACATAATTTTATTTAAATCACTTCTAATCTATCTTGATTTTAGGGTAATTTTAGGCTACGCTGAAAATTTTTATCAAATATTAATTTAAGATTAATTATTCTAACTCAACGCTTATTTACGTTTTATGTTTTAAAACCAAACGATTTCCGTTTTTCTTATTTTGATATTCTTTAGTAAATTTTATTTTTGATTTTGTCCAATGTAAAGCAGTTTACTGATCATTTGTGATAACGGCAAATCATATTCATGTTAAATCTGAATTAATAAAAACTGAAAATCGTGCGTTAATTTTTCATGCATCAAATGAAAAATCGGTTTATAAACCAAAATCGATTTTGAGGAAAACGATCTGATCCTAAGAAAAAAATCGGTTATTGAGTAATCGATTTTTCCGACTAGAGTTCACATCCCTAGTCCCCATTATTTAATTTTTTCAGTGGAAACAAAAAATGTTTTAGAAAGCATTGCTTAAAACGAAGTTACTACTCTAAAGTGGTGGGCAGCACTCTGAGTATATTTCATTTGGCCCTAGCAGATGTCGTTCGGAGTTGGCTAAAAAAAATTAAAATAACAGTCTAAGAAAAGTTTTCTCCCACCCACCTACTTATTATTATTTGACTAACTTACTTACTTTCTATTATCATGAAAATAGCCCAAAAATGGAGCACAGCGGGCCATACTGAAGAGAAACAATAGTCATGGTTCGACACTGCATATATATATGATAATATGAAATTGTTTAAATTCGAGGCAAATAAGTTTGTTTCCTAACAAATTTTTTTTATGTAAAACAGAAGACATTGACGTAGGTGAGTCGATGACTGAAATTAACTCAGGTAAAATCAGTGGATGACACAAAGGTCGCACGCCACAGGATGCGGAACAACGTGGATAGATGGGAAAACAATCAAAATGTGACAGCTTTTCAATCAGTCAAGCAGCAGCCTTCACTTGCACGGTTTTACGTATATCAGAGCCTCACTTGCATGGTATTACATACATCAGAGCGCCTAAAAGCACACTACATACATACTCGTAGTATTGAAAGTCCCCTGTGGTGAAGTCAGGATATTTAGGAAAAATCGATAGGAGGGACCAAATTAACACTTTTTAAAATTTTGGTCTGTCAGTCTGTATGTTTGGTCGCGCATCACTCCAAAACTACTAAATGGAATTAAATAAAACTTAATTATTGCATTACTAGATATTTAACTTAAAGTTGTACTGATAGCTTTATTAGTTTAGGAGACATGGACCGAGGTGACTCAAAATGTATTTAGTACAATATGGGTATCAAACGAAAGCCGACAATGAGTGCTGCAATAAGCGATGTAATTAAATTCCATATCTTATCTGGTATGGGATATAATGATGAAAATCGGTCTAAGTTTATTATTAGTTCTGAGACGCAGCGAAGTGGGCCGGGTTTACCAGTTTGAAATAGAATTGGTGTTTTCATCAAATAAATTAGCTCCCAAATGCGTTAATGGAATTAGATTCTGGTTAATAAGAAACCCAGGTACTGAATAAAATGGCTTCACTGGAGCTGGTTCGGAATTAACGAAAGTTAGAGACGGAAGCACTACACAGTTCCAGTGTGTATATTTAGCGAGCTTGGTGGAATGTATAGACTAATAAACTAACTACATCCCAACTGTAAAATATTTCAATAGATCGGAGCCATAGAAAGAGAGATGCAGTGAGCTAGCTTTCCACCTAGGACATCGCTATGTTAAATTCACCAGTTGTAAAAAAAATTGCGGATGAACCAGCACTGGCTCCGAATACACCGGTTCAGAAACAGGGATTTTCTCTACGATGTATTTATGAGTTCCCATGCTTATTCAAGCAAATGTATTTATGTAGATAAGAGTACGTGCCCATCAAAAAATGGTGTCAATGAGATTGACAAACTGGAAATGAAAATCGTTTAATTTTGCCAACCGTAAATTAATTCCTTTCGGTATGTAACCATTTTGTTTTGAAAACAAACCGTTAGCTCTGGCATTTAAAATCAATTAATTTCGCGAAACCGGAAACTTCCTCGTTCGAAACATTAAAATTTTGGAAAAAAGCAGTACTTGAACTCAGTTCGGTATTGTGAAAACTAATAAAAATCAACTGGATCTGAAAGTTATTAGTATGATATAGCTGGAATAGGCTAAAGAAGTTAGGCTACGGCAAGGAAAAAGTTAACGTGCAATTCTGAAACTATCAAACTGCTTTTAGTTAACAAAACGCAGTCTTGCAATGACGAAGCCGAACGAAGTGGAAGGACAGAATACGAATCAAGCTAATCTATTTTCGTCTTGCCTTCGCTAAAGCAGGGCAACTAATTATACATAAATCTAAATTTGCTGAAGTTAGAGCATAGAGGAGCTACAAAAATTACATGCAACAAGAAATCTGTACATCCAATTTTAGGTGCTATCAGGAATACCATGTGAACGGTTTTATTTAAATATTCGTACTTTCGAGGGCTTTTTGTCTTGTTTATCTCTTTTTCAAAAATATTTTTTTGGAGATATGCGCTATCGATTCGCTTTGGAAATTCGGAGCTTACTCCCTTTACCTTGGGTGGCAACATAATCAATTTCAAACGAAAGGAAAAGAAGCCCATTGGACCAAACCATCAAGTGACGTATTTAGAAAAAATCTAGCTGAACTCGACCACTTAGGCTTTTTTAGCTTGTTGGCCAAGAATGCTCAGTGCAATAGAGCCCACGTAAGTAACGCCCACGAACTTTGTTTCCCCATTTGGCTGTATTGTCCGCATTTTGTGATTGCGATTTTCAAATACAAAATTTTTGGTTTATATTATGATATGTGTAATCTAGAGATGTGCTATTAACTGACTAAAGACAGTTTTAAATAATACTCTTTTTAGAACTCGAGTAATTACTCAATTAAAAAAATTTATTACTGAGTAATTTTGTTAATTTCATTAAATTACGTTTCTAAACAAATAAACCAATAAATATAAAAAAGCAGAAAAATAAAAAATTTGGATTTTTATATGAAGCAAGTTGTGACTACTCAGCCTTCTGTATAATAAATTGAATAAGATTATAATTGAAATTAATAAAAATGTGATTATTCGAAAAATTAGTCGTTTTGATGAACCGATAATGATTAGTCTCGTACTAATTATTTAATCAAGCCTAGTTAATGGATTAAATACACATTCCTTCTTTGTGTATTTGTATGTTCTATACTATATATGTATATAAATTTCCAACCTTAAATTTACGAATCTTATTATAAAATTATCGAATCTAACAGATAACTCTAAAGAAGCCTTTTGATTAAATGGCATAAGCCTTTAATAAGTAGCCCATTTTTTGACCTTAACTCATGTGTAGACATAAGTAGTTGCTTGTTTGTCACTTTGTCTATTTGCTTGTTTCCCACATTTGCCCACTTACCTACATACATACTACATATGAGTGAGTACCTACTTAGGGAAATTGTTAGTTGAGTTCTTGATGATTGAACACTTTTATTTCAGAATCAAAGCAGCTAAGGCGTTTTGAAGTGTGTCTGCGTCTGTCAGTTAGACAACCATTATGAGGCGGCAATGTCGACAGTTGCATCAACTAATCACAGCCTTGTCGCATTACTAAAAGTGATGACTTATAAGCACCATAGTGACAACAGTCAGCGGAACGGCCTGCATTTAATGATCACTGAACTGTGCTTGCAATGGAGGACAGGCAATAAGTTGGCGCTGGCATGTATCACATTTTACAGTAGGTTTTGCTCTCTTATTATGACTGAAATCAAACAGTGAGTGTGACTTTTATGGAGATCTAAACTTTACCGGTACCTTATTTTCTTCGTTTTGAGCTTGAACCTCTGTCGCTGCATTAAGAAAACCGGTATCCAATGACATATCCTCAGCAGACATTTTTGATACCTTTCACCAATGTCCAGACATTGATAAGCATCCGAAAGGAAGTGTGGGGATGACAACTTAAAGTACTAAATATCAAACTTAAAAACAAGCATATTCAATAACCTGTATGATATTTGAGACAAGGATCCCTTATTTTTTCCCCTTTCTAAAGACCCCAACGGCGGCCGCCGTGGTGTGAAGGTAGTGTTGCCGGCCTACCACACCGAAGGTCCATGGTTCGATCCCTGGTACAGGTAACATCAAAAGTGATTTGAAAAAAGTTTTTCAAAACGGGGTCGCCCCTCGGCAGTGGTTTGGCAAACTCTCCGAGTGTATTTCTGCCATGAAAGGCTTCTCAGCAAAAAATTCGTCTCCTTTGTAGATGCCGTTCGGAGTCGGCAAAAAACTGTAGGTCCCACCAATTTGTAGGGAAAATTCAAATCGGCACACCACAAATTGGAAGAGAAGCTTGGCGCAAAAATCTCTTAGGAGGTTTATGATGATATACCTGTTGTATATCGCGCCATAGAGAGAGAGAAAGACCCCAACATAAATCAAGTCAAGGTGTGTTAAATAGCTAGCACTTTGAGTATGCACATTGAAGAAAAATTAGTACGAGAATCAGTATTAGAGTAATAAAAGCCAAAACAGCGGTTTTTTAAATATGGTTTGTATGCCTGTATGTTTGTTCGTGCATTACTCAAAAATTGATGCCGGAAATGAAATGTAATTCCTACTGATGTGTTACTAGATGAATAATTTAAAGCTATGAATCCATTTTCCTGCACAAAAGTAGTTTTTTCCACTATATACAGTGGTGTCAAAACAGCTGGCTCAAAATATTTTATTAAATATAAAATGGAATTGCAACAGTCTGCTCTCTGTACAAAATAGATATTACATAAAAATTCAGATGGGTACACCCAGCGAAAAATACACCTACATCTAACTTTTTTTACCAAAGGTTTTGCAATTAATTGTAAAATCGTCATTCTAACTACGTCTGCACTTTAAATGTGGTTTGGCTATGAATCTTGCTTATTTAACAGAGAAAATACTTCAACTAAATGAGAAAAAATACTTGATTTAAAATACTTTCATATTTAAAGGAAGTATAATTCCTAGCAATATTGAATGTAAGCATGTTCACTTCAGGTATTTTCAACCTTATTTTAGCTATATTTTATATTTGATTCAAATATATTTTTAATTAGCAGACCCGGCAGATGTTGGCCTGCTTAAAATCTGGCTTGCCTACATTTAACCAATTGTACTCTTTTCCCTCCGCACTTTTCGCTTCTTCTACATTTATCCTGATCTCCTCCTTTTTCTTTCAACTTTGCTTTGCTCCATACCCATATACCACTACTCTTCTTTACCCTCTTAATTTTCCTCTAACACCACCTCTATATCTCAAATTTCTATTCCTATTCTTTCTTCTCCCATTTCCTCTGCGGGTACTGATATGTTTATTTTTACTTTCGAAGATATATCGAATTTCCTTTTATTTGACCCTCGTATTGCTTTCTGTTTACACGCTTTTTTGATATATAAAACACATATCTGTATATAAAATATCATTAACTTGAACAAAATTAATTCCTAACTATGTCGAATGGCTGCTTTAAATAACCTGGAGGCTTTGCCAAAAACTAGATATGGCCTGTGTCTTTTCACAGATATCGACAAAACAATTTTGGACGTTAATGGCACAAACAAAACACACAAAATTTTAACGTGGCACCTCCCTCTTTTCCAAAACGTAGTAAACCTTGACTAAATTTCACGTACCCACCGAACTTCTGCACCTTATCGTGAAAGTTTCATAGAGATCGACTATAAACTGTTGACGTTAATGAAGAACAAACAAAACACAAAAAATATAGGCGTGGCACCGCCCACTTCTCCAAAATTATGTAAGTCTTTACTAAAGGACACATATGTATATAAAAATTTCATTAATTTAGACCAAATAAGTTCAGAGTTTTGACGAATTGTAGTTCTATATAAACTATGTATAGCCTATGCTTTAATCTGTGATCCCAAGAATATACTGTGAAAATTTCATAAAAATCGGTTGAGTACTTTGGAAGCTTATGAAGAACACACAGACACGCAGACACACAGACACACATTCATTTTTATTTATAAGATTAGCTTTGAATATATTTTTAGTTAAAACCATATTAAAATTTGCTTTGATCCATACTTAGCAGAAAAATAATTTATAGTTGACTTCAGTTGTATACATAGTAATCTTTACTATGTTTCATACCCACCCCAGATAGTTTTGCTAATTAAGCACTGCCCCAATACTCTTAGTAATTTGAACTTCGTTTCATACTTCACAAACATTTTAACAGGAATTTTAATTATTTTACAGCTTTTATTTAAAATGATTATGTTTAAAATATTGAATGGAGGGGAATTCTCTCTCTAGAAAGCATGGAAAACTTAGAAAGTTTTGCACTTTAATATAAATATTTTTTTACGCGCAACAACAAAATACACATGTCAAATATTTTCTACTTTTTCTACACCCAATGGTATGACAAACATTTTATAGCGAAAACGTAAGTTTTGAAACTGAAATTTTCAAGAGTGAGAGAATAGCTATTATGATTAAAAAGATATATATACATATGTATATTAATTAAAACGATTAGTACCTTACTTTTAACTCTCCCACTATTAATTTGGTACAAATTCAAAGAACGACTTGTAAAATACTATTTGTCAACGATAAATACTTCTGGGTGCCTTTAACCGATTTCATATGTCTGCATAGAATTTTAGAAATGTTCCACTTTTATATTATTAAATACAATGTAAGAACTTTCTTGTTGATAAACCAAAAACAGTATCTCGTACAACTTGAAAATTTCATGTGAGAATGGTTTAGAGATTGTGTATTTATTAAATAGTTGATTACAATCATTTATTCACCATTCCAGTGAACTATTTCGCGATATTAAGTGATCATATTTTGAATGTCTTATTAATAAATCAACAGCAAACATTTCTTTTTTATAATTAAAGTAGGTAGGTAGGTTGCAGAGGCTGCAAGTAAACGAACTAGCACACTAAGGCCCCGGAGGTCCCGTTGTGATACCACATGGATTTAAAAGTAGAAGCAATCCACGTTATCGCAAACGCCACACCCACAACGCCAAACAGCTCTCAACCAAACCTATGGAAATCAATGGAAATCAATGTAATCGATTATACTTGCCATAACATGACACCAACGCGTTTTCATGGACCTCCATAAGGTCGGCCTGAACAGCCGTCCAGCGCCACGGGTACGGCGCTAGCGACAACAAAGTCCGCTTGTACCTTAAAAACCCTCTACTCGAACCATTTTGTGGATTCCGCGAAACGCAGAATGCTCTTTGGCTTAATTAATGATAATACGCCGAGATGATAGAAAATACCGGACCCCAGATATTTTAACCTAATTCCCCAAAGCGCGGGACATTCACATAAGAGATTCCTCACCGTTTCAGGCTCCTCCTCATCTCTACAGCTTCTGCAGAAGTCATTAAAGGGGGCACCCAAACTTTTTGCATGCCTGCCTAGAATATATGCCCACTTGCTTGTTGGAGGAACTTATGCCTCGTTAAGAGCTTACTGGTTGCGAGCGGCATGCCTAAAACCTTCCAGGACTGTGAAAATGGAGCGGATGTGCCCCCTCTAGCAAGCTCATCTGCCGTCTCGTTACCCGGTATATCACAGTGTCCTGGCACCCATACCAGGTGAATCGAGAGTTGCTCAGCCATCTCGTTGAGAGATTTGCGGCAGCCCTCCACAGTCCTGGAATTACATAAATATGCCCCCAGCGCCCTGAGAGCTGCTTGGCTATCAGAGAAGATATAAACATCACCATTATTGATGTCCACTGTCTTCAGAAATTCTACAGCTTCCTGTTTAGCAGCCACTTCCGCCTGAAAGACACTACAGTGGTCAGGCAATCTAAAACTAAGATTAAGACTCAGCTGGGGAGCGTACACCCCTCCTCCAACCTTGTCATCAAGTTTCAAGGAGTCTGTGTACATATGGCTTGAACCGTTGTCTTGGGGAGGTGCAGTGTCCTAGTATTCTCTTTCCGGAATTGTGATTTGAAATTTCTTCTCGAAACAGTACTTCGGTGTACAGTAGTCCGAACAGTAAAGTAAGGAAACATATTTTTGTTTTTAATTTCATGTACAGTTTTATTGAAAAATTTGTTACAATATACAACTTAATTGTTCAAAAAATTTAGTAGCGCCGTTAAGTTTGAGGATTTAGCATCATATGGTGTGCCAATTTCGTAAGAGAATTCCGGGAAATTGGATGCTTTAAGTTCAATGAATAAAATATTTTTAAGCAAGTATCCAACCATTCGCTAAAAGAGTTTAGATTTTATAAATTTTTATGAAAATAAACAAAACATGAATTAATGTCACAAGCACTAACACCTTCTACTATAATGAAGGGCTGAATTGTCGAATTGTTTGAAAAGTTCGTCAAAATCATTTCTGTTATTTTACGTTCAGAATCACTATCCGAACATAAATAAACATAATATAGTAATCTTCTTTTTTGCTTTATCCGAAGCGGACTTGTACCAGGAAGTAGAAGGCAAAACAAATGTCAACAAAATTGTTAAGATAAAGTCTGATGAATTGTATCTATTATAAAAGATAAATTTTAGTTACTAAAAAAGTATTTTACTTTTTAATAATCATTTTAAATTAATTATTAACAGTTTTTTAATTGAATAGAGTAGGAGTAATTTACATTATTATAATATACCACTGGTCTCTAAATCTTTAAGGCGAAACATGGAAGTTGTATGCCATTTATCAGCCACAGCGTTCCATTCCGAAAGACCCCACTTATGGGTCAAGCAATTTTCAATAAGATAGAATTAGGAACTTGATACAAGGTTTATTATGGATACGTAGACTCTGCCCACGGAAAATAAGCAAAATCGGTGAACGACCACGCCCACTTTTGTACTAAAGCTTTCTAAAGGAGGGGTAGGAAACCGGAACATGCTATATCTATATCACTGATGCAATTAGAACGCTAGAATTTCTTATTAATGATTTTTTTTTTTTTTTTGTGAAATGGGCGTAGCACCGCTTACATATAAATGAATATTTAGTACCGCTCACTTTTTCCAAAGTTTTTTTTTTATATATATAACACATTTATATAAAAGATTCATTATCTGATAAATTCGTAGCTATGTTGGATTCCAACTTTATATAGCGTCGCACCCTGAACCCATTGTGAAAGTATCATAAATATACACCGCCCACTTTTATAGAATTGTGTAAATATTGAATAAATTACACATACAAGGTGGCGCAAAAGTAATCCTCCTATCAGAAAATGCTGTAAATTTTGCGATTGGCCCCTAAAGTCAGTTCTGTTTTGACATTTGTATAGTAAACACATGCGAAATACACGTCATTGTTTATTACGCTACACTGCTCCAGAACGCGGAATATTTCTGACTATTTATTTGACCAATAATCGGTCGGTGAAAAACGGTTACTGCGCAAAAGTAATCCTCCTATCAGAAAATGCTATAAATTTTGCGATTGGCCCCTAACGTCAGTTCTGTTTTGACATTTGTGTAGTAAACACATGCAAAATACGCGTTAATAAATAATGTTACGCTACACTGCTCCAGAACGCGGAATATTGCTGACTATTTATTTGACCAATAATCGGTCGGGGCCAAACGGTTACTGTGAATGGTGAGCGCTACAGAGCAATGATCAACGAGTTCTTTTTGCCGCAACTTGATGAATTGGGATTGGAAAACATGGGGTTCCAACAAGACGGTGCAACAGCACACACTGCACGTGCCACAACCGATATGCTGAACATCGGAAGCTTACTTTTGCGCCACCTTGTATATCTAAATATCATTAATTTAGACCAAATACCGTCAGAGTTATGACGAATTGTAATTTTATACAGCATGGTCCGTGGAACCGCCCACTTTTCCAAAATTATATATAGCCTATGCTGTAACCAGTGAACCCGAGAATCTACTGTGAAAATTTCATAAAGAACTTAGAATTCCTTATTTTATATTAGATTCGAAGTGTTTTACTTTAAAAATTCATACTAGGATAGTGAATTTACACACATATTATTAGATTCATATTGAAATATTATAAGATGGGTTTTCTCTTTCTGTAGTTGTAGCTAGAGTAGAGCTACAGAAATCAAAGCAACAACTCGACGATTGCTGCCTGTTGTCTGTTTGTACAAAAGAAACTAAATAACTACCATATGGAACATTGTCTTTTCTAAGTTTTTTTTGCATCTGGCAGCGTTGTCGCAGAAATTGTAATAAGTTACAAGAAAGGGGAGTTCTTGTCATGCTGGGTGCTATACAGTTTCACGTTTCCTCAATACGTAAGACTGACTCACGTACTTTGGTAATACAAATTTGGGCGGCAGCAGAATAACTTCCTGTAGCCAGGGTCTTAAAGACAAGTGCAAATGTGTTTAGATTTAAAATTTACAAATACTTTTTTATACCTATTAAGAATTCACAATCAGAAATTTTCAGAAAAACCTCTATGTGGGGGAGAAATAACTGTATAGTTTTTAGTCCATTTAAAAAAAAAAAAATATTTTGTTTTACTCAATTTCTAATTGCCTGGGTTTCGGTAGATCACTTTGTTTCACACTTCCGTTTTTTTGTTTGTATCTGGCAACCTACCTAAAAAACAATTCCCATAGTGCGAATCACCTCAGTCACAATGCCATGTATTTACCGCCACTCTCCGCCATCTTCTCATCATATTCATCCTCCTTTATTTAGCTTTTCATTTGTATTCTTATTTTCTATTTTTGTGCAGCTTTCGTACAACTACAACGATCATGCTCGCTGTCACGATGTGTCATGTTAACTCAAATTACCGGAAATAATTTGTCCCTAACCGCCAATTCTGATGCTCCCGCAGTCGCTGATGTTTTCAATTTTGTCTGCTATGTTCTATCTATTTTGCCAGTTGCCCTAGTTTGGCGCGATTTTAATATAAACTTTTTCATATAGGTAATGGTATGTTTATGTGGAAATATTATTTTCTTTGTTACCTTACGACGACATTTTTCTATCAACACATTTGTAAGCAAATATGTACTGATTTAACCACCGGAAGTTTGGATTTGGAAAAAAATATATACGTATTCAAAAAAAATAATCAACAAAAAGAGATGGCGGAGAAAAAGATCACTATGGGCAAATGGGAAGAAAAGGAACCATTAGTAAAAAGCGTAGTCGGTAAAAAAAAATTATTGATGAATGATAATTAAGATAGGAGGTACAAGAGGAAGGAAATGGTGAAGAAGACGAAAAGCAGGAAAAAGAGTGAAGGAAAAGAAAAAAAAGAACATTGGTATTGAAAACCCAGTCAGAAAAATTATAATAGAAGAAGAACTGGCTGTTATCATAATAATTATAAACTAATTTTATAACCAATCAAAAGTAAGAAATATGACAAAGAGATATTTAGAAAAATAAAGGAAGATTCGAGGGAGATGAAAGAGAACAATAAATATGAAACATAGAGGAGAATGAGAAAATTGGAAATGTAATGGAGGAGGACCAGCAATAGAGATAGAGTGAGGAAATGAGACAGTAGAACTAACAAGAGGGTAATAATTGAGTTTTCGCAGTCCTTATGCTTGGAAAATGATTTAGCCTCTCGAGTTAAAACTCTTATTAATAGACTAAAAAACATCCATACCCATTTATAAAAAGCACCACTTTAAGTTTAAGAAATGATAAAATCGGTGAGTAAGCTGAAGGTTCATATCTCACTTAGAACATATTTATAAGAATTTTGAAAATTTCATTAAAGGCGGTAGTGTCGGTTTCCTTTTTTCCTTTTTTCAAACGTTTTGAATTTTGATGCAACATATCGATCCCTAACTGCAATTTTGGGGTAACCAACAAAATAAAGAAAATTCATTTTTTGACAGATATCGGTAATTTATGAACCATCTCACAAAATCTTATAACCGTTATAAGTTCCATTACAAAGATAAACCAAAAGAAAAAGTATGATGTAACTGACATAATGCATTAAATTATTTTAAACATTTAATCTAAAAAATCTTCTCCTGCAAAATTTAATTTTTCTTGGTTACACTAAAATTACTGTTAAGGCTCGCTATATGGAATTGTTTTAGGGCTCTCTCATACCTACGTGAGTTCGGCCAAAATTTTTATCTATAATATAAATGCGCAAGTTGAGGGAAATTGTCCTGCTTAAAATCTGGCTTGCCTACATTTAAAAAATTTTACTCTTTTCCCGCTCTACTTTTTGCTTCTTCTGCATTCCTCTTTATTTCCTCCATTTTTTCAACTTTTGCTTTCCGCCCATCCCCATATACCATTACCCTTCTTTACCCTCTTTTTATCCTCTAACACCGCCTCTATATCTCATATTTCTATTCTACTTACCTTCATCTCCCATTTATTCTGCGGGTATTGATATGTACATAGTTTCGAAGATATATCGAGTTAACTTTTATTTGATCCTGGTACCGTTTTCTGTTTCCAAGGGTTTTTTGATGTGACCTGAACCAAATTAATTCCTAGCTATGCTGAATTGCTGCTTTAAATAGCCTGGAGGCTTTGCCAAAAACTAAATATGGCCTGTGTCGTTTCACAGAGATCGATAAAACAATTTTGGACATTAATGACACAAACAAAACACAAACAATTTTAACGTGGCACCTCCCACTTTTCCAAAACTATTTATAGGCTTTGCTTTAGTCTGTGATCCCAAGAATATACTGTGAAATTTTCATAAAAATCGGTTGAATACTTTGGACGCCTGTAAAGGACACATTTTTGTTTATCAGATAACATTTCTAAATTTGGCTTAATCAAAAAAGGCCGGCGCCACGCCCATATTCAAACAATTTCTTGATATTTGGATGTATGAGTCCTTTAGTGAATATTTACACAGTTTAGAAAAGTAGGGGGTGGATCTATATGATATTTTCACAGTTGGTTCAGGGGGCCTCTGAGTGTGACGCTATATAAAGTTAGAATTCATTTGATTCCAGCTGAAGATATTTTATATAAACCTGTACTATTATATTTCAAAAAAAAAAATACTTTGGAAAAAGTGAGCGGTACTAAATGTTTATTTATGTGTGGGCGGTGTCACGCCCATTTCCCTAAATTAAAAAAAAATTATTAATAAGATCTTCAGGTCATTGTAACTACCCAATTCTAGCACTCTATCTGCATCAGTGAAGGAGATTTGGCATGTTCCGGTTTCCTACCTCGCTCCTAGAAAGTTTTAGTACAAAAGTGAGCGTGGTCGTCCACCTATTTTGTTTACTTTCCGTGCTCGTATTCTACACGTAGATAGTATACCTCGTATTAAGTTTCGTAAGTCTATCTAACACTGTTCTGAAGTTAATAATATCTGATATTTGATATTTTTCATCATTGTTTTTGCTTTTAGTATTGAATTATCTCATATTAAACGTTTTGTGTAAATTTTCGATATCAAAAAAAAGGGGCATGGTTATGGTTCGATTTCGCCTATTTTAAATGGCAACCTAGTTATGACATGTCTTAATGGATTCCACTGTTCATCCCAAAAACTTTGATATATAGAACTCTATATCTGTCTCCATTATTTTGTAGCATTATAAACAACCGTTATATGGACAAACTGATAATACCCTGTATACTAGTACACGCTGGGTATAAAAATTGAATAAAATTAAATAAGCTCAAATGAAGTTATTTCAAATATTTCCCCGTTTTATCAAACTCAAAACTATTTTCCAAAGACTTCCAAGGGACACCACTAAGTAACTTGCCTCAAATTCTCTTCCCTATCCCATTACACCATCCTCGTGTTTAAGGCGATACATGCGAACACGTCTTTGTATTTTATTAAATCGTAGAAAATTTGCTATAAAATATTGTTCGATTTCGCCTATTTTAAATGGCAACCTAGTTATGACATGTCTTAATGGATTCCACTGTTCATCCCAAAAACTTTGATATATAGAACTCTATATCTGTCTCCATTATTTTGTAGCATTATAAACAACCGTTATATGGACAAACTGATAATACCCTGTATACTAGTACACGCTGGGTATAAAAATTGAATAAAATTAAATAAGCTCAAATGAAGTTATTTCAAATATTTCCCCGTTTTATCAAACTCAAAACTATTTTCCAAAGACTTCCAAAGGACACCACTAAGTAACTTGCCTCAAATTCTCTTCCCTATCCCATTACACCATCCTCGTGTTTAAGGCGATACATGCGAACACGTCTTTGTATTTTATTAAATCGTATAAAATTTGCTATAAAATATTGTCCATTGTTTGACTGTAAATCAACTTTAAGTACGTTTATTTGTTTTTAAGTATGTGCACTTGTTTTAGTGACATTAAACGTGTGTAAATGTCAATAAAATTGCCTTCGCCTTCACGCTGACATTTGCTCCTTTAATCGTTATTAAGAAATGGTGCTAAAAATATGTACTTGTTTCTAGCTTGCCATATTAGATATTGGCAGTTAAGCCCACCCACGCTAACAAACTTTGCTCTTAATATGAAAATACTTTTCCTCGAAATAATGTACAAACATATTGGAAGTGTTTCTAGCAGGCGAAATACCTTAAAAGCAATATCGTCTAGGCAGACATTTATGTATGTATGAATGTAAGTATTCGGTGTTTAGAAGACTCATACGATTTTCTGTGTTTCTTGTTGGTTTTATTGTTTTCTTCACTTAAGCTTTCATTCTTGCAGGAATAGTTATTCGAATTACATATTGGTTCAAAGTATTCGCGCAGTGAAAGCGAAGGTGTAGCTTAGGGAGAAGTTTTTGCAGAACATAAGCGGGGGTGATGAAAGTTGAACCCAATGCGTATCTAATTCACTCGATTTCAAACCAAAGCAACAGTGAAGCGCATTTAGTAGTACATGCGAATGCTGTAGTTGATATCTTAAATAGATCTAGTAAAAGGCTTCATTCATATTCATAAAAGGTCTATAGCCAATATTAATGCACAAAAAATGAATGTTATAACGAACTCATTAGGCAGTTCTTAGTACTACTAAGAAGCACTTCGCTTTACTTTGTGTTGGGAATAGGCCACAATGTTCTTCAAGAACTGAGAGTTAAAAATTGTAGCCATATTGACTTCGCAAGTTTGCGAACTATTTTTGAAATTTCGACTATTAATGACTTCAACCGAGCAATCACACAGAGAAGAGCCCGACCTCACAACCGAAGATGGTGGAATTAGTGGTCCCCACTCGACTATAACGAGATATAAGTAGATATTCGCGATTAAAAAACAATAAAGCAGCGGGTGCTCTCGGATTGTCGGCTGAGCTATTCAAATGGCGTCGGTAAAGTGCATGCATCAGCTTCTATACAGAATATGGTCAGAAGAGTGTATGCCTGCCGATTGGCATCTAACTGTCCTCTGCCCAATCCACAAGAAAGGAGATCCTGCAATATGCAACGAAAGACTGAAGCCCACCGAAGACAAACTAATTGAAACTTACCAGTGCGAGTTCAGACCTGGTAAAGCTACCATCGAACAGATTATCACTATGCACCAAGTCTTGAAAAAAAAAAGCGTGAGAAAAAAATTGACCCCCATCACCTTTTTGTTGATGCCGTTGGGCATCACAATCAATTCAGTCAGAATTTCTAAGGAATTCTCCAATGCGTTAGAAACAAAACTAGGTTTCACACAGGCTGCGATTTCTTCAATTTAATGCTGGACAAAATAATCCAAGCCGCAGATCTTCACCGCTTAGGAACCATCTATTACAAGAGCTCGCCTATGCCTATGACATCGACATCGTTGGCTGAAAAACCCGCGCCTACTCCAAGTGGGAGAAAGAAGCGAAAAAAGTGTTTTTGGAGATGAACGAGAACAAAACGAAGTACCTTGTGCCATCATGTTTAACACGTCACCGTTGGCCGCCATACTTTTGAAATAGTAAAGGAGTTCGTTTACCTGGAAACAAGCATTAAAACCAATAATAATGTCAGCTTAGACATCCAGCGAAGAATTTCCCTTGCCAATAAATGTTACTTTGAACAATTGAAAAGCAAAGTTCTCTGTCAACGAACAAAAATCCAGCTTTATCCATCCTGCAAGAAAATTTAATGATAAATTTTATAAGCTCCACGTAGGTATCGAATCAGTCCAACGATGTGATGCGAATGAAAGAAGATGCTCCGGACTGGTATGTTTTCTTGTCGGAACCCACCTATGGACGCAGAGGAAGAGACAGGCGTCCACTCGGTTGAAAAGAGCAACTGGAGAGCGCTCTAGGCGTTTCTAATTGGCGTCAGCTGGCTGTTGGCTAACTTTGAAGATCCAAATCGTTCAAACGGTTAAACCTTTTAAAGGTTTCAAGCCCGTTTGCGATAGAATGATCCATTATGACCGATTTTTGTAAAATGTTGGAGAGTAGGTATTGATAAAAAAGTTTAAAATTTGTAAAGGTCATAATGCCAGAACCGTTTACAATAAATAGATCAAACAGAAGTATATGGAAGATATTTGATGAAAATGTTTGGTTTCACATGAACTTAGATTTTCTTACTTCTTTTCTTAATAATGTCATCGAACCACCAAAGAGCAGTAATATGGTTTCGTACATCTCTTTCAAGTGCTCCCAAATGAATAGTTAAATTGGAGAGACCATATGGAAAACGCAGGCAATTCAAGTCATACTCATGTTGGGGTTCTTTATTGAATATACAAATGTTGGGTACAAAAATATAGAATAAAGAAGTCGGATACGAGTAATACGCAATATTTAGAAGTAAAGGTGCAAAGTGTTCAACCATCAGTTATACAAGTGTACGCTCATTGACTTTTATTATTTTCCGATAAATCTATTACTGCTTCTGATCATAAGTGTATATATGTATATATATTGGATAAGCAGTTAGATAACCTTCATATTGTTGCTGCTGTTGACTTTTCATACAAGGATTAACATTCCAATCTCAGTACAAGTTTCTTCGAGTTACATAAGAAGGCAATCTCAAATAACGCTATATACCAATAAGTTACGATTGGATATTTATATTAAGACAAAATCAAATTATCTTTTGCGATGAAATATTAAATTACATGCAGAAGTGCTCAGAAGCATAATATAAGTGAAATGAAAGCTGATTCTGCCAGCTCTTACCTATTCGATTCTGCATGCGGAACTGTCATAGAAAATAAAAAGCAATTTTCAACAAAGTCTATTGAGCAAATGTTTCTGAAAATAAGATTTTTGTACTAAAAATATAGAAATCATCTTATACATCCTACATGTACTGGTGTCTCAGTAAAACTTCATTTTAGCTCTTATGAAAACTTAGTGAAATTTTGTAAAAGAAATGTCTTTTGAAAATTAGCAAAATTACTGTTGTTTGCACAATTGCAACGTCCTTTTTACCTCTTTTGTACTTAAGTTTTAGCAAATAAATAAGGGAATGCTGCTTAGAGATATAACGGAAGTAAGTTTATCGAAAACAAAATCGCAAACAAATTTTTTTTTAATTGCTACATTAGAAACTGAATCGGAACCTCAAAATACGTCGAAGCAGTGTACCCCGCTTTCTTTAATCCATGTTTAAGGTAAGTTTTATCACTTGCGAAGCGAATGCCTTTAGCACGGCAATACAATTTGGGCTTTCCTTTTCGAGTAGTCGCGTAGAATGTTCTGGCAATGGCGTTCCTCTTCCCATTCTTCCAATTTCCCTTTCGTCGTATATTTAACGAAAACACGGTTACCAGAATGAGAAGAGCTTACAGCGTTACCACCTTAAATGTATTTTTGTGATACAATTAGGTTTGCCGATATACTTGCTTATTACAAACCCATCATTTGTATGGTAAGGAAGGCGGAAAAGGAATCCGCCGTTCTGTTAACCATTCGAATATCAGAAAGGTATTTTGTTTGCTAATCACACTCTAATGAAGAATTCTAGTAGTTTTCGAAATGGCTATTTAAGAGAATCTTCGCTGGCTCTCTATAAAGTTTTCTTTTCTATTGAAACAAAAACTTTTAATCTTATAAATAACCAGTAAGGAAGTATAAGTTCGGGTGGAACCGAACATTATATACCTAGTAGAGATCTGTTATGGCATCCCAATTTACGCAGGTCTACTTTAATACTCTCAGTTCGTATTTGCGTTCAAATAGACAGACGGACAGACAGATAGACGTATCGAGAGACGGACATGGCTACATCGACTCAGCTCATCCTCCTGATCATTTCAGTATACTTTTTGATGCGACTATCTCTTTTTCTTCCCATACGTACAAACATTTCATGTTCATTAAAAGCATGAAAATCAATGGACTATTAAATACGTGCCCGAATATTTTGCTTGCGTGTTTCCCGATTTGGCTAATTTTTGGCAAGAGTATAATACATACTACTAAGAAGCAGCTGAGCAATTTTCATTGAAATATCAAGATTGAATTATAAGCAATTGCCTTTAAAAATAGCAGGGCGACGCCACGCCTACTTCTTCAAAATTGACAAAATTTTTTTGCGGCCGAGTTTTTCTTAAAAAGCTTATTATGTGTGCAAAATCTGATTGATATAACTTGCTTAGTTGTAGAAATATTGCTTTTTAAATTTTACAAAAAAAATTTTCAGAACTATGTTAAAAAACTGGGCGTGGACATTAACCGATTTCGCCCATTTTAATAGCAGACAGTTACCTTTATATATAGAACATTATCACCAAATTTCGTTTCGACAAATCAGTTTTAGGCGGAGTTATGGCATAAACAGTTTTGGGGAATAGTCCACTATAAAACGGGCGGGGCCACGCCCATTTTCGAAAATTTTATGTTTTTGGATTTTTTTGTTTACGGAAACTTTTAAAGTGAAACATAAATGATGTAAAGCTATTTTACGCAAAGTTATTGCCTATTTAATATATCTACGATCCTCTTCAAAGTCTTTCATATAAAAGTGGGCGTAAACCTCACCTGATCCCGCCCATTTTTTCCTGGAACATTCCTTGTATACCTGGAAACCTGAATTTCGTTTCGATATCTTGAACGTTTTTTGATTTATGATTAATATTATTTCTAAATTTGACTTAATCAAAAGTGGGAGGTGCCACGCCTACTACTAGGTATAAAAATGAATGTGTGTCTGTGTGTCTGGGCGCCCTTTATAGGCGATTTTTATGAAATTTTCAAGTATATTCTTGAGATCATGGGTTAAAGCATAGCCTATACATATTTTTGGAAAAGTGGGCGTTGTCACGCCCCAGGCTATATAAAATTTCAATTCGTCATAACTCTGAACTTATTTGGTATAAATCAATGATATTTGGATATATGCACACATTTGTACAAGCAAACTTACATACATACAAAACGTGAATGCATGCTCATAGGTACACGCGATGACGACAGTGAATTTCGCTTATAACTTTATAAATATAAACTTGTTTAATTATTTATGTACATGAAATATTAACATATTAAATTTGTTTGTTCGATCAAATATGAAAATTGTAAATTTTATTTTCTCAATTAACAAAAAATATTTTCTTGCTAAAACATCATTGTTTTTAATTAAAAATAAAATATTGAAATCTTAAGCTTAATTTGGCGATCCTGCCAGATATTCTAAACATACCGCAACACGCGGAAATAGGAGCGTCTTCGGTAAAATTACCAAGTTTTTGGAATGACCATCCCGAAGCATGGTTCATCCATATTGAGGCCCAATTTGCTTCTAAAATTATTACATTGGATAATACCAAATATGGATACCTCATAATTTCACTTCCCGAAGAAGTAATTATGACAGTTTTTGATATTATTCAAAATCCTTTTTCCGAAAATAAATTTGAAAATTTAAAAAAAACATCTTATACGAGTAGAGCGCCATTCACTTAATGAGCGTAAAAAACTATCTGTTACAGAACTTGAAAATAAAAATCCTTCTGAATTATACAGATCCCTTTTAGTTTTAGCAGGTTCAAATTTTAATGCAGATTTATTAAAAATCTTTGGCTACGTAAATTGCCCAAAAATCTAAATATAGCTTTGACTGCATGAAATGCTGCAAATATACAAGCTATGCTTAAATTAGCTGATGATATGTGGGAGGTAATGAATAAAAGTGAAATTTGTAGCACCAATATAGTAAATACAAATTCCCAATGGAAGTTTGTTCAATGAGGCAGACCATAGAAAAAAGACCGGTAAGAGATTTTAGATCATTTAATAGCAATCGTTCGCGAACTAAATCAAATTCTCGAAACAGGCTTTATATTATACTTTATATTTATATTTACTACCGCTTTGGTTATAAAGCCAGAAAGTGAATTTCAGGAAAACTAATTCAAGTAATTGGATGCATGAAATTTCAACACGTCGCCTCTTTATTTATGATAAAGACAACAAATTGCAATTTTTGATAGACAGTGGTGCCGAAATTTCTGTACTTCCTTCTTCGAAATTCAAAAATGGCTTAAAATTTCCTTATTTATTTTTAACGGCAGCTAATGGTACTCCCATAAAGAGCTATGGTAAAAAATTGTTAAAGGTAAATTTATGTTTAAGACGGGAATTTCCATTTAGTTTCTTTATAGGAGATATAACAAAACCAATAATGGGCGCAGATTTTTTAGCAAAATATGGTATTTTACTTGATTTAAAAAATAAATGTTTAGTTGATCCATTGAAAAATATTTCAGTAAATGCAATATGGGAGTTTTCTAAAATATCGCTACCAAAATTATTCCCTATAGAAGATAAATATACAAAATTATTAAAAGCGTTTTTATCACTTATATCTGATCCTGATTACAATAAGTCAGTGAAGCATTCCAGGGTTCATCGAATTACTTGCAATGGTAAACTACCTTTTTTGGAAACAAGGAGATTAGATCCTATTAAATTTAAAGTGGCGAATTCTGAGTTTGATTTCTTAGTGAAACTGGGTATTTGTCGCCCTTCTCATTCGCATGTTGCTACTCCGTCACATTTGGTATCTAAAAAGGATTCCAATGATTGGCGTCCGTGTGGCGATTATCGACGTTTGAATTGTATAACAGTTCCTGATAGGTATCCACTACCTCATATACACGATTTGAATATCAACTTACGTTCGTAACATATTTTTACAAAAATTGATTTAATACGCGCCCGTCATCAAATACCAATGGCGGAAGAAGATATTGCTAAGACCGCAATAACAACACCTTTCGGTATTTTTGAATTTGTTAGAATGTCTTTCGGGTTAAGAAATTCTGCGCAGACGTTTCAACGTCTTATAAATGAAGTTTTAGCAGATTTAGATTTTGTTTTTGTATACCTGGATGACATACTTGTAGCAAGTAACACAGAAGAAGAGCATATGCAACACTTGCAAACAGTTTTTAAAACTTTAGAGAACTACGGCTTAAATATCAAGCCTAACAAGTGCATATTTGGTACATCAGAGATAGATTTTTTAGGTTATAATATTTATAACGAAGGTAGTAAGCCAACTAATGCAAAAGTCGAAGTCACTAGCGAGTTTGAATGCCCGAAAACAGCTAAGCAAATGCAAAAGTTTATAGGAATGGTAAATTATTATCACAGGTACATACCAAGATTAGCGGAGTATTTAAGCCCGATTCATACAATGGTAGCATTTGCTTTGAAACAAAATTTAAATTGGAATGATGATACGGCACAAAGATGAAAGAAGTATTTGCATCAAACGTACTTCTGAATCCTTTTGACAAAAACGCAAAACCTTTCTATATCAGTAGATGCTTCAGTAATTGCTATAGGAGGTGCGAAACTGAACCTTTAGCTTTCTACTCAAAAAAGTAACCACCTGCCGAAACTAAATACAGTGCCTTTGACCGTGAGTTATTGGCAATATATGAAACAATTAAACATTTTAGGCATATATTAGAGGGACGCAAATTTACGGTTTATACAGATCAAAAACCTCTTATTTATGTTTTAGATTCAAGTTGAACGTAGTCCCCGTCAGACAAGGCACCTTGAATACATTTACCAATTTACTAGTGACATTAAGCATATTTCAGGCAAACATAATATTGTAGCAGACATTCTTTCACGAATTCCAGAAGTAGAGCCTTTAGATACTGGTGAATTTAATCTTAGAAAGTTATATGAAGAACAGCAGAAAGATTCATTTTTAAATAACTTTATAAGAAATCCATTTGGTATTTATAATTCAAGAGAAATCGATATACCTATTCTTAATCTTAAAATTTTTTGTGAAGACTCTTATGGAATTACTAGACTATACATTCCACAAAGTCTTCGTAAAGAAGTATTTTCTAAATTCCTGGCACTAGAGCATTTAGTTAAATCAAAATATTTCCGGCCATCTATGAATAAGAACATCAATGAATGGGTAAAGTTTTGCACAGATTGTCAAAAATCCAAAGTATTTAGACATACTAAAACTCCTGTTAGTAAAATAACTATACCAAAGTAGATTTGAACATATCCATGTAGATATTGTTGGACCTTTGCCAATTTCAAATGGTTACAGGTACATATTAACCATAATTGATAGAAACACTCGCTGGCCAGAAGCATATCCTCTTAAGGAGGCTATAGCAAAGTTAGTTGCTACTGTTTTCTTCAAAGAGTATATACCACGTTTTGGAGTTCCTTTACAAATTACAAGTGATCAAGGTGTCCAGTTTACATCAAATATATTTAAAGAGTTAGCAAAATTTGTAGGATGTCAGTTAATCACAACTACTGCATATCATCTGCAGGCTAATGGCATGATTGAACGTCTGAAAGCTTCTATTTTAGCAAGAGGCAATTACGTAAATTGGTCAGATGATCTTCCTATAGTGTTATTGGGTGTAAGATCTTCATTCACGGAGGATGTTAAATCTACCGCAGCAGAATTAGTTTATGGACAAAATTTACGCTTATCAAGTGAACTCGTAGTTCCATCTAAATCAAATTTTCATTTCAATGATTTTCTTACAAGAATTTAAATAATAATAATAATTTTAAAGTAAGTTAGTTTTGTTTAATAAGTTAACTTATTATTTGATTTCATCTTTGAGGGGGGAGTATATGTAGTGTTTATAACTTGTTAGATATAAACTTGTTTAAATATTTATGTACATGAAATATCATATATATATACATATAAAAATACATCAAATATGAAAATTGTAAATTTTATTTTCTCAATTAACAAAAAATATTTTCTTGATAAAACATCATTTTTTTATTTTGTTTTGTTGTTTTTCCGACAGGGTGATTGATAGCAGCCATGGTGTATACAAGCTCACTTGTGAATGCCACCACAGTTACATAGGACAAACCGGACGACAAGTAAGAACGAGGTTCAGAGAACACATTAGAGATTACAACAAAAAGATACGGAATCCAACCATCATACCAGAGTCCAACTTTGCGAATCACATGGCGGAGAATAAATGCCCCCCCCGGAAACATCAAAAAAACAGTCAAGGTCCTACATGTACAAGCAAAAGGCCGACGTCTGAACGTACTCGAAAACATGGAAATCTACAAACAAAAAACATTCGACGGTAGAATAATAAACGAACAGACAAACACTGTTTCCGACACAATATTCGAACCTTTAAAATTGGTTTACAAAAAACAAAGCAACCACTCAGGTACCACAAACACACACGCACCGACAAATAAGCACAAAACAGCGAAAGATCAAAAACAACAAACAAGCAAAAAAGGTCAAACAACAAAAATTACCAACTTTTACCTGCCTCAGTCAACCACACAAAAAACTGATCGATGAAAAACCACCCCCGTTTCTGAATGTACACACACAACACATGCACACACGTACACAAACAGACACCCATGCTGACGTTACCTGCTACCTACTATAAATACAAGACAAACGACCACAACAGATCAGAACGAAAATCGACACTGATGATGGCACAACGCCGAAACCGGTTTGTCTCAAACCCAAATTTGACAAGGGATGACGAAAACACGTTCCAATATACATCAATCATTTTTTTAATTAAAAATAAAATATTGAAATCTTAAGCTTCACTCGCATTTCGATACAACTATTCGAATACCATTATTCGATTAATAATATTCCAATAAGCGGATAAATTATTTGAATAAATACTATTCGAATTTTTTGAAACGAATATTTTTATTCGTTTATACGAATAGCATTTATTCGAATTTTTTGAAACGAATATTTTTATTCGTTTATACGAATAGCATTTATTCCAATATTTTTCAAAAATAGTCCCACTACTTGTTTTTACGGGATTGCCACCAGTCTGATTGTTTTTTAAATGAAATGATATGGGTATCAAACGACATTTATTTTCCTTCGTGTGGAAGAAAAAACATTTCTAGGTAGGGTTACCTTTTATTGTGGCCATCTAAACTTATTATATCTTATAACTTTAAACGAGCTATTATTGCATATATATAAATTTACAGGCTATATCGGAAACGACGAACACTGTTGCCATTTAGAATTTTTTATAGGGTCGCCACCTATCAGAATTTGAACAAATCAAATATGCCAATATAGGTATCAAACGGAAGGTATTTTTTTTCGTATTTAAAAAAAAACAAATTCTAAGTAGGGCTGCCGCTTATTGTCGCCACCTGAGCTTATTATATCTTACAACTTAAAGCGATCTATTATTATATATTTGTATATCCAGACTATTTTGGAAACGGCTCAACCGATTTTAATGAAATTTGATATACACATGACGTACCACATTCTAAGAATTTTTAACTAGCTGTCTGAATTTTTTTAAATGAAATGAGATATGTTTATATGGACATCGAACCTAATACTACATTTACTGCACCGCATTTGGAACATTCAAATGAGTCATTTCAAACCCATTTACAGTAGCTCATTTGCATTTTTTTTGACAATCAGTCATTTGGGAAATGCGATTTGTATGGGGAAATGCGACGCATTTGGATTTTTTAGCCCAAAATTACGCATTTGGTGCAGTGTAAATGTAGTATAAAGGTATTTTCCTGCGCATGTAAAAAGGAAGGGTTGCGAAAATTGTCTGAAGATGGTTTAAATTCGAGAGACAATGCTTGGCAAGTTTACCTAAGTTAAGAAATGTCGCATAATTTAAATCTTGCTCGACAACAAAGCGCTTTGCATGCAGCACAACGTTTAGGAAACGAATCTTTCGATCAACGCCCACAGCGTTTTAACATATCGGAGCACTTGATTTTAAAACGGAATTTCTAAATACAATAAATATTTAAGATTTGTCATCACACGAATTAAAGATAAAATAAATTCATTAATAATGTTGTTGCGTAATTTCGGTGTAACCGAAGGTCTAAATAAAGGAATAAGACTTATTTTCAAAGGCTTTCAAATTCAAATTTATTTAACAGTTAATTAGTAAATTAAGATTTAAACCTTTTATAGTACAACAGTAGGGAACATACATAGGCGAACATGAAGGCACTTACAGCTAATATTACATATAAACATTTACAATTTAACATAGTTATACAATCAGTAGATGGTCGGTCTAAATATTTCTCGTGTTAGAAAAAAACTTGTAAATAATTTCCTGGAAGTTGCTTTTGTTTAGTCTATTTCTAATTAAAGCTGGTATAGAGTTCTAAGTTCTTACTGCATTGACAAAAAACAGCCTAGTTGACGTTACATAATTAAACGCGGCTACAACGAGATCCCAAACGCTGTGACTTTTTAAATATTAGCTTTTCGTACTGATAAGATGGACTACGAAACAAAGTTAGTCGGCACAGAAAAAAAAACAACCTCTTGCTTTCTGAAAATCAAATATACTAACAAAATAAACAAACTCACAGTATGTTATTATTGGCAGTATTAGCTGAACAGCAACCCTGTGTCTAACAGGAAATTAGGTATAAGCGGCAGATTGCCTGAGACTCCTAAGAGCTGCTCAACTCTTACCTATAACAGAGTTAATGTAATCACTACAGGTTAATGTTGAGTTAGTCACACACCACAGATTGATAATACTGCTTTTGTTATAATATTATAATAGCTAAGAAGAAGTACATATACGGAGAATCACACTCGGAGCGAAAGGTACGTGGTATTCAAGGAAGTGTTTTCTTAGACTTCACATGTATTAAATATTAAAAGTTATCTCTCTGTTTTCTCATTCTATGAGAAAAATTATTAAACCATGAAAGTTCTGTGTGTGCTGTAGTTATGAAACGCACTATAGTACAGGAGCAAATTCAAACTATTCAGTTTTACTTTAATATCACCTTTAGACATTTCAGATCAGCTAACAAATAAATAAGTAAACAACCAAGCGTCTAAAAGGCAGGGATGATCCCTACCTAGCCCGTGGGCGATGAAATGTATTGCACTCACTAGGATAAATGCACACGTGCGAGGAAAAAGCTGTCTACATTGTGAGAAATTCACGTATATTCGCAGGTCAGGTAGTTCACAACTGTTGACATTAATGCTATCTAAATTGATATTTATTCTGTTTTTCATAATCAAATACTAAACAAACATTAAAAAACATAGCATGAATAAAATTTGGCAGTGATCAAAATTGAGTAATTTTGTGTGAAATTAATTAAACTCGAGTAAAAAGTTAAAAAAATAAAAAAAAATAATGTTTCACCAAAATTCAAGTATTCATGTTAAAAAAAAAACACCAACAAAAAAACCACCTTCTAAAAATTCAGAATATCGTTAGATATATCAGAGGTATAATACGAAAAAATTTGAGTATACAATTTAATCACGAACTTTAATTATTTCGATTTTGAAAAATTTTAAATTTTATAAAATTAGAAATTTTAAAATATTTTTTTTATACCTCTAAGTACTCGTTTTGAAAAAGCGTCAGTTTGTTTTGTTAGGTACAGTATAGGTACAGGTATATGTGTCCGAAATATTGAAAAAATAAACTTTACAAAATAGGAATTTGCAAAAAAAAAAATTATTTGTATTTTTTTTCTTTAGCAGAATTTTGTTTTATTATAAAAGGAAACTCCCCACACAATTACATTTCAATTGGAAGCATTCGAACTATCTAATTATATATATTAATTATATTTACAAGTATTCATGAAACAAGCTCAAGGCCAAGAATAATAATTTTTTAATTTAAAAAAACATTAAAAACAATAATAATTTTCATAAATTCAAAATGAAAAATTATTATTCTTGGCCTTGAGCTCGTTTCATGAATACTTGAAAATATACAGGCCGTAAATTAACAAAAATTGTTGGTATAAAAAAGCATTAATTATATTTATTTTTTTTAATATTTTTCAATCTAAGTCTCTCTATTATTTACTTTTATTATGATTTGCTATTTTATTTTTGTTGTATCATGATGTCCTGACACTATAAAACCATTTTGTTAAATTTTTATGTTAAGAAAAAATTCGTATAAATACAAATACAAAGGCGAAAGTCTTACTACTATCTAAGTTTTTGAAACCTGTGCGATGTATGTATATTTCTCTTACAACGAAAGAAATTAGGTTTTTGACGAGAAATATTCAATAAAGAAAAATAATTAGATTTCGTTTGAAGGTATTGTGTGTCGAAAATTTTTTGAGTTTAACAGAAAGTTCTCTCATCTAGAATACATGCACAAAATTTCAAAGTGTGCGTTTGAGCATTACTGATATGAGGTAATGCTTTACAATTAAAATAATTTACTTTCTTATTATGATAAATTGGCATCTAATGAATTATTATGGTACTTGTGTAAGCGGTTTTGGCATTGTTGTTGGTGACTAAAACTGCAGTCTATTACCCTTAATGTTGTTACATTGATAATATGCTAATGTTGTAAATATATGTATTTGTATATTGTATAAGCTGCAGATAATAACGAAGCTGAGGCGTACTCGTATCTGTACAGCTGGGTGTGTGCTCTTTGAATGACCAAAATGCATGAGCAAAAGTAGATATATAAACAGAAGTGTTAGTCAGGTGTAAATATATTTAATAATATCTAACTTATTTATGCAGATATATATATATATTATATATATATTGTGTATGTTTGAATTGAGCCAGCGGTCAGCCTTTAATAGACATTCAGTTTATCCTCTCAATTATTTCGATACAACTTGGTTTAATTGAAATTTAGTTATGTGGTTATTGTAATTATTTTGTTCTTCGGCTTAAGGTACTTAAGGGCTTATCCTGTGACCATAGTGTGCCATAATTGTGCAAAAACCATATTTGTTTAATTACATATACATATATGTATCAAACAAGTGTAGGACTGAGCTGGAGTAAAAACTGTAATTAGTGAATACAAAATATTAGTTTGAATCTAGACTTATTTTTTTGTAAAAAACGCTTAACCTTCCAACTATTCTTTCTAAATCCAGTCGGATTAAATATTGTCTGAGAGCAATTTTAAGCAAGTTTGTCGGCAAATAATTTACTTTAACTCTTTAACCCTCTATCTATGAAAGAACTAATGTTACTTTGTATTACAGGCAACAAAACGAAATGTTCCTTTACTTAGGCCAAATTCTAAGGTTCATATTCACGTCGATAAATTTCAGAATTTTCCTATGCTCAGAAAAAATTGTATCTTTTTAAAGTGTTCATTAATATAAATGAATAATAATTTTTATGAAAATTTTGTTGTTTTAGTTTTTTAAAATAATTTTTATGAATTTTTTATTTTGTGTACCAACATTTCAATTGAATTGTTTCTTTTACGGCGCGTACATTTTTAAAGTATCTATGATTTTAAATGAGCTCAAGGCCAAGAAAAAAGATTTGTATGAAAATTATTATTGTTTTAATTTTTTGTTAATAATATTTATTTTATTACAGTATTGTTTTCAGTAAGAGTTTTACTGTGTTTGTTTATTCTCATAAATTTATACGGATGAAAAAAAATTGACAAAAACTCGAAAATTTCTTTAAGAACTTAAGGTTAACACAATTTATACTAAAATTGCATAAGCTGCAAAACTTGAACCTCTAAAAAATTCTGAGACAGTAGCTGAAAATTTTGACTGATATTCGCTGAATTTTCGCGAACTTTGCACAAGTTTTTGAACTTTATTTTAAAATTTTTGCAATATATGTATGTACATTATCATATACTGTTATAGAGAATTGGTAAAAATAATTTTACTAATGTCTAAAATTGGTGAAAATTTCAAGAAAATATCTTTAGTCAAACATGCTCTTCCTAGTGTCTTTGTTTGTGTTATGTTCTATTTTTAAATTCAAGTTGAACTTGTAATAGATCTCGTAATTTTGAAGAAAAAAATTGGCATATGTTTTCCTGATTTCGAAAAATCTACCACTGGGTTTTCTTAAAATTTACCACAGAAAAAATGTTGGAAGTGGCAACACTGGTGAAATCTAGCGGCATGCAATTTGGATCCATAAGAAAAGATAATTTGTCTCTCAATTTTCGTTTTCAATAAGGTCAACTATTTTTCCTTCTTTAAATTTTGCTCTTTGTGCTAAAATGTGAATCTCTCACTGGCTTATGTAGTTTCGTAATTTCATTATATCTTGAGCATCGTATTAATACGTTTTCCCCAATGGTCAAGAAAAAATTTAGGATCTTACCGAAAATAAAATTCCTTCCTTCTCAAAATACAGCAGCGGAAAATACAACAGCGGAGCTAAGTGATAGAGGTATTGGAGTTCTTGAGAGTAGAGCTTAACGATGTCATTTAGCTACAAAATGCGAGTTTTACCAGTTGCGAGCTACTCTGTTACTACTTAGTTGTTTCAACCGCAGGGTGTACATCGATTTCCGACTATGTTTGTCAGATCGTATGGTATGCAAAATCATATAATATTAGTTAAATTAATGTTATCAAGCTTCGCTCCTATGTGTGTCCAAACTATTTACATAAATGTCTTACCTGGATATAGTAAACAAATAAATTCTATGAAATTTTGTTTGATTGAAAATATTACAAAGCCCCACGTCACCGCAGTTGTGTACTAGTGGTGATTATCTGGTGAATGTTAATTACTTATCTTAAGCTCACGACAGACCGTCGCAAAGTGAGGCAAATATGGAATTACATATGTTTCAAATTATTTCTTTTTCAAACAAGCATCTCCTAAAGCTGCGATTAGACAAATTAAAGCAAGTTAGTAACGTTTTTATAACAAATATTTGTCTTAAAATGGAAAATGTTCTGGGTTTCAGTGAAGTATACCCATAAACTTATGTTTGGTATTGCTGACTTCATATTTCTAACGATCTATTTATTTAATCCTGAAACTGGCAACAATGAATGGCTAAATGCTTTGACTGATATTATAATAAAGGCACGCATTCGAACGATACACTAACGTAAGTAGAATGAGCATCGTGCAGAGGTCAGGTGCAGTTATTATAACGGGGTCACTTCCACCACCGCCCAAAATAGCTATGTAGGTTATGCTGAATTTACTTCCGGTTGACCTGTACGATAAAGTCCACAAAAACTGTAATGCAGCCAAACTGATTGCCGTTCAACGATAGATAGACACCAGATTCGGACACGCAAGCATCCTGCAGGCAAAGAATCTGCGTGAAGTAGACTACACTACACCGACCTTCACTAATGATAAAACGTCCTCCATATAAACTCCTTACAGGTTCAAATGGGAAAACTTTAATATTTTAGACTCATAGATCAACTTTACGGACGGCTCTAAATTAAACGGCAAAATGGGTAGCGGCACCTACTTGGATGACTTAGATCTGAGAGACCCTTTTAAAACTGTTAATAAAAATTTGAGTTTCTCAGCACTATCTTATGACTTTATTAGGTTCCATGTGTGGTTTCTACTTCAGTATAAGATGATAGTGCTAGTCTCATTACCATGTAAATATATAAATATTAATGCCACAGTCAAGTATGACTTCCAGTATTCCTTCTAACTTACTAACTCGTTTCTTCTTTATCTGCATTTCATGTGGTATGCATATTCCTTGGCCGAGCGCTATTTAGATTGGGCGAAATCCGATGATAGCCACGACCACTTTTAATTTATAGAATATTCTCGGAAATACAAAAAAAAAAATTTAAAAATTAAAAACATATTTGAAAATGGGTGTGGCAAAGCCCACTTTTGATTAAGTCCAATTTAGAAATATTATTAATCATAGATCATACTCTATTTTAATTAAAACTTTTAATAATTATTTAAAAATAATTAGTAAAAAAAAAATTTAACCAATAATAATTTTCATAAATAAAAAAAAAAATTTTATTATTATTATTGGCCTTGAGCTCGTTTATAGTCATGATACTTCGTTCAAGATATCTAAACGACATTCGGCACACAGATTTCCATTAGTACAAGGAATGTTCTAGGAAAACATGTGCGGAATCGGTAAAAGTCCACGCCCACTTTTATATGACAGATTTTGAAAAGGACCGTAGATACTCGTATATTTAATATTCAATAACTTTGCGTACAAAAGCTTTTTATCATTTCAATTTCACTTTTAAAGTGTCCGTGAACGAAGAAATTCGAAAAAAATTATTTTTCGAAAATGGGCGGTACCCAGACGCTTTTATAGTAGATTATTTCACAACGCTTTTTATGCCATAACTCCGGCAAAAATTTATTTGCCGAAACGAAATTTGGCTAAACTCTTGAATATATAAAGGTGAGTGTTTATTGTAAAAATATCAAGGAAAATGCTCTACAACAATAAGCACAAAAATAATTTGTGAATAGCAAGGACAATGAAAATTGAAATCGATTTACTTGTTGGCTTTCATGATTTTTGTTTTGTCAAAGTTCTATATAAAGATCTCTCTTGAATACAAATATATTATCGTACGCTGAATGCTATTTGAATAACCACCCCCTACTCAACGAAAGTAAGCAAAGCGAAAAACTAATAAGAGCAAAAATTGTTTTGAAGTTAAGTCAGTGAACAAATTTGATTATTAGTGGAAGATAACAACATTACAAAATATTTTTGAAAAACGCAATATGTTAGAATTTCTTCAGAAATGTCTGATTTCAGGATTTGGCTCAAGAACGCCCTAACTCGAAGTTTTTTCAAACGGTCCCGACTAAGCGTTTCATTCAAAAACTCAATATTGAAGGCATATTTGAAACTTATTGTGCAATACCGTGTTTTCAGTAAAATTATCAAAGGTTTTACAAAACTTAGGGTCATAAATAACATTTCAGTAGAAATTGAAGCCAGTGTCTGCCCGCACTGAAATATATAGCTATTGACTAATTTGTATCGGTTGACCGCTGAACAGGTTCTCGAATAGATCGCAGTTGGCATTAAAGGTTCAAGGACAGTTCGCTTTTTCGGGAACTTGAAGCTAAGTTCTAAGTTGAAGCTGCCTCCTCTATGTTGTGTGTTTAAACTGGCAATCTTTTGAAGCATGGATGTAGTAGATGAAATCGAATACAGCATTACAATGGCCAAGTTATACATTGCTTACTGGGACAGCCATACGTCTATGAGGCCCCTGAGTTCAGAAAGGGGGCCTTCGAGGGCTTTCTTTTATCATGTCACCTCTTTCCCGATTATAAACAACTGTTTCAGAATAAGTATTTGGGAAAAGAATTATGCCGAGCAACTGTCTATTGTTCCGATTCTCTCTCTATGGCGCGATATGCAACAGGTATATCATCATAAACCTCCTAAGAGATTTTTGCGCCAAGCTTCTCTTCCAATTTGTGGTGTGCCGATTTTTGAATTTTCCCTACAAATTGGTGGGACCTACAGTTTTTTGCCGACTCCGAACGGCATCTACAAAGGAGACAAATTTTTGCTGAGAAGCCTGTCATGGCAGAAATACACTCGGAGAGTTTGCCAAACCACTGCCGAGGGGCGACCCCGTTTTAAAAAACTTTTTTCAAATCACTTTTGATGTTACCTGTACCAGGGCTCGAACCAAGGACCTTCGGTGTGGTAGGCCGGCAACACTACCTTCACACCACGGCGGCCGCCTGTTCCGATTGGGTAATCTTTTAACGAAAGTACCGCTGGAGATCTCAAGAATTCTCTTGCACAGATAGACTACAAGTCAGTTGATCAAGCGCTTAGCTGATGTTAACAAATTATTTTTGTTTTTTTTTTGGTAAAAGTGGTAACTGTTACCATGCCTGTCACTAAAGCTAACTAATCCTCTATATATAGCTGTGTTCAATATAATAGTAGTGAAATTGAATTGGAAATCGTTGGATGAAATAAAAAGAAGCTGTGCTATTAATAAATTTCATTTAAAATATAACGAATTCCATAACAGAAATCACATAAATGGAAATTTCAAAGTTTACACAAAGTTCAGGAAAGTTAATTTAACTTTTCAAAATTTACATCAAAGTTTAAATATTTTTAGAAAATTGTTAAGTACACGGTTTTTAAAAGTTCATTCAATTTTAGCCTAATAATGTGCAAGTTAGAAGTACCTCGAAATTTCCACTGAATGTCTACAACTTTTTATAAGGATGTTTGGTATTTTTTCCGTACAAAATTAAATTTTCTTCATGTGTTGTATGGAAAAAATCAATCAACAGCCTTGATAAAAAAAACTCTGAAAATTCAGGGAAACTTTTGAGCTAGTTAAACCCTGCATAATTGATTGGTCTAGAAAAAAGGGTGCTTGAAAACGGAAAATCGTTCCAATATACATCTACTCTTTTATGGAACACACTGTATATCGAAACCCACAACAATCGCAGTGTCAATGCCCTTACGTATGCATGACCTTCATTTTATATTTTACATAAACCGGTAAACAAAACAAGTAAGGAAGTCTAAGTTCGGGTGGAACCGAATATTATATACCTAGCAGTCATCTATTATGGCATCCCAATTTACGCATGTATATTTTAATACTTTTCAGTTCGTATCATAAAGCCAGCTGATTGTTTACAATAAAAACAATTTTCTTGTGATTTCTGATCGGGAAATTAATTTATTTGTATGTAAAGAGTTTAACTACCAACCACTGCTAACCACATTTTTATAAAATATAAATACATGCACATTTTATGTTTGGAAAATTTGCATTCAAATAAACAGACGGGCGGGGAGACGGACCTGGCTAAATCGACTTAGCCCATCGTCCTTATTATTTTAGTATAATTATTGATGGGCCCATCTCTTTTTCTTCTTATACTTACAAACATTTTGTGTTCATGAAAGGTATGAAAAATAAAAAATATATATAACTTCCCTATTGCAGTGGGGTATTGACTACTGACATGGATATTTTGCTTGTGTGTTATCCAATTTGCCAAATTTTTGGCGGGTGTATACTACATACAATCCAGAAATATCTGACCAATTTTAGTTGAAATATCTAGTGGAAATTACAAGCAAACTCCTTTGAAAAATCAGAAATTTTAGGCTGAAAAGTGTGTGGCGCCACACCTACTTCCCCAAAATCCCCAAAGTTTTTTCGGTGTCGAGTTTTGCTTAAAAAGCTTATTATGTGTGCAAGATCTTATTAATATAGCTTGCATGGTTATATAAATATCGCTTTTTAAATTTTTGCATACAAAGTTTTCGAAACTATGTTAAAAACTCGGGCATGGCCCTCAACGGATGAGGTCCATTATTACAATAAACAATCACCTTTATATATTCAAGAGTTTAGCCAAATTTCGTTTCGACATATAAAAGTGGGCGTGGACTTTTACCGATTCCGCCCATGTTTTCCTAAAACATTCCCTGTATTAATGGAAATCTGTGTGCCGAATTTCGTTTAGATATCTTGAACGAAGTACCATGACTATAAACGAGCTCAAGGCCAATAATGATAATTTAAATTTTTTGTTATTTAGGAAAATTATTATTGGTAAAATTTTTTTTTAATTATTATTTTTAATTAATTATTAAAAGTTTTAATTAATATAGAATAGGAACTATGATTAATAATATTTCTAAATTGGACTTAATCAAAAGTGGGCTGTGCCACACCCATTTTCAAAAAGGTTTCAAAATTTTTTTTTTTGTATTTTCGAGAATATTCTATAAATAAAAAGTGGTCGTGGCTATCATCGGATTTCCCCATTTTAAATAGCGCTCGGTCAAGAAACATGCATACCAAATTTCATTAAGATATCTCAAAATTTACTCAAGTTATCGTGTTCACAGACGGACGGACGGACATGGCTTAACAATTTCTCTTTTCGTCGTGAACATTTGGATATACATATATAATTCAACATCTACCTCTATTCGTTTATGCCGTTACAAACTTTCGTTAGGCTAATCAAATTAATTTACCTCGTGTTCGTAGTACTTCTAAGTAGAAAAGGGTACAGCAAGAATAAACTTTGGGGATTTTGGGGAAGTAGGTGTGGCGCCACACACTTTTCAGCCTAGAAGTTCTGATTTTTCAAAGGAGTTTGATTGTAATTTCCACTAGATATGTGACCTAAAATTGGTCAGATATTTCTGAATTGGAATTTGGAAAATTGGATAACACACAAGAAAAATATCCGGGCAAGTAATCAATACCCCACTCCAATAGGACGATGGGCTTAGTCGATTTAGCCAGGTCCGTCTCTCCGCCCTTTTGTCTACTTGGATGCAAAGTTTTCAATCATAAAATGTGCATGTACAGGGTGGCTAATGAAAGCCGCTACCAAAAAAAATTAAATAACTTTTTTTCTATTTAATGAATCTGGTTAATTTTTTTTTTATTTTGCAGATTGACTTTTACGTTTAACAAAAATGGATAACTGGGACACTGAAACAAGAATTTGGATTGTCCGCCGCTATCACGCACTGGAGTCCGTAGTTTCGGTTCAAAGAGAGTATAGGCGCAGATGGACCATAATAAGACTTGTAAACAATTTTGCCGAGCATGGGACAGTCAACAGAAGACCTTACCATCGAAACCCTTCAGTTCGAACGGAGGAAACAATCGCTGCTGTAGCTGCTGCCATACAAAACAATCCACGTGTTTCGACAAGAAGCTTATCTGCTCAAATGGGTGTAAGCAGACAGTCATTACAGTCAATTATGCACAAAGATTTGGACTTAGTCCCATATAAAATTCAAATGGCCAACAAACTGAACGCTGCAGACTTGCCGATTCGCTTAGAATTTTGCCAGAAGATGCTTTAAATGGTGGAAGAGGATGGAAACATGTTGAACTGTCTTTTCATGTCTGTCGAGGCCCATTTCGATTTAAACGGCAACATAAACAAACAAAATTGTCGAATATGGAGTGCTTGCTTCCAACCCACAGATACTCCATGAGACGGAATTGCATCCACTTCGTGTCACAGTGTGGTGTGCAGTTTCATCACGCTGCATTGTCGGGCCCTACTTCTTCGAAGAAAACGGTCACACCGTTACGGTTACTGGAGACCGTTACTTGAGCATGTTGAGAGAGTTTTTCTATCCAGAATTACGCCGAATGAGAATTTCTTTCAACTCTGTGTGGTTTCAGCAAGATGGTGCAGCTCCTCATATAGCCCAACCTGTTATGACAGAATTGCGACGAAACTTTCCCAATAAGCTGATATCCAGAAACTCCACATTCCGTTGGCCACCCAGGTCGCCTGACCTTACTGCACCTGACTTTTTCTTGTGGGGTTTTTGCAAACAGGAAGTCTTCAAAGCAAAATCAACAAATTTGAATGAACTAAGGCAATCCATTCGAGAAACAATTGCGGCTATTCCTGTCTCAACTCTCCAAGCAGTAATGAACAACTTTTTGGTAAGATGCCGCACATGCATCGACGAGCAGGGGGGGAATTTAAATTCCATTATTTTTAAAACTAATTAAGCTATATTTAATAAAATTTAATGAGCTTTAACATGAATAAAAGAAAAATGAATTCCATACACTGAAAAAAAAATTATTTGAGTTTCTTAATGTAGCAAAATTCATCAGCCACCCTGTATTTATATTTTATATAAATGTGGTTGGCAGTGGTTGGTAGGTAAGCTATTTATATACAACTAAATTAATTTCCCGGTCGCCGTGGTGTGAAGGTAGTGTTGCCGGCCTACCACACCGAAGGTCCATGGTTCGAGCCCTGGTACAGGTAACATCAAAAGTGATTTGAAAAAAGTTTTTCAAAACGGGGTCGCCCCTCGGCAGTGGTTTGGCAAACTCTCCGAGTGTATTTCTGCCATGACAGGCTTCTCAGCAAAAAATTCGTCTCCTTTGTAGATGCCGTTCGGAGTCGGCAAAAAACTGTAGGTCCCACCAATTTGTAGGGAAAATTCAAATCGGCACACCACAAATTGGAAGAGAAGCTTGGCGCAAAAATCTCTTAGGAGGTTTATGATGATATACCTGTTGTACATATATCGCGCCATAGAGAGAGAATAGATTCTATCTCTCTAGAATAGATTACTGCTAGGTATATAATATTCGGTTCCACCCGAACTTAGACTTCCTTACTTGTTTTGTTTACCGGTTTATGTAAAATATAAAATGAAGGTCATGCATACGTAGGGGCATTGACACTACGATTGTTGTGGGTTTCGATATACAGTGTGTTCCATAAAAGAGTAGATGTATATTGGAAAGATTTTCCGTTTTCAAGCACCCTTTCTTGTAGACCAATGAATTATGCAAGGTTTAGCTATCTCAAAAGTTTCCCTGAATTTTCAGAGTTTTTTTATCAAGGCTGTTGATTGATTTTTTCCATACAAGGCATGAAGAAAATTTAATTTTGTACGGAAAAAAATACCAAACATCCTTATAAAAAGTTATAGACATTCAGTGGAAATTTCGAGGTACTTCTAACTTGCACATTATTAGGCTAAAATTGAATGAACTATTAAAAACCGTGTACTTAACAATTTTCTAAACATATTTAAACTTTGATGTAAATTTTTAAAAGTTAAATTAACTTTCCTGAACTTTGTGTAAACTTTGAAATTTCCATTTATGTGATTTCTGTTATAGAATTCCTTATATTTTAAATGAAATTTATTAATAGCACAGCTCCTTTTGATTTCATCCAACGATTTCCAATTCAATTTCACTACTCTTATACTGAACACAGCTATACTCGTATATAGAGGATTCGTTAGCTTTAGTGACAGGCATGGTAACAGTTACCACTTTTACCAAAAAAACAAAAATAATTTGTTAACATCAGCTAAGCGCTTGATCAACTGACTTGTAGTCTATCTGTGCAAGAGAATTCTTGAGATCTCCAGCGGTACTTTCGTTAAAAGATTACCCAATCGGAACAGGCGGCCGCCGTGGTCTGAAGGTAGTGTTGCCGGCCTACCACACCGAAGGTCCTTGGTTCGAGCCCTGGTACAGGTAACATCAAAAGTGATTTGAAAAAAGTTTTTTAAAACGGGGTCGCCCCTCGGCAGTGGTTTGGCAAACTCTCCGAGTGTATTTCTGCCATGACAGGCTTCTCAGCAAAAATTCGTCTCCTTTGTAGATGCCGTTCGGAGTCGGCAAAAAACTGTAGGTCCCACCAATTTGTAGGGAAAATTCAAAAATCGGCACACCACAAATTGGAAGAGAAGCTTGGCGCAAAAATCTCTTAGGAGGTTTATGATGATATACCTGTTGCATATCGCGCCATAGAGAGAGAATCGGAACAATAGACAGTTGCTCGGCATAATTCTTTTCCCAAATACTTATTCTGAAACAGTTGTTTATAATCGGGAAAGAGGTGACATGATAAAAGAAAGCCCTCGAAGGCCCCCTTTCTGAACTCAGGGGCCTCATAGACGTATGGCTGTCCCAGTAAGCAATGTATAACTTGGCCATTGTAATGCTGTATTCGATTTCATCTACTACATCCATGCTTCAAAAGATTGCCAGTTTAAACACACAACATAGAGGAGGCAGCTTCAACTTAGAACTTAGCTTCAAGTTCCCGAAAAAGCGAACTGTCCTTGAACCTTTAATGCCAACTGCGATCTATTCGAGAACCTGTTCAGCGGTCAACCGATACAAATTAGTCAATAGCTATATATTTCAGTGCGGGCAGACACTGGCTTCAATTTCTACTGAAATGTTATTTATGACCCTAAGTTTTGTAAAACCTTTGATAATTTTACTGAAAACACGGTATTGCACAATAAGTTTCAAATATGCCTTCAATATTGAGTTTTTGAATGAAACGCTTAGTCGGGACCGTTTGAAAAAACTTCGAGTTAGGGCGTTCTTGAGCCAAATCCTGAAATCAGACATTTCTGAAGAAATTCTAACATATTGCGTTTTTCAAAAATATTTTGTAATGTTGTTATCTTCCACTAATAATCAAATTTGTTCACTGACTTAACTTCAAAACAATTTTTGCTCTTATTAGTTTTTCGCTTTGCTTACTTTCGTTGAGTAGGGGGTGGTTATTCAAATAGCATTCAGCGTACGATAATATCTTTGTATTCAAAAGAGATCTTTATACAGAACTTTGACAAAACAAAAATCTTGAAAGCCAACAAGTAAATCGATTTCAATTTTCATTGTCCTTGCTATTCACAAACTATTTTTGTGCTTATTGTTGTAGAGCATTTTTCTTGATATTATCGGTAGAATAGAAGTTGTCGTAAATATACTTAGCTACGCTGCGCAAACAGTGTATTAAACCATTGAACACGGTGGTGTGTAAGGAAGTGTGCTAACGAGGAGTCTTGCATGGCAAGCCTTAAACAAAATTGGAACAACTATCTAGAATTTTGAGAACACGTTTTAAAGCGACTTATAAGCTATAGCTGTGCCGTATTTGCCATAACCAGGGTGCCGTGATTCATCCTTGTCCTAGCTGGTTCTCCAAGTGACTAATTCAAGGACTAAGTCAGTCTTGTTCGGAATTATATTATTGCTCAGCAGTTATCCTTAAAATAATAAAATACATCACCTTTAGTTCATGGGAGATCAAAAAGGACATTTAAATAAAAGCTAATGACTTTTCCGCAGTTTTCCCTTTTTAAAAAGTATGCTTTCTCGTAAGTTAAAAATATAACTTTATGCTACTATTTCGGTCTGCAATATCATATTTGATTTCATCCGAAATTACAATACTTTAGTTGGACTTGTTGCTGTTATTAACATTCATCTAGGATTTGTTGTATTTGTTGTTATTGCTCATTGTTGCTCCCGAAAATTTATTTAATAATACGTTTATATATACAGATGTATGCATTGGAATGAGAATCCCAGGATCACGCAATCCCGTGCTTTTTTAGCCCAGGAAATTCTGGGATTTCTTTATTAATAAAATTTTTTTTATAAAATGAAGTTATCATAAAAAGAAGTTTTGTCAAACAAATGTTTTTCTTAAGTTATCTAAATTCTAAACTAAATTTTTTTCTGCTTTGTAAAATTAAAAAAAACTTTTTTTCCGCATTCCAAAGGTGGACTTCTTCTTTTCTTTTTATGGCGCGATATACAACAGGTATATCATCATAAACCTCCTAAGAGATTTTTGCGCCAAGCTTCTCTTCCAATTTGTGGTGGACTTAGACGTATATAAAATATATTAAAAAAATATTTAAAAACTTTTAATTTTTCAAGATCGTAAAAACTTATGTTTATCATGACATTTTGGATTAAAATTTTTTGTATTTTACTCTTGATATATCTACAGATATTCTTAAATTTATAAAAAGGTGTTTTTTTTTTCAAAAATATGAATTTTTAAGTTTTGCTTCGTTTTTATTGCGGTAAGTCAAAATATATAAATTAGCTTATGGTTTTTCGTCTTGTTTTTAACAGATAATTAAATAAATCAACTTCCCCTGATGATGCTAAAAATATTAGCGAAACGTTGAGAAAATAGTGGAATAGTTTAGTTTTATTCGCACATAGCAATTTAGATCGGGAAAGCCTAGTTACACACATAAAATTTACTAAAGATGAACCGATCGGTATATACATAAAATTTAAAAACTGCAACATTTTAAAATTCTGGACGCATATTGTTCAAGCCCTCTAATATAGAGTGCGACCAAGATTTCGGACTTATTGCGAGGTCAAGGAATATTTTTTAGTCCCGGATGATTGGAACAATATAGGTAATGAAGCAAGGAGAAAGCTTACAGCTGAACGAATAAGACAAGGGATAAAAGACAGTATTCTCGGGAGACGTAATGTATAGGGGTTTCGACTAGACAAAGATAAAAACATAAAAAAAACCATCAACAAATCGTTCAGTTTATATAATCTATATTACAAATTTTGAGTATCTTCCTATTATTGATTCTTTTTCTTTAATAAACTGTTGGTTTGTTATTTTAAATTTGTTTTAATAATTTGGGAAACCCTTTTATAAAGAATGTAAGAAACTTGACTGATTAAAATTTATCAAAATAATCTTTACAAGTATAAATTATGAACACAAAAAAAAAGATTGAGTCTATCTATACTATAAACTCGCGAGTTAAAACAAAACAAAATAAAATAAACAAATAAAATGAAATAAAAAATAAAATAAAAAAAAAATTAAAAAAAAAAATAAAAAAAAAAATAATAAAATAAATTAACAAAATAAGAAAATTAAATTAATTAAAATAAAAAAAAATAAAATAAAAAAAATAAAAAATAAAATGGAATAAAACAAAATGAAGTAAAATAAAATAAAATAAAATAAAATAAAATAAGATTGTTTAAGCGCCATATGCGCTTGCATGCAATTCGCAATCAGCTTATGAAATATTCCAAAGATATAGTTAATGCTTTGCAATTCCAAGTCGGGGGTTTTTCACAACGACGAAGCCAATCCCGCGCAATGCCTCACAGCCAACAGTGCTCTCCCCCAATTAATACATACAAGGCGTAAAGGTGCTCGCACTCGCCCTTCTATGTAGAACAAATAATTCTAATAAAAACAATTAATATTAATCAAAAGTTGTCCCCGATACAACATGTGCTCCGCACCCCCGTTCTACTCTCTGAACAAATAATAAAATAATATACAAACATTAACTAAAAAAAACTCCCTGCGGGTTAGGTGTTTAGAATATGCCCGAGGTAGGCATACCGGTCGTAAGAGGCGACTAATATGCACCAAGGTAATGACGTGCAACTCGATGGTTGATCTACGGATATAATGCCTCTCCCCTCTCATTACCCATCTTATCCTTCCTTACGAAAGGAGGGGTGACATGACCTAGAAGGTTTCACTGGTCATAAATCGCTACCACGACAGTCGGGCAGTACCCGTACCGGGTTCAAATCCGGCCAAGGACTGTTAATTCGACAACACTCCCCAAAACCTTCGGGGAGTGTTTTTGTCGTTACCACAACAACAACAACAACATGAAGCTTAGACAAAGATAAAGTAAAACAAGTAAGGACGGCGCTGTCTTCGGCTGTGCCGAAGGCTTTATACCTTTCATGAATACGTGCAAACTTAAATACGCATTGTTTAAAGTTCTCTAAAACTTTGTCAGCAATACATTTAATTTTCTTTTATAATAAGCTTTATTTGTTCAAGGGAAGTTGCCATAATCCTCTTATCTGAACGATCGGTTGTATGGGATATATACTATATATAGCTCCGCTCTTGCTGACTTTTTTACGAAATCTTTTAATATCCATAAGAAAATATCTCACCAAGTTTTAACTTTTAATCTGTTAAAATGAGGGAGAAATGGCCATAATCCTCTTATTTGAACGATCGGTTGTTTGGGATATATAATATATATAGCTCCGATATTAACGATTTTTTTACCAAATTTTTTATTATCTGTAAGCAAATATCTTACCAAGTTTCAAGTATAAATGGCCATAATCCTCTTATCTAAACGATCGTTTGTATGGGATATATACTATATATAGCTCCGATCTTGGTGATTTTTTTACGAAATCTTTTACTAGCCATAAGAAAATATCTCGCCAAGTTTCAAGTTTTAATCTTCAAAAATGAGGGAGAAATGGTCATAATCCTCTTAGTTGAACGATCGGTTGTATGGGAGATATATGCTATAGTGACCCGATTATACCGGATCCGACAAATGTCTAATATAATACAAAAATACATCCGTGTGCCAAATTTCATCGAGATATCTCAAAAATTGAGGGACCAGTTTGCGTTCAAACAGACGGACGGACAGACGGACATGGCTGTATCAACTCAGTTCATCGTCCTGATCAATTTGGTATACTTAATGGTGGGTCTATCTCTTATATTTCTAAACGTTACAAACATCGTACCAAAGTTAATATATAATATGTTCATGAAAGGTATAGTAAAATATAGTAAAACAAAATAAAATAAAACAAAATAAAATAAAGTAAATAAAAAAAGAGACTGCAGAAAGAAGAGGAATTTTAAAAAAAGGAAAGTACATTATAGGAAGCTTTAATAATATAATTATTATAATATTATTCAAAAAGGGAAAATTTATTATTCTTGGCCTTGAGCTCGTTTCATGAATACTTGAAAATGTACAGGCCGTAAATCAACAAAAGTTGTTGGTACAAAAAATCAATGGAAAAGAAAATATATTAAAGAAAGAATCAGAAGAGAAAGGAAAGAAAAAAATTTAATGAAAAGAACAGCAAACAATCTAAATGAAATACAATTTTTTGGTTGAATTCTAACCATGGGAGATTTCTAATACTTTTAAATGGCCGTGATTTTTTTACAGAGCTTGAGCTTTAAAACTTTTTTTTTGTCAATATGACCTGCACTTACACCCCTTTCCTTCTGACTGCCTCATATATAATTTACATTTTTATTATATACATAACTTATAAAAGCTAACAAATCTTATTAATATACGGTAAATATTAATAATTTTTCTGATACATTTAAAAACAAAAATTTAACAATTTATAATTATTTAATAATATATTTGATGCAAAATTAAAGTTGTTCACTTTCAAATTTAACACTATAAATGAGCTCAAGGCCAAGTTGGAAAGGAAAATTAAAAAATAACCACCACACCTTTCCTTATAGATCCATTTTGGAAACTGCTCGGCTTCTTCATCAGAGCAATTTTTTCACGCTCTCGTAAGCATAACTATTAAGGGTAAACTATTTTGTTGATTTTGTTTAGCATAATTGAAGTAAACAATTAAAATAACAAGTGTGTGGATGTGTTACTAAACATAACATAACAAACTGCGAAGTTTACTTCATTATGGAACATTTACTGTAGCTCTTTGTTGTCACGTCCGATATATCGAACGTTATGCGTTGCAGGCTCTAAGTTGTTTGGTTTTTTGCTTTTTGCAGATTGACAGTAGATGAAATTTTGAGCGTTTTGGAGCGCGATGATTATAATTCTGATAGTGGAAATTTAATTTACTTGGAGTCACCAATCGAAATTGAGGGTCACAGATGAGGACAGTGACGAATCAGATGAGGAGCACGATGCCAATTTGAACCACTTGGGTCATAGATTGCTACAAACAAAGTGCGAACTCCGTTAGTTTCCTACTAATAGGGCATCAAATCAAGTTCAGTCTTTTCCCGAATCCTCATCGAGTAGCGATAGCGAGGAATATGTACCTCTTTCCACCTTGAAGAAACGGTTACAGCCAGCCAAAAAGAGAAGGACTAAGTTATGGAAAAAACAAATTTAAAATTTTTCTTGCACAAAATTCAGTCAACAACCACCATCAGAAGAAGCTTATAACTATAAAACTCCTGTAGATTTTTTCAAATTATTTTTTAATCAGAGTTTGATTTAACAAATTGTGGAGCAAACCAATATTTACTCTAGTCAGCGGAACAGACTGCTGATGGTAACTGAGGATGAAAATTACGTCATTTTAGGAGCAATGCTGCTATCAGGATATGCTTAGTTGCCAAATAAAAGGCTCTATTTTTCCAGAGACAACGATGTTCCAAAACTGCTCTCAGAGAGTATACGGTGTAACAGGTTCGATTCAATACTTCAGAATATGCATCTCAATGATAATAGCCAATTAGCATCATCTTCTGATAGGCTGTTCAAATTGCGGCCCTTACTTGATAGTCTCGAAGATTCCTTCCAAAAGCACTACGGTATAGACGAGCATTACTCCGTAGATGAAAGCATGATTCCCTATTATGGAAAACATTACGCTAAACAATTTATAAGGGGTAAGCCTATCCGGCTTGGTTTTAAAAATTGGGCATTGTGTACAAGTACTGGATATATGGTGGCCTTTAGTTTATACACAGGTAAAAGTTCTGAGAAAAAAAACCTTTGGACTTGGAGAACTACCTTGGAAAACTACCACCTGAAAATGGGATAAAAATATACTTCGACAATTTCCTTACATCTTTTAGTTTGTTAAAACATCTCCGAGAAGTAGGATACTATGCAACTGGAACTTTACTAGCTAATCGCACAGAAAATTGTCCTCTAAAAGATGTAAAAATTTTTAAAGGTGAAGATCGGGGTCACACCGATTACAGGGCATCCGAAGAAGTATTTGTGTGTCGCTGGAAAGATAATAGTGTGGTTACGGTGGCAACCAATTTCGAAAATATGACAATGACCACTGCTATGCGCTGGTCTCACGAGAATAAGGCAAAAATTGCACTCCCACAACCATCTTTAATTTCGAATTACAACAAGTATATGGGAGGAGTGGATAAATGCGATCAGGCAGTTGCAAATTTGCGTACAAGGATGCATATAAGAAAGTGGTGGTGGCCAATTTTTGCATATTTCGTAGATGTTTCAATTGTCAATGGATGGTTACTTGCGAAAAAAGTTGGCTGCAATAAAGACACATAATCCTTGTTTACATTAAGGAGGCACGTGGCTCGCCGCTGCTTGTGACACCCCCACATCAAGGACGAAAACCAGCTACACCCTTGTCCACTACTCGGTTTGATGGTCTCAACCATTGGATTGTTCCAATAGATTCAGAACCTCGGTGCGCAAATAAATGTGGAGGGAAGTCAAAATACAAATGTATAAAATGGTAAGTAGGTCTTCATCCTAAGTGTTTCATGGAATATCATGTAGCGCGTAATTAATATATTAATATATAACGTTCTCATACATATATTTGTTCATTTTCACTAACTTTTGATATAGATTGCGCCAAAAGCTTTATCATTTCTCATGAGGTGGCTAAAAGTGCCAGTGTGCATAGCGTTCGATAAATCGGACGGGCTGTAAACAACAAACTACAGAAAAATTTTTAATTTCTCTCTCACTATTTTATAAAGATGATCTCCAAAGCCCGTAATTTTCAGTTAAACTCTTTATAAGTATAGGGTGTTTTTTTACAGGTTTGTTTTTCGAATAGAGATAAAACTGGCATTTTGTGATCAAATCTGGCAATTCTAATGTTATTTATGTTCAGTTTGGTTTGCCATTTCATCATGAACAGGTTGACAAAAGAACAACGCTTGCAAATCGTGCAAATTTATTTCGAAAATAATGGTTCAGTTCGCGAAGTTTACCGTGAGCTCCGTTCATTTTATGGTCGACATAATCGTCCATCAGAGCAATTAATTCGGTTAACCATGGATCGTTTTCGCACTACGTTTACTCTATGTGATAATACGCATCCGCAGAGACGTCGAACAGTGCGCACCGAAGAAACAATTGCCGCTGTAGAGCAAAGTGTTGAAGAGGACCCGAATGAATCGATTCGCCACCGTGCACAGCAATTGGAGCTTTGTCCATAACTTTATGGAAGATTTTGGGCATAGATCTTGGCTTGCGACCTTACAAGATCCAGCTTGTGCAAGAATTAAAGCCGCGAGACCATGCAATGCGTCGTGATTTTGGTGTATGGGCCGAAAATGAGATTGATTTCGATGCTGATTTTCATCGCAAAATTTTGTTCAGTGATGAGGCTCATTTTTGGTTGAATGGCTACGTCAACAAGCAAAATTGCCGCATTTGGAGTGAAGAGAATCCACATGAGACTCTTGAAACGCCATTACATCCACAAAAACTGACTGTTTGGTGTGCTCTAAGGGCTGGTGGAGTCATTGGGCCATACTTCTTCCGCAATAATGCTGGAGAGGCAGCTACCGTTAATGGAGACCGGTATAGAGCCATGATAACCGACTATTTTGTTCCCGAATTGGATGGCATGAATGTGGATGAGTTGTGGTTCCAACAAGACGGCGCTACATGCCACACAGCGCACGTCACAATCGATTTATTGAAGGAAACATTCGATGAGCGCATAATTTCGCGGAATGGACCTGTCAATTGGCCACCAAGGTCGTGTGATTTGACACCATTGGATTATTTTCTTTGGGGATATGTGAAGTCGCTCGTCTACACCAACAAACCAGAAACGTTAGGGGAATTGGAAGCCAACATTCGTGGCGTTATTGCCGACATACGGCCCCATTTGCTCGAAAAAGTGGTTGAAAATTGGACCTGTAGAATTGGCTTTATTCGAGCGAGCCGCGGCGGCCACATGCCCGAAATCATATTTAAACATTAATGGCATAAAATTATCCTTCCAATAAAGCCAAATTGATGGACCTTAAAACGATTTTCTTGTGTTTTATTTCAATCCAAAGTTTTATACCCCTAAAAAAACACCCTTTACATGGATAAACTTTATGCACTAATGGGTTAAGCTATTAGAGAGATGGTTTTGCGTCGGCTAAAATACTATTTCTATCAATTTTTACCATATATCTTTTGAACTAAACTATTCAGAAATACGGATACTCATGTGCCGTAATTAATTCTGGGATAGCAGGATTAACAAATTAGATCCCGAAAATAACATCCCTGATATATATATACGTTATAAGTGTTGTGTGGCATGTATAATTGATGAGTTTTTAATGAGGCCACACCAATGCTGCTGGTAAATGCATTGTTCGTATTGATGGCAGGTAGTCGGCTTTCCCCTACATAATTGCATTATTATTTGCTACTTTGTTCAATCAAAATGCGACGAAGCACTAAAAGTGAGCCAAGTAGGGGGGGGGGGAGTTGATTGCGAGTTACAGTAAATTTCAAGTTCAGATAAAAGCCGTTCGGCATAAACATTTCATTGATTTCTTCTACTACCCACAATACGAGTTTCGTAGTCACTTGACAATTGTTTAGTGGGTGTGACGTGCATTTATTAACAATGCGTTTATGTATGTCAAGAGTTTATTGAAACATAAAATGTACACTTAAATGCAAATATGTAGATACTCGCTTGATTGTATTGCTTTGCATTGCCAATTGTTGCGTAAGTGTTTATGGCTATTTGGTTTGTTCTGTGCGTGGCATGTCAGGTCACGAGTAGTGTTATTTGCGCGTGAAGTGTTGGAGTCCTCCTTTGAAAGCTATAGAATGTCGTTCTAGAGAACTTGGTGCTACCACTTTGTCAAACTTTAAGTGTGCGCGTCTGCTGCTGCCAAAAGTTGAATGACAAAGTCAGATTTTACTGCTTGGAAACATAACAAGAACAGGATAGTGCGCTACATTAGATTGGGTAACAAAAATTTCAATTCCTTTTGGGACAATAATAACTGAAATTCTATATATATTTTTTCTATCATAAGAGTTATGAGTTTTTGTCAAATTTCTATAGCAAAAACATGATTCACAAAACTCATACAAATAATTGAAACTGGATTATTCAGCCACCGCTCACCTGACAAAACATTCCCTGCTTTAAAACACTTTTATAGGCAGCTAAAATCAAAGCAAAAATTAGATTAATTCTAAAATTCTAAGCTGGCAAAAACTAAATAGTATTAAGTTCTGTAACTTTTATTTTTTTCGCCATTCATAGGTATAAAAAAAATATATAAATAGATGGAGCGTTATACAACAAGTGATTTTTTCGCCGATCTTCTCTTTCGAATTGTGCTTTGCATTTTTTTCTACAAATTGGCGGGACCTACAGTTTTTTTCAACTCCACAGCAATGAATTTTTGGGGGGAAGATTGCCATGGCAGGAGTACACTCGGAGAGTTTGAGAAACCAATGGGAGGGAGTTTGAAGACGATTCAAAAAAAAAACAACAATTCAGTTGATGAAACAGTTGGAGTCTAAAAATTAAGCATACAAATATTTGGAGAGTTTATCAACGTAATCCAAATAATGAAATCTATGATGCTGCGTTGTTCTATATTTCGAGTTGAATTGTGGTTCAGTTCGAAAATAAAGAAAATAGAAATCAAAAGTTCCAATAAAGTATAATATAAACATAAGTTAATTTAAGTTGTTTGGGCTGAAGTACCCAAAAAGTATAAAAAAGTGAATGATGAAATTCTACTGGCGAAAATTATACTTCGGATAGTAGATTTATTGAGTTTGGAGTAAAGAATAAATGCGACATGTAGTCAGCGTCGAAAAATAACTCAATAGAATATGCTTATAGTTGCTTTGGTTTACATTGTTGTAGAAATGCCGTATGGAACATCTCGGTCAACGCTGTTTTAGAGCTCACAATTTTATTATACGAAGAGTTGTAATTTGCACCAAGTGAAAAAAACTGATGTTGCCAAATAGCTGGCTTCCGACTATTATGCGCTTCGGCCAAAAGTTTGTTCTCGTTATTTGTGGCATCTCTTGTTTATACCTTCATTCTTTTATTCTATCAATATTTTTCCCTGTCTAATAGGTGCGTCCATTTCTATGAATCTCTTCTAACCGAAGTCCTTGAACCGATATCGGTTTATAACAATGATTTTGCTGTTCGAAGATTCTGCTCAGTCAAGCTTGAGTATGAACATTCATTTTTTTCGCCAGTGTGGACTTGTCGAATAAGCGGAGCAAGGCACCTTTCTACAACAACAAAAAGCTGTGATTTTAATAATTTTCATTTAAAATATAGCGAATTCCATGACAGAAATCACTTAAAACGAACTTTCAAAGTTTACACAAAGTTCAGGAAAGTTAATTAAACTTTTAAAAATTTACATCAAAATTTCAATATTTTTAGAAAGTTGTTAAATCACAGTAAATTAAAATTGATTGCGCCTTGAATAAACGAGCTCAAGGCAAAAAATAATAATAATTTGTAGGAAAAATTAGAAGCAGCACACAAGAAATTGGCAAAGAACTTCAGACTTAATCTCCTCGTAGGTATATCACGCCAAATATTTATTTACATTTTTTTACTTTTTTTAAAATAATTTAACCAACTTTTAAATTTTTTATTGTAGTTGTACTGTATATGCGATATTCCTTGTGATATTATTTTGAGAATAGATAAAAAGGTTTATCCCAGCAAGCACAATTTCTGACTACCTATATTTGTTCATGGCTGAAATATGAGCGGGTGATATTGAATAACTCTGCTTGAGCTTCATTGATTTTTGTTAAGGTATTAGATATCTTCCTCATATAACTTCGTACCGAGTGCCAGTTAGGATAATTCCTTATTGAATGTCAGTCGTGTAGCATAAATACTTTTAGAGATATGTACGATGAAAAATCCCATTTGTATGGAAGGTGCCACACCGCTTTGTTCCTATTCCCCTTAATAAATCGAAATCATTTTAGCATCTGACCATCTCTGGAAGGCTTCCAGTTTGTGTTGCAAATTTAGTTATTACGTTTTGAACGCAACTTGTTCCAACTCTACATACATACAAAATTTGAACTTTATATGAGTCATTAAGTCATTCACAAAGCAATTTACCATTTGCTGAAGTCACTGAATTGAAAGAACTTTCTTATAAAATACGAATTTTGCTTCAAATGAAAAAGTTCATTTTTATATAATGAGTCAGCCTGTAACGACGGGAGATTTAGGATTTTCACTGCGTTCTTTCAAAGATATATTTAAATTTTCAAAAGTTTGTTGGTCGCATGAAGTATTAATCTTTTTTTCTGATCGACAAGCAGATGGAATTTCATCCAAAGTTCGTTTAATTTTTAGGCATTTTGGGTCGACATCCCTAGAAACTATCATGTGCCCGAAAAGAACGCTGAAAGACTATGTTCCTTATCCATTTTTAATTGTTAGAGTTTAATTTGCTTTTTCCTAAAACTGCCAAAGTTGGATTTGAACATTGTTTCAAACTCGTTTATAATTTGTGGACTGCCGAAAACACTTAACTCCTTCTCAAGGGTGCTCACTATAGTATAAGAATAAATGACAGAATACGCTCTGAGCTACCTTGGGTCACCCGATATGACTTGGAATACTTGATAGAGCTATAATAAAAAAAACCCTGGAAAATGGGGTATCCTGTGAATACAATTTTAATATCTGAAAACTCTAAGTCGCTAATTTGTATGAAATGCTTCGGTATAGAATGGACTAGCGAGTAAATCAAATAATTACTCATACGCAAAGGTGTCCGATAAGTTTTAATACTAAGCGGAATCATTTCGCATATAGTCACTGCCCCCTAAATTATAGTAAACAGAGAAAATTCCCAACAAACCATAAGAGCTTTAAATGAGCGCATAAAGAAAACCCTTTTCTCTGAGCGCTCATATTTGTTGTGAGTGCACTAAATAATCACAGTGATTAAATGCCAGTATTTGAGTGGCATTTTCTATAAACCCGGTCATTTATAAAAGAGTTCTCAGCCTTGTGCATAACCATTTTTTTTTATTTATCTTTTTCGTGATTTAGTTTCCATTTTATTTTTAGTTCCTCTTCTTTCTCATTCTTCTGTTTTCATAAAATTTTTATTTTTATTTTTCTCTTCCTTTTTTTTTGCTTTTACTTTTTTTATTCTTATTTTAAATCTATATACAGTTGTCTTCAGTATAATATGTACAATGTATAATAAATTGTATGTCGTTCGATGAAATAAAGAGAATCTGTACTTTTAATAATTTTCATTTAAAATATAGCAAATACCATAATAGAAACCACATAAAAAGAAATTTCAAAGTTTACACAAAGTTCAGGAAATTAAACTTTTAAAAATTACCTCAAAATTGAAATTTTTTGGGGAGAATTTTTAGAAAATATTTGAGCACATAATTTTAAAGTACATTCAATTTTAGACACTGTGCAAGTTAGAAGTACATCAAAAATATTCCTTATTTCTTAGAACTTTTTTTGCGAAATTTAATTTTTTTTGGCTTTGATTTCTAAGGTTTTTTTCATGACCTACTAAACAAATTTTAATTTGATTTTAAAATTTTCATGTATACCCTGTCCGACCCAAAAATATCCGCTAAAAACGTTGGCGGTAACAGTTTTTTGAAAAAAAAAATATTTTTTGGGTTTTGGGGAGTGTTTTGGTCAAAAAATTTACCCTTTCGCCATTTTTTTTATAGGTTGTTTCAGCATACATGCAAAAATGTTTTCGATGAGAACGAATTTGTCTCATATTTCCTGTCCCACTTAAAATTATGCGCTAAAAACATTGGCGATAACAGTTTTTTGAAAAAAAAAATTTTATTTTCGGGTTTTGAAAAAGTCGATTTTTCGACCAAAACAAGTCCCAAAACCCAAAAATAAATTTTTTTTTCAAAAAACTACAGGCTCGAAAACTATTTTTTGGGTATGCGTAGTGGAAGGTTTTTTTCCTGAGCCCAAAACCTATCGAAAAATCCATACAAATCGACCCACCCTAATGTATAACCCAAGAAAGGCTTAACCGATTGGGCTGAAAATTAATGGGGAGGTAGCCTAGAACCAGTAGACGGACATAGGATACTGTTTTTTAGAAAGTGGTGAGATTTTCTTGAAATTTGGAATATTGGTAGCCCTTATCTAACTAGATTAGTATAATAAATATCTTCCAAATGATGTTAAAATCAGTAATGGAAATATATTCAAACAAAAATTGTACAATTATTGCAGAACCCTATCAATATAGTGCGGCATAGGCAGGCCTCCACGCATACAAAAAGTTGCCGCAACTCATACTGAAGCGCATCACTCGATCAAATCAGTGAATCGCCGTTCGGATGTTGTCTTCGCGCTATACATGCGTAAATGGCCTTCATACCACTGTGAACTAGCACAAACCCTGCGTGACTCTATGTAGTTTTAGTAAAGTTTGTTGTGCCATGCCTGCAGGCTATATAGAATTTCGAATGAATAGATATGTGAAAGAAATGAGAAGGTGAGAAAGTAAGATTTGTCAAAATAAGTTTCTGGGCAGAGCGACTTGTGTTGGGTCTGCTAGTTGAAAATAAATAACTTCAATCTAAATAATAAAAGAAATATATACTATACATAATATCTGTGGAATTTTGACAAAACAACTTATTTCAAATTTTAAATCTTTTTAGGAGAGCGAAATAACTTATATATACATGATTGAAATGTGAAATGAAAAATGCATTAAGTTGAGTTTAAGGGTCTTATAACTATTGAACTAAAAGTCGTAGAATCAAGTCAGTGACACAACCTTATGCATATAACAGAGGAAGATGCTATACAATTAATATCCAGAAATTTTCCTATTTTGAGATAAGTTGTTTTGCCAAAACTTCACAGATATATGTTGCTCCTTGGACATTCATTTTATGACTTATACTCAATCACCTCAAAAGAAGAGTTGCAGGTCCATAGATGCACTTCAATTTCAGACCGTTTGTGTTAACCGCAATTGAGTATTTGATTTCGGCATCATACTGGTTATAGTGTCATGTTCTGTTAGCAGAATAATGCCCTTCGGTATTCGGACTGTCACCATAAATCTAAGCGAAGCTAATTAGCTGATTGAGATCTAGTTCCCGTATCGGAAATCTCACGGAAAGGGATGGGTGAGAATGGCCTCTTTGTAAATTAATAGAAACCGTCCCATTCAGCCTAAATAAAAATTAAGTAGTCGAATGATTACTAGAAGATAAAGTGAATACTGGGTTAATGAAGGAGCTCTAGAAGCTGTATGCTTCTAATCTTTGAATTTCGGGCTTTTTTAATATATTTAATGAGTTGTAGAATAAGAAGTAATCCAGATGTATGGAACTGCTCCAAGGACGACTATTATAGAGTTGGAAATGGTAAGTTAAGTCGGCTTTTATTCAAATAACCAGTCTTAGTAGGGTAAGGAGCTAGTCGTTGCAATGCGTAGAAAAGTTTGTAGTGTGAAAGTTTTTTCCACTCTCCTGGTATAACAACAATTTGTGGCTCTTAGACTTGTAAGCTCTGAAGTGATAACGAAGTGAGCTACGGTTGTGTCCCAGCGCTACTTGATGAACATTTCTTCCTTAAAGTCTCTTGGGCAATATCTTTGTTTCTTTATACCTTCTCAACATTTCTTCGATACAATTTTCAATTCGATTATCTTTTTGAAGATTGGACATGCATGTGATGCGCTTATGTGTGAATATAAGGCCCACAACGCAACTACTTGATACTATCAGTGCTTATTTATAGTCATCCTTGAGAATATAATAAGAACAGTGAGTGATGTATGTAAATAAGCATATCGTTGGTGACACTGCAAACCCGCGTAATGCACAAATGCGAAACCGCGTAAGTGCCATTTGTGTCAAAAACGTTCATAGGCGTCTGCAATTAATATCTATTCATTTATTTTCAAGAAAACTACATGCTGGTTTGGAAAATAATTTAAAGAACCAATCGTGATGGGAACTTTTTCATAAAGTTATTATTCGTCTTTAAAATAAGCAATTTGTAGGGGAAAAACAGCCAAACTGGAATATCACTTACGCGGTTTTGCATTTGTGCATTACGCGGTTTTGCAGTGTCATCGACGATATATGAACATATGTATGCATGTGTATGTCATCTTGTTGGTACCTTAATTCGATTTCCAGCAATGATTGTGTAAATTTCGATAGCAGCCGTTTCCGATCATTCATTATTTGCACAACCAAACACAGTCGGCCAGAAGACGTGAAAATTACATGAAGAACAAGCAGATGATTATAGAGCAAAACAAGTTGTTGAGTGCGAGTGTGTTGCTGCTTTGCTTGTTGTTGCCTATTGATGACACCGTATGTAAACATTAGCGAGGCTCGTTCACTGCGTACTTTCGCCACCAACAACACGATTATTTCGTTTTCCCTTGTTCGGTTTGGCTTCCAAAATATAAAGGCTCTTTCGGGTTGCCTGTTGTTTGTGTGTGTTGTGCCTTTGGTCGCCCAAGTAATCAACGTTCAATATCTTTGTTTGTGCATACAAAAGCGTACTGGTCCTTGTACTTACATAAAATGCTTTTGTAGGTGTGTATATTTTCTTTGCTATCTCAGGCACTTCGTACACACATGACATCAACGATGCACCTCTTTCATATTAACTTGAGTAAATATATGCCCACTCTGAGCTGTGAAGGGTTCGACATGGAATTTAAATGCTCTTTCAATGCAATACATATTGACTTATAAACAAATACTTGAAATGCCGGCTTGTGTTGCTTGTAAGTACATTAGACCATGGCAGCATAACCTGGTTTTTTTATCTATTCTCCGACGTAGAAGGAAATAGGTTGCCAAAATTTTAAACAAATCAAAATGCTAAATAAATGGCTGTGTCCCCCTTAAACTCACTTACTTCCAACCATCAACTATTCTCCGACGTAGAAGGAAATAGGTTGCCAAAATTTTAAACAAATCAAAATGCTAAATAAATGGCTGTGTCCCCCTTAAACTCACTTACTTCCAACCAGACCTGTTTAGTAATGCCCAGTAATGTAATTATTACCGGTTTAATTCACTATTTTTTGGACAAGTCTACTAATGATTTATTACTCATTGTTTTCGGTTTTTAATGATAATTTTAATCATTATTTTAAAAAATTTTCAAAACTTAAAAAAAAAGAATTTTTTTGTCTTACTTTTGTTTGATTTCGATTGTTTTTGATTAGTTTTGATTTTTTCGACTACTTTAGATTTGTTTTGATAGTTTTTAATTTGTTTTTATTTTTTATTTTTTTCCAATGGTAATCTAATATAATTAGTAGTTGCGGTAATTTGAAAACAATTCAAATAATCATTATTGATTGAAAGAGCCCTCCAATCAATTAATTACTCGATTCTGATAATAATTTAGCATATCTGCTTCCAATTAACTTAGTCGTCCAAGTATAAACACCAATGGAATGGTTTCCACCACCGGGTGCCATACAACTTGGCTTAGGCAACGAAGCTGCTGGATTTAAATAAGGTAAACTATGCCGATGTCTCCTAGAGGGCATCAAGATTAGGTTAGGTTTGTAAAAGCGCAGAATATCGTCGATTTCGGCAGAGCCTAGCTCCGCTAAACTAGTGAGTAAGCACCTGTTTAGGCACTCCAAACGGGAGCGAGGGCAGCTGCAGAGGAAGTGTTCGACACTTTTTATCTTTCGAAGAAAATACTTTCAAAGCCATCTCAACATATTTTTTTGTTGATTTGCTGATTCTTAAAGGCATAACTTCGCTTTTTGCAAGGTAGGAGAAGAACACTAAATCTTTCAGGATATAGAAAAGTTTTTCACGAACAATAATAGCTCGCTGGAACGCTAATATTTATTGCAGCACGATACAGACAACTGATAATTTCTCCATTCGGTACTTGCAACTGATCTCTGACAGAAATCTTGAACTGACTATGTGATCAATCAATGGGAGCAGACGAATAACTTACTAGGTATCACTGCTGAGAGCGCTATGGAGTTCCAGCTAGCCCGTAATAGTAAACCACACAACGCTCAGAAGAGCAGCGCTATTTCGATTGCCCATTTGCGAAAGAGCGCAACCCACGATGCAAGAGAGCGCCCTTGGTAGCCGAAGAAAAAAGAAAGATGCTAATTTAGTAAAAAGAATCGTGGAAAGGCTTAGGTCTCAAAGGCTTGAACCGGTAACGGAAGCTCTAAACGTACTAAAATTATGGAAGGAGTATTTATCCTCATTGCTAAATTGTTACGAAGATTACGAGTCTATTCTGTCAAATCCACAAGAAGTATGTTCTCGGAAATCTCATTAACTACCGCGGAGTCAGTCTCTTCGATATCACATTTAACTATTGAGCTCTAGTAAAACTGAGAACATACAGCCATGCATCAGACGGATGAAATAATTCAGATATTTGTAAATCAAAGCAAGGAGGACGTCTAGGTCATGTCATTGGTACCACTCTCAACCTCCTACTTTCCTTGCCAACACTTGATTGTCAGCTGCTGACTCAAAACAGATTTGGTAGAATAGATTAGCAACAAGAGATTACCTCAATGTTCGACGGGATCAAACAAATGATGACAGACGATGTTAGCTCCTCGTTTTCGTATTAAGCTTTCACATGCTGCTGAGAAAAAAAAATATTTTTTTAACAAGTCTAATATGGTTTTCTGCATAAGCGTATACACGTATATGTAAGAGTATGCTTGTGCTTGCGGCTTAAACAGGAGAGAACTGAAATACTTCCAATCAGAGGAAATTGGAAAAATTACTTTTACTAGAGCTCCCCAAGGCGAAACGCTAGCAAGACGTACCTTTGGCAGTTCAATAGAATATTTAATCACACAGAATTATTTCGTTGCCTTCCGAAGATTTCTATATAACTGTCGTTAAAATTCTCTTTTTTAATCGGTTTCCTTAATGAAACACCGATGGCGTTTTTTATTAAACATTTTTCTGCTCATCATTGTCTACATACCAAGAGATGCGGAGGTTGAGTGTCGTTATACCTTTCATGAACATGAAATGGTATTAATAACTTTTGTAAGTATGAGAAGAAGAAGAGATAGAACCACCAATAAGCATACCGAAATGATCAGGGCGATGAGCTGAGTCGATTTAGCCATATCCGTCTGCCCGTATGTCTGTTTGTACGCACATTAGTCACTCAGTTTTTGAGATACCTTTATGAAATTTGGTATGGAGTTGCCATTTTGCATGAGATTAATCATTCGTTGGAATCAGCAAGATCGGAGTAATACAACGCATAGCTCCCATACAATCGATAGTTTCAATAAATGGGGTTTGGGCTATAAATTTTGCAATTAAAAAGCTAGAAACATAAAGTTTTGCAAGTTTGGTACTTATTATGTATGTAATGTGTGTAGTGAAAATCAGCCAGATCGGACCTACATAACATATAGCTCCCATACAATCCATTGTTCCGATAAAGGAGGTTTGGGCTATGTATCTTTAAATGATCAGTTTTGCAAACAATACAAATAAAGCTTTTTCTAAAATTTTTTGTAAATATTTGAATTTTACTTATACAGTCAAATCATTCATAAATAAATTTATGACAATTCTACTTTAAACATTGAAATAACTTGATACTAAAAATGCTTATAAACGCAAGTTTACTTTAACACTTTCGTTTTGGAAAGCGGCTGAAATAAGAAAAACTCATTTTATGTGTTCAATAGTTAAAATGGTGGATATAAAAATGATCTGCCTTTTAAATTTTCAGTTAAAAAGGTGGGCGGCGGGTGGGGCTGGGATACATGTGTCCTGTCAATATCTTTGAATGGTACTTATTTGTCCCGCTTAGTAATTTATTATCCCATGCCAGAATTATGAACAGATTTTGTTTTTATATGAATGTTTATTTATTTGGAATTCAATGAATAGTTTCGGTAAGGTATAAAAGAAGAAATTGGTTTTTATTTATGGTAAGGTGCAAAACAATCCTAATGTCTAAGCTTTATGGAGGGCGCGTAGTTTTTTAAGTTAATTTATTATATATTATTTTATTATTTGTTCAAAGAACATGTTGCATAGGGGACAACCTTAATATTATTTGTTTTTATTATAATTATTTGTTCTATATAGAACGGGGAGTGCGATGCACCATTACACCTTGTATGTATTAATTGAGGCCGAGCACTGTTGGCTCTGAGGCATTGCGCGGAATTGGCTCCCTCATTTTCGTTGTGAAAAACCCCGATTTGGGATTGCAAAGCATAAACTATATCTTTGAAATACTTCATAAGCTGATTGCGAATTGCATGCAATGCAAATGAAATAAACGAAAGAAGTGACTACAGCTTATGTCGCTTAAACATACTAATGCTAAAAAGCGAGTCAGAAATATCAAATGAGTGAGTATTATAATTGTCAAACAAACATCGAAAAGGCTCATTTAATTCAAAACTAGTCCTACACTGTTTCAAAAAAATTGGTTTAAAATGTCTTGATGGCCGAGAAGGAATATTAAAGTTTACTTCTCCCAACAAAATTGGGCTAGAGACCAACCCGTTGGATAATTTAATCATAAATATTGTTCCGAGCATTCCTCTACAACTAGCAAGGGTAGGAAAGTTAATAAGTTTCAAGCGATTAGTATAGGAAGGCAAATTTTACAAGCAATCCCATGAAAGATCTCTTAAAGCGAAAAGTAAGAATTGTTTATGTACCTATTCTATCGGATCCACGTAGACCTGGTAGCTCGGATTCCACATAATTGAGCCATATTCTAATATCGGTCTTACTAATGTTGTAAAAAGGGCTTTAGTTACGTACGGATCACTAAATTCTTTCGACCATCGCTTAACGAAGGATAAAACACCCCTAGATTTATTGACAGTTGCATTAATATGAAGATTGAAGCTAAGTTTACAATCCATCGTAATTCCCAAGTCCATAAAATCATGCACTTGTCCAAGACTATGATTGTTGATTGTGTAGGAAGCTGGTCGTATATTTCTGCGCGAAAAACACATATATTTAAATTTTTTAAGATTGAGTTGCATGTAGTTTAGATCGCACCAAGCACCCAGACTATGAAGACCCGATTGAAGTAAACCTCTATTTTAGCTTAACGTGTAAGATATAAAAGTCTTAACGTCGTCAGCGTACATCCATATTTTTGAAAACTTGATAGTACTGGATATATCATTAATGAACAGCAAAAAAAGAATCGGGCCAAGAATTCCAGAAGATACATCGATGACATTAGATACCGCATTCTTAAAAACTACTCTTTGTGTTCTGAAAATAAGATAAGAAGATATCCAGCGCGAGAGACTGGGTTGAGAGCCTAGTAGAATAGGTTTGTAAATAAGTACCGAATGGCAAACTTTGTCAAACGCTTTACTAAAATCTGTATGTATAACATCTGGGTGAATTTTTTCTCTAAAAGGGTTTTAAATATGGGTTGTGAATTCTAGTAAGTTTGTACTTGTTGATTTTCCTTTACAAAAGCCGTGCTGGCAATCTAAAATCAATGTGGATATAGAAGTTGTAAACTGATTTGTAAACTGGCCTCAAATAATTTGGGAATAGCGGAAAGCTTCGGGATGCCGCGGTAGTTATCTACAGATGTCCTACCCTAACTCTTATAAAGTCGGCGTACCCCACAATCTTTACCCAACTGGTATTGAGTTTTACTAGGATGTTGTTCATAGTGAGGAGCCACAGCAGAGGTGAGAGGATCCCGCCCTGCGGTGTGCCTTTACATATCCGCTTACTGATTTTGGTCACCCTAGCTCAGCTGATATCTCACGGTCAAGAAGTAAAGACGAAATCCAATTCCTTATCGGTTCCTCCACCCTTGCCCTAACGAGTGCTGATCATATTGCGTCGGCTCTCACGTTATTGAAGGCGCCCTCCAAATCAACAAATGCATCTAAAGTAAATTCTTCATATAAAATGGACTTTTCAACTATTCGCACCATTTCATGTAGTGCGGTCTCTGTAGATTTCCCCCTGATGTACGCGTGCTGCTCATCCGAAAGAGGAGCTTCCAGAAGAAGTTCCCGTATATGAATGTCTAATAATCTGTCGAAAATTGGGATGTAAACCACCCTTGGTCGGAATGTGGTTATGAATGATACAATCTGTTCACTTACCAAAGTTGTCTGGGTCTTCTGCAGCATAATTGGGAGTATACCATCTACTCCCAGCGATTTATACGATAAATAGCACTTTAAGTTATAATGCTTTTGGTTAGCTTTGAAGTAAAAAAAAAATAAAAATCGCTAAAAAAATTGCCACTTACAAAATTCACGCTCAACCTGCTATTCCTTGTTGACGAATGAACAAATTTGTAGCATTTAATTTAAAGTTACAAATCCCATTTAATTTTCTTAATTTCCAAGCTATTTATCTTCAAATATATTGCGGGATACATACGCCCCGTTCCGATCGAGAGAGTTAAATTATTTTTAAAAATATTTATTTAATCTTTAACCTTTTACAGTATTCATAGAGTAGTTCGACTGTAGAAACTTGAGTATTCTTTACTTAGGTTTTTCTCAGAGCTTAGTTTAATCTTTAAACTCTTTATGGATACTTTTGATGGCTCTTAGCCACACAGCCCACCTCAAAGTCGTGCAATGTTTTGCGGATATCATATTCGTCTTTAATTTATAATAGTCTCTGGATCCCGTTTCCTAAACAATCAACTTAATAAGAAACTATACTAACTATTTCTGGTGGAGACTTGAGCCCCGGTCTGTAGAAATATGACAAAAAGACGTGAGTAGCAAGTACTCGTGGAGTTTGATGTGTGAACATGTGTATCCTGTACATAAATTTAGTTAAATTAGACCTCGCCCAGTGGATGAATTTCAAGCACAAAATAATATTTGATTTTAGTTATAAGTTACTTCTTCCTTTTCCTTCTTTCCCTTCTCTTTTATGCTGTTACTCTACTTTAATTTATTTTTATTTTATTTGCTTTTCTCTTCTTTCAAAAGTTCCTATTTTCAATTTATTTTATTATATCATATTTTATTGATTCCCATTCTTGCTTTCTTTGCTCTTCTTTCTTTTCTTTTCTTTTCTTTTCTTTTCTTTTCTTTTCTTTCCTTTTCTTTTCTTTTCTTTTCTTTTCTTTTCTTTTCTTTTCTTTTCTTTTCTTTTCTTTTCTTTTCTTTTCTTTTCTTTTCTTTTCTTTTCTTTTCTTTTCTTTTCTTTTCTTTTCTTTTCTTTTCTTTTCTTTTCTTTTATTTTCTTTTCTTTTCTTTCCTTTCCTTTTCTTTCCTTTCCTTTACTTTCCCTTTCCTTCCCTTACATTTCCTTTCCTTCCCTTTTCTTTCCTTTCGTTTCCCTTTCCTTCCCTTTCCTTTCTTTCCCTTCATTTAATTTCTTTCCCGTTATCATTTTCCTTTTAATTAATCTTGTTTTATTTTATTTTATTTTATTTTATTCCATTTTATTTAATTTTATTTTATTTTATTATTATTTTATTTTTTATTTTATTTTATTTTATTTTATTTTTATTTTATTTTGTTTTATTTTATTTTATTTTATTATTTAATTTATTTCATTTATATTAATTGATTTTTTTACATTTCATTCCATAAGTATAACCACAAAGATTACACAAACAAAACAGATTGAACACTGTGTATATTTATGTGGGAATGATACTGACGTGGTGGCAATACCACGCAGAAGCGATCGAAGAACAGCCAGAGCACACGAACCAGGGAAAAGAGTTAGCTCTAGCCGGTCGCATCAAGTATAACACGTTAAAAGTACTTTTTTCCAAAGATGTTCAATTTAAACTTAATTACTTAAAATCACTCTCTGTAAACCATAAATTAACTAAATATTAATATATATATATGAATAGGAAAATAAAGTGTGTGCGAGTATTTATTGGAAGTCCTGGTTTTCGCGGAGTGAATGAGCTGAAACAAACATTGATGATAAACGCAGTTGCTTTCGTCTTTTGCCGATTGATAGCAACCATCGAGTTTAGGCACGATTACCATATAATAACAATCAGCAAAGCACACACACCGACAAACCCAGAGCGTCACATACATATCAGCAAAGCAGTCAAACAAGATTCTATACACGCATACTAAGCCAAATTTCAACCTACAACTCAGATATGCATAGAAACAACATCAACAATAAGGCAAAGACAAAGACGCAGGCAGATCTTCGTAATTTCGCTGTCCTACCGAGCCCAAAGGTGCTTACACTTACGCTTACGTAACTTTTCTGGACAGCCCCTACCAAGCCCAAAGATGTATACACATAAAAAAAAACACTTTTAGTAACAATAACACAAAAGACCACAATCGGGCAACCCTCATTTAGCGAATCCTAAGTCTCCTTTTCTAAACTACACGACGATTTTCAACCATGCAGATAATAGAAGTCTAATTTCTGAATTCCAGTCATGCGTTACCTTCTGGAAACAAAGTTTTTTGCTCTTAGCCTTGGAGAAGTGTGTAATTGCTTGTAAGGTATTCAACCGACATGTCAAATGGGACCAATAAAAATGTCCAAAATGCAAGAAATAGATGTTTCCATATGTGATTACCTATTTTTGCGAAGCTATGATTGTATGCCCCGTAATTCCTTACAAGTAACCGTGCAATCTTCAAATCAAATAAATCTTTTTTTTGCACACAAAATTTAAAAAGTTTTGCTTTAGCTTTAATTGCTTCATGGCGCTTATGTTTATCCAACAAAGTTCCCTACTCTGTTAGGCCAAGGGAATAACATATTCATATATAAACACCTTGACATCTCAAACTTAATCATAAAACTTTGAAACCGTGAATTGTCCTCAACTTTTTAAGTGCATTGTTTATGGGCGTTATATAAAACATACAGTGGCGGACAGAAATTTCTTAACACTTAAAGTTTTTTCACAGAAATTTTTGCAGTTTTGTAGGCCATTAAATTTTAGTATAGATAAGGTGTTAATCACAAGTTCCTGACACATTTTGCTGAATCATGGCAATTTTTTTTCCGACGAAGTGGTTTCTTTTATGTAAAAGCAATTGCCTTCATAAACTTGTATAGAGGAAAATACAGAAGTCCCAAAGACAAAAAAAATTCTTTAAATATTAGCGAGTTTTGCGTACATTTTTAAAACAGAATTTACATTTCGTGTATTAGACCTTCACACATGCGTTTATATAGCCTTTTTTTTAATTATTTTATAAAGTCCAAAATTTGTAAAAATCCTAGAAAACGACTGAATGTACATTTATGTTCACCACTGTATCATTTTGCAAGCATTTATCCTGTGGGGAAGTCAGTAACTAGTGAGAATAATTTCTGGTTCAGAACTAGAGATAAAGTGGCTAATAAGAACTAGTGAGATAGTAACTTGATTTTCACTAGTTTAATATAATTTAGATTCGTATTTGGAAAAATGTTTTGTTCTTTTGTTCTTGTAACGTTCTTTAAGGAAACGGTAAAATTTGAAGTCATAAATAAAAAAAAAAATTCAAAATTATCAGTTGGTAGAATTCGAACCAACGCGTTCCACATCAGAGTCGAGTGCTCTCTACCCACTCAGCTACCGCGCACGCATCAATAGTCTGAGAAAAGGTTACATATGTATACATTACGATAGAATGGTTTAAAATGTAGGCTTAACTTATTAACCGTGCATAAACTAACCGCAATGGTGTGGCGGTAGTGTTGCTGTACTATCACACCGAAGGTCCCAGGCAAAGTTTTTCAAAACGGGGGTCGCGACCGTAGGCAGTCATTTGGCAAACAGTCTCCGAGTGTAGTTCTACCATGGAAGACTTCTCCAGATATTTCTTTTTTTAATTCTAAGCTAATTACATCCAAACTGCAGAATTTTAAAATAGTTCAGAACTAAAGCAATATTAGCAATAAGCGAACTACATCCTTATTGTCTAATTTTTAACTAGTTCGGAACTGTCGAAAACGTAATGCAGCGGGGGACAATTTCCAACGCCTAGGACATCGCCATGTTAAATTCGCCAGTTGATTACATGTGACAGCGATTCAAGGCGAACTACTTGTGGTTCGAAACGCACTAGATGCGCACCAGTTCAGAGCTAGAGATTTTCCCCACAGGGTACGAACGTAGACAAGCATGTCTTTATAGGTACATATGTACTTACATATTATGTATTTCTGTTAAAAACAAATTTTAGTGTTTTGAAGTTTCAACTATTATTTTCATTTTAAATTTTCTAAAGCTAGAATAACATTAGAGTGCCTGGTTTTTCTGAGAGTAAAAGTTTTTACCTTAACCAACTCAAATTTGTGCCGAAGTCAAGAAGACACAATTTAAAAAAACCGTTAGAACCAAAGTTTTTACTTTAACAAAGTATATGGCATGCTGATCTGGGATCTGGCTTCAGAAATAATTCAGACATTCTATAAAACTCTTGCTTCCAAAGTGATATAATGGGTATACGCTGTCCTATCATACCGAAATCCTATGTTCAAATCCAGGCATAAGTTACATAAAAATACAATAGAAACTGTTTTTGCTGAACCGGTTGCCTCTTGTGAGTGATCCAAAACTATCCAAATATATTCCTGCAAAAGAAGAAGGAGAAACAATTTTCCGTATATCTGTTTTATAATACGAAATTTGTGCTTTGAATTTTCCCTCCACACGAGCTGTACAAACGAGAAAACTCTGCTGCAACCCCATGTAGGACCATTTAAAGTTGTGCTCTTTAAGATCGCTTGTTTCATTTCGGAGCTTTGAAATCCCTTTGATTTCAGACAGAATAGATATAAGGGTTTTCAAGCTCACACGTAAGCTGGAATGTTACAAAACGACGAGGAATTTTATTTTCTGTCATATAGAAGTTTTCTGAAATTTTGAGAAGCTTTCAAGCCTAAGGCACAAGGTTAAGTCCCTTTTACTATACTTTTTAACGGTGAAACACGGTTGAGGCAGTTAAACTGTTTGTAAGCGTATCTCCGTTCATGGAAGGGCCTCATTTCATACGATTGAACTGGCATTGGATCGTTGCATGTACAAAGACATTGTTCCAAAATCAAATTTGACAAGGGATGAGGGAAAATCGTTCAGATATACATCAACTTTCCAGAAAATAAAGTCAACAAAACAAAATAAATACAAAGACATTCATTAAATCTTCATGCTATTTTTTGAGGGTGAAGAAATTCCATTAAGATGTATCCCTCAGCAAGATATTTTGGGAAATCGCCATAAACAATAATGGGAATCTGCCGTTGGAGAGGCAACCTTGAATCAATTGAGCAAGCTCTTATATACAAAGGTAGATTTTCGGAGCAAATATTACTTAGATAGCTCTCAGTCGGAGTTCTTTGATTACATTTGTTTTTCATCACTGATAAAAGGAACTATGTGCAGCATGTTCTAACAATCTGGGTAAACTCTTCACTGCAAGCTATATATACAGCAAATAGGACGAGTATTGCTTACCTAACTTGGTTTTATTTATTTAATGAACTAGAAGACCCTACAACGTTGTTCCTACAAAAAATTTAATTTACTCTCCCTTTTCATATTTGATGCATCTTCGTCTGCCTGCCCACCTTCTCTGCTTCTCCTTTTTCATATCGTTCATCTCCTATTAATCTTCTCCTATCTCTATTACTATCACTGTCAGGATCCCTACCTGTCTCGCTATCCCTATTCTTATCGCTATCCCTATCCTAGAAACATCTGCTTGCTAATACCGTAATCAACACTTAAGATTTTATCGCAGAAACATCTCTAAGACCACACTTGGTCCACATTCTGGTACATAACATGGAAACGTGTTCTCATGTGGACCGAAGAACTACTCCTTTTTAAAACATTTATGATTACCTTTCATTTGACACCCGTATCGTCTCAGCACCTTCTAGGGCCACACCTGGGCCACGTTTTGGTCAATAATTCGGACTGACTCCAGCGCCATCCATCGAGTAAATTTTCGATAGAAGCGTTCCCCAAAGCAACAACACATGTCACAAATATGAACCAAATGTGTTAAGTGGTGTAGTAGTTTGGTGGCATACAATATACTGAAAACTCAACAAAATTGCGAAATCTTGATCTCTCAGCTGTATTATTTTTTCGGTAGCAACAACTTAAAGTTTTGAAAATTTTTTCAGCGGAAAACCTTTCGCAGAGAAAGTGCAAGAAAGTACTTTTTACATAGTGGAAATCGGTTTAGCCGTTTAGACACCCATCGCGGTCATACGAAAGACATTTCATTTTTATATATATAGAATAGATATACAAATTGTAAGAATACAGACTAATTTCGAAAATGTACATAAAAACAAGATGAGGATACTGTACAGCAGAATATAAAGTAAAGTATATGTCTGTGCCCAGTAGAAATTGAAGAGAGATCTACCCACGCGATGCATAAGAGAGTACTCCCTTTAACATTATTTCGGATCAATAACAGAGATTTCTACATCCTGTGCTCCGATTTTACTAATCTTGAAACAATAGGGGAGACCTTCCCAAGTTATTAAAAAAATAATAGTCCCTTGCATATATTTTTGGAGCGAAAGTAGAGATTTCTCCAGCTTCTAGTCTTAGCTAACATTTTTTTGAGTAAGCTGAATTTCTCTGCCAACAAAAGAAAACCAATTTTCAACAAATGGAAAAAAATTAAAAAAAAAAGAAAAAGCTTCCATAGACGGCGTGAGGCATGGCTCTCCAAATGTGAAATGTCTTCCTCATTACTCTCCTGGGAGGTTTTCTAAAATTCTCCAAAACTCTCCCATTACTTGATTGCGATTCATAAAAAAGTAATAACAAAAACTCTATTATTGTTTTTTAGGAGGTGAGGTGAGTTTTTCTATTACTCGCTCTCCTAGGACATGCAATGTTAAAAGGCAGTGTACAAAATTATATGGTCGAAAATTGAAATAAGTTGTATGCATACACGGAGCACGCATGCTGTATGAATGAAAAAGTCTATAAATCGAGTAACTTTGAAATTGAGAGCATATTTATTCACAAATAAAGCATGCGTGCTGAATGAGTTTTTGTATGCATGACAGAGGCATGCTGAAAAGTTATTTAATTTGAAGTTATCCACCTTTCTGTTTGTGCTCTTCGTACATAATTGAATGTTATTTGCGTTTTCTTTATTAACTTTTAAATTTTTATTCAAATTTAAGAAGCAATATTAATGCCTACGGAAATATGCTATATTTTAATGGGTTTCTTGCACAACCCTTACACCATTTTCCTTGATCTATGATAGTTACTAATTCAGTGACGATGGCACACCTTTGAACCATCGATCTAAGGCATGTATGAATAATTGAACCCACATCCAACCGTTTGGACGCACAGCATTGCTCAACCGCATGGGAACAAAATGCGTAAGATACGCGAAGAGTTTAATTGTCTGTATATTCTTATATTGACGGTTGAAAGTTGTGCAACCTGTGTTGATTTTGCCCCTGACTAATCTATGAATAGAAATATTATTGACATGCTATTTCCTCCATGCAGAATCAGTGATTTTGCAAGTACAAATCATGTGTACGCAACGGTTTTCTGCAAGCTTTCAGAATTAATACAGATACATGCATACAAAATTAGTACAAAAGCAGGGAAAGAGTATGTATGCTCCCTAAGAAACAATACCTGTACAATTGAAATGAATCAACATTTATATTGGCATGCTCCAAAGGTAAAGCTCCCACTCATGCCTGAAATATTCATGCCGAATGCAAATATTTCCAACTGGTGAGAAATGAAACGGTTCCGATTACGAATCCGGTTTTGGGAAATAAAACGACTAAAGTTTCTATCCCGGATTTTAGCAACCGAACGATTGTAAATATTTTAGGTTTCAGCTTTGAGAAATGAAACGGTTTCAAACCATTTAGTTAAGATTTATTTTTCGGGTTTCAGCAATGAAACAGTTTCAAACGGGATTTTGGGGATTCCTTCCCTGGCTACGCCACTGCACTCAAATAATATAAAACCCCACGAAAACCTTAACCAATCCATTTTTTTCTCCAAACCGTAACCGGGGGATAGACCCCCCCTTCGTCAATGAACTACTATTTTTTTGACTTTCGATTGAATAACATAATACCATTTTATGCTTCTGATTTATAATTTTCTTATTTTACTAATGACAAATGGCAGTTTTATGAACATATGAAATTATCGGTTATTAGATTATGCGTTTAATATTAAGCCCACATACATATAGGCTTCTTTTCAGACCTTCTACAAAGTTTATAAAGCTTTCAAGACGATAAAACCTGTTTCGAGGTATGCGTACACATTGGTTCTGGTAGTAATAATAACTATAACAGGCTCAATAATTTAATAAGAGTACACAACGGCGGAAAAATATATAGCGACGAGAATTGTTTACACGTTTTTTACAAAAAGTATAGCCTATTATCTAATAAAAAACATTCAAGAACAAATTTCAAACTCTGTTCAAAAATAAGGAAAATTTAACCAAGTTTCATTAAAATTCTACACTTTTTAATCCGAATTAAAAAAAAAAAATGGGATTAAATTTTAATATTTATAATAAAGTGCCAGGGTGATAGAAAATATTGGGAATTATGGGCATTTATTAATAAATTCATGGTGTCAGTTTTGTTATGCGAGAGGCTCAAAATTTGACAAATTTCTACATTTTCTCTTTTGCTTAGTATTACAAAATTCTTAGGTCAACATTAAAAATAATTTTTTTTTTAATAATAAACGCAGTCTTTCAGCATCTTTGTTAACACAATACGTTCTGCCTTTGTGTAATAAACTTCAACCAATAAAGATAGATCTAAGGCTTGTAGTGGATTTCGCAAAAGACCTAGTACTGGAGATACGACTTAATCGTTCCGACGAACATGACTTTGAATAATTGTTCAGAACTTGTGACATGGATATTGAAATCAAATAGAACCGACTCCAATTTAGTCAAGGTATACAAGCATGTTACCTAGATGTTTATTTCAAGATTACTGTTTTTTATCCATTCATGTATTGATCATATAATAATGGAAATAGATAGTCGATTCACTCACCATAAAACGATCTTCAGAGATTTCGCTGCAGTTTTTCAACAAACCACAGAGAAGCAAATGACTAAAATTTATCTAAGATTGCTGAATTTTATGAACCACTTAATCAAAACCAAAATATAGTAATAACCAACCATAACCAATTTATGGAGAAGCTTCTTAAAATTGACATAATCTTCCGCCAAAAACTGCGTTTTACGCACTTCAGAGCTGCGACAAGACGTAATTTTATAACTTACTAGCTTATACCCGTGGGTTCCACCCCCGATTCCTATAAAAAAAATGCAGGTGTTAGGGATTGACCTCATATAACCCCTTACCAAATTTCACTTTTCATGCCCAAATACTTCCAGAGATATGGACTATGAAAAATGCCAGTTATATGGGAGGTGCCACGCCCCCTTTTTCGTTATCCCCAGATTTTTTTTGCAGGTGGTAGGGATTAGTTTCATATAACCCCTTACCAAATTTCAGTGGTCTAACGTAAATACTTCCAGAGATATGGACAATGAAAAATTCCATTTATACGGGAGGTGCCACGCCCCCTTTTTCTTTTTTTACAGTTTTCTTGGAGGTGTTAGGGACTAACCTCACATAACCCCTTCCCAAATTTCATTGGTCTAGCCTAAATACTTACAGAGATATGGACTATAAAAAATTCCAGTTGTATGGGAGGTGCCACGCCCACTTTTTCGTTATCCACAGTTTTTCAGGATGTGGTAGGGATTAATATCATATAACCCCTTACCAAATTTCAGTAGTCTAACGTAAATACTTCCAGAAATACGGACTGTTAAAAATTCCATTTGTATGGGAGGTGCCACGCCCCCTATATATATCAAAATATTTTTTAGCCCATGACGATCCCGCTAAGGTATCCAGTTCGTGTTTCAAATTTGGTTACGATTGGTTTGTACGTTTAGGACGCAAGTCGATCTATAGATACATACATACATACATAATTTGAATTTTATATATATAGATACAAATTGCTACAAATTTTTGCAACCCTCCCCGTTTCCACTTCTTCAGTAGAACTGACCTATTCAACCCTTCTTCTTCTTTAAATTCTTCTTAATCGTCTAAGCGATTTTAGCCCTTTACCATAGCTCGCCAATCGTTACGTCTTTCTGCCAATTGGCACCAATTGGAAACACCACGGGAATACAAACTGGTCTCCACTTCATCCTTCCATCGGAGTGGTGGTCTCCCTCTTTCTCTGCTACCATCGGTGGGTGCCGATAAGAATACCTTCTGGGCTAGCCAGCGAAGCCGCTGTGTTTTAATTCGCTGAACTATGTCGGCGTCTGCGTAAAGTTCATACAGCTCATCATTAAATCTTTTTCGGTACTCGACGTCGCCAACGCGGAAGAGTCTGTAACTATTCCGAAGAATCTTTCACTCGAATACTCCGAGAGACGCCTCATCAGATGCTGTCAGTGTCCAAGCTTCTGCACCATAAACCAGGACTGGTACAATAAGTGACTTGTTTATTTTCGTTCGTCGAGAGACGACTTTATATCGCAATTGCCTACTCGGTCAGAAGTAGCACTTGTTTGCGTGAGTGATTCTCCGTTGTTTTTCCAGGCTGACATTATTGTTGGTGTTAATGCTGGTTCTCAGGTTAGAAACTCCAATATTTTCTTTGAGATTTCTGTATTTTCCTCAATACAAGGTTATGAAAGCAATTTCTTTTATATGAAAGAAAACACTTTAGCTATTCGGAAAAAAAATTGCAAAAAATCAGAAAAATGTGTCACGACTTTAAGATTGACACATTGTTGCACTAAAAATTAATGAACTACAAAACTGCATACTAAAAAAATTCTAAAAATTGTGTAAATAAAATTAAAAATTTTGATCAAATATCTTTGAATTTTCGCGAATTTTGCATACATTTTTAAAACAAAATTTATTGTGTGTCTCAAATTTCAGGTTTCGAAAAAAAAAATGTTTTTCATCCCCCTGCCTCCCTTCCCAAATACCCACTTTAAAAAATACTTTATATTCGAGACAGTAGTTTTGTGGGGCTCGCTTTCGAAAGTGAGTCTCGTACCGAATTTCAAAGACTCGTAGGCAAAGTATTCAGTTGTGTATTACTACAAAGTTTCATATATATACCTCAAATGGGGCTTGAGTTGTCACCTTTCAATACTGAAATAGATCTTATTCCATTCGGGGAAACACACAAAAACCAATATCTAGGTTCACTTCAGCCTAAATGAGTTTACAACAAAAAATTTTAATTGAACGCTAGCATCAAGCGAAAACCTGGCACTGGAAATAACGGACAGTTTAGCGTGTATGCCCACATACCTACCTGCATCTGAGCAAACAAACTTTAGTCAACATTTCTACGTCCTTCTGTCTCATTTTGCACTTTGTCAACGTGCGTTCACTATTTGTTCTTCTAAGCGCTTTGCTAACAAATTCATGTTTAAGGAATTTATCATAATTTGTTTACTCTAAACAATTTCCTGTAAGTTGTATTTGCGGTGAAAACTGGGTGGTGGCACATGGCTGGATAAATGGCAACTTCCACTTACAGCAAACAACAAAGAGTAGCCAGAAGGAAAAGTTAGTGCCATAAGACAGTCAAACGCAGTTACACCAAAACTTTTGCCGCTGACAGCAATAGCGCGACAAGCATAGTGAGCACAATAACAATTACAGACACTTCAAAACCAGCATGAGGTGATGCAGCAACAAGAACAAAAAAAGAAAACAACAATAAAAATTGTAGGATAAGACGAACTAATAACATTTGCTGAGGCTAAAGCAACAGTGTCACTTAAAAATTAGCCAAACGGTAAGTCTGCGCATACTACAGAACTTTAATGGAAGTTTTTAATGCAAACGATAAATTTAAGTTAATGTTGTTAATTTTGATTGACTTCATCATTCTGATTTATGTAAAAATTGTTCGGCTTAAGCAACTTAACTAACTCCAATTCAGATTGGGAAACAAGTCAAGGTAATCTCGGGGGATGGTTGATTTGGTATTTTTAAATTTTAAATGTAATGTGAATGCGCACATGAAGATTTTTGGGAGCGCTGGTAGAGTATAAGGACTTAGCCGCATATAAGACGGGGTAGCTAAAGTGCTCCCAGAATGCGCTATCCCATGTCATTGATGTATCTTCTGGAGTTCCTCAAGGTAACTATCTTGGCCCGATTCTGCTGTTCATTTAGGACATATCCAGTATTATCAAGCTTTCAAAAATATTGATTGACTACGTTAAGGCTTTTATATCTTACACGTTAAGCGAAAATAGAGGTTTACTTCAATAGGATCTTGATAGTCTGGGTGCTTGGTGCGATCTAAACTATATGCCACTCAATCTTCAAAAATGTAAATACATGTGGTTTTCGCCCAGAAATATACAGCCTGCTTCCTACACAATCAGCAAATATAGTCTTGATGGATTGTAGCATCAATCTTCATATTAATGCAACCGTAAATGAATCTAGAGGTGTTTATCATTCCTTAAGAGATGGTCAAAAAGATTTATTGATACATACGTAACGAAAGCCCTTTTTTCAATATTAGTAAGGCCCATATTAGAATACGGCTCAATTATGTGAAATCGAAAGTACCAGGTTCACGTAGATCGGATGGAATCGGTTTAAAAATAATTCTTGCTTTTAACTTTAAGATATCTTTCATGGAATTCCTTGTATAATTTGCCTCCCTATACTAATCGCTTGAAACTTATAAACCTTCCTACCCTTACTAGTTGTAGAAAAATGGTCGGAACAATATTTATGATTAAATTAATCAACGGGTTGGTCTCTAGCCCAATTTTGTTGAAAGAAGTAAACTTTAACATTACTTTTCGGCCTTCAAGCCATTTTAAACCTATTTTCTTGAAACAGTGTAGGACTTATTTTGAACTAAATGAGCCTTTCCGATGTTGTATGAAAATGTTACCACTCACTCTATCACATTTGAAATTTCTAACTCTTTTTAGCATTAAAAATCAATACCGTGGCAAATATTCTCAAGCATGTACCTTCCCTAACTTAATAACACGCCCATCACTAGTTAAACACAACAGATATAACAATGGCTACGCCTATGCATGCAAGCATGTACCAAGCAAGAGGAAGAGAGATCGCGCGAGTGTTTGCGAATACGATGCAAAGAGGAGATGCCAATAAATAACACCGACCTTTCGACAACACGAAGAGGGAACAACCAAGAAACTTCTGGGTGCATAAGGTAGCACCCTGTCGGACTATATAAGGCAGTGACCAAGAAAGTCAGGTTGATCAATTTGTTTTCAATTGTTGTTCAGTGAACTACTGTGAAGTTACCAAACTCTTAAATTTGTATTGCATTTATTACTAGTAAATAAAACTAGCTATTTGTTACAGTATCCGTGCGTATGTTTATTTGACTTTATAGTAACCGAACTCAGGATTTATAACCAAGGAATCATCGAATTCTTCACAATACTATCCTCGCTTAATCAATAGTAACTTTATGAATATACCTTTTACAATCGAACTTATTTTTTCTCCTCTTAATACATTATTTACATGTTCTAAATTCTTGAGTTTTTAACTGATAAGTTTTTCTATGTAGCGGAGCAGATTTAAATCTCTGCCTTTAAAAAAAAAACAAAAAAAATGCCGTGCGTTATGCTGGGGCGCTCTTGTGTCGGTTGGGCAGGACGGTTATCCGTTGGAAATAATTATTATTATTATCATTATTATTATTAATTATTCTTATTATTATTTGCAATGAAAGTTACGTATATACACTTCTATTGCTTTCCCCAGTAAATTATCCATAACTTTTATGCGGGAGGGGTGCTTCCAGCTTTGAAAAACGCTTGCACAACTAACTAGCTTACTTACTCTTTATTGCTCTGACTGGACCCGGAAATATTAGATCAGTGGTCTGCAAGTGGGGATTGCCCGTATGACACCGATCATTTAATCTCACTATCTTTTTGATATAAAACTATGTAAACATTCTTCTTCCTTGACCTGTCTTGGAATCAGCGCGATAACAAATAAAACAATTTTTAGAGCTTCTGTAGTCAGTGTCACAGGTACACCGGCTGGTGGTACATCGAAAATTGGTCCCGACTTCAAAGACGAGACAGCAGCTTTGAGGGCAAAACTTGATAAAGTGTAATATTTCAACTCAGAGAAACCCAAAATATGGCCTTTGCCAATAAAATTAGACGTTTGGTCGACCAGCTAAACGGGCCAAATGGAAGGGGCACTTAAGCTCTTTTAAGCCCTGAGAAAACATAAACAACATTTTCTTACACGCTGATGCCTTTGATGCCCTCCTCACTTCGCGAATTCATAAGATTATCGATCCAGCTTCGACCATCACGTACCAGATATAGTGCGAAAATAGTCTTCTCGCGGTAAAAAATGCCAGTTGCTAATATCAAAAAATTACAGAACTCCAACTAGTTGAGCCGTTTGACAAACTAATATTCGACTGATACACAAACTAGTGGACTTGACTGAAGGGTACCAATGCTTAGGACATTTCTATTTTAAGTACACAGTTAACTCCATGTTATAGAGGCTGAGGACAAACTAGTAGCTATTCAGGGTAGGTACATATACAAACTTATATTTAGTTTTTAGCAATAAAAGTCCCGAGATTCCTTTCCTACAATCCAGCTGTTATCGGAACCTTTTGAAGCACGACAATGCATAGATATATGTGCTTCTTCATAAATGAACCATTTCTAACTCTTTGCCTTATTTTACATACAACAAAGTGTTTTTATATGTCACAATTAGGAAGTAATTAAAATGGACATGTACATTAGACTGGGTAAGAAAAAGAATTTTGAAGGAAAAAAATTTGGCTGCATAAAATGAACTCCCCACAAAAAAGTCCTGGATGAGAATTTCGTCAGGTGGGCCATTTCAAAGTAATTAAGCTTTAAGCATTTTGTAGTTGATTTTTCCCTTTTTGACAAATTTCCAAGTAAAAATGTGAAATTAGCAAAGCATACACAATTTTATACTTAATTGATCTGGAACGGCCCACCTGAAAAAAATTTACATTCAGAATATATTTTATCGCGAATTTAGATGGACGGGAGTGCTTGCCGATAACAATTAGGCCAAGCTAGAAAGCCTCTTGTGGTACCGCAACAATATGTTCAAACCCCACTTTTCGCACCATTGGGAGAGTCGTCAATTTTTGTCAAAATACAAATACATCCACATTTTATATTTGGAAAATTTGCGTTCAAATAGACAGACGGACAGACAGACTGACGGACAGAAGGACGGAGAGACGGACATGACTAGACCGACTCAGCTCATCGTCTTGGTCATTTCAGTATACTTCTTAATGGGCCTATCTCTTTTTCTTCTCACACAAATATTTCATGTTCATAAAAGGTACGAAAATCAAAAAAGGTATGTAACTTCCCTATTGCAGTGGGGTATTAAAAGCTTGCCCGGATATTTTACTTGTGTGTTATCCGATTTCTCTAATTTTTGGCAAGAACATACTACTTACTATTGAGAAGCAGCTGACCAGTTTTATTGAAATGTCTAGTTCAAAGTACAAGCAATCGCCTTTAAAATTAGCAGAATTTGTATGCTGAAAATTAGGCGGCGCCACGGTACTTCCCCGAAACGAAGTGTTGCTTAAAAAGCTTAATATGTGTGCAAGATCTTATCAATATAGCTTACATAGTTATAAAAATAACGCGTTTCAAACTTTACAAACAAACTTTTCAGAACTATGTTAAAAGACTGGGCGTGGCCTGAACCGCTATTGCCTCGACAAATACATTTTTGGCGGAGTTATGTCATAAAAAGTTTTGTGGAATAATCGACTATAAAAGGAGCGGGGCTACGCCCATTTTCGACAATTTATATTTTCGATTTTTTTCATTCACGTACAATTTGGAAGTGAAATGAAAACGATATAAAGCTATTTTAGGCAAAATTATTGCCTAATCAATATCTCTTTGCTGCTTTTAAAAATCTGTCATATAAAAGTGGGCGTGGACCTCAACCGTTTTCGCCCATTTTTTTTTCCAGAACATTCCTTGTATTAACATAAATATTAGTGCTCGATATTTTGAGCTGTTTTTGATTTATGATCATAAATATTTCTAAACTAGACTTAATCAAAAGTGGGCGGTGCCACACAGATTTTCAAAAATTTATTAAAATATGTATGTTTTGCCTTAATGGTAATGTAGACACCAAATTTTATCCTTACATGTGCATTATGTACTGATTAATCACTTCTTTTTGTATTTTCGAAAGTGTTCTATAAATAAAAAGTGGGTATGCCTATCATCCGATTTCGCCTATTTTAAATAGCGCTCGGAGATGAGTGCCAAAGAACCCGCAAATCAAATTTCATTTACATATTTTGAAATTTTCTCAAGTTGTCGTGTTAGCAGACGGACGGACATGGCTTAATCAATTTCTCTTTTACTACTGAACATTTTGAGTTGCATAAGTCAATATCTATCTCGATTCGTTTATGCCGTTACATACTACCGTTAGGCGAGTGAAGTTAATATACCTTGTGTGCATAGCACTACTAGGTATTAAAATCTTAACTGTCAGTGATAGCCCACTACAACTGATTATACGGTCTGAAAGTTTTACAATTATTTCTTATCCCAGTCTAATGTACATACATTTATACGCATGTGGGCTCTTGCGCTTTCGCACAAGCATGCGTGAAAGAGGTGGGTTGATGTTAACTCCTCGTACATACATTTATTTCACTAAATTATTTACGAAATTTGATTTAAATGCCAAACGTTTTGCAAAATTTTTTTGTTTTTGTACCCAGCTACCTTTAAGTGCGACTGATTGTACATATATTTTTACGCTCTGAAAATTTTCAAGCAATTAATAATTCATTAAAACAATATGCACATAAATACATATTCGTATGTACATATGTTTTTATATATGAACGTGTATGCACTAACATGTAGGTGGTATAGTTAGGCAAGGTGACATGCTCATATGCCGAGGTCATGATTTGATTTTAAAAGTGTGACTGAAGTGTGCAAAACGAGGGAAATTTTATAAAGTAATTTACGGTAAATGATTGTGAATATGGCATTTCTACTTTCATGTGTATATACAGACGCGTGTGTCTTTATCTGCGTATGAGGCATTTCTGTTCAAATCCAAAAAAAAAAAATAAAAAATGTGGTTTCAACTTTTTGTAATAGAATTGTGGCAGATGCAAATGTATATTACCCACAATTTTAACTGTGTAGTTATATGTGTATGTATGCATGTATGTGTGGTAATTTAATCAAAATATGTATGTGAAGGTTAGTTCAACAGGTGAGATACTAATCAAATTATAATTTTGTTTGAAGCAAGCAATCATAATTGTAGATGTAGGCGTAGCATAATGATTTGCATTGAAGACACGTTCACATTTCACAAAGACCGCTTTGTGCAGGTAGATGTTAGCCAAAGTGTATAATGAATTTGCAAGGATAGGTTTGGAGATGAAATGACTGGGTTGGGCACTAGAAATAGCTATAAGGCCGAGACTTAGGCCAACGGTGGGCTCATAGTGATGCCTTATACGGACTCTACTCAATTATAAGCCACATACAGGAGATCGAACAAATTCTTGGGTATCAATAAATTAAGCTATTGCCATATATCTACCTTTAATACCTCAATAACATAGTTTAGAGCATAGTGAACGAGAGTAACCAACCATTTTCTATTTAGTGCAGAACATTAACAAATGCTGAATGCTTTGAACCTCTTCAATAGACCCGCAGTTGCTACAGTAATCATAAGATTATTATTTATTCTCGTGCCACAGGCGTGGGTGCAATATCCTTGTGACTAGTTTTACATATAATACAGATATGCAGAGGCTACCTTATTGAGAGATTTAGGGCATTCAGTGATGGATGACCCATATGCCAACCGATTAACGACGCACAGTGGCGCCTCTGCCGTTAAAGCATGGCAAAAATAAAAAAAATCACGAAAGCGTTCGCTAAATCTAATACATGTTTCTAATAGAAAATTTTCCAGGGATCAAGAATATACAACTGTTTTTTCACAGAAAATTATATTTTACCAGTTAGAGCCGCTCAAAGTTGACCAATTTTCAACATTGGGAAAAATTTGAAATTTTTCTTTCTTTTCGTTGTATTTGAAATGGTTTTGTGAGTAAACAAGGCGGTTGTCGTTTTCTTGTATAGCAATTAAAGATAATTTAATTTAGGATTGAAACAAAAAAAAAATTTGTTTTTGTTTTGTTAAAATTTGGCGGATATACCTGTTTTTCGAAATGCCTAAAACCTTTTTAAAACTTTGATGGAAAAAAAAATGTTAAAATATGTGCTCCGTCAAATTAACAGTAGTTATTTGTGAAATATTCAGTTACCTAAATTCATAAAGTCTACCTGCGTCCAGCTGCAACTTCACTTTTTACATCAAATAAAGTTACACAACCTTGGGCATAAACACGCGCCTGAGCAGGTATATATAATTCAGTATGGCCGTAAGGTCGTTTTTGTTATTGGAACTTGTTAACAACATACATTTTTTTAGTTACGAATTGTATACCTGAAATTCATTTTAATAATTTGAGTAGGTATATAAAGCTATCCATCATACAATGCACATTATCATTTGTCTTTTGGAGATTAAGGAACTTAGTATTCTGTTTACTTAAATAAAGTGAATAGTATTTTTAAATATAGTTCACAGTTTAATATTTAGTCAGATACACTCGAAGCCAATTCTAATATGTATCTAGAAAACTCGAAACTATTTGCGGTGTTTAAATCTACAAAGTCAAGACGGGACTTCGTTGAGGCTATTATGACAACAAAACCCATAGAAGAGTGTTCTACCTAAACAAGGAAAAGGAAGCTGTCTGATACCACAAAAGCTATGGCCACGACTCATCTTCTAGAAGCACTGGCTATTAAATATAAAAAAGACGAAGAAAACGTGAAGTCTCATATAACGGAAGCAGTTGCGGTAGCAAGTCCAGTGCGACTGATGAGGATCAAAAACAGCATTCCCACACCACCAAATGCGCTACCTAGGAAATACACTCCCGAAGAAGCTTTGGCGTTGCTTATAGATCTCGGTTTAACGAAGAAAAAATATATTATATTGCGTAAGTCATTATTGCAACGTAATGCCGATATTTTACCTGGATTCAAAAAAATTACTCCAGCCAAGAAAGAAGCAGTTCCTCTAAGTCACAAAATAACCGAAGTATCAGATGAAATTGAGTTACACAACCTAATAGATCATACGTCTACACGACTCCTTCAAAGTTTTACTGAAGAAAAGTTGAAATCACAGTGAGTGATATAAAAAATCAAATTGCCAAATTAGAACCAACAATAATTGAAATTGAAGAGGGGAATGTCATTACATAAAGCGGTTACTAAGATCCTAACTTTTTAGCATAAATGGGCAGTGCCACTTCCCTTTTCCAAAATTCGTTGGCTGTTTAATCTTCAGTTCAAATAAAATTTCATTGAACCACTTTCAATAACTTTTAGTTATTAATAAAATACATATTTGGCTTGTAAATTAAAAAAAAAAAACATGTAAAATTTTACGATGAATTTTGAAGCACCTTGTTATTGTGGCACCAAAAACGGACATTTGAGTTTTATAAGAGTATTGCCATTTAAAAGAAACAATACGTCTATCGATTTTGGTAGTTATTGATTACGTGACTACTTAGATACAACTTTTCGTCATAAGTGGGCAGTGCCACGCTATCTTATCAAAATCATTAGTTTATCTTATTTAATGCTTAAATACGTCATTAAAAGACAAATCTCATTTTATTTTTTTTATTTTTTACTAAAAACATTTTGTTTTTGCATTTTTCAAAAAAGTTTCGATTTTGACGAATTTTTTAGAAGCACCCTGTATCTGTGACATTCTGAGCTTCCACACAATAAAACTTCAAATAATGAGCTTTCATTTGCATTTTAAGTTTTTAAAATATCTTCATTGGTTCAAAAGTTATGATTTTTGCAAAGAAAAAACTCAAAAGGCGCCACTGTGCGACGTAGTGGATAGTTATTGTATAAACTACAATGGTAGGAATGACGAAAAATATCTCTTATCACATATTTTCCTCCAAATCGCAGTTATCGGTGAGTAAGGGGATGAACAGAGTGTTGCCTAGTAGCTTTTTTTTTCGGCGTCCAACTGTTAGTATTGTAATCATTTTTGTTTTTGTTGGTTTTATGTAAGTTTTATTTTTGTAAGTTTAACGAGCTCAAGACCAGTTGATAATAATTCTTAGTTAATTACTATTATTTTTAAAAAGAGGAAAAATGTAAGGGCGATAGCTCGCTTAGCTTAAGAAACTATGTGAAAACGACTTCAGAGCTGAAAAGGCAATTGAATTGAATTTTGGCACATCAAATTTTAAAATCAGTTGTCAAACAACAAAGTTACAAGCCAACCATTTGGACTGTTTCTTAAACAACATTTTTTTCCCGGAACCCTCTCAACATAAGTTTGAAATTTATGTTCCCATTGTTCAGGTTTCAAGTACAATGCATTGTAGAAAAAAAATCCTGGTAGGTGGCGCGCTGTCCGCCCCGCATGCAAAAATCGCATTTATCTTCCGATTTGGCTGGTATTTGTTAAAGAATTTTTTATCTAAAAAAATGTACTCGCTAGGCGGAGGTAGTGTCGAGTTATTGAGAAAAAACGTATTTATGTACCTATTTGCCTGATATTTCGAATGTTACTAACATAAAAAATATAGCGTCAACACTACCTATAGCACGGTGACTTAAAATCACACTATTTTTAACTCCAAATTTTCAAAATCTATACTATAATAAAACGCAAGAAAAGTCGTGTCTGTACATTATTATTATTTCTTTGAAAAAATTACTGAAGGTGACGTAGGGATCTGTGTAGAGTTCATCTGAAGCACTTTTAGAAATTTTGTCTCTCTGTTTGCCCGTTTGAGCTCAAGTATCTCGGAAACTAGGAAATTTATCTTTGAGAAACTTTCACTGCTTTACAGCCTGTAACTTATGACTTGTTCGAAACTTTTTTTTATCAAAAGCGCATTATAAACCAAATTATATGCTTATTTAATCTCTTTAACTATAAGAAAAATGTATCTTCAAATATATTTATATGAAGCAAAATTCACTTTTATATTTTTGTTTGCTTTTTTTGCCATTTTCTGCTAAATCGGAAATCAATTTCGAGCATAGATACAGTAGGGTACAAGGAATTTACGAATTTGATTAATTGAATTTATCTATCTATCCTTTTTAATAAAACTCTAGAAAATTCGTGTCTGCACTTTGAAAGTTTCTTTGAAAAGATGACTAAAGGTGACGTAGAGAATGTTGCAGAGTTCATCTGAAATAATTTGAAATTTTTTGTTTCCTTTTTTATCTACGCAGATGTGTATCAAGGAAGAGATGGGGATCGATTTGTAGATTTAGAAGAGGATGAGGAAAAGATCTACTAGTAATACCGATAAAGATGTATACTTATAAATAAACTTGAGAGAAAGAGGTACGTCATAAAATTTAAAGCTTAAAAAAGAGGTTTATGATGAGTAATGTGAAAACGGGGTAGGACATAAGAATATAGATGGGGAAGGCTTAAATCGATCTAAGAAAATTGGCAAATTTAGATGTTTTGTTGCAATTTTAACAACACAATATTACAAGAGGGTGTTAGAAGTCTTGTAAAACTATTCGATTTTGCTATGGTTTAGCCAACTTTCTTGAGTAGATTTAATTGCATATGGCCAAATGTCACAGCTTTAAAGTTATGCAGGAAATATTTAAAAATTATTTGTCAAAGCTTCTCATAACAAAGATTGAGGTGAAAATAAAAATGGAGGTTAAGATAGACATTGCATGGAGATAAATACAAGATAAAGAAGAAGAAGAAGCGTGAACGGCAACGATTGTGATGGAGTTTGAGATGCTTGGGAAATGGTCGAGGGAGTTGTATAGCCAGATTAAAGTAGAGAGGATGCGTGTGATTTAGATACAGACATCGGCTGAGGAAAATTTTATGTGGTTTTCATAATTTAAGGTAACAGGAATGTATGAAGCTTTCACAACCCTATCGACACCAGATACACTGCTAGTTTTAAAAAATTGCGGAATTTTGTATTCCAAATTTTCGACTGCGATGTTTTTTTTAAACAGTTTCGAAAGTTATCACTTTAGGTACTTTAAGTTCTCAATGTGTATTTGGAAAACAACAATCACGAGATGTAAAAGATCGTAATTAAATATTTGAAAGAGAAAAAAAAAATCAATTTCATTTGTAGAGGCGGAACGTTATTTCCATTTGGGAAATAAAGTTAATCGACGTTATTTCCGCCAACCTTGTTCCTGTCACCAAAAAATCGCTCATCAATTGCTTTTAGTAACATATTTCCTGTAACACATATACCAGGATTGTAAGAAAGGAATCTTAGTTATTGGAAAAATGCATGGTATGCCGTAATAACAAACGCTAGCCCTATGCAAAAGATATCACTGCTACTCGGTTCAATATTCCAAATTACTATCTTGGTTTTATTGACAAAGGACATACGTATCCCTAAGCATATTTGATTGTACATCATTGAATCTTACCTACACATATTTGTTGATCTGACTTGCGCTTTTTTGTTTTCGAAAAAAGAAACACTACACTAGCCATGTATTTTTTTTCCTGTTCCAGCACTCTTACAATTCATGGCAATCGAACTAATTTAGCTACAAGCAACGGTAACGCCAAGTCTCAATCAGACTAAATTTTTCTCTTCTTTCTGCCCAACTATGACAGCTGTTAGCAGTCGATTTAGTCCCTATAACAGCTTGAATTGTGAATCGTAACGCATCACCGCTGCCTGCACTTATTATGTTTGCTCCAATGCAGTTTGTGTTGTCATTGCAGATGTTCGCGCATTGCGGAAATCATCGCATACATGCGAAGTTTGATAGGACTTGCATGCACCAAAGTAATCTTACCAATTCTCATTTCCCCCTCCACCGTACTGGGACATTTCACGAATATGTCATTTAAAATTGGTTTTGGTGTGTCAGCAAATTTGTTGTTTTGTGAAACATCTCTGTCAGCTCAGGTATGTGTAAATGCAAAGATGGTAGTGGCACAGTCAGCGGTTTATATTGCACTTCGCTAATTTTTGTGCTATTCGAAGTGGTTTGCAAAATAAGCCTTAAGTGGATGTTGAGAATCCAGCTAAGATATTTTTGTGGGGTTGCGAGTTTCTATTAATATTATTCCTCGCTCTATGCTATGTAAAATTTCCTATAACTTTTGCTTTTAACGCCGCAGTCGAATATACTTAATTTGACGACAAAGACATGTGTCGGTAAGAGCACCTTTTGGGTAGGTTATGCTTGTTAACTCGCAAAACACAACCTAAATTACCTTGTATATTTCATGTCGACATCACGGGGAGGTTAAAAATTCTCTACGTTAAGGGCTGTACTCTCTTATTTACACTCTGTCCATGAGTTCGAACTTAACATCACGATAAGTATGATCAAAGAGTTATAGCCCTATACTGATTCGCCTATAGTGAAGTTGACTTCCCAAAGGGCACTTGATAACAACAGTGAATATTCTTTGGACTTCGTCTAGTCCTCCTTCAAAGTAAGACCCCTTCTTTTCGGTTCCTTATCCTTCTCTACACCTCCCGTGCGTTTTCTAAAACCAAATACATCTATGTGGAATTTTTTCGAGAGGCCTCCCGGAATACTAACCTTTTCTTAAGACGAGCAAACTAAGAAGAGACATCAAAATCAGCGGGATACAGTCAGGCACTTTTAACGCTGTCAAAGGCTTATTAGATTTTCTTAGGAGTTGGTGCTTCTCACTGCAGGATGTGGCGCATCTAGAATATATTGTCCAAAGTAAACTTTTCTAGTCTGAAGTCCCATTGAAAATATCCATTCAGCTTATCGGTCAACAAGCTACAAATATCCTCAAGTGCGATGTTGAAGAAATTGAGCTTATCCGCTTCGACCGATCCTTATTGAACACGCATACTCAGGTTGCTGGAGCTATATCTGGAGAGATCAATTTCGCTGCACTTTTTTGGTCACTAAATGGCTAGATAACTTAGTAGTTCATTGATGTTGAAATGTGGTAATGATGATGGGCACTTTTTGGGTCACGCCATCAAAGTCGGCCAGTCTATGGCCGATGGGAGAAGTTCTTTGGCGGAACCTATACCTTAAATTCGCTGTTATGTTGAGGTCATCGGTCGTAAGTTTTCTAATTTAGCATATAGGTAGCTTAAGTGCCGACAAAAGTTATTTTTAAGAGCATAGTTATGTTGCGGATCGCTACGAGTCATTCGGCATCGTACTTGGCGGTGAAGTATCTTACGGAACACGAATGCAACATTAACATTTCGCTTTCATTCTTCCTTGCCTGGGCACTGTGATAGGCTGTTTCCATTCCAGGTAAATGCTGCAGAATCTTAGTCTTGTAAAAGTCTTAAAATACCTACCAGAAATTTGAAGAGAAACCACTATTCAGCTTCCTTCTTTTTCGGTTAAGCTTTCTATGGCAAATATCGCTTCGCTTAGGGTTTGTTCTTCTTTAGAAAAAATACTTTTCATTCAACCTCAAACCTGTTATATACGAACCTAGTTCTCATTCGTACTATTCTTACGTCACTGCATCCACATAAGTCTACATTTTTTTGTAGATAAATTTTTGTCTTAATGAGTTCACTGTTCATTTAGCCCTGACAGGTTGATTTGAGTCTGTTGAACTCAACACCATTGTCGCTGTGGTTTGTACCTTGATGGCTCACAAAAAAAGCCTACACCAACTCTATCTATTGTTGCCAAGTTTCTCACATTCCTTTTTTGGAAATCCATACATAATTTTCAGTGTATAAAACCCTCCTACACTAAGCTGTTCAAGGCATAGACTTTTCTACATGAGAATCTGCATTTATATGCATACGAGTATCTCACCCACAGCGCTTTGGAGAATGGTTGTTACGACGAGTGTTTATTGCCTTTGTTTGTATGCATGGATGTGTATGTGTAGATATGTATGAAAGGTACAATGTTTTGTGTTGAACGCAGACAATACGTTTGTGCTTTTAGATAAGCTAAGTACGATTGTCAATGTTTTTGTTTGCTATTGAAACATGGTTTAGTTGTTATTGTTGTGCACAGTGAACCTTCTCATTTTTTTATACTCAGCTGAGTATTGTTCATAAAGCATTTTAATTTTATTCGTCTCACGGTAGACCTATTTACTAATATACCCGAATGTTCAAAATAGAAAAGTAGTTCATTTAGTCATGCCCGTCCCTACATCCGTAACATGAAAACTAATACAATTTTTTAAATGTCTCGCTGAAATATGTTGTGCCCGTTCACTTCTTATTTAAAATGTGCTCACTTTGTAATTATCGTTCAGCACTGGGCGATAAGGATTACGATTACAAAACGATTACGATTACAGTAATCGTAATTTCAGTTTTTTTTTTAAATTACGATTTTTTTAAACCACGATTACGATTACGTTGAAATTAAGATTACTGTTATCGTAATCGTAGTTTTTGCAATTGAAGATTACGTAATCGCAATTTCAGCTTTTTAAAATTACGATTATTGTAATCGGTCCTTTTGATGTCTTTTATAAAATACACACGCACATATAACAACGACAAATATAGAAAATCGCCGACATCCGTTTTCAAGTTGGCCTTAAGCAAGACTAATTTTTCAACAGAGATATCAGAAAGGGCATGGTGATGACGAAGTAAGAAGTGCCAACGCTGCGGGTTATTCAAGATGAAGTTAGGTATGCCGGTCTTAAAAGGCAATTGAAACCTCTGAAATGGATACCATAGCAGTGGAGCTTTGTCGCAAGGTCAGGTAGACTGTAATGGATTCGTATGTGGCAAAGGATGTTAACATAAGTTTATACTCATTAATGGATGTGCCGACTAAGCAGGGCGAAGTACGGGTTAGGGGTTTAGAAAATGCCCGAGGTAGGCATACCGGTCGTAAGAGGCGACTAATATGCACAAAGGTAATGACGTGCAACTCGATGGTTGATCTACGGATATGATGCCTCTCACCTCTCATTACCCACCTTATCCTTCCTTACGGAAAGAAGGGTGACGTGACCTAGAAGGTTTCACTCCTTCGGGGAGCGTTTTTGTCGCTACCACAACAACAACAACATGGCTACAATAACAATAATAATAATAATAATAATAGTAATAATAATAATAATAATAACAATAATAATAATAATAATAATAATAATAATAATAATAATGATAATAATAATAATAATAGTAATAATAATAATAATAATAATTATAATAATAATAATAATAATAATAATAATAATAATAATAATAATAATAATAATAATAATAATAATAATAATAATAATAATAATAATAATAATAATAATAATAATAATAATAATAATAATAATAATAGATAATAATAATAATAATAAGTAAGAGGTGTGTTGAACTTAAAGAAAGCCTTTTTAGAATATTTCACGAAATTAGCATAGAAGAGTTGTTTGCCTATAATGTTTGAACCAGTACCAAGGTAAAGGAGGAGATCGACACAAAAAAAATTTTAATTCTAAAATTTTCTATGGAAATTCTAGAAATTGCAAGCTTAGGTATATAAGTTAAGGATTACTGTAATAGTAATTTAAAAAAATTATGATTTGAAAGTTGGACTATAACTTGCTTAGTCCATTATTTTTGTAACTTCACCTTTCATAACAATTGCTTTGGCATTCTTATTATTAGTAAATCATTTATGATACTTAGCGTTTCTGATATTAATTCGCTTTTGCAAAGAGATATCATAAAAATAATTTGACATTAATTCTTTTTAAAAATGTGAACTAATGTCAGTGTCACCTAACCCAAAATAAACAAAAGTAACAATCAGAGCTCAGTAGCTCACGTATTAAAATATATATATACTAGAGGGCAGACGTTGTCCTGTATCTAGAAAATTTGCCTATGCCTATAACTTGTCCTATCCGTATCCCTATACATTTTCCCACGCTTATCCTTCATATGAAGGATCTCTATAACAAACATTAAATAGCTCGTAGAAATCGTTGCGAAGTAATATTAACTAAGATATACTTAAAGATGTAGTGCCTTCTTCCCCCTCACCCTCCTATTTTTTGAGATGTGAGAGATGAACCTCGTACCAATTTCAATTTTCCACCATTA